>CM060906.1:774484198-775734198 GCA_030737815.1 Allium fistulosum
AGCCAACCACGGTCGCCACCAACCGCTGACCATCCATCTGACAATTTTCCCCCACTCACCAATCACTCCTCCACCTCCAGGAAGAACTACAACTTCCCAAATCCACTTAATCATCAAAAAAACCCCAAAACTCCTTATCTGTTCAACCCAGAAACACTCACTCCAAACTTAACTAAAAAATGTGATTTTGGTTTTAAAAATCATGATTTCATACAAGCATTCAAGTTATAAACCTGTTTTAATATTTTAAGATGTTTGATATTTTGCTTATTTTAAATAATGACTGATCATATTGTTTACAGAGACAACCAGTTCCCTAATTTAACTTAATTATAATTTATAAACTTAAATCCATACTAAACAAACAATTTCTGGTTTACATTCATATCCTAGTTGAGACCAAGTCAAGTGATAATGGATACTATTTAAAATTTTAGCTTTAAAAGCAGAAACAGGTATACAGATACCTGTAAACACATATATATATGTTTATATATACACACACAGAATATCCATCATAATACAATCATACAAGCATACTTATTCCTATTTATCCACATGCAATAGATAAATTTAAGCCTTTTTAAATTGTGAAGTTATTCACTCTAAAAATGAAGGCAGAGCAGTTTTATTCATAGCAGTTTTTGATTTTGAAAAAGAAAAAAAAACAGTTTGAATTAGAACTTGAGTTCTGGAAATTTGTTTAGCTTTGATTTTTAAAAAGTAAGAACTGTTTTTTTTTAAATAGAAATTTACTCACATAAATATCACTTGTATACCCAGGCATCACATCCTTTCACTCATGCAAGTAATATTTGAGACATTTCTATAATCAAATCTTGCATTCATTCAATTATAAAGTAGAATTTAGTTTTTCAAGAGGTAGATTTACTCACAGATATTATTAAACAGAGGATAAGCTGAGTTGTAGTTGCATCACAAGCCTTTGAAAACAGGACTGCCTTTGATCTGTAATTTGTCTTTAAATTTGAAATCCTATTGTTGTTTGAATCAGTGAAGTTGTTGTTGCATCCTATTTGATCTCAGGTTGAAGGCTAAAATCAAGCTGTTGCATTTACTTTCCAGGTTTCATTTGATTGCAGATTTGATTTGGTTTCAGGTTTTATTTTAGTTTGAATTTTGGTTTCTCAGGTTGGTATATTTTAGTTTCTGATTTGAGAAAAGTTGAACTGAAAAATGAAGAAAACAGGTTTCTCACTAAACATACATTATATAAATTAAATCTTAAATGAAAAATATTGTGCCACTTGTTATTTTTAATTTAGACAAGTGTAATTTGCAAATTCATTTAGCTTACACATGTTAAAACAAAGCAATATTATGTTTATATCCTTATCTTACTAAGTATTTATGCTTTGTTAATTATGTAAATATGTATATATATTGTGGTTTGAAGCTTTGTTTTAAATTTAATATTTTTCAAAAGCTAATTATAAAGAAAATAAATATAAAACTAATTATATTCTAATAAAAATCATATATATATTAATTTTAAATCCAATATATTTTAAGGTGTTTATCTTTTGAATTTCCAATTCAAATTTCAATTTCAATTTCAAATCAACCTAAATATATATAGATATAAATATCTATTATCAGATCTATTTGTTCAATCTATATGTAACGACCCGACATTTTGGACCATTCGCGTCCATTATAAGTGAATAGGTAGACACTCATGCCGGAGTTGAATTGCTCAAAATACCGCGTTGTTAATTTAAATTGGCAAAACTGAACATATACAGTAAATAAATAATCACAGATCACAGACACAGAGTAATAAGTGCAGCGGAAATAAAAGAGATAGTAGTTCATGAAGCTACTATATGAATATATAAAATACATCAGAGTTAAACCAGATACACGGAAGAGTAACATGATACATCAGATACAAATCAGAATACATCACTGGAATCATCGAATATCTGAAAGCTGGATAGATAGCTGGATCTCCAAGCGAAGCTCCAACTCCAAAGGTGAGTCTCGAAAGCTGAACTACTCAATCTGACCCGAGCGTAAAGCAAAACACAAGACACTCGAGTCAGGATTAACATTCTTATATTAATAAATCCAACTCAAGTGAAATAGCAATTGAAATACAAGTAACTCAAAGGATGTTTGGAATAACCATCCTTTAAGGATCCGTTAAACTATCTACTATGTAGTAGTGTACGATAAGTAGATAATGTCTATCAGTAATAATAAGATATAAAAATAGCGTTAAGTCGTGGCCCATTCCACCCTTAACACATTTTTATTCCCAAAAGCATATACAAGACCGTAGTTTCCCCAAAACCGGAAGTCACCAGAGGGCAATCCATATACTAAAGGTACAAATCAAAATCGTAGTGGTCGCGAATAGGATAATCAATATG
This sequence comes from Allium fistulosum, assembly GCA_030737815.1. Taxonomy (NCBI): domain Eukaryota; kingdom Viridiplantae; phylum Streptophyta; class Magnoliopsida; order Asparagales; family Amaryllidaceae; genus Allium; species Allium fistulosum. Next base: position 774,486,595 of record CM060906.1, read on the forward strand.
ACAAGGTACATGAGGCGATACCAACTAGGATACTAGTAGTTGCCTGATCCGGACTGATGTTGGGCATAGCAGCTACTACCCCAACACCGCGAAACAACACTCCCAAATCAAGGGGTGCACCCATATCGAATCACAAAAGTAATAGATATGGTATCGAAGAAGTGTGTCCGCTAGAGATGGCGATCCTCAATGGCCCGGCGCGGCTCCTGTTTTAGTCATGTCAGGGGTCATCCAAAATCGTTCTCTTTCTTCAGTCAACGCGTTCACCAAAACCATCCACTTCGTTCTGGATCAACACTCTGCGTATAGTTATTAAAGTGGTTTCGGTTCAGATAGAGAGTATATCCATTACCGATCCCGGTCTCTTTAATAACTTTCGTAATTATTACACCGATTGGTCGTTTATATATTTCAAAAACCAAATCAATTTCAATTTCAAATAGAATTCGTAAATCACCATTTCATTTGTCTTTCTAAACAATTTCCAAATTTTCGTTTCAAAACTTCCAATTTTCCGTTTCAAAATCTTATAATTCAATTTCAATTTCTATTTAAAACAATTCAAATATTGATTCAAGTTCGTATATAAGTTTCATTCCGAAATCATTTAAATAAATTCTATTTAACATTCAAATCAATTTAAACTCATTTATCGATTTCATTCAATATTCGTTAAGTTACTTTATCATTCAAAACAATTTCTATTAAATTTCCAATTCATTAAATCAATTTCTTAAATTCAACTTCATTAAATCAAAACTTACAAATTTAAATTAAACTAAATTCATCAAATCAAATTCTTTAACTTTCAAGTTTATATTAATTTCAATAAATCACATTTTATTTCTTGATAAAGAAATTCAATTTCACTTATTTACTTACTTAAATAATTTTCCAAAACTTAATTTTATTCATTTACGAGGTTCAAATTTACTAATTCAAAGTTCAATTTCTCTTATCAAAGAATTCAAATTTTATTTAATTATCAAATCATTCAATCTTATTTAATTATTAAATGATTTCAAATCTTAATTTCAAACTTAATTATAATTTCAAACTTGATTATTAAATCATTTCAAAGTTTAATAATTTCAAACTTAATTCAATCATTTCTCAAATTTAACAACGTTCTTTCATCAATTACATTTGTAAATATTTTGTCTCAGATTATTAACATTAACACTTTCCTTTCATTAAAATTCAAATTTCAACTTTATTTCAAAACCATATTATTTATTCAAATAAAATCTTCGTTTTATTCTAAATCAAATTATTGACCAATCGGGTTTTATTTAATTTCCTATCCTAGGTCAAAGTTTAATTTTGGGTATTTATCATTTCAACCCGATTCCAATTCAATTAAAAATCAAAGCATAACAAAGGGAACTTGCAGTGTGATAACTGGGATGGTGTCAAAGTAAATAAACAAGCAATAACAAAAACAATAACAATCCAATAATCAATTCAAATAATCCCGAAATAACCGTATTAATTCGCATTGTTATTTGTACGAATTAATATAATTATTTCTAGAATCTACACTATCATTTCATGCAGATTAAAGATTATTACATTACGGTTTTTACTTGTCATTCAATTTCAAAATTTTACACTACAACAATTAATCCAATTACGTCGATGGTTCAAAGTGTAATTATCACTATTCTACATGTCAATTAATTTAACAATTAAAAAGGGGTCATATTCACTAATCAAATTTAACATGTAAATCAGTTTAAAATTGTTAACTATCCTATATCAATTTCAATTCTGCATACTATTTATCATTTAACACTAACAATTTAACGTCCAATATAAACATCAACAATCAATCAATTATCAGCCAAACTGTATTATCATCGCATAAATAATTAACAGATAAAGGTGTCAGATGTCACAGGTGAACTGATACAGGCAATAGCATATATAACAGTGTAATTAACTAGCAGCAGCATATTTCAATTGTCGTTTCAGTTGAAATCAGATTTAATAAATAAAAGAACGTTAATCGTGAGTGATTGCTCACCTTTCACAGCTAGAGATGGACGAGAATAAGATGAGTTACGAATCCAAGCACGAATTTCGGAACAAAGCACGATGGACATGAGTTCGACGATCAAAGCTGATAAATAGAAATTGATGAACTAATCAGAATCATCTAGATATAATCGAAACAAAATATATTAATATTATTTCATTGAAATCAATAATTTAAAACACATATAAAAATCAAATATATATATATATAATTAAAATCATTGTTTAATTAAAACATATATATTAAAAATCATATATACAATTTTTTTTTAAATAAATACTTAGATAGATATACAAACGTGCCACTTCGCATATATACATCATCAAACAACAATATATATAAATTTTATATACATACCAAACTCTTACGTTCAATTCAAAATTATCGGAATAATATAAACAACATATATGATATAATAGAACTGAAATATTATATATATTCTGATATGTATACACTGAATTATATATATCTATACTGACCTTTCCAAATTCAACCTACCCATATACATAACATGTACCTACTTACGTACCTATTGTATATTTAACAATATTTAATATAAATAGTACAAACTTACTTTACTATTATACCTACCCTTTAAACAAATCAAATCAAACAGACTTCATATATATCTCTATGTACGAACATATATAGATAAAAAAAATGTACATCGCATCTACCTATGCCAAACTACAAGACATACTTTTTTTTTTGAATAGACTATATATAAGGGTATACACTTTATAACTTAACAGGTCCATATAACTTTATACAAAATTATATATAATGAGCTACAGATAGTACATATACAAACCTATTACATAAAATATAATATTATAAAATATATACAACAAATCATATTCAAGTTAGTATAACATATATACATCATTATCTTGCTCAATATAAACAGATTGATACGTACAAATAAACCCATCTATTTTAAATCAAGACTCTAACATCAACAATATAATATATATATATATATATATATAATACAAAAATCTTATACAAACAGATAATATACATTTTAATAGTAAATGAAAATTTAATAATATAATTGTAAATTGTAAATATTTAAAACATACTGAGCAAAATAAACAGGCTCAACAGTGGATTAGAGAGATAGGCTCAGTGCAAAAGAAATGTATGTTAATGGCTACAGGAAAATAAGTACAAGCTTTGTAAAATATTTTTTTTTTAAAAGAAAAAAAACAGGAGACTTGCCTGCACACGATGGAAGGCAAGGGAAAGCAAGGCTGGAGTTCGGCAGCCTGGCGACGAAGATGGAGTTTTGGGTCGGCGTGGCGGATGAGGCGGCTGTGCTTGGCGTAGGCTAGGGAGAAGGTTGTGTGATGTTGGCCGAGAGGGAGGAACGAAGGTAGGTGGTGGTTGAGGTGTGAGGTGAACGGGGTTTGGGCTGAGGCGATGTGGTGAGCACGGTGCTAGGCCTCGCTTACCGCGTGGAGTTGTGGACCGGAAATGTTAGAAGTCGGAGACCCAGCGGTGGCTGAGGCGGCGTTCGGCTGCGCGGAGAATGGAAGGAGAGTCTCGAGGCTTCGGCGCTGGGTGGAGGTAGTGCTCAGGTCGGTGTAGGTGATGGATCTAGGTGAGGCTGCTGCACGTGAGGAAGTATGCGCGGAGGTGGTTGTCGTGGCCGAAGTGGCAGTTGGGAAGGCGGAGCGTATGGTGTTGGTTGTCCTGATGTTTGGGTCGGAGGGTGGAGCTTCCTTCAGTGAGGGGAGAAGGGCGGCTCCGGCCTTGGGTTGTTGTGCGCGTGGGAAGTGGAGGGGAAACAAAAATATAGTTGTGACGATGGAAGAGGGAGGAGAAATGGGATGAGTTGGCTGTGAGAATTTGAATAGAAAAGGCAGAAGAGGATGAAGGAAGAAAAAGGAAATGGAAAGTGAAAGTGTGGTACGTTTGTTCTTTTCTTTCGAATGAGAATGGAGAGAAACTGGAACCAAAGTGTCAATTAAGGCAACCAGAAATTAATATTGGAACCCGTGGAAAATATTGAAAGTCACAATTGAATTCAAAGTATAATAATAACATATGGCTGTTGAAATGATACAGTGATTCACGCAGTAATAAAAGCAATTGGCTGGGGTTTCGAACAGGTGGGTAGGTGGAAAACAAAAGGTCACGAACGGATACGTACCGATACGAGGTCGATTATCGATTCAATAACGAACAGGACTTCAAAACATCGAATTTAATATTCCTCAAAGATCAGCGCAACGGTACGATCAAAACGGTATATAAATATCAGTGGTACGACTGAATTATAAAAATTCGAATTTTCTAATAGCGGAAAATGCAAGAAAAACGCTGAAAAATAAGATCGACGGAGCCAAAGATGTCCGAATTTGGAAAAACGACAAACTGACATCTTGCTCAGAAGATGGTTTAGAATTTTTCTATGTAAAAATATTTAGGTTTCGGAAACAATTTATTTTCATCACTTTTTAACTGATTAAATTGAAGTAAATTTACGCGCGAAATAAACTTTCGTATTTTCGGACGAAAATTTACCAGTTGCTATGTTTAACTAGACGCATTACAAATATCAAATTTATATTTCAAAATTTTATCGTTTAAAATTTCACAAAATTTCAACTAATTACGTTATTAAAACAGTTGAAATTTACGGATCGTTACACTCTCCCCCACTCAAAACTTTTCGTCCCCGAAAAGGAACGAGGTAGGAGAATAGAAACAACCAGAAAAGAAAAACAGATTTGAAATACAAAATAACAATTAATTTAAACCATATAAATTCAAATTTAAATTAATTGATATTCAATAATTGATTTAACCCATTTGATTTCACTAAAATCAATCTCACTATTTCTAAATTCGTTATCTTATTATCCAATTATCTTCAATTTACAATTTCTAAAACCATACATTTGAATAGTCTTTTATTATAATCATTTTTTTTTAGCAATTTAAATTCTTCTTTATTCCATATTATTGTTAAATTTATTCTACTTAACATATCTTATCACATATATTCAACCCATATAAATTAATTTAAACCATAAAAGTTTCAATTTAAATTAATTTACACTTACTAATTTCTTTTAAATTCAAGGTATTTTCATATGTTGATCAAATTTCAATTTTATTAATTCTTTCACGACACATTTATTAATTCTTCCAAAACAAATTTATTAATTTCTTTCAAAACAAATTTATTAATTCTTTCAAAACAAATTTATTTCATTATTAACTGAGTTTACTTATTATCCTATCTAACTCTATTAACATCTTTATAATCAGAATTTAGTGTATAACATTTATTATAAACACTCATATTTATTTATAAATTCAATTTATCTTATATATTACCCAATTACATATTCAACTTCTGAATGATTTAGGTAAGTTGTATTAGAATGCAGTTGAACAATATACAAATAAAATCTTTCAATTCAATTATTCAAGTTTAAATATTTATTCCAAATTTTGGTTTTATTTATAATTAAAATCATCCTTTAACAAAATTTAAGAATTAGATTTCCGATTAACTTTAAACAATTTAGAGATATATATAATATATTTATATCATATCAAATTAAATTTTTAAAATAAGATACCTATATATATGTAAATCAAAATATACTGACGAAATTCAAATCAAAATATTTTTTTTCTCAAAACAAAACCGTAGCAAAGCTACAGAATGGTTTCTTCACTTCGAAACTCGAAAATGAAAGTCGATGATGCGGCCGCCATCACCGAAATTATTTTCCAGCGACAAAGAGAAGAGCACTGATTTCAACATTTTTTAAAAATCCTTTGAAACGATTTCTATTCGAAAATACTTTCAATAATATATACTTTAAAGTTTTTTTTTAAAAAACCAAAGTTTGAAATCACCGGAAACTAATAAATTTTCAAATTTCTGAATTAGATTCATTTCAAATTCCAATAAATTTATAACCAAGTTTATAAATTCATTTATTTATATTATGCAATAGTCAATGGTTTACAAAACAATAAATGAAAATCAAATATTATTATTTTCAGACAACAAATTTATTAACAATTTAATTTCAGAAAACTTATATTTATATATAATATAATCATTCAAAACTATTTTGTTTATCAAATTTGAAAACAGCATTTTTAATATAAATTTAGAAATACATTTCTTTACTCGACGATACAGGGATGGATTTTCAAAATAAGGATAGGGATTCAAATTTTTGATAGACTCAAATCAAAGAGAATTTCGATTTGAAGATAGGTTTGAACAAAGACGAGATAATTAAATAACAAAATAAGGCGATGGATAAGTTTATATAAATCGCGGGCAACCTTAACCGGGTCGACCGTGACTTTAAAAATAAGATCGGTGTAGAATTCTGAGGTAAATCGACATTCGATCTCAAGAAATAGAATTCAGGTATATCAGGAGATAGATAGCATCGTAAACCGAGGATACAGAAATCTCCGGTAAATCGATGCCTATTATAAAGGAGTTTTGCTCCTTTACGAATCATTCGAAGATTGGAGAGACCGCCGATCTATTATAGATATCATTCAAAATGGAGTTATGGGGTGCTCCATAATTGAAAGAAGACGAATAGTGAAGGACACGAATGAATTTCGGAACAGAGGGGAACGTTCCAAAAATTCAAAGGAATTGAGTCAAAGGAAGAGATTGAACTCGAATGAAAGTGATTCTGTAAATCATTTACCCTATATGTTAAGTTTTGCCTAGAGCTACCAAAGCTCTGATACCAACTGTAACGACCCGACATTTTGGACCATTCGCGTCCATTATAAGTGAATAGGTAGACACTCATGCCGGAGTTGAATTGCTCAAAATACCGCGTTGTTAATTTAAATTGGCAAAACTGAACATATACAGTAAATAAATAATCACAGATCACAGACACAGAGTAATAAGTGCAGCGGAAATAAAAGAGATAGTAGTTCATGAAGCTACTATATGAATATATAAAATACATCAGAGTTAAACCAGATACACGGAAGAGTAACATGATACATCAGATACAAATCAGAATACATCACTGGAATCATCGAATATCTAAAAGCTGGATAGATAGCTGGATCTCCAAGCGAAGCTCCAACTCCAAAGGTGAGTCTCGAAAGCTGAACTACTCAATCTGACCCGAGCGTAAAGCAAAACACAAGACACTCGAGTCAGGATTAACATTCTTATATTAATAAATCCAACTCAAGTGAAATAGCAATTGAAATACAAGTAACTCAAAGGATGTTTGGAATAACCATCCTTTAAGGATCCGTTAAACTATCTACTATGTAGTAGTGTACGATAAGTAGATAATGTCTATCAGTAATAATAAGATATCAAAATAGCGTTAAGTCGTGGCCCATTCCACCCTTAACACATTTTTATTCCCAAAAGCATATACAAGACCGTAGTTTCCCCAAAACCGGAAGTCACCAGAGGGCAATCCATATACTAAAGGTACAAATCAAAATCGTAGTGGTCGCGAATAGGATAATCAGTATGACAAGGTACATGAGGCGATACCAACTAGGATACTAGTAGTTTCCTGATCCGGACTGATGTTGGGCATAGCAGCTACTACCCCAACACCGCGAAACAACACTCCCAAATCAAGGGGTGCACCCAAATCGAATCACAAAAGTAATAGATATGGTATCGAAGAAGTGTGTCCGCTAGAGATGGCGATCCTCAATGGCCCGGCGCGGCTCCTGTTTTAGTCATGTCAGGGGTCATCCAAAATCGTTCTCTTTCTTCAGTCAACGCGTTCACCAAAACCATCCACTTCGTTCTGGATCAACACTCCGCGTATAGTTATTAAAGTGGTTTCGGTTCAGATAGAGAGTATATCCATTACCGATCCCGGTCTCTTTAATAACTTTCGTAATTATTACACCGATTGGTCGTTTATATATTTCAAAAACCAAATCAATTTCAATTTCAAATAGAATTCGTAAATCACCATTTCATTTGTCTTTCTAAACAATTTCCAAATTTTCGTTTCAAAACTTCCAATTTTCCGTTTCAAAATCTTATAATTCAATTTCAATTTCTATTTAAAACAATTCAAATATTGATTCAAGTTCGTATATAAGTTTCATTCCGAAATCATTTAAATAAATTCTATTTAACATTCAAATCAATTTAAACTCATTTATCGATTTCATTCAATATTCGTTAAGTTACTTTATCATTCAAAACAATTTCTATTAAATTTCCAATTCATTAAATCAATTTCTTAAATTCAACTTCATTAAATCAAAACTTACAAATTTAAATTAAACTAAATTCATCAAATCAAATTCTTTAACTTTCAAGTTTATATTAATTTCAATAAATCACATTTTATTTCTTGATAAAGAAATTCAATTTCACTTATTTACTTACTTAAATAATTTTCCAAAACTTAATTTTATTCATTTACGAGGTTCAAATTTACTAATTCAAAGTTCAATTTCTCTTATCAAAGAATTCAAATTTTATTTAATTATCAAATCATTCAATCTTATTTAATTATTAAATGATTTCAAATCTTAATTTCAAACTTAATTATAATTTCAAACTTGATTATTAAATCATTTCAAAGTTTAATAATTTCAAACTTAATTCAATCATTTCTCAAATTTAACAACGTTCTTTCATCAATTACATTTGTAAATATTTTGTCTCAGATTATTAACATTAACACTTTCCTTTCATTAAAATTCAAATTTCAACTTTATTTCAAAACCATATTATTTATTCAAATAAAATCTTCGTTTTATTCTAAATCAAATTATTGACCAATCGGGTTTTATTTAATTTCCTATCCTAGGTCAAAGTTTAATTTTGGGTATTTATCATTTCAACCCGATTCCAATTCAATTAAAAATCAAAGCATAACAAAGGGAACTTGCAGTGTGATAACTGGGATGGTGTCAAAGTAAATAAACAAGCAATAACAAAAACAATAACAATCCAATAATCAATTCAAATAATCCCGAAATAACCGTATTAATTCGCATTGTTATTTGTACGAATTAATATAATTATTTCTAGAATCTACACTATCATTTCATGCAGATTAAAGATTATTACATTACGGTTTTTACTTGTCATTCAATTTCAAAATTTTACACTACAACAATTAATCCAATTACGTCGATGGTTCAAAGTGTAATTATCACTATTCTACATGTCAATTAATTTAACAATTAAAAAGGGGTCATATTCACTAATCAAATTTAACATGTAAATCAGTTTAAAATTGTTAACTATCCTATATCAATTTCAATTCTGCATACTATTTATCATTTAACACTAACAATTTAACGTCCAATATAAACATCAACAATCAATCAATTATCAGCCAAACTGTATTATCATCGCATAAATAATTAACAGATAAAGGTGTCAGATGTCACAGGTGAACTGATACAGGCAATAGCATATATAACAGTGTAATTAACTAGCAGCAGCATATTTCAATTGTCGTTTCAGTTGAAATCAGATTTAATAAATAAAAGAACGTTAATCGTGAGTGATTGCTCACCTTTCACAGCTAGAGATGGACGAGAATAAGATGAGTTACGAATCCAAGCACGAATTTCGGAACAAAGCACGATGGACATGAGTTCGACGATCAAAGCTGATAAATAGAAATTGATGAACTAATCAGAATCATCTAGATATAATCGAAACAAAATATATTAATATTATTTCATTGAAATCAATAATTTAAAACACATATAAAAATCAAATATATATATATATAATTAAAATCATTGTTTAATTAAAACATATATATTAAAAATCATATATACAATTTTTTTTTAAATAAATACTTAGATAGATATACAAACGTGCCACTTCGCATATATACATCATCAAACAACAATATATATAAATTTTATATACATACCAAACTCTTACGTTCAATTCAAAATTATCGGAATAATATAAACAACATATATGATATAATAGAACTGAAATATTATATATATTCTGATATGTATACACTGAATTATATATATCTATACCGACCTTTCCAAATTCAACCTACCCATATACATAACATGTACCTACTTACGTACCTATTGTATATTTAACAATATTTAATATAAATAGTACAAACTTACTTTACTATTATACCTACCCTTTAAACAAATCAAATCAAACAGACTTCATATATATCTCTATGTACGAACATATATAGATAAAAAAAATGTACATCGCATCTACCTATGCCAAACTACAAGACATACTTTTTTTTTTGAATAGACTATATATAAGGGTATACACTTTATAACTTAACAGGTCCATATAACTTTATACAAAATTATATATAATGAGCTACAGATAGTACATATACAAACCTATTACATAAAATATAATATTATAAAATATATACAACAAATCATATTCAAGTTAGTATAACATATATACATCATTATCTTGCTCAATATAAACAGATTGATACGTACAAATAAACCCATCTATTTTAAATCAAGACTCTAACATCAACAATATAATATAATATATATATATATATATAATACAAAAATCTTATACAAACAGATAATATACATTTTAATAGTAAATGAAAATTTAATAATATAATTGTAAATTGTAAATATTTAAAACATACTGAGCAAAATAAACAGGCTCAACAGTGGATTAGAGAGATAGGCTCAGTGCAAAAGAAATGTATGTTAATGGCTACAGGAAAATAAGTACAAGCTTTGTAAAATATTTTTTTTTAAAAGAAAAAAAACAGGAGACTTGCCTGCACACGATGGAAGGCAAGGGAAAGCAAGGCTGGAGTTCGGCAGCCTGGCGACGAAGATGGAGTTTTGGGTCGGCGTGGCGGATGAGGCGGCTGTGCTTGGCGTAGGCTAGGGAGAAGGTTGTGTGATGTTGGCCGAGAGGGAGGAACGAAGGTAGGTGGTGGTTGAGGTGTGAGGTGAACGGGGTTTGGGCTGAGGCGATGTGGTGAGCACGGTGCTAGGCCTCGCTTACCGCGTGGAGTTGTGGACCGGAAATGTTAGAAGTCGGAGACCCAGCGGTGGCTGAGGCGGCGTTCGGCTACGCGGAGAATGGAAGGAGAGTCTCGAGTCTTCGGCGCTGGGTGGAGGTAGTGCTCAGGTCGGTGTAGGTGATGGATCTAGGTGAGGCTGCTGCACGTGAGGAAGTATGCGCGGAGGTGGTTGTCGTGGCCGAAGTGGCAGTTGGGAAGGCGGAGCGTATGGTGTTGGTTGTCCTGATGTTTGGGTCGGAGGGTGGAGCTTCCTTCAGTGAGGGGAGAAGGGCGGCTCCGGCCTTGGGTTGTTGTGCGCGTGGGAAGTGGAGGGGAAACAAAAATATAGTTGTGACGATGGAAGAGGGAGGAGAAATGGGATGAGTTGGCTGTGAGAATTTGAATAGAAAAGGCAGAAGAGGATGAAGGAAGAAAAAGGAAATGGAAAGTGAAAGTGTGGTACGTTTGTTCTTTTCTTTCGAATGAGAATGGAGAGAAACTGGAACCAAAGTGTCAATTAAGGCAACCAGAAATTAATATTGGAACCCGTGGAAAATATTGAAAGTCACAATTGAATTCAAAGTATAATAATAACATATGGCTGTTGAAATGATACAGTGATTCACGCAGTAATAAAAGCAATTGGCTGGGGTTTCGAACAGGTGGGTAGGTGGAAAACAAAAGGTCACGAACGGATACGTACCGATACGAGGTCGATTATCGATTCAATAATGAACAGGACTTCAAAACATCGAATTTAATATTCCTCAAAGATCAGCGCAACGGTACGATCAAAACGGTATATAAATATCAGTGGTACGACTGAATTATAAAAATTCGAATTTTCTAATAGCGGAAAATGCAAGAAAAACGCTGAAAAATAAGATCGACGGAGCCAAAGATGTCCGAATTTGGAAAAACGACAAACTGACATCTTGCTCAGAAGATGGTTTAGAATTTTTCTATGTAAAAATATTTAGGTTTCGGAAACAATTTATTTTCATCGCTTTTTAACTGATTAAATTGAAGTAAATTTACGCGCGAAATAAACTTTCGTATTTTCGGACGAAAATTTACCAGTTGCTATGTTTAACTAGACGCATTCCAAATATCAAATTTATATTTCAAAATTTTATCGTTTAAAATTTCACAAAATTTCAACTAATTACGTTATTAAAACAGTTGAAATTTACGGATCGTTACACTCTCCCCCACTCAAAACTTTTCGTCCCCGAAAAGGAACGAGGTAGGAGAATAGAAACAACCAGAAAAGAAAAACAGATTTGAAATACAAAATAACAATTAATTTAAACCATATAAATTCAAATTTAAATTAATTGATATTCAATAATTGATTTAACCCATTTGATTTCACTAAAATCAATCTCACTATTTCTAAATTCGTTATCTTATTATCCAATTATCTTCAATTTACAATTTCTAAAACCATACATTTGAATAGTCTTTTATTATAATCATTTTTTTTTAGCAATTTAAATTCTTCTTTATTCCATATTATTGTTAAATTTATTCTACTTAACATATCTTATCACATATATTCAACCCATATAAATTAATTTAAACCATAAAAGTTTCAATTTAAATTAATTTACACTTACTAATTTCTTTTAAATTCAAGGTATTTTCATATGTTGATCAAATTTCAATTTTATTAATTCTTTCACGACACATTTATTAATTCTTCCAAAACAAATTTATTAATTTCTTTCAAAACAAATTTATTAATTCTTTCAAAACAAATTTATTTCATTATTAACTGAGTTTACTTATTATCCTATCTAACTCTATTAACATCTTTATAATCAGAATTTAGTGTATAACATTTATTATAAACACTCATATTTATTTATAAATTCAATTTATCTTATATATTACCCAATTACATATTCAACTTCTGAATGATTTAGGTAAGTTGTATTAGAATGCAGTTGAACAATATACAAATAAAATCTTTCAATTCAATTATTCAAGTTTAAATATTTATTCCAAATTTTGGTTTTATTTATAATTAAAATCATCCTTTAACAAAATTTAAGAATTAGATTTCCGATTAACTTTAAACAATTTAGAGATATATATAATATATTTATATCATATCAAATTAAATTTTTAAAATAAGATACCTATATATATGTAAATCAAAATATACTGACGAAATTCAAATCAAAATATTTTTTTTCTCAAAACAAAACCGTAGCAAAGCTACAGAATGGTTTCTTCACTTCGAAACTCGAAAATGAAAGTCGATGATGCGGCCGCCATCACCGAAATTATTTTCCAGCGACAAAGAGAAGAGCACTGATTTCAACATTTTTTAAAAATCCTTTGAAACGATTTCTATTCGAAAATACTTTCAATAATATATACTTTAAAGTTTTTTTTTAAAAAACCAAAGTTTGAAATCACCGGAAACTAATAAATTTTCAAATTTCTGAATTAGATTCATTTCAAATTCCAATAAATTTATAACCAAGTTTATAAATTCATTTATTTATATTATGCAATAGTCAATGGTTTACAAAACAATAAATGAAAATCAAATATTATTATTTTCAGACAACAAATTTATTAACAATTTAATTTCAGAAAACTTATATTTATATATAATATAATCATTCAAAACTATTTTGTTTATCAAATTTGAAAACAGCATTTTTAATATAAATTTAGAAATACATTTCTTTACTCGACGATACAGGGATGGATTTTCAAAATAAGGATAGGGATTCAAATTTTTGATAGACTCAAATCAAAGAGAATTTCGATTTGAAGATAGGTTTGAACAAAGACGAGATAATTAAATAACAAAATAAGGCGATGGATAAGTTTATATAAATCGCGGGCAACCTTAACCGGGTCGACCGTGACTTTAAAAATAAGATCGGTGTAGAATTCTGAGGTAAATCGACATTCGATCTCAAGAAATAGAATTCAGGTATATCAGGAGATAGATAGCATCGTAAACCGAGGATACAGAAATCTCCGGTAAATCGATGCCTATTATAAAGGAGTTTTGCTCCTTTACGAATCATTCGAAGATTGGCGAGACCGCCGATCTATTATAGATATCATTCAAAATGGAGTTATGGGGTGCTCCAGAATTGAAAGAAGACGAATAGTGAAGGACACGAATGAATTTCGGAACAGAGGGGAACGTTCCAAAAATTCAAAGGAATTGAGTCAAAGGAAGAGATTGAACTCGAATGAAAGTGATTCTGTAAATCATTTACCCTATATGTTAAGTTTTGCCTAGAGCTACCAAAGCTCTGATACCAACTGTAACGACCCGACATTTTGGACCATTCGCGTCCATTATAAGTGAATAGGTAGACACTCATGCCGGAGTTGAATTGCTCAAAATACCGCGTTGTTAATTTAAATTGGCAAAACTGAACATATACAGTAAATAAATAATCACAGATCACAGACACAGAGTAATAAGTGCAGCGGAAATAAAAGAGATAGTAGTTCATGAAGCTACTATATGAATATATAAAATACATCAGAGTTAAACCAGATACACGGAAGAGTAACATGATACATCAGATACAAATCAGAATACATCACTGGAATCATCGAATATCTAAAAGCTGGATAGATAGCTGGATCTCCAAGCGAAGCTCCAACTCCAAAGGTGAGTCTCGAAAGCTGAACTACTCAATCTGACCCGAGCGTAAAGCAAAACACAAGACACTCGAGTCAGGATTAACATTCTTATATTAATAAATCCAACTCAAGTGAAATAGCAATTGAAATACAAGTAACTCAAAGGATGTTTGGAATAACCATCCTTTAAGGATCCGTTAAACTATCTACTATGTAGTAGTGTACGATAAGTAGATAATGTCTATCAGTAATAATAAGATATCAAAATAGCGTTAAGTCGTGGCCCATTCCACCCTTAACACATTTTTATTCCCAAAAGCATATACAAGACCGTAGTTTCCCCAAAACCGGAAGTCACCAGAGGGCAATCCATATACTAAAGGTACAAATCAAAATCGTAGTGGTCGCGAATAGGATAATCAGTATGACAAGGTACATGAGGCGATACCAACTAGGATACTAGTAGTTTCCTGATCCGGACTGATGTTGGGCATAGCAGCTACTACCCCAACACCGCGAAACAACACTCCCAAATCAAGGGGTGCACCCAAATCGAATCACAAAAGTAATAGATATGGTATCGAAGAAGTGTGTCCGCTAGAGATGGCGATCCTCAATGGCCCGGCGCGGCTCCTGTTTTAGTCATGTCAGGGGTCATCCAAAATCGTTCTCTTTCTTCAGTCAACGCGTTCACCAAAACCATCCACTTCGTTCTGGATCAACACTCCGCGTATAGTTATTAAAGTGGTTTCGGTTCAGATAGAGAGTATATCCATTACCGATCCCGGTCTCTTTAATAACTTTCGTAATTATTACACCGATTGGTCGTTTATATATTTCAAAAACCAAATCAATTTCAATTTCAAATAGAATTCGTAAATCACCATTTCATTTGTCTTTCTAAACAATTTCCAAATTTTCGTTTCAAAACTTCCAATTTTCCGTTTCAAAATCTTATAATTCAATTTCAATTTCTATTTAAAACAATTCAAATATTGATTCAAGTTCGTATATAAGTTTCATTCCGAAATCATTTAAATAAATTCTATTTAACATTCAAATCAATTTAAACTCATTTATCGATTTCATTCAATATTCGTTAAGTTACTTTATCATTCAAAACAATTTCTATTAAATTTCCAATTCATTAAATCAATTTCTTAAATTCAACTTCATTAAATCAAAACTTACAAATTTAAATTAAACTAAATTCATCAAATCAAATTCTTTAACTTTCAAGTTTATATTAATTTCAATAAATCACATTTTATTTCTTGATAAAGAAATTCAATTTCACTTATTTACTTACTTAAATAATTTTCCAAAACTTAATTTTATTCATTTACGAGGTTCAAATTTACTAATTCAAAGTTCAATTTCTCTTATCAAAGAATTCAAATTTTATTTAATTATCAAATCATTCAATCTTATTTAATTATTAAATGATTTCAAATCTTAATTTCAAACTTAATTATAATTTCAAACTTGATTATTAAATCATTTCAAAGTTTAATAATTTCAAACTTAATTCAATCATTTCTCAAATTTAACAACGTTCTTTCATCAATTACATTTGTAAATATTTTGTCTCAGATTATTAACATTAACACTTTCCTTTCATTAAAATTCAAATTTCAACTTTATTTCAAAACCATATTATTTATTCAAATAAAATCTTCGTTTTATTCTAAATCAAATTATTGACCAATCGGGTTTTATTTAATTTCCTATCCTAGGTCAAAGTTTAATTTTGGGTATTTATCATTTCAACCCGATTCCAATTCAATTAAAAATCAAAGCATAACAAAGGGAACTTGCAGTGTGATAACTGGGATGGTGTCAAAGTAAATAAACAAGCAATAACAAAAACAATAACAATCCAATAATCAATTCAAATAATCCCGAAATAACCGTATTAATTCGCATTGTTATTTGTACGAATTAATATAATTATTTCTAGAATCTACACTATCATTTCATGCAGATTAAAGATTATTACATTACGGTTTTTACTTGTCATTCAATTTCAAAATTTTACACTACAACAATTAATCCAATTACGTCGATGGTTCAAAGTGTAATTATCACTATTCTACATGTCAATTAATTTAACAATTAAAAAGGGGTCATATTCACTAATCAAATTTAACATGTAAATCAGTTTAAAATTGTTAACTATCCTATATCAATTTCAATTCTGCATACTATTTATCATTTAACACTAACAATTTAACGTCCAATATAAACATCAACAATCAATCAATTATCAGCCAAACTGTATTATCATCGCATAAATAATTAACAGATAAAGGTGTCAGATGTCACAGGTGAACTGATACAGGCAATAGCATATATAACAGTGTAATTAACTAGCAGCAGCATATTTCAATTGTCGTTTCAGTTGAAATCAGATTTAATAAATAAAAGAACGTTAATCGTGAGTGATTGCTCACCTTTCACAGCTAGAGATGGACGAGAATAAGATGAGTTACGAATCCAAGCACGAATTTCGGAACAAAGCACGATGGACATGAGTTCGACGATCAAAGCTGATAAATAGAAATTGATTGTCACGTCCCGAAATTTTCGACTTTCGAAAATTTGACATCGATACTCACTTTATCGACTGCCGAGAAATCGAACGCCGGAAACTCCAAAAGTGAGGGTTTTAGAAAGAAGAAAAAGGCAGAAGAAGAGAACAGAAGAAGAAAGAAGAAGAACAACAGTACAACAACAGAAACAGAAAACAATATCAGAATCTCACATATCGCAGCGGAACAATATATAATAGATAAATGAATAATCTTTAAACAAAGAACTATATCATTTTATACATACATCAATCATCAGAGTCAATATACAACTCAGTACAATAATGGACAGTTTTATACTTGTCCTCATACAGAATACACAGCGGAATAAATACTATCAGATACAAATACTACGTCTCGCCATCCAGCTTGCTTCCAAAGCTCCAGAATATCCAGAATATCCTGATAATATAACTCTAGGCTGCCCGTGTGGAAATTGGTGGGCACCCAGAGTTTAGAAGGGAACAATAAACTCCAAGTCAGTCATGGTGACTGGTGTGAGATCGTAAAACAGTTATTTATCTTTAAAATAAATAGCAGAGAATTTTAAAGTCAATTCGCAATGCTTTTGGAAAATGAAACTACCATAAGACCTCCCGCCATACACACAATGCAAACGCAGACTTGGAGGAGATTTCTTCTTATGATAGTCAAAGATGCTTACTACGCGAAAATCAAATTCTTTTTGTTATTATTATTAGTGCATAGTGTAGAAAACATTTCGAAAGTAGAATATAAATCTTAGCCAGCATAGGTACCATTATAGTATGCTTGCTATAGCTACCATATTAAATGGCAGGTTCTACAACTAAAACCGTACAAGTCACGTATTGTTTCTTTGGATTTCCAACAAATGGTCAGGCTAAGGAACTTCCTATCCACGATGGGTACGTCCCTGGAATAGACGACCCGAGAACCTAACCGGATCTCTGCCAACACAAGGCCGGGTTACCTCTGCAAAAATAGGTAACTACTGACACGCGTATGCCATCCCCCGATCGTCACCGATCTTCCCGAGGATCCCCGATTCGCAACAAACCATAAAGTAATAATAACTGTGCAGCAACCACAGAGGTTAAGTATCTGGGCTCCATACCATGATACCACCTTTATCCAGAAGGAATGACATACACTAAGGGGCGCTACTCCCTAGAACCTTGCCGCATTCGTCCTGTTTCGACCATTTCCGGGGTGTGAGGCTCGATGAAGTCTCGTCCACAAAGCTACGCTTTCTCAAAAAGCCCTGCTTCGGGTCAAACAAAATGATCAACCTATGATCACAAAGATATAAGATCAAACAAATGATCATATCACAAATGATCAAACACTGATCATTTCACAGCAACACTCAGTATGCCACGTTACCAAATTGGGATATATCGCTGATAAATTTCAACTACATAACCTCTGAGCTCGTACGTCTCAGAGAAGGGTGTTAAGCTAAGAGAATAAATTCTCCGCCACCAACAGAAATGTATTTGAAAGAAATCAGCTTTATATCTCAAATTGTAACGTCAGACATACAATCCATACAAGTCTGTTCCGGGATCGAACAGAACCGAAGGCACTTCTCACGAAGCCCTTGCATTTCCGGATGATTTTCAATCACGTCAGGACTTCCCGTCACTAAGGGTGATAAAACCTCTAAATCGAAGATCAGTCGATGTAGAGTAACTCGACGGTAATCCTTCCGTTTTCAAAAATATCCGGTCTTCAACACCGGTCTTCAAATGCGATTCAAAACGACGTATCACATATTCGGAATGGGTTATACGACCCCATGGTCCCTTCCCGGCTAACCCGAATAGTGAGCGTAAATTTAAAAATAAGTGTGGCATTCAAATTCATCCAATTCACAACCAATACCTATCTAAAGGTAATTATTGATAGTCGGTTATTTAACTATCAATAAAGATGCGCAACATCATCAGATTCCAAATAATTTTCCAAATTATTTCATCTTCAAAAATATCTTTACTAGATATAAAATTTCCACACTTCTAAAATAAATCGATATTTATTTTCAAACGACTTCGCTTTCTTTTATAAATTCCATAGTGAATTTATATCTTTCAAAATATCTACTGATATACGATTTTCAATCGTTTCAAATATTCAATTTCAATGTATCTTTAAAAAGATAAATTCTCAAAACGTTCGTTTCATATTGGAAAAGCAATTCCATACTTATTTAAAAATAAGTATTTCACAAATCTATTTATTTTCAACACTTGGAAAATATTCGATATACTTAAATCCAATTAAGTATATTTTTCATTCTTTAAGGAAATCCATTTTCTATAACAACATCAATTTGAGTCAAAACGAATGTTGCGTAAAACATCGTTACGACGACTCAAAATCACTAGTATAGGGATTCGGAATTAAGATAGATATATAAATCCCAATACTACATCAAAACATTTTCTTCCGAAAATCATTTACTATAACAACAGTGTTATAGTCCAATCATTTCCTTATATTTTCGAAAACGCCTATTTCAACAATAACAATGTTGAAATCTATGTTTTCGATTCACAATACATTTTAAAAACATCTCTAAAATGTTTAACTTCATTTTCAATGCCACTTTTCCAAAACTATCCATTTTACTTAACAATATATTCACTGTCCAAAATCGTGAATATATCTTCTTTAAAAATCTTCTATATTTAATTTCTCAGATCCCATTGATTTCGAATTTATAAAACAACGTTTATAAATTCTATTTCTATTTTATAACAACTTCGATTTAATAAATCTCCTTTTATTTACAAATTCGATCAATATTCCATTTAAAGGCAAAAAATCAAATTTATAAGTTAATCTCTTATAAATCTTTTATGCTACCGTTTCATCCATTTTATAACTTCATACTTTATAAATCTATAAAATTCATATTTTTCACAATTTATAATTCTATAAATCTCATGTCTTTACAATTTATAATTCTATAAATCTCTAACACTTATAAACACTCGTTTTAAAATTCCAACACTTTAAATTGATAAATATCAATTCTGTACATCCTTTATATACATCATTTTTAGTAATTCAAAAGAAATCCAAACTTAAACTATTTTATAAATTACTTGGCTATTTATTTCAAAATCACTTTTCAGTTATATTTCACAATTTAAAATTTTCATAACTTTAAATTTATAACATTTATTTATTTAAAGTAAACCAATTCAAAGATTCAAATAAAACGTATACTTTCAAATAATCACTTTTAAAATCTCTTCTTAAAATTAAATTCGTTATTTTTAAACTTCAAAATTTGAATCCGATGATGCAACAGCATCAATTGGTCAATCACAACAACAACATCATATATCAACATATGATAACAGAATATACATCAATCCTGTAAATAAATAACTACTGGTGAGGAATCCAGTTGGATCCCTCCAACCTGCTTCCCTGCATCCAAAGACGTTAGCACAATACCAATTCCGCTCCAGTACGGAATTATCGCGGTATATAGGTTTTTATAAATCCGCTTACTAACGGCGCAATAGGGTCTCATCCGCTATACGAGGCGGGAAATCAACAATCCAGTATATACATATGCCAATATGTATATACTGCTATATATATATAGATATATCCTATCATATCTAATATCACATCCAAACAAATCAACCAAATCAACAACTGCAATTCAAAATTAAATCTGAGTGAGAAGATCTCACCTTCGCATTTAAATTTTGCAATCCATTTCCATCTCCAATTTGTTTCCTTGACTTTATTCGACCTTGTATAACAATTTAGATAATTTATTAATATTCGAAATAAACCGAATAAATCTACTTCGTTTGATAAGTGTAAATTTCCCAGTGGTTTTATTTTGAACAAATTTTCCTTTTAATAAATTTAAATTTACTAATGATTTAAATTTTAAACTAATTTCTTTTCATTTTTAACAGATTATTCTCAACAATTTTATCTAATTAAAATTTAAATTTAAAACTAACTATTAAAATTTCCAAACTAACTTTCCTATTTCTTTAAACTAAAATCTCATTTAATATATTGATTTTAAACTTAACAGTAAACATTTTTTTTTCTCTGGAGATAATTTATTTTAAATTTATAAATTTTGCAAAACTACACACTTATATTTTCACTGTAAAAATAACTTTAACTCTGAAACTAAATTATACCTCATTGTCGACCGAACTCCACAGCTCCGATCGAGTAGCCACCACCAAGTCGTCGTGCCTGACATCCCCAAATTCGAACGCACCACCCTCAGCTGAAACTCAACAATATTGACTATCACCATTGCTTCGCCTGCCGCGAGTGCTACCAACATCACCAGAAATCAGACAACCCGAGCTGCCACTTCACGACGTCGCCGTTCTCCCCCAAATTCCAGTCGATCCCAATTCAATTTCGCCTGCCTCCAATCGTTCGAACTCGAGCTCTCGGTTGCCGCCATCGCCTGACCATCATCGCGATACCGCTGCGTCACAGCAGGTCGTACGAGCGCGACTTTCCCCGGAACCCTAAATCGAACTGCCTCGCGCTCGCCCTTACTCACGTGCACGAGAAACCACGCGCCTGAAACGACGACCATTACTGGCCCCTCGCGCGAGCACGCGCGCTTGCCCAGATAATTGCGCCCCTCCCACTCGTACGCGCGCATCCACGAATTTGAATCAAAAGAACGAATTGGAGAATTTGAAAGAACTTGGCCATTAATTTGTTTATCTTGAACGAAAGTGAGGGGGGAGCCATTTGTTTTATCTTCGTGAGTTGTGGGTTTTGAACAGAAAAGGAGGAGGGTATTTAAAATTTGAACGAGATGTTTGCACGACCTCCTTCGTGATCTCTGGCGTGATTTTCGGCTGAAGTTAGGGAAGAGAACGTGTGATGTAAATAAATTTAAATTTAAATTTTAAATTCAATTTCTTTTTATTTTTAACGCGTTTGCACGTCGTACGGTCACACGGCAACTCCGTTAAATACGAAATTGGAAATCCGACAATAATTCAATATTACGGACCCAATGGAACTGGTTTCGTCGAATTCCGAGACTGTTTTGAAAATTGACTATTTTTAAATATCGGTTCGAACGATTAAATTTCAAACTGAACAATCTACTCTTAAATTCGATTCTGAAGCTTCTGTTATCTTCAGTAATATCAATACGAATTTTAAAAGCTTTCGAAATATTTTTCTTCGACTTAAAATCGAAGATTTAAATTTTTATTCAACTCTCAATCGATTAAATCTTATAATTTAATCGCCAAATTCAAATTTAAATCGGGGGTTCAAATCAAATTATCGTTCAAATATTTAAAATTAATTAAATATTCTCAATTTAATTTGGTCAAAATTCCGGGTCGTTACAGACTTCCCTCCTTAAAAGAATTTCGTCCTCGAAATTACAAGTTAGAGAGAAAGGTCCTTAACTCGTCTATTATTTTTCAACATCCAATAGTTTTATCAATTTATCAAAACAAATCTTCCTACTAAAGATTCGTTATCATTCCAACTATCTTTCTAACTTCAATTATAGGTTTCAAACAACATTGCTTTACTTCAAAACTCAAATTTAAATTCAAATTTCAAATTTAAACTTTCAAATTTTCTCAAAAATTTTCTAACGCCCTAAATTTCCGAAAAATTTCGCCAGCGTCTCCTTTGCGCGGCTAATACGGTACGACTACAAAACGTCCCTACGGACTCTCAGATTTCAAAAAGAAAAAGAAAAAGCCAAGCGGCTAGAGAGAAATCATCAAAAACTCATATTAAAACTCAAATACGTACCTTTTGTCGAGAAATTCGAATTCTCTTCTAAATTAAAATCCCAATTCCTTTACACCTGTATATCTACTAGCCATTATATCTAGTTACAGCATTCAAACTATTTTGCAAATTCTATTACAAAATTTCAAATATAAACTGTTTACACATTTTTAACTTACTATTGAAGTTACAAATCTATTCTCATTCAATTTTACATTTCGATTCACATTCGAATTCAATTCACAATTCCAATCTAATTTGGATTTAGTTTACTTCGTTTTCCACAAATCAAATTCAATTGCAGTTTTATTTACTTACCAATTCAAAATGAATTTTAACATTCAATTTCATTTTCTGGCACTTGCAATCGCAATTTATTCATTCATTCACTAATTCATTCGTTTTTCAATTCGAATCTGATTTTCAAATCAAATTTCAATTCCAGTTATATTCACTTATAC
Source organism: Allium fistulosum (assembly GCA_030737815.1). NCBI lineage: Eukaryota > Viridiplantae > Streptophyta > Magnoliopsida > Asparagales > Amaryllidaceae > Allium > Allium fistulosum. The sequence goes on from CM060906.1 coordinate 774,510,065, forward strand.
TTACTTTGATTTAACTTCATTCTTTAAGTTAAATTTATTCTATCAAAATTCAAATTGCATAAGTTATCAACTTAGTATCATTTCATAAATATCTTTAATATAGCATTCCAGAGTCTACCAACATTTCAAAGCCATTTTGAAAACAATTCAAATTATCCTTTGAATTTTCTAAAACAAAATCCAATTTTTCCAAAACAACTCCCATTTAAAACGATTTGGCAGCAATTTCTCTTTTGGAAACCCGAAAATGAACACCGGTGATGTCGCGATCATCATCGGAATTATTTTCCAGCGACCGAAAAGAGTTTAGAGCTTTCAACTCTCTAAAACAATTTTCAAAACCTTCGAAATTTATTTTCAAATCAAAAAGAATTTAAACTTTCCAAATTTCCAAATTTTCCAGATTCTTTCAAAACACTTCCAAATACTCCTCTGGAATTCCGTTTCAAATTATAAGTCACATTTATAATTTATATTCTCAAATTTCATTCGTATATGGATTAATTTCTTAATTTTGGAGTTATGATTTCAGTTTCTTATTCAATTTCAATGATAATAGATTAATATTATCACCTCTAACAACCATGCAACCATATACTATAGTACTTCATAGAAAAACATTTCTTTTCTATACAAAAATAGTTTTGGGCAAAATTATTTCATTTACCCCATTTCAAAACAATACTGTGCCGAATTGTTCTATTCAAGTGTTTAGAAACCCCTTCGATACAGTTTTGCAAGACTGTGCCGACGAAGGTTCATATACCACTCAATAAACCAATCATCACAATACAAAACAATTTTATATTCAAATAACAAATACGCGCTCATATCTATTATTACACTCAACTCATTCTAGAGTACTGCTGACTCTATCTCTAATGAGTAACACCCAACAGAGCAGGGTTGTCGCTTAACCATATGCTCTGATACCACTTTGTCAAGGTTCGCAAACAGCGGCCACTGGTAGGCTTTGCAACCATCCCAGTCCCACCGTGGCTGACAATGATACCCCAAACTTGCTTTTACGGCCAGCCTCTCGACTGTCACGGCATCTGCCTAACCAACCCATCCCTCTCAGGGACATGTAGGGGTAAGAGTCTCCCGTTCGCCACCTAACCGCGAAGCGAGAACCCCCTATCATGCTGTAATATAGCAAGACTGGTGTGAGATCGTAAAACAGTTATTTATCTTTAAAATAAATAGCAGAGAATTTTAAAGTCAATTCGCAATGCTTTTGGAAAATGAAACTACCATAAGACCTCCCGCCATACACACAATGCAAACGCAGACTTGGAGGAGATTTCTTCTTATGATAGTCAAAGATGCTTACTACGCGAAAATCAAATTCTTTTTGTTATTATTATTAGTGCATAGTGTAGAAAACATTTCGAAAGTAGAATATAAATCTTAGCCAGCATAGGTACCATTATAGTATGCTTGCTATAGCTACCATATTAAATGGCAGGTTCTACAACTAAAACCGTACAAGTCACGTATTGTTTCTTTGGATTTCCAACAAATGGTCAGGCTAAGGAACTTCCTATCCACGATGGGTACGTCCCTGGAATAGACGACCCGAGAACCTAACCGGATCTCTGCCAACACAAGGCTGGGTTACCTCTGCAAAAATAGGTAACTACTGACACGCGTATGCCATCCCCCGATCGTCACCGATCTTCCCGAGGATCCCCGATTCGCAACAAACCACAAAGTAATAATAACTGTGCAGCAACCACAGAGGTTAAGTATCTGGGCTCCATACCATGATACCACCTTTATCCAGAAGGAATGACATACACTAAGGGGCGCTACTCCCTAGAACCTTGCCGCATTCGTCCTGTTTCGACCATTTCCGGGGTGTGAGGCTCGATGAAGTCTCGTCCACAAAGCTACGCTTTCTCAAAAAGCCCTGCTTCGGGTCAAACAAAATGATCAACCTATGATCACAAAGATATAAGATCAAACAAATGATCATATCACAAATGATCAAACACTGATCATTTCACAGCAACACTCAGTATGCCACGTTACCAAATTGGGATATATCGCTGATAAATTTCAACTACATAACCTCTGAGCTCGTACGTCTCAGAGAAGGGTGTTAAGCTAAGAGAATAAATTCTCTTTCAAACGACTTCGCTTTCTTTTATAAATTCCATAGTGAATTTATATCTTTCAAAATATCTACTAATATACGATTTTCAATCGTTTCAAATATTCAATTTCAATGTATCTTTAAAAAGATAAATTCTCAAAACGTTCGTTTCATATTGGAAAAGCAATTCCATACTTATTTAAAAATAAGTATTTCACAAATCTATTTATTTTCAACACTTGGAAAATATTCGATATACTTAAATCCAATTAAGTATATTTTTCATTCTTTAAGGAAATCCATTTTCTATAACAACATCAATTTGAGTCAAAACGAATGTTGCGTAAAACATCGTTACGACGACTCAAAATCACTAGTATAGGGATTCGGAATTAAGATAGATATATAAATCCCAATATTACATCAAAACATTTTCTTCCGAAAATCATTTACTATAACAACAGTGTTATAGTCCAATCATTTCCTTATATTTTCGAAAACGCCTATTTCAACAATAACAATGTTGAAATCTATGTTTTCGATTCATAATACATTTTAAAAACATCTCTAAAATGTTTAACTTCATTTTCAATGCCACTTTTCCAAAACTATCCATTTTACTTAACAATATATTCACTGTCCAAAATCGTGAATATATCTTCTTTAAAAATCTTCTATATTTAATTTCTCAGATCCCATTGATTTCGAATTTATAAAACAACGTTTATAAATTCTATTTCTATTTTATAACAACTTCGATTTAATAAATCTCCTTTTATTTACAAATTCGATCAATATTCCATTTAAAGGCAAAAAATCAAATTTATAAGTTAATCTCTTATAAATCTTTTATGCTACCGTTTCATCCATTTTATAACTTCATACTTTATAAATCTATAAAATTCATATTTTTCACAATTTATAATTCTATAAATCTCATGTCTTTACAATTTATAATTCTATAAATCTCTAACACTTATAAACACTCGTTTTAAAATTCCAACACTTTAAATTGATAAATATCAATTCTGTACATCCTTTATATACATCATTTTTAGTAATTCAAAAGAAATCCAAACTTAAACTATTTTATAAATTACTTGGCTATTTATTTCAAAATCACTTTTCAGTTATATTTCACAATTAAAAATTTTCATAACTTTAAATTTATAACATTTATTTATTTAAAGTAAACCAATTCAAAGATTCAAATAAAACGTATACTTTCAAATAATCACTTTTAAAATCTCTTCTTAAAATTAAATTCGTTATTTTTAAACTTCAAAATTTGAATCCGATGATGCAACAGCATCAATTGGTCAATCACAACAACAACATCATATATCAACATATGATAACAGAATATACATCAATCCTGTAAATAAATAACTACTGGTGAGGAATCCAGTTGGATCCCTCCAACCTGCTTCCCTGCATCCAAAGACATTAGCACAATACCAATTCCGCTCCAGTACGGAATTATCGCGGTATATAGGTTTTTATAAATCCGCTTACTAACGGCGCAATAGGGTCTCATCCGCTATACGAGGCGGGAAATCAACAATCCAGTATATACATATGCCAATATGTATATACTGCTATATATATATATAGATATATCCTATCATATCTAATATCACATCCAAACAAATCAACCAAATCAACAACTGCAATTCAAAATTAAATCTGAGTGAGAAGATCTCACCTTCGCATTTAAATTTTGCAATCCATTTCCATCTCCAATTTGTTTCCTTGACTTTATTCGACCTTGTATAACAATTTAGATAATTTATTAATATTCGAAATAAACCGAATAAATCTACTTCGTTTGATAAGTGTAAATTTCCCAGTGGTTTTATTTTGAACAAATTTTCCTTTTAATAAATTTAAATTTACTAATGATTTAAATTTTAAACTAATTTCTTTTCATTTTTAACAGATTATTCTCAACAATTTTATCTAATTAAAATTTAAATTTAAAACTAACTATTAAAATTTCCAAACTAACTTTCCTATTTCTTTAAACTAAAATCTCATTTAATATATTGATTTTAAACTTAACAGTAAACATTTTTTTTTTCTCTGGAGATAATTTATTTTAAATTTATAAATTTTGCAAAACTACACACTTATATTTTCACTGTAAAAATAACTTTAACTCTGAAACTAAATTATACCTCATTGTCGACCGAACTCCACAGCTCCGATCGAGTAGCCACCACCAAGTCGTCGTGCCTGACATCCCCAAATTCGAACGCACCACCCTCAGCTGAAACTCAACAATATTGACTATCACCATTGCTTCGCCTGCCGCGAGTGCTACCAACATCACCAGAAATCAGACAACCCGAGCTGCCACTTCACGACGTCGCCGTTCTCCCCCAAATTCCAGTCGATCCCAATTCAATTTCGCCTGCCTCCAATCGTTCGAACTCGAGCTCTCGGTTGCCGCCATCGCCTGACCATCATCGCGATACCGCTGCGTCACAGCAGGTCGTACGAGCGCGACTTTCCCCGGAACCCTAAATCGAACTGCCTCGCGCTCGCCCTTACTCACGTGCACGAGAAACCACGCGCCTGAAACGACGACCATTACTGGCCCCTCGCGCGAGCACGCGCGCTTGCCCAGATAATTGCGCCCCTCCCACTCGTACGCGCGCATCCACGAATTTGAATCAAAAGAACGAATTGGAGAATTTGAAAGAACTTGGCCATTAATTTGTTTATCTTGAACGAAAGTGAGGGGGGAGCCATTTGTTTTATCTTCGTGAGTTGTGGGTTTTGAACAGAAAAGGAGGAGGGTATTTAAAATTTGAACGAGATGTTTGCACGACCTCCTTCGTGATCTCTGGCGTGATTTTCGGCTGAAGTTAGGGAAGAGAACGTGTGATGTAAATAAATTTAAATTTAAATTTTAAATTCAATTTCTTTTTATTTTTAACGCGTTTGCACGTCGTACGGTCACACGGCAACTCCGTTAAATACGAAATTGGAAATCCGACAATAATTCAATATTACGGACCCAATGGAACTGGTTTCGTCGAATTCCGAGACTGTTTTGAAAATTGACTATTTTTAAATATCGGTTCGAACGATTAAATTTCAAACTGAACAATCTACTCTTAAATTCGATTCTGAAGCTTCTGTTATCTTCAGTAATATCAATACGAATTTTAAAAGCTTTCGAAATATTTTTCTTCGACTTAAAATCGAAGATTTAAATTTTTATTCAACTCTCAATCGATTAAATCTTATAATTTAATCGCCAAATTCAAATTTAAATCGGGGGTTCAAATCAAATTATCGTTCAAATATTTAAAATTAATTAAATATTCTCAATTTAATTTGGTCAAAATTCCGGGTCGTTACATTGATGAACTAATCAGAATCATCTAGATATAATCGAAACAAAATATATTAATATTATTTCATTGAAATCAATAATTTAAAACACATATAAAAATCAAATATATATATATAATTAAAATCATTGTTTAATTAAAACATATATATTAAAAATCATATATACAATTTTTTTTTTAAATAAATACTTAGATAGATATACAAACGTGCCACTTCGCATATATACATCATCAAACAACAATATATATAAATTTTATATACATACCAAACTCTTACGTTCAATTCAAAATTATCGGAATAATATAAACAACATATATGATATAATAGAACTGAAATATTATATATATTCTGATATGTATACACTGAATTATATATATCTATACTGACCTTTCCAAATTCAACCTACCCATATACATAACATGTACCTACTTACGTACCTATTGTATATTTAACAATATTTAATATAAATAGTACAAACTTACTTTACTATTATACCTACCCTTTAAACAAATCAAATCAAACAGACTTCATATATATCTCTATGTACGAACACATATAGATAAAAAAATGTACATCGCATCTACCTATGCCAAACTACAAGACATACTTTTTTTTTTAATAGACTATATATAAGGGTATACACTTTATAACTTAACAGGTCCATATAACTTTATACAAAATTATATATAATGAGCTACAGATAGTACATATACAAACCTATTACATAAAATATAATATTATAAAATATATACAACAAATCATATTCAAGTTAGTATAACATATATACATCATTATCTTGCTCAATATAAACAGATTGATACGTACAAATAAACCCATCTATTTTAAATCAAGACTCTAACATCAACAATATAATATAATATATATATAATACAAAAATCTTATACAAACAGATAATATACATTTTAATAGTAAATGAAAATTTAATAATATAATTGTAAATTGTAAATATTTAAAACGTACTGAGCAAAATAAACAGGCTCAACAGTGGATTAGAGAGATAGGCTCAGTGCAAAAGAAATGTATGTTAATGGCTACAGGAAAATAAGTACAAGCTTTGTAAAATAATTTTTTTTTAAAAGAAAAAAAACAGGAGACTTGCCTGCACACGATGGAAGGCAAGGGAAAGCAAGGCTGGAGTTCGGCAGCCTGGCGACGAAGATGGAGTTTTGGGTCGGCGTGGCGGATGAGGCGGCTGTGCTTGGCGTAGGCTAGGGAGAAGGTTGTGTGATGTTGGCCGAGAGGGAGGAGCGAAGGTAGGTGGTGGTTGAGGTGTGAGGTGAACGGGGTTTGGGCTGAGGCGATGTGGTGAGCACGGTGCTAGGCCTCGCTTACCGCGTGGTGTTGTGGACCGGAAATGTCAGAAGTCGGAGACCCAGCGGTGGCTGAGGCGGCGTTCGGCTGCGCGGAGAATGGAAGGAGAGTCTCGAGGCTTCGGCGCTGGGTGGAGGTAGTGCTCAGGTCGGTGTAGGTGATGGATCTAGGTGAGGCTGCTGCACGTGAGGAAGTATGCGCGGAGGTGGTTGTCGTGGCCGAAGTGGCAGTTGGGAAGGCGGAGCGTATGGTGTTGGTTGTCCTGATGTTTGGGTCGGAGGGTGGAGCTTCCTTCAGTGAGGGGAGAAGGGCGGCTCCGGCCTTGGGTTGTTGTGCGCGTGGGAAGTGGAGGGGAAACAAAAATATAGTTGTGACGATGGAAGAGGGAGGAGAAATGGGATGAGTTGGCTGTGAGAATTTGAATAGAAAAGGCAGAAGAGGATGAAGGAAGAAAAAGGAAATGGAAAGTGAAAGTGTGGTACGTTTGTTCTTTTCTTTCGAATGAGAATGGAGAGAAACTGGAACCAAAGTGTCAATTAAGGCAACCAGAAATTAATATTGGAACCCGTGAAAAATATTGAAAGTCACAATTGAATTCAAAGTATAATAATAACATATGGCTATTGAAATGATACGGTGATTCACGCAGTAATAAAAGCAATTGGCTGGGGTTTCGAACAGGTGGGTAGGTGGAAAACAAAAGGTCACGAACGGATACGTACCGATACGAGGTCGATTATCGATTCAATAACGAACAGGACTTCAAAACATCGAATTTAATATTCCTCAAAGATCAGCGCAACGGTACGATCAAAACGGTATATAAATATCAGTGGTACGACTGAATTATAAAAATTCGAATTTTCTAATAGCGGAAAATGCAAGAAAAACGCTGAAAAATAAGATCGACGGAGCCAAAGATGTCCGAATTTGGAAAAACGACAAACTGACATCTTGCTCAGAAGATGGTTTAGAAATTTTCTATGTAAAAATATTTAGGTTTCGGAAACATTTTATTTTCATCGCTTTTTAACTGATTAAATTGAAGTAAATTTACGCGCGAAATAAACTTTCGTATTTTCGGACGAAAATTTACCAGTTGCTATGTTTAACTAGACGCATTCCAAATATCAAATTTATATTTCAAAATTTTATCGTTTAAAATTTCACAAAATTTCAACTAATTACGTTATTAAAACAGTTGAAATTTACGGATCGTTACACTATAAATCAATATCTCAATAGTAAAAATCAATTAATTACCCAATTATCAGATGTTCAAAAATCCGGGTTATCACAAAAAATTTGATGGAATAGTTCTTAAGTGATATTACTATTGAAAGAAATATACTAAGTAAGTAATAAATGAATGCGAATAATGATTATGAATAGATGGATGTAGATAAAAGAATTTGAATAGAGAAAGGAATGGGATATAATAAGAAACCAATTGGAATAAGTACGTAAGTTGTACACATATTATTTTATTCACATAACTGTTTGATCCAGATTCGGGCACTTGATTTCGAGCTGATTTACATCGGCCCGAACAAGGATTTTTCACTTGATTCTTGACAGCGAATTTGATTTGGATTTATGATTGACTCTAGAGTTCTCTATCATAGTATATGGCTATGCAAGGAGAATAGCGGTTTCTAATCAAGGAACTGGATTGGAGTCCGCACTAGAGTGGTCGTGTGAACGATACTAGTTCGGAAAGTGAAATTGTATGATCGAGTGAGCGATCAGATTTGATATTGCATACGGATGGTATATGTACATATTATGGGCTCATCATAACTAAATATTTTCATTGGAAAATGCATAATATGGTTTGAAATTGTATGGTTGGATTTTATGTGTAAGTAAGATGTAGGTATATAGAAGCAAAAGCTAGTTTGATGCCTTTGGTTTCACAAGTAGAGTTTGTTACCCGACAAATATGTACATGTTTATATTGTTGTTTGAATTTGATGGTTTTATGATTGAGCCTCTTAGCTTTTTTTTTCTTTTGTTGGCTTGGGCTCGTAGTGGTGAATTGTAGTTATTCCGATTTAACCATGCAAAGGAGACGCTGGCGAAATTTTTCGAAAATTTAAGGCATTAGAAAATTTTGAGAAATTTTTGGTAACTAAAATCTGATTTTTATATTTCAACTTGGGATGGTATTAGTTAGTAATTATGGATGAATTTAAAAACTTAAAAGAATTTGGCAATCTATTTCAACTAATTGGTTTTAAAAAGTTAATGGGTTTGGGGCATTTTTCTTACTTGCTAATTTCGAAGACGAAATTCTTTTAAGGAAGGAAGAACGTAACGATCCAAAATTTCAGCCATTCGAATTCGAAATATTTAATTGGTTTTTAAATATTGAAAAGTTAATTTTATAAGTTAAACAACTTGAATTCAAATGTAATGGCTATTTGAATATTTAGGATTGTTTAAAACAATTAAATCTTGAATTTTATGTGAATGAAAATAATTTGAAAACTTATTTAAATTTAGTTAGAATAATAAGAATGATAATACTAAACTTTAATTTAGATATAAAAGTGATTTATTTTTGTTTATAATAATTCGTTTTAATTAACCTGTAAAAATAACTTTCTGGGGCACTGTCTTCGATTTCGACGAGGCCAGTGCCATTGGATCCATAATATTGAATTATTATATATGAACGAATTTCATGGTGATCGGACGTATCGTTTAGTCGTGAGAGCTCGAAACGCTTAGAATTTAATTACAGAAATTAATATAGTATAACTAGGTTTAAAAAGCTATGTCCCGTATATGATCGATTAAGGTCCCAAGACCAGTTCCTTTGAGTTCAGAATAGGGGTATTTAGTATAGAATGCTAGACGGCAAGTCTCGATTGGAGTTTGAGATTTTCGGACGTTAAAAGCTGGATATTTTTAATTAAAATAATATATATCCTATTTTATAACCGTACTTAGCCATGCCCAAACACTCCAGCCCATAACCTTACCCACGTTCGCACCATACCCTCTCCCACCTAATTAATCACGTTCAAACCAGAGAAACGAAGTTCGCCATTTTTTTCTTTCAATTTAACGTAGCCTCATCCAACAGCCATGGGAGATCAGAGCCATTTTCAATGATATCAGGCGAAGTCACCAACTAGGGGATTGTTCAAGATGACGAAGTGAAGCTGATCAACATTAGATCATCATAGCTCATGGCAAGGTGGCTGTATTTTGGTGATGAACGGTGAAATCTAATTGGCCGATTCCGGCAGCTACAGTCATTGATTGGTCAAGGGGTGTGAAGGGAAATTGTAGAGGAGGACGTGGGTGACATTCTGGCAAAGTATGATGGACAGCGACGAACTGTGGTGTCGGTAATCCTCGGTTGAACGGCGACATTGGGTTCGAATTTCTCGACTTTGGCGGCACATGGGGGGTTGGACCTAGTGGAAATGATGCGGTGTGGCGATGGCGGTCGGGGGCGAGCTCGAGGGGGCGCGCAATCGACGGTGGCAGTGGCGAGCGATGATGATGCGGTCGCATGTAGGTTGCCTGGAATGAGAGTGAGGAGGAGGTGGGAAAGGTATTAAGTTTTAAAACTATAGTTAATTAAGTTAATGATAAGTTAATAGTTTATTTAATTAATTGATTTCTTATATATGCAATAACTTTTGCATAGGAGGTCGGATTCGGACGCTGTTTGTTGCATTGTACTCGTTTTAGCGAATACTACATTATGGAATTGTAGCGACGATTAAAGCTAGTAGGAATTTGGGTTAAAATTTAACACCGGTTCAATTATAATTCAAAACTGGAACGCTGCAACGATAGTTGGAAATTTCGGTGAGTTAAACTCATCTTTTTGGTTAACTAGTAATGTTATATAGTTAATAAAAATTGTTGATTGGATGTTTGGATGATTTACTATTTTATCAGTTGGTTTGGATTTATTACCGCCCTTGGAGCAGATAACCTATATATATACCCACCTAATAGTGGATGACCCATATTATATAATTATAAATTATTTGTGATGCAGGAAAATATGTTGGAGGGATCCAACAGGATTCCTCACCACTGTTGATTTTATTTACATATATATGTGCTGATATATATGAGCTGTGATGCATAGGGACAGGTTGGAGCGATCCGACGGGATTCCTCGCCATTGTTGAAATGTTTTCTATAATATTCCTATTATATGAATTTTGAAAATCAAACCTGATTGTTTGACACTATGGTTTATGACATTGTTATATGTTCAAAACTTAAACCTCGTAGTGATAGAAAATCACTATCGATATTGGTTAAACGTTGGGTAGCTATTGGCCTTAAATTAGTATTTTGAAATACTATAAATTGCCATTTGGGTTGGGATTTGTTTTTGAGACGGAGAATGATTTAAAAGTTCGAATTTGGGGTTTCAGAAATATTTGGTCTTAAAGGATTTAACTTTTATTTTACTCCAAACTTTTTATCTGTCTCTTTTAAAGTTATTTTTTATATTTAATATCGTTTTAAAGTTATTTATTTAAATTTAATATTGTTTTAAAGTTATTGTTTTATATTTAATATTGTTTTAATGGTATTTACTTTTATATTTATATTGTTTTAAAGATTATTTTATTTAATATTGTTTTAAAGTTATTTACATTATTTATTTTACTTAATATTGTTTTAAGGATTATTTATTTTACTTAATGTTGTTTTAAGGATTATTTATTTATACTTAATATTGTTTTAAGGATTATTTATACTTAATGTTGTTTTAAACTTATTTATCAATATTGAAATATTTTGAAAGTTACATATTTTAAAATAAATATGGCTTGGAATTAATAAAAATGAATTATTAATAATGTTTTGGAAATAAAATATTACCATTTATAATAATGGTAAAGATTTATTATTATTGCTATTTAATAGTGTTTTGAAATTATTAATTAGTATTTTTAAAATGTTTTAAAATTAATAATTACTATTTATTTATAATGTTTATCATTAATAACTATTATTATATAATAGCGTTTTAAATATATGATTACAATTTATTGATAAATGTTTTCGAGATTTATAAATAGGGTTTATAAATAGATTGGGTTTTATAAGAGGAGTTTTATAACATGGTTTGGAAACTTAAATGAATATTAGTTAAGGGCGAGAAGAGTTTTATAAATGGTTAGATATTTATAAACAAATTTTATAAATGAGTTAATAGATTTATAAGAAGAGTTTTATAAATAGTCACATGGACTTATAAAGGGTTATAAATGACTTGAGAAATGATATAGAAATATTTTTAGAGATTATAAATAGTTTATAAGTAATCATAGAAATCCCAAAAGCCACAAACATGGTTTTTACGAACCATATCTCCAAAATAAGAGAATACCAAATCTCAAACTCAAAACTTGCCATAAATGGCAATCACAAAAAAACAATTTTCTTGTGTAATAAAGTACAACAAACCATTTTAACATCAATTTTATCGAAAACTTATTTTTAAACAAAATTCCTTCTTTTATTTATATATACACATTTTAAAACAAATACTTCTTTTAAAAGTCCATGAAAGAAACATTTGGCAATAATTACTAAATTTATTGCATTTCTCTAAATATAAAATGTGGAAATAAAGTTTTATTTATAAAAGAGTTTTATAAATGGTTTTAAATTTTGTAAAATGGAAATCGTCCTCTGTTTTGTGAATATGCTTATATCGTTGAGATAAGTATATGGATATTTTTCCAAATATTGAAATTATAGGAATTTGTGGGTATATCTTTGTAAAGGTATTCATATACAGGTCTTGCAAGGAGATTTTTATTAACGATAAGATTAATTAAAGAGGTTAGTGGTTACTTATGTGCTTAACCAATGTTGGTTTTCCCTTTTGAAATAAAATCCCTAATTTGGATGTGTGTTTGTTGATAGTAAATAACCGACTATCAAATATGGACCCAAAATGTAACTTTGGAAATATCTAGGGGAAACACGTGAGTTATATGGCATAGTCATCTCCGATGATGCGTACTGTGCGTATAAATCTCGTTTCGTTCTCCTAGGAAAATTGATAGGGAAATCCTTCCACTAATGGTTAGGAGATGATCTTTGCTCTTATCTTTGACTGTTTATTTCCTAAAGAACCGGGGTTGAGTTTACCGTAAACCATCGAATGTTGTTTCGAAGAGACTAGGATCAGATACGTTATTCGAAAACCACTTCGATCCAACTCAAGCGTTTCAAAGTGAAGACATCTTGAAGATAATGGAATTTGAAGACGGAGCTCTTTGAAGTACAAGGGCTACTTGCTACTCATCCTACGAGTGACTCCCAAAATTGATGTAGTAAAATTGGTGCCTTCGGTTTCGTTCAGTCCCAAAACGAGCTTGTATGGATGAATGCTGGCATTGCATTGCTGCTTGGAGGGCAGTGTTAGCATTCCAAGTGGGAAGTGATATATAAATGTAAAACATAGCCTTAAGCCTCATCAGCCGGGAATGACTAAAATAGGGGAGATGCAGTAGGGTTAAGCGGGTCGCTCCCAAGTAAGGTTTGATCATCCCTATCTAGAGTCGATATTATCTCTCATTTGTATGCTTTGGGGCCCATTAACGGAGGGGTGATCATATTTGGTACTACTAGTCAAATGGTAGGCCGGTCCTATATTGTTAGGTGATCCTGGTGAGGTCCTCGGTGTTATTTTATCTAGAAATGTACCATGATGGGCGGTACTCCAGTAGCGTAGTCATTATATGGAATCCATTCTCTAATAAGCACCGTATGGACTTAATTGTGCCTAACTATGCTGAAACATGAGATGCAAGCATTTCAGCTATATTTATATTTTACTTTAGCCCCTAGACATTATTATAATATCAATGGATTTTCTATATAAAATATCTTGGTTATCGTAAGGTAAAAACCTGTCCATGTTTATGTGTAGTGTTGTCTTACGAGATACCTTTATTTTCAAAAGATTTTTGAAACCTTAAAATTCAATTGAGGTGTGTTTTCTACGCTAGTTTTCCAGACTGACTCGGGTGTTATTTTATTATAATGCTCGGGTCAGAACGAACATTTACAGAATCTTTAGATCCGTTGGAGCTCAGGAGACTAGTTAGAGGCCTAGAGACGTATTCACTTATATGGTTATTTTTCCACTGCATTTATTGTTGTATTTATCAGAAATTGTGAGTACAGGTCGTATAACTGTCCGGGCTTAAATAGGTTAGTATACTTTGATTGATGTCTGTACATACATATATTACAATTATTTTGTGTAAAGATTTGTTGCATATTATATATTATTCGTTCCGTTATGAGACTCTATGTTATCTACTTTTTTTCCTTCTTATCTTCTTCCTTCTTCTTTTTCCTAACTATCTGCCTTTCCGTTCAATTTGAGTGAGTCATGTGTGATTGATTGTCCGCTTAAACTGTATGGGAAAATAGTACGTTACATGATGTATGCTCAAACTTGTACCAGACTAGACATCAGTTTTGCTGTCGGAATGCTGGACAGGTACCAAAGTATTCCAGGGTTTGATAATTGGAAAGCTACAAAGAATGTGTTGAGGTATCTGTATGAATGAAAAATCATATGCTCACTTATTAGAGATCCGATCATCTCGAGGTGATTGGATATTCAGATTTATATTTTTCTAGATATGTGGATACTAAAAAATCCACATTCAACCATTTCTTCCTATTAGCTGGAAGAGAAATTTCATAGAAGTGTGCAAGGCAGTCTGTCATTGTTACATCCACTATAGAGGCTGAGTTTGTGGTATGCTTTGAGGCTATAGTTCATGGTTTATAGCTGCGAAACTTCATTTTAGGACTTGGAATTGTCGAAGCTATTGCAAGGCCACTGAAAATTTATCGTGACAACTCTACAACAGTCTTCTTTTCTGAACAACAATAAGTATTTGAAAGGTGCTAAGCATATGGAATTAAAATACTTTGTCGTTGAAGAAGAAGTTCAAAAATAAAGAGTGTCAATCGAACACATTAGCACAAACCTTATGGCTACAGATCTATTAACGAAAGGATTTCCTCCAAAGACATTTAATAAACATGTCAAAAGAATGGGAATTATCGGATACCATCATTGATGTTATATTATGATTTAGGTTATTATGAATTTGACACTTTGAGCTCATTTATTTATTGTTTTTGGTATGAATTTATGAATCATGTTTCATATGATTGGTGTAACGGTTGCGATCTTTCGACGCTCGAAAGTCGACACTAATACGTCCACTGTATCAAATGCCGCGCAATCGAATGCCGGAAAACCGAATCATTAGGGTTAAAAAGAAGAGGTAGAAGAAGACAGAAGAAAAGAAAGAACAGAAAAACAGAAACAGAAACAATATCAGAATCTCACATTCGCAGCGGAACAATATATAATAGATAATCACTATTCTTTTAAACAAAGAACTATATCAGTTTATACAATACAACAATGAGAGTCAATATACAAATCAATACAACAATGGATAGTTATATAAACTTGTCCTCATACAGAATACACAGCGGAATAAATAAACAAGTACGGGAGTACGTCTCGTCATCCAGCTTGTCTCCAAAGCTCCAGAATATCCAGAATATCCTGATAATATAACTCTAGGCTGCCCGTGTGGAAATTGGTGGGCACCCAGAGTTTAGAAAGGGAACAATAAACTCCAGGTCAGTCATGGTGACTGGTGTGAGATCGTAAGACAGTTATTTTCACAAAGAAAATAAAATTAATTCACAATGCTTTTGGAAAATGAAACTACCATAAGGCCTCCCGCCACACACATAATGCAAACGCAGAATTGGAGGAGATTTCTCCTTATGATAGTCAAAGATGCTTACTACGAAAAATCAGTTGATATTATTATTAATGTTTAGCGTGGAAAACATTTCGAAAGTATAATATTAATCTTAGCCAGCATAGACATTTCGAACTATGCCTACTATAGCTACCATCTAAACAGTGGTGACCACCATAAGTAAATGGCAGGTTCTACAACTAAAACCGTACAAGTTTCGTATTGGGAATTGGATTTCCAACAAATGGTCAGGCTAAGGAACTTCCTACTGCCAATGGGTACGCCTCTGGCGGGACTTCCCGAGCAACCAACCTGGCTCTCTGCCAACACAAGGCCGGGTTACCTCTGTAACTAGGTAACTAATACATGAATATACCATCCCCCGGTCCTTTGGGACCTTTATCCGAGGCGCCTCGATCACAAAGCAACAATCACAAAGAAATGAGATTGGAGCAACCACATAGGTTAAATACCAGGGCTCCATACCTGATACCACCCTTTTCCACAAGGAAATGACATACCCTAAAGGGCGCGACCCTCATAACCTTGCCGCATCATTCCTGTTTCGACCATTTCTGGGGTGTGAGGTGTGACGAACAAAGCTACGCTTTTCAACAAAGCCATGCTTTGATCAACAAATGATCAATAAATAATCATCACACAGCAACACTCAGCATGCCACATTACCAAATTGGGAATATATTGCTGATAACCTTCAACTACATAACCTCTGAGCTCGTACGTCTCAAAGAAGGGTGTTAAGCTAAGAGAATAAATTCTCCGCCACCAACAGAAATGTATTTGAAAGAAATCAGCTTTATATCTCAAAATGTAATGTCAGACTTGTAACCATACAAGTCTGTTTTGGGTTCGAACAGAACTGAAGGCACTTCCAAAGAAGCCCTTGCAAATCCGGATAATTTCTAATCACGTTCGGACTTCCCATCACAAGAAGAGTGATATAAATATCTATACCGGAGCAACTCGGTGCAGAGACATTCGACAGGCTGTCCTTTCATTTTCGAAAATACCCGGTCTTCACACCGGTCTTCAAATAATATCCATTCACGACGTATCACTATTCGGAATGGGTTATATGACACAAAGTCCTCTCTCGGCTTAACCGAATAATGAGCGCTTGTTTTAAAAACAAATTCAAGTGCCATTTCAAAGGCAAATATTGATAGTCGGTTATTTAACTATCAACAACATTCACAAAGATCATCCAATTTAAATAATTTTCCCAAATTATTTATTTTCAAAAAATATCTTCACAGGATATATATTTCCACACTTCATCACTTTGAAAACAAATTTCAAATCGTATCTTCACACTTCAAACTTTGAAAACAAATTTGAAATCAAATTTTCACACTCGGAATAAAATTCCTGATATTATTTATTTCCCTTTTTCTTTATAAATTCCATCGTGAATTTAAATTTCCAAATATTCACTTTCAACACCAAATCAATTTCAAATTGATTTCTAATTTATTTCAAATTCCAAATTGATTTTAGAATGGATTTCCCAGGATTTATTTTTAAACACCAAGTCAAATATCAAATTGATTTCAAACAAATTTATCGCCTTTTAAATAAATTCCTTTATTCTTTCCAAATTATTCAAAATTCCATTTTTCAATAAATTCTTCAACTTTTAAACAATATTACTAAAAATCCTTTTATTAAAATCCTTTCCCATATTTTGGAATTTATTCGATAAGATTACGAAAATCAATTTTAATACTTTAATTTCTTCTTTTAAATTCACCCAATTCTTTCAAAAGAAATTCACTTAAAATTTCCTACTTTAAATTTCAAAAATCCAATTTTATTTATTTCTGGTATCCAACGATACCAAAAATACATTCGGCTAAATTTAGCCTTCAACAAATTCAATCACAAATATAATCATTCACAGATTATAAATAAATAATCACACAGCATATGAAACAAATTCATAAAATTTGAGGAATCCAGTTGGATCCCTCCAACCTGTTTCCCTACATCCACAGATGTTAGCACAATACCAATTCCACTTCAAGGTGGAATATTGCCGTATATGGGTTTTATAAAATATCATCCGCTATTATGCGGCGCATAGGGTCTCATCCGCTATATAATGCAGGAAATCACAACTCCAATATATACATATTACAATATATATATTGCTATATACTACTATATATACTATCATCCAAACAGTCAATCAATCAATAACTGCAAAATCAAATTTTCATTTTGAGTGAGAAGATCTCACCTTTGCTTTTATGTATGCAAACCATTTTCCATTCCGAATTGTTTTCTTCATGGTTATAAACCTTGTAAAAATAATTCAAGATTTATTACTATTTAAATTGATCGAACAATTAATTACTGTTTAATAACTTAATTAACCGATAGTTTTACTTAAACTAATTTTTTTCTTTAATAATTTATTTAACTAAAATTTAACTTCCAAAACTAAATTTAATAAATTAACCTTTGGTAATTAAATTATCCCATGATTTCATTTCAAACCAATTCTTTTAAATAATTCATTAAAAATTAAATTTTAATCTAAATCCCCCTTTAAATAAATCATTTTATCCAATAAATTAAATTTCTAACAAATCTTCTTTAACAAAAATATTTTTCATTTGAAACTACAATTTTAATTCAACTAAAAATTTAGTTTTAAACAAATAATTAAATTTTAAACAAATTTGCTTTACTGTAAAAATTATTAAAACAGATTTTCCAAAGATTTACTTTCTTTATGTTCCTGGATATACATGTTCATATAAAAATAAATATAAAGAACATATCTCTGCCTTACACTACTGCCAAGGCCCCAATACGACAAGAATCTCGCCGAGCTTGCGAAACCCACCACTGCTCTAGACGCCGCGATGAAGAAGCCTTCTTCCAATTTTTCCCCAGGCCTCGCGTCCCCATGCCCTAGCCCAATCGCCTGCTTTACCATCGTCGAACAACGAACTCGCGTCCACAACCTTTCACACGCGTGCGCCCGCTCTCGAACTCGAGCCCAGGCCATCGATCGAACTTGCGGCAACCAGGCGAGCCGCCCCTACCAAGCAATCATGACATCGCCTCTGCCCTCCCCTCGTGAATGATTCGAACGAACTCGATTTTTTTTCCTTGAATCGATTGCAACTGATTTTGAACGAATTTTCGTTCGTTTATATTTTATTTTTATTTTTTTTCCTGATTGAAGAAGGGAGGGAGACGATAAAAAGAATGAGATAGCTTCGGTTTGAACTGGTACTTCACGATTTGTTTGGGGAAATTTGAAGTTAGGGCAGTCGCCATTTTCTTTCCCTGGACGAATTCCTTTGTTTGAAAGGAATGGAAGGAGACATCGATTTAAAACGAAAAGGAATAACTTCGTACAACAGAGGTAGCGTATAAAAGGAGGGAGACAAGAAATGATGGTTGCGTGTTAGGGCAGATACAAATGTAGGATGATGTTGATATATTTTGACTGAGAACAAATATAAATTTTAAATTTAAATTTTAAATTTAAATTTTAAATTCGAATCGACTCGAAAACGAAGTCAAAAATTTCAACTTTCTATCAAGGCGTTCCGCTAGGCGTTTATAATGTTATACGCCTATTCCAAACGCAATGGAAAAGGTTTCGAGTCCAAATTTGATCGTATGGAGAAGATAGCTTTTTGGACCAATTATAATATTAAATTTTCGATTAAATTTCAACGCGTTTGCCTATCGTACGCTCACACAACAACTCCAAATGCTACAAAAATTGAAATCCGATAATAATACACTATTACGGATCCAATGTAACTTATTTCGTCGAATTCCGAGACTATGCCCCGGAACGCTATTTTTTTATTCAATTTAAACAATAAAATTTCAAAACTGAACAAAACAGTTTCAAATTCAATTCTGAAGCTTCCATTATCTTCAGTATTATTAATATGAATTTTCCAAGACCTCATATTATTTTTAACAGGCTTAAAATTGAAGATTCAAATTTTTACCCAAATTTAACGATTAAATTCAATAATTAAATCGCCAAATTCATTCTGATATCTCGAATTTCAAATTAAACTATCATTCAAATATTTAAAATTAATTAAATATTCACATTTCAAATGTCAAAAATTCAGGGTCGTTACAATCTTCCCCCCTTAAAAGAATTTCGTCCCGAAATTACAAGTTAAGAAGAATGATCTAATCCCCGTTAACTATTTTACCAAAACCAAACAGTTTTATCAAATTTTCAACCCAAATCTTTTTATTAAAGATCATCACTTCAACTAACTTCCCAAAAACTTTCATAGTTTTCAAACAACTTTATTTACTTCACAATTCAAATTTAAATTTAAATTCAAATTTTAAATTATCCAAAATTTCTCAAAAATTTTCCAACTCTCTAAATTTTCGAAAAATTTCGCCAGCGACTCCTTTGCGCGGCTAGCTCGGTACTACTACAAAACGTCCCTACGGACTCCCAAATTCCAATAGAAAACAAAATGCCAAGTGGCAAAATCAGAAACTCATCAAATTTCATACTGAAATTTAAATACATACCTTATTGTCGAGCAATTTCAAATTTACCTTCGAAATCAAAATCCAAATCCATTTTCCTTTATAACCTTTATAATCCCGGTATATTTTACTTAACAACAATGTCCGAATTTCTTATTGGATTCCAAATATCCATTTTACTTAAGAATTTTCTCCATTTCATTTCTTAAGTTCAATATAATTATTTATTTTCACTTTACAAACCAAGTTATATATTCATTTCCATTTAACTTCGTATTTTCAATCCCATTTGAATTCAATTACATTTTCAATTCTATTTGAATTCATTTTATCTTCAAAAACTAAAAATTCACTTTTCTAGTTCAATTTTTACATTTCCATTACAATTTGAAAATCAATTTTCCGTTAACAAAAATTTTCCAAATTTTTTCAAATTTTTTTCTAACACCCAAAATTTTCGGAAAATTTTGGCGGACTCTCCTTTGTACGGAGGAGCTTTTGCAATTTGACAAAAGATATAAATATATATACATCGACCCACACGGTCGAAAAAGCAGAAAAATAGTTCATATTTCCTATTTGGTACTGCGTAGGCGTACCTTTATTAGCATTTTAAGCAAAGCGGTTTATTTATTTGCATTTTCAGAACCAAAATGCAGCCAAAAGGCTTCCAAAAACCTGCACTTACTTAATTTAAATATGTAAGTGACCAATATAGGAAATCTATTACACTTCACTTAATTTCAATAGCGAACACATAGTTTTCATAAGCAAAACATTCAAAATAAATTCCATTAGCAATTTATATGGTTTCAATTCAACTTTAGTCGCTAACGACCAATTCACATACAATTTCCATTCAATTCGAGTGATTTACAACTCAATTTCTTACATTCTATTCATTTTTAAGTGAAATGAATTCATATTCATTTCAATTGATTCAAAAATCAATTTCATTTCCAATTGATTCCGTTCAATTTAATTTACATTCCATATTCACATTCATTTCCTTTGGAACCATTTCAAATTTTTTTTTCTTAAGTCGAGCATTCATCCAAATATCGCTTAAGTCATTTCAACTCAAAATTCAAGTTATATTTTCCTTGTAAACAATTTCAAATTTAAATCTTTGATTTGATTTTTCATTTATCAAATCCATTCCATCTACTAATTTAATTAAATTAGTTTTATTTACTTATTCAAAATGATTCCTTTTACAATTTTTTTTCCAGTTTAATCTTCATTCAATCATCAACTTAGAATATTTTCAATATCAAATTTACTTAAGAATTTCACACTTATTTCTTAAGTTCAATACAAGTATTTTCCATACTTTTTATATTAATTTTCAATTACCACTTGGTTTATAACCACTTATATTTAAACTGGATTGCTAATTCCATATAAATTCAATCAATCTTTCATTTATAATTATTGAATTCAATTCATTTTAAACTTTACCCATTTGGTCATTCATCAATTAGTTTCACTTACTAATTTACTTTAATACTTCACTTAGTTTATCACAACTCAAATCCAATTCCAATTCAATTCTATTCTATTTACTTACAAATTCGAAATGAATTTCAACATTCAATTCACTTTCATTTACTTGCAATTACAAATTTATTTATTTATTCACAATTTTATTTCATAATTCAAACTCAATTCAAAATCATTTGTTACTACTCCAAATTTATTTTTAACTCAATAAATTTTCTTTAAGTAATCATTTCACATAGCCTTCTTAGACCTTTTTCAAATTCACTTTATTTAATTGATTCACTTATACTTACTTTAATTTAACTCCATCCTTTAAGTTAAATTTATTCTATCAAAATTCAAATTGTATAGGTTATCACATTTATTATTCCCATAAATATTTTAAATAGGATTCCAGAGTCTTTTCAACCTTTCAAAACCATTTTTGAAACCAATTCAAATTATCTTTTGAATTTACAAAACCAAACCCAAATTTCAACAACTTCCATTCAAAGCAATTTGGCAGCAATTCCTCTCCTCGAAACCCGAAAATGAACACCGATGATGTCACGATCATCATCGGAATTATTTTCCAGCGACCGAAAAGAGTTTAGAGCTTTCATCCCTTCAAAACACTTTTCTAAAACCTTTGAAATTCATTTCCAAACCAAAAGGAATTTAAACTTTTCCAAATCTCCAAAATTTCCAAATTCTTTTCAAAACATTTCTCTGAAATTCCATTTCAAATTACAAATCACATTTACAATTTATATTCTCAAATTCCAATTGTATGTGAATTTTTTATTTCTTAACTTTGGAGTTACGATTTCAATTTCCTTTTCAACTTTAATGATAATAATTTAATGTTATCACTTCCAAACAACCAAGCAGTCATATATTACTATAATAATTTACAAAGATTATTTCCTTTATCTTCGAAAATACTTTTGGGTAAAATTATTTCATTTACCCGATTTCAAAACAATATCGTGTTGAATTATTCTATACGAGTGTTTAGAGATCCCTATCGATAGAGTTGTCCAGACTATACCGACCAGAATCCATATACCACTCAACAAACCAATCACCACAACATAAAACCATTTTATATTCTCTAACAAATACACGCTCATATCTATTATTACACTCAAACTCATTCTAGAGTACTACTGACTCTATCTCTAATGAGTAACACCCTACAGAGCCAAGGGTTGTCACTTAACCGGAAGCTCTGATACCACATGTAACGGTTGCGATCTTTCGACGCACGAAAGTCGACATTAATACGTCCACTGTATCAAATGCCGCGCAATCAAATGCCGGAAAACCGAATCATTAGGGTTAAAAAGAAGAGGTAGAAGAAGACAGAAGAAAAGAAAGAACAAAAAACAGAAACAGAAACAATATCAGAATCTCACATTCGCAGCAGAACAATATATAATAGATAATCACTATTCTTTTAAACAAAGAACTATATCAGTTTATACAATACAACAATGAGAGTCAATATACAAATAATACAACAATAGACAGTTATATAAACTTGTCCTCATACAGAATACACAGCGGAATAAATAAACAAGTACGGGAGTACGTCTCGCCATCCAGCTTGTGTCCAAAGCTCCAGAATATCCAGAATATCCTGATAACATAACTCTAGGCTGCCCGTGTGGAAATTGATGGGCACACAGAGTTTAGAAAGGGAACAATAAACTCCAGGTCAGTCATGGTGACTGGTGTGAGATCGTAAAACAGTTATTTTCACAAAGAAAATAAAATTAATTCGCAATGCTTTTGGAAAATGTAACTACCATAAGGCCTCCTGCCACACACACAATGCAAATGCAGAATTGGAGGAGATTTCTCCTTATGATAGTCAAAGATGCTTACTACGAAAAATAAGTTGATATTATTATTAATGTCTAGTGTGGAAAACATTTCGAAAGTATAATATTAATCTTAGCCAGCATAGACATTCCGAACTATGCCTACTATAGCTACCATCTAAACAGTGGTGACCACCATAAATAAATGGCAGGTTCTACAACTAAAACCGTACAAGTTTCGTATTGGGAATTGGATTTCCAACAAATGGTCAGGCTAAGGAACTTCCTACTGCCAATGGGTACGCCTCTGGCGGGACGTCCCGAGCAACCAACCTGGCTCTCTGCCAACACAAGGCCGGGTTACCTCTGTAACTAGGTAACTACTACACGAATATGCCATCCCCCGGTCCTTTGGGACCTTTATCCGAGGCGCCTCGATCACAAAGCAACAATCACAAAGAAATGAGATTGGAGCAACCACATAGGTTAAATACCAGGGCTCCATACCTGATACCACCCTTTTCCAGAAGGAAATGACATACACTAAAGGGCGCGACCCTCATAACCTTGCTGCACCATTCCTGTTTCGACCATTTCCGGGGTGCGAGGTTTGACGAAGTCTCGTCCACAAAGCTACGCTTTTCCACAAAGCCATGCTTTGATCAACAAATGATCAATAAATAATCATCACACAGCAACACTCAGCATGCCACATTACCAAATTGGGAATATATTGCTGATAACCTTAAACTACATAACCTCTGAGCTCGTACGTCTCAGAGACGGGTGTTAAGCTAAGAGAATAAATTCTCCGCCACCAACAGAAATGTTTTTGAAAGAAATCAGCTTTATATCTCAAAATGTAATGTCAGACATGTAACCATACAAGTCTGTTCCGGGTTCGAACAGAATCGAAGGCACTTCCAAAGAAGCCCTTGCAAATCCGGATAATTTCTAATCACGTCCGGACTTCCCATCACAAGAAGAGTGATATAAATATCTATATCGGAGCAACTCGGTGCAGAGACATTCGACAGGTTGTCCTTTCATTTTCGAAAATACCCGGTCTTCACACCGGTCTTCAAATAATATCCATTCACGACGTATCACTATTCGAAATGGGTTATATGACATAAAGTCCTCTCCCGGCTTAACCGAATAATGAGCACTTGTTTTAAAAACAAATTCAAGTGCCATTTGAAAGGCAAATATTGATAGTCGGTTATTTAACTATCAACAACATTCACAAAGATCATCCAATTTAAATAATTTTCCCAAATTATTTATTTTCAAAAAATATCTTCATAGGATATATATATTTCCAAACTTCATCACTTTGAAAACAAATTTCAAATCATATCTTCACACTTCAAACTTTGAAAACAAATTTCAAATCACATTTTCACACTCGAAATAAAATTCCTGATATTATTTATTTCCCTTTTTCTTTATAAATTCCATCGTGAATTTAAATTTCCAAATATTCACTTTCAACACCAAATCAATTTCAAATTGATTTCTAATTTATTTCAAATTCCAAATTGATTTTAGAATGGATTTCCCATGATTTATTTTTAAACACCAAGTCAAATATCAAATTGATTTCAAACAAATTTATCGCCTTTTAAATAAATTCCTTTATTCTTTCCAAATTATTCAAAATTCCATTTTTCAATAAATTCTTCAACTTTTAAACAATATTACTAAAAATCCTTTTATTAAAATCCTTTCCCATATTTTGGAATTTATTTGATAAGATTACGAAAATCAATTTTAATACTTTAATTTCTTCTTTTAAATTCACCTAATTCTTTCAAAAGAAATTCACTTAAAATTTCCTACTTTAAATTTCAAAAATCCAATTTTATTTATTTCTGGTATCCAACGATACCAAAAATACATTCGGCTAAATTTAGCCTTCAACAAATTCAATCACAAATATAATCATTCACAGATTATAAATAAATAATCACACAGCATATGAAACAAATTCATAAAATTTGAGGAATCCAGTTGGATCCCTCCAACCTGTTTCCCTGCATCCACAGATGTTAGCACAATACCAATTCCACTTCTAGTTGGAATATCCCGGTATATGGGTTTTATAAAATATCATCCGCTATTATGCGGCGCATAGGGTCTCATCCGCTATATAATGCGGGAAATCACAACTCCAATATATACATATTCCAATATATATATATTGCTATATACTACTATATATATACTATCACCCAAACAGTCAATCAATCAATAACTGCAAAATCAAAATTTCATTTTGAGTGAGAAGATATCACCTTTGCTTTTATGTATGCAAACCATTTTCCATTCCGAATTGTTTTCTTCATGGTTATAAACCTTGTAAAAATAATTCAAGATTTATTACTATTTAAATTGATCGAACAATTAATTACTGTTTAATAACTTAATTAACTGATAGTTTTACTTAAACCAATTTTTTTCTTTAATAATTTATTTAACTAAAATTTAACTTCCAAAACTAAATTTAATAAATTAACCTTTGGTAATTAAATTATCCCATGATTTCATTTCAAACCAATTCTTTTAAATAATTCATTAAAAATTAAATTTTAATCTAAATCCCCCTTTAAATAAATTATTTTATCCAATAAATTAAATTTCTAACAAATCTTCTTTAACAAAAATATTTTTCATTTGAAACTACAATTTTAATTCAACTAAAAATTTAGTTTTAAACAAATAATTAAATTTTAAACAAATTTCCTTTACTGTAAAAATTATTAAAACAGATTTTCCAAAGATTTACTTTCTTTATGTTCCTGGATATACATGTTCATATAAAAATAAATATAAAGAACATATACCTCTGCCTTACCCTACTGCCAAGGCCCCAATACGACATGAATCTCGCCGAGCTCGCGAAACCCACTACTGCTCTAGACGCCGCGACGAAGAAGCCTTCTTCCATTTTTTCCCCAGGCCTCACGTCCCCATGCCCTAGCCCAATCGCCTGCTTTACGATCGTCGAACAACGAACTCGCGTCCACAACCATTCACATGCGTGCGCCCGCTCTCGAACTCGAGCCCAGGCCATCGATCGAACTTGCGGCAACCAGGCGAGCCGCCCCTACCAAGCAATCGCGACATTGCCTCTGCCCTCCCCTCGCAAGTGATTCGAATGAACTCGATTTTTTTTCCTTGAATCGATTGCAACTGATTTTGAACGAATTTTCGTTCGTTTATATTTTTTTATATTATTTTTTCCTGATTGAAGAAGGGAGGGAGACGATAAAAAGAATGAGATAGCTTCGGTTTGAACTGGTACTTCGCAATTTGTTTGGGGAAATTTGAAGTTAGGGCAGTCGCCATTTTATTTCCTTGGACGAATTCCTTCGTTTGAAAGGAATGGAAGGAGACATCGATTTAAAACGAAAAGGAATAACATCATACAGTAGAGGTAGCGTATACCAGGAGGGAGACAAGGAAAGATGGTTGCGTGTTAGGGAAGATACAAATGTAGGCTGATGTTGATATATTTTGACCGAGAACAAATATAAAATTTAAATTTAAATTTTAAATTCGAATCGACTAGAAAACGAAGTCAAAAATTTTGACTTCCTATCAAGGCGTGCCGCTAGGCGTTTATAATGTTATATGCCTATTCCAAACGCAATGGAAAAGGTTTCGAGTCCAAATTTGATCGTATGGAGAAGATAGCATTTTGGACCAATTATAATATTAAATTTTCGATTAAATTTCAACGCGTTTGCCTATCGTACGCTCAAACAACAACTCCAAATGCTACAAAAATTGAAATCCGATAATAATACACTATTACAGATCCAATGGAACTTGTTTCGTCGAATTCCGAGACTGTGCCCCGGAACACTATTTTTTTTATTCAATTTAAACAATAAAATTTCAAAACTGAACAAAACAGTTTCAAATTCAATTCTGAAGCTTCAATTATCTTCAGTATTATTAATATGAATTTTCCAAGACCTCATATTATTTTTAACAGGCTTAAAATTGAAGATTCAAATTTTTACCCAAATTTAACGATTAAATTCAATAATTAAATCGCCAAATTCATTCTGATATCTCAAATTTCAAATTAAACTATCATTCGAATATTTAAACTCAATTAAATATTTACATTTCAAATGTCAAAAATTCAGGGTCGTTACAATTGGTATATGTACATGAATGCATTATGTAAGTTAAACACGATTTTTTCTTTGACAAAGACATTACTATTGAGCCGTTATTGAATATATTATCATGTTTCATGTTATATGAAAGACTAATATTATGATACATGGAAGGGACTATGTCAATAAATTGATATACGACTGTTATGGTCCTTATTAGTTTCTCTGCTTATAATGACTTTATGATGTGACTAATATAAGGATGGATTTATTACTTTCACTATGCGCATTATGTTTTATTATTAAACCATTAAAGTATATAATGTCACATATGCCAAGTGGGAGAACGTTGGATTTACCCATAAGCCCATATGTAGGCCAAGTGGGTGATTAACTGGCCAAAGTGAAAAAGTACCAAATTAGGTTTAATAAAATAAAGAAAATAATTTCTATTGGTGGATAAAAAGGTAATTTTTTATTAACACCTTGATGGTAGGTGTATATAAAGATTAGAAAACCCTAATAGGATTGGATCTCTCCCTACCCACTCATCTAGTTTTCCTCTTCATCAAGAAAGCTTATCAAACTGAAAGGATGAAGAGGGAGAAATACAATCCTACGCAATTATTCACTAGAAATTAATTGCTTTTACTATAAATCAAGGTATGCTCTATTAATCTATTATGTGATTGTGAAAATCATTTTATTCAAAGATCTAGCCTATTATGACTGAGCCTATTATGATTTGTGCAAAATTAGTTTATCTTTTTTTATTGGTCTAGAGATTAATACTTCGCATGACAGGCACAAGATCACTGTTGCATTCTATTTTACTAAAAATAGTGAAAATGAGAAGAATAGAGAGAGGTTGGAGGAAGGAGACACATAAATTGAAAAGGAAAGATAATATTTCCCAGCCTGTCATTTCATTCTCTACAACTAATTATATAGAAATTATTACAATCATTCTAGAAACTCTTGTAACCAATTAAGGACACATGGTCCAAAACAACTATATCGCCAATTATTCTCAGCCAAGAAATTTAAAATAAAATATATATAAAAGGAGAATTTGTTATATCCATTCAATCTCTAGTGCCTTGTTTGCTATAATTGAAATAATGCACTAATTTTTGTGTCTAGCTGGAAATATAGAAGCATATTTGGGATGGGCTGATGCATGCGTGAAGGAGCTGGCCAAAATATTTGCCATCCCCTTGAAATCGACTTTGTCCTCAAGGTGAAAAATGCACTTGTCGAACTTATTAAGCATTTTCTTCTCAAAACCATTTGTACCGTACCATTCGACATATTTAGACAGTATTGCCAATAAAAATTTAATCTCGAATGTGCCACCTCTAGGATCAAATATGAACACGTATTCTCCTCTTAATTCCAATGAGCAAGTACAATAAGTTGTATTTCCACAACATTCAACCAAAAGAACCTAGAAGCATACTTCTAACCATAAAATGTCATATATTGAATGGACCTATAAAGCCAAAAATGTGATGCATGGAAATACTTAGGCACATCAAAATTAAAGAAATCATCTAGTCCTAAGTCAACTTTTTATACTACAACTTCTTACCCTCAATTTCACTTAAGAAATTCGCACACAAAGATCCAATTCGATCATTCTTAATTGCAGCTTTTGACCCAATCATTGAGAATACTCGGATTTTATTTAGTGATGCGATAATGGCTGAACGGATCTGGTTCATCTTTTATTTATGGTGTGGGAAAATAGAAGAGAGATGGAGCTTTGGATGTTGTGAATGATGAGCTTTCCAACATTGAAAAGATTTGAATGAGTGATTAGATGCCATCAATGGAGATGTTGACATTAGAGTTATATATCCCATCGATTAGGTTAGGGATTCAGGTTTAGGGTGGGTCTGAAGAAAAGGGGAAGGTCGCGGCTTATATATATGATGTTGGGCTTGTAGGTTAATGGCATGGTTTATGGGTACGTCGGTATAAACTGTACTGGTACTAAGTTTGAAGTTGAGAATGTCGATGTAGAGAAAAGGATTGCAGGATAACGGGTACAAATCATTATCGGTTGTTTTGGGTTTGTGGATTTTTGGCTTGTGGGTTTGGGGATATGAATTGCTCTTGAGATTAAGGTCACAAGTGTTGTTGTGTAGGAAAGAGGGAGGAAAGCCGAGCAAATGGGTGAATGAGTGATCCTGATTGTGTTGATGGCGGCGGTGGAAGAGATTTTAAAAGAGATGTTGGCAAGTGTTTGAGAAGTTGGAGGAGGTAAAAAGGATGGAAGGTTTGAGGAGATTTTGGTATTGGTTTACGTAATACGTTGTAAGGTTGTTTGTTGTGCTTAGAGGATGGATTTGATTTTGGCTATGTTGAATTGGTGAGAGGCAAGGATGGATTCATGAGATGAGAGAGTGATGATGATGTCGATAGAGGTTTAGTGGTGTTGGAGTATATCATCGATTTGATGGTTGCAAGTAGTGCTGATCTTATCCATGTTCAAATGCAAGTGAAAGCACCCATTGATAGGCATAAGATCATTGTTGCATTCTATTTTACTGCAAATAATGAATATGAGAAGAAGGGAGAGAGGTTAGAGGGAGGAGACATGAAAATTGAAAAGGAAATATAGTATTTCTCAACCTGTCATTTCATTTGCTACAACTAATTATATAGAAATTCTTACAATCATTGTAGAAGCTCTATTAATTTATCAAGGACATATGGTTCAATACAACTATACTGCCAATTATTCTCAGCCAAGCAATTTAAAATAAATTATATATGGAAGGAGAATTCGCTATAACCATTTAGTCTCTAGTGCCTTGCTTGCTATAATTGAAATAATGCACTAATTTTCATGTCTAGCTGGCAATATATATGCATTTTTAGGATGGGCTAATGCATGAGTGAAGGTACTGGCAATATTATTACCGTATCATTGTATATTTCATCTAATATTCCAAAAATAATGTGTGTACTTAGGTTCAAAGCTTCTCTTATATTTGGGTTAATCAAGATGAATCCTTTCTCTGTTCCCTTTTAACAAAAACTAGTGTGCAACCTGTATATTGCACACGATAATGGTGTTAAAATATAATATTCATATTTAAGTTATTTCTAAAAATAAATTTTTACTATGCAATATATGATAAATTTGTTACAATAAATGAATTATAAATTAAATTAACATATGAATTATAAATCTGCATATCTTTATGAGAACTAATGTCTTAACTTAAACAAAAATATAAATTAAGATTGTTAATGTTGCATATGTAAATAATTTATGCAATGTGATACTTATTATTTATGTGTATAAGGAAATAAATAATTTTACCAATTTTGCTAATATGAACGTCGTATGCATATTGAATTGTCATTTTTTAAGGATTTATAAATGAATTAATGAATATTAAATGATTGAATTTATTTAAATAATTTAAATTAATAATCAAATAAACCAATTAAACATAAGAAGTTGTATGTAAAAAAGTTGGAGAAAATGGAGAAGAGCTTTGTACATATTTGTAATTGAGAAGAGTATCTTATATTTAGGTTATCTACATGTGAACTTTTATCCGTTATTTATTTTCTGATTTTAAATAATTTTACCTTTGTAATTAACCATATATTTCATGCTATTGTAGGAGAGTTATGTCTATATCTTTTGATAATTGCAAACAATGTTCTGTAGCATTTAGTTGGGTTATGAGTTGGGTAAGGTTTAATATCATGTTGAAAATGAGAATGTCTATATAATCAAATACTTATTAGTGGTGCATTCACATCTTAATGTTGTTAAAAATATAAATTTATCCTTTAAAAATTATTAAAAATAAAATTTGGTTATGTAATGCACGATAAGTTTTTCGAAATAAATAAATTAGATATTAAAAGAATTATTATTATTTGTGTATAAAATTTATGTTATATGATTTAAATATCTTAATATCTGAATAAAAATTAATTTTATCATTCTTTGTCATATAAATATATATATGTATATATAAACATTGTATATATACTGAAATTCTCATATATATAGGAATTAAAAGAATTAATTAATATTAGTTAATCGAATCTATTGAAATAGTTTAAATTAAAGATTGCATAATTAGTTAAATATTGGACTTGAGAGTAAACTATTAGTGGAGGATTAAGAAGGGTTTGTAAGTAATTATAGAAATTTTAAAATGTAATTGTTTGAAGTTAATAGAATTTTATAATGTAATGTATGAAAAATAATTTAGGTAAATAAATTATAAAATAAACCGTTAATACATATATTTTGTTTTATGTGATTTATATATATTTTCATCTAAATGAATTTTTTTACCAATTTATTAATGTGCCTATGCAATACATATTGAAATGATATCTTTTTGGATTTCTTTGATGTATTAATAAACATTAGTTGAATGAGTTCATCGGTTAGTTTAAAGTTTGGATTATGAAAATAATTTAAATGTATGGGCTTTAATGTAAAATATTGGGAGGGAATTGGGAAAAGATTTATAAATGATTGTAATTATTTTTAAGAATTCTGCATTTAAATGTAAAATAGTGGAAGAAGTTTAGTATAATAATTATCAAATGATAAATTCTAGGATTTCGAAAATAAAATATCTGGACTCGGAGAGAATTGAGGAGAATGGATAAAACTCAGGAGAATTAACAAGAGAACTTTAAATTCTACTACTTTACTATTATTTAATAGATTTCATTTCAAACAAATTTATTAAAATATAAAAGAGTTTTCTTAGTTCATAAACTAAAAAACAATTTTGTCATAGTATATAATATAGAAACACAAATATAAAGATCGATCCACTTTAATGAAAACTACTCCCAATTTTTTAACCAAACATTTCAATATATCATCATATTTTAGCACATCCAAAAAACTTAGGACTTGTTTGCCTTCATGTAACAATGCATAATTTTATCACTTTGAATGGGAATATTTAATTAATTTTATATATTTAATTGATTATTTTAAATAATAAATAATCCATTTTAATTATTTCATAATGATATACGTGATTTATAATGGTTTTATAAATATATAAACTTATTTTATAAAGATATACAAATTTCGTCGCATTTTGGCAGATCGATGTCCTATTTTTATAAGTGGATTTTAATATTATTTAGTATGGTTTTACAGCTTAAATAATCTTGTTTTATTTATTTAAAAACGATAAGAAATTTATTTTCAAGTTTTGTTTACATAAATAAATAATTTGATTTAAAACTGAAAATGTGATCAAAGATCGTTTTTCAGATTTCTGACTTTTTATCAAATGAAAGTTGTTGCACACATTTGTACATATATACATTTAACAAATACGAATGTATTTAGCACTAATTAGATTAATTTAACCAAAGTATCATTAATAATATAAATTAAGGAAAAAGACAAAAAGAGTTTACATTTGAAAAAGCAAACTTACCATTACTTACACATGAGAAGACATGGCACGCGAAGGGGGAGTGGGCTGGGCACATGGGTGAGGTGAAGTGTGTAAGAGATATTTTGTAAAATTTTCCTATAAATAGCAGGGCATACTCTCTTCATTTATACATGTCATTCTGTCTTCTTCTTCTTTCTTAAGCTTCTTCTTCTCCTCTTCAATGCCTTCTTTCTCTTTTTTTATGGCCTTAGGCCGTGAGCATATGGGGAAGTATGGACGTGTGCAAGGAAGAGGGTGGAATTCCTAGACGTAAGAAAGAAGGGAGGTGGAAGTGATGGACGTGCGCTTAGGATGGTGGAGGCTCTAGGCCGTGAACAAGGTGAAGGAGGGAGGTGATGGCCATGAGCTATAAGAGAGAGAGGAAGGCTTTGATTATGTTTTGATGAAGTTAAAGTATTAGTGAAGTGTTGTGATTGATTGAATGTCGGTAGGAAGTAAATGGGTTAAATAAAAGCAAGTTAATCACGCATTGAATTGCTTGATAATATCACTTGATGTTCACTTATTAATCACTGCTATTACTTATTAATCACTTAATAATGCTTGCTATTAGTGATAATAATATACATTAATTACATAAAGTTATACCCTTGACTATATGCTAAAATGATTGCTTGTATGGTTGTTTAATATGTCTGGATGATGATTGGTTGATTATATAAAAGCTTGGTGGTGATAGATATGATTATTATGATTTATAAGTTGAAAATTATAAATGATGAGAAATGATAGCTATGTGAATTAACAATACATATCTTGTGAATAATTATTCACATTGTACCCAAAAATAATATGTATACAACATATGTTAGGCCCCTTTGTTTTTAAAACCAAAAGAAATGTCATTTCATAATATTGGAATTTACTTCGAAAAAATAATGAAAACGAGAAAATGGAGTTTGAAATAGATTTGGAATTGGTTTTAAAAAGACAGAAATTGGAAAAGTGGAGTTTTAAAATTTTTGGAAAATAAAATCTATGGTTTTATTTATGAAAAATAATAGTTTTAAAGGTGGAAAATAATATAGAAATATCATATGGTTTTGTATAAAAGAATTTGGAATTAAAAAAGATGGAAATTGAATATTATAATAATTTAATATTAAAGATATGGAATAAAGTGAAAATGAGATTTTTATAAAGTAAAATAGTGAAAAATTGGTTTAATATAGTTTAATATGGTACTAAAATGATTTAACAATGTCTCGGACAAGTTTTGAAAAACTTGACTAAAAGGTGAAAAATAAGCCGTTGCGTTGCTGCAGTTCGCGACCCGGAAAGTTAAACAAATGTATAGGATAAAATATGAGTCAGAATTCTTTGAAATAAGAATTTTTTGGACTCTTATGATCATAATTTTCAAATGAATTCCATTTAGTAAAGTTTGAAATATGTGCAAATCAAGTTTTTAAAGTCGTCGCATTTTGGCACTCGTAAAATATTGTTTTCAACTCTTTAAAATGGATATTTTTCTTTCAAATTTGAAATAAATTCCATAAATATGTTAAAATATTTTAAAAGGAATTTGAATTATAAAAATAGGCATATATGTAATGAAATTGTTGTTTTAATCTATAAAACTTTAAAGTCATTATTCACCGACAATTTAGGAATGGAATTTGGTAACCGTTGAATAAATGAATTGAACTTAGGTTTTCTTTCTTAATCTTTTTGAAATGTTTTTCAACTGATAAATCAAATACTTTTAAAAGTTTTCAGTCGATCAAATAACTTGATCGCCTTATGGGTGACAGAGAGATAGTCTATAGGCTGAAGTTTGGAAAACTAGTTGCCTGCTCCCCCTAGCTATCTGGACTGGATCGATGGAGGGGATAGTTAATTTGATTTACCGATCACATTTTCTTAATATAAAAGAAAAGAGATTTGGAGTTTTAACAAGATTTAAAATATGACTTTGATGATAAAGAGAACATTCTAGTTAAACTCTATATTGAATTCCGAGGAGGGAACTAAATTTAAAATGCGATTTTACCATTATTCGATGAATAGTATAGATTGAATACGGAAATTAGTATTGAGTTTAAATAATCTAAAATTTATGAATCCTTTTTACTCAATACTAAGTGATTTGGGTTTACAGTAAACAATGTCTTAAATAATATTGTTTTTGATCCATTTAAAACATGTTTCGTAAAAAATGAAATCTTTATTAATTATGCTAATAATAGAATATGGAAATATTTTCCTAAGTAATTAAAAGGAAATGATTTGGTATTTTCAAAGTTAAAAAGAGGTTTAATAATTCTGTATATCCTGAAACAGAAATGGTTTAAAGATATATATCTCTAAAAGATATTTTATTGGATAAAAAGATATATTCAGAGTTAAATAATATTTTGAGTAAAAGAAGAAAAGAAGAAAAGAAGATTTAACGAACGAGGCTTAACAAACCATATACACATATACACATCTTTTATCGATAATTGGTTCGGAGAAACCAGGATCGGATTTGGGTGATTCCTACTCGAAAACCACTTTGAACAAATATAGGCGTTCGAAAGTGAAAACATCTTGAAGACAATGATTTTTGAAGACAGACATCTTCATAATGTAGGGCTTCTTGCCACTAACCATTGGGGCGATTCCCATATTATATATATGGTGGTAGTAGTACTTTCATTTTGATATCTTCAGTGCAAGGACTACTCACTACTAATCCAAGGGGTGATTCCCAAAACAGATATAGTAGGAGTACCTTCAGTTTGTTCTGTTCCTGGACAACTTGTATGGACGAGCGTCTGACATTGCATTTCTAAAACCACGTACACCAATTTTTACAAACGTACATCTTTTTGGTGGTGTAGGAGGTAACCCCTCTTACACTTAACAACCTTCCCCGAGGCATATGAACTCCGGGGTTGTACTTTCATGGAAATCAATTAGCGTGTTGATGGAAATGGCAATGTAGAATTCAAAGTGGGATTTGCTGTTATGTGAAAGGTAAAACGTTACCTCAGGCCTCACACATCGGTAATGACAGAAACATGGTAAATGCAGCAAGGCTATGTGGGTCGCTCCCATTAGGATATTATCATCACCTTTCTTGATTACCCTATATATTTCGGGTTTGTTGTGTATGCTGTGGCCACGGATAGGTCGGGAACGACCGGGGTGATGGCGTATTCGGTACTATCGATGAAAGGGTAAGCCGGTTCTGTGTTAGTAGAGGTTGGAGCCTCGGTACATTTTTCCAGAGATGTACTGTACAGAAAGTAGTCCCTTACCTTGTCATTGTTGGAAATTCATTCTCCAATACGTACCTTTATGGATTTGATTGTATACCTAAATATGCTGTCGAATTTAACAAATGTAACAATTTCGGCTATTTTAATATGTTATTTTAAAAGTGTTTTCAAAGCAATGTAATTAGAAATAATATCAAATGATTTGATAAAAATGATTTAGTTATCATAAGATAAAAACCCATCCATGTTTATGTGCGGCGTGGTCTTATAAGATACTCTTCTTTTCAAAGGTTTTGTTTGGCATCAAAGTCGATCTATGACACTGTCATATATATTTATGATTTGTGTTTCCCACACTGGTTTGCCAGACTGATCCGGGTATTTTTCATACTCAAGTCAGATCCGAGTAGTTTCAGGATTCGCTGAAGAAGCTTGGAGTTTCCAGAGGAGAGCTGGAGATCTTCATTAACATATGGATGTAGTTTACTTTTCCGCTATGTTTGTTATTTGTCAGCATTTGTGAGGACGCGTATTTATAACTGTCCAGGCTGAGCTTAGAATAGACTTTGATATATGTATTTAAAAGTTGTTCCACTATAAAGATTGCTAAAATAATATAAGTTATTCCATTCGTGTGGGATTCTGTTCTGTCTTCTTTTTCTTTTTACCCCTAAGCATCCACCTTTTCGTTCAATTTGGGTTAGACATGTATAGTTTATTGTCAACTTGAACTGTATGGAAGGTCGGTTCGTTACACTTCAAAACATGCATTTTGAGTTTTTCATTTTCAATGTGTTCTTGAGAAAAAAACAAGGCGGAATTCCTAATTATCAAGAAGGTGGAATTCCTAATTTATGGTATCATACAGAAAGCGAAAAATAAGAAAAAATTGTTTTTTATTTTATACGCTAAAATCATTTTCCTTAACGTTTTCCACCACTACTCCATCTTTCATGCAATTTTACATACATTTTGAAAACTGATAACACAAAAAATCATTTTCGCACCAAATGGACCTTTACTTTTTTCTAATCCTTTTTTCTTTATGGCATGGTGGTTAGAAAAATAAAAATTATCAACTGTAGGTTTTATGTTAAAAAAATAAAATCAAAGCACCGTAACAAGATACGTAGTAACTTTGACAAGCAAAATGTAACACCCCACCTCTATACCCATACCACCAAAGAATATTGAATAATATTGTCTGTTAATACATAGAATACGGCTGGTTAAGAGCGACCATTCATGAATATTCCCTTGGGCTAACACCATCACGTTTTTTTACCTCATATAACTGAAAATGATGGGTATGGTATCGGCACAAAGCAATAAACACATTAGCTAATACAGGTAAAAACAATATATAAAATAACAGAGAACAAAGAGTCTGAATTACAATAGAAAAATATAATAAATATCATAACTATATTTATAAAGCGGTCTATAAATTGAAACACTAGACCTACATATAGAACAAAAACAATATACATCTAAAGTCATACATCTCATAAAAATGTAATACATACATACATATACATATATGTATGTATGTATGTATATGTATAAACATACACACATAAGGACTAGAACAAAACAGTGTATCTATCTCCAAAGCTAGCTTAGCATCCATGGTCAGTGAGTCCCCATGTTTGTCATGTCTCGATTTGACCCAAGTATTATTAAAATAATAAACGGGTTAGACTATATCTAATTCAAAATGATTAGATCATAGTAGTAAAATATATGTGAATCTTAAGCAATACAGTCATAACAGTAGTAAATATGCCATCATCAAATAAAGCAAAATGGAATAATCTAAAATGATATAGGCACATCCATAAAATATGCCAAGAACAAAATGAAACGAATGGCATAATTATAATTATCAATAAAATCACCATGTCATAAAACAATATCATGCCTATTATAGGCAATCTTAGAAAAATATGGTGATATAAGCATATTCAAATCAAAATCATAAGACTAGCCTAAAAGTGAGTTAATCTCAAAGAAACAATATGGTGATACAAGCACATCCAAATCAAAATCATAGGACTAGCCTGAAAGCGAGTCAGTTCAAGGAATCATAAGACTAGCATGAAAGTGAGTTAATCTCAAAGAATTATAAGACTAGCATGAAAGCGAGTCATTCTCAAAGAATCATAAGACCAGTGTGAGAGTGATTCAATCTCAAGGTGAGCATTGAGCAAGTCAACATCAAAAGACGACCACGAAGCAAGTCGGGTGAAACTAACTGATCCTATAAATATCTTCTTTTAGGGATATGTAAGTGTAGGTGTTATCTTTCAAAGGGAGACTGACAAACATGGAGTATTGCTCTATGAGACTAACGACACAAAGTAATGATCCTACAATCAAATGGTTATGAAACAACCCTACTTTTCACGATGTTGCAATAAATAATTTTAACTAAAATAAAAGGATATGATTTATGGATAATTTTAATTTTTAAAATATATTAATTGATATATAACGACAAATTGATTTTTAATTTAATAATGAAATTGATTCTTTCAAAAAGTATATTGAATTTGTTAAAATATTTAAATGAATATAAAATATATTTTAATTGTGTAAATGATTTTCATATGGAATAAATAGATGAAAAGAGATTTTGTTTGATATTGATAAAATCAACAAAGATAAAATAATTATTGAATTTAAATACCTTGTGTGTAATCTATTAAAATATATTTTGTAGAAATATCAATTTAAATTGAATTGAAAACATATCCAAATAAGAGTAATAAAATTATTTTTATGTGAATATAGAAATTTGATTTGCAATTAGAAGAGGCAATCGAAATTTATTTAATTTAAAGGACTTGATTGAAAAAAAATGAAGAAAGAATAGTAATAACAAATAGAAGTATCCATTCCTCTCTCCATTATTCTAAGTTCTTCTTTCTGCCCATTACCCACTCAAACCCATACATGTTTCCCCTTTTCTCCTTAGCCCTAATCCACTTTAGAAAATGGAGACAGACATAAATTAAAAATGAAAAAAAGAGTCGCACAAGCATGCGATCACGAGGTCTACCCTGCAAAGAAAACACAATGCTGGAGGCATGGCCGTGGAGGATGGAACACATGTGTGACCATGTAGGAGTGACATGAGCTCTTTACATGGGAAAATCGACTTGGGTTGGCAAATGGGAGTAGGTGTTGGCTAGGTTTGGGGTGGTTGATTTAGGGATTTTAGGTATAGGATTGGAAAAGAATAAATCTTCTTAAGGTGAGTTATTTCAGTAACTTGAAACTACTTTCTAGATTCCCTCTTTTCTATGATTATACTTGATTGTTTTATGATGAATTTTTGTTGATATGCATTGCATTGGTTGGGTATGAATAGTCATTGTTTACTTGTTGTTGTGATGGTATATTAGTTGAATATTAAACACACATTATATGTTGTACATGTAAATAGATGATAGTAATCACCGAACATGACATTTGAAGTTGATTGGAAGGGAATGAAAGAATTTGGAATATGGAGCTTGAAAAGAAATGAATATTATTTTGGATATAAATGGTGAATTTTTTTGTGATTTTTTATTTAATATTGGAAATATTATAAGTTGTAGAAAATATCAAAGTGAAATAATTTTGAGAATTATGTGAAAAGAAATTATTTGGAAAGTGATGATTTCTGGGATTTGTTTAAATAAGTAGACTTTTAAGCTCGCACACACACACATATTTATATTTATATTTAAATATGATTATAAAATATTTGGAGGATGTTTCTAAAAGAGTATTTAAAATTCATATTTTAAAGTGATGAGTTTATTTTTATAGGACTTTAATAAATAGGAAGTTCTATAGAAAAATATTTATGGAATTATGATAATATGTATGTTATTTAATTATTATATGGAAACTATTTGTTAAATTTATTATATATTTTTTTAGTAATAATTTTGGAAGTTAATACATTTAGTAATTGATTATTTTTAAATAAAAGGAAATTGTTTTAGAAGGCTTGGGAAATATATGTATATAAAGGAACTTGAATTAAATTATTATAGAATGTGTAATTTTTGGGATTTGGTTATACAAATAAATTTTATATATCGATATACTTTATCATTAGATGTTTACAAGATTATATGTATATATATAATATAATTTTAGTTCGGTGGGTTACTTTCAATAATAGCTTACAAGTAATTTGGAATTAAAATGAGGGTTTTAATATATTATGTGATGCCCCACCTCTATGCTCACGCTAGCCAAGGACACTACAGTGTAATGCCGTCGACTAGCGCGAAGAAAAAGGCTGTTGAGGAGCGACCATCTGTGTAATTGCTTCGTGCGAGTACCGATATGTCAGAAAATATAACTTACATTTCATTTCAAGAGGAAATCCGACATATCAAATACAAACTCAAAGCTACCACACAGTGGCTAAGTGGCCTTCGGAAACAAATATAGAAATAAACATAACATAAATCAGTCACAGATGTTCATATCTCAAAGGCGGAAACAGATATGAATATAACACATGAAAGTGTACATCAGAGTAGTGGTCAAGTAAGATCCACAATATCACAAAAGAATAGATACAAGTGTAAGACAAAAGAATAATTATACATCAAGGAGTCTATAACTCGAATGTATAACAACAAAAACTACAAATGTAATGTAGTTAGACAAAAGTCAGAAGATGATCCCAGATAAGGAGTCAAGCAGAAGCACCCGTAACATCTCGGTCTGACCCGAGTATTATTTAATAAGAAAATAATAAACGAATCAGTCTAGCTATAAATATTAGATAAAGGAATGAGATATAAGCAGAGATATAATAAGAATGTATGATAACAATAATGTCATACTAGAACAAATATGATATAAAACAACAAAAAAATCATACAATATTTCAAATCAACTCGAAGCACCCAAAAAGAATCACATTCTTTAAATAATTCACCAAAACACAAATATTGACAAACATACTAATGCCAATCGCAAAAGTTGGTGAAACACAAATTCTAGAAGTCATCAATTAGAAATCCAAAAATCAAAAAGGGGGAGGCCTATCACAAACGGGAGCATGAAAACTCACCAACACGTGTATCACAAATGAGACGCTATCCCATAAACCAATCATTGACGCACCTAAAAAGATAAGCCCCATGCACAGTCGGACATCGATGCACCTAAAAAGATACACCCCATGCCTAGTCTAACATCGACGCACCTAAAAAGATACGCCCCATGCAAAGTCGAACATCGATGCACCTAAAAAGATACACCCCATGCCTAGTCTAACATCGACGCACCTAAAAAGATACGCCCCATGCAAAGTCGAACATCGATGCACCTAAAAAGATACATCCCATGCATAGACGAACATCGATGCACCTAAAAAGATACACCCATGCACCAACTAATTGAGCCGATTGCTCCACGAACGGTCCATAGACCATGGGTCGCTAACCCATAAAAATGAGACGAAGCTCAAAAGAACGGGGTACAGTCCCCCACGCGGACAAAGAGACATCGCACAGTGCTAGTCTAAATCACAAAATGATCATCATCGATCATCAAGAAGTGTCGATTACACTAAGCTAGTAAATATAAGAATTTAGCTTCATGTCCTATAACCACTTGCTTAACTCAAATATTTACGAACAGATTGTAGATTTCCACTCAAAAATTGTCACAAGAGTTTCAATCGAACAAGTCAAAGAATTAACCGACGAAGTAAACACAAGCGTTTCATACCACTTGTTTTGCCAAGCCGTTTGATTAGATTTTCTTGTACAAATGAGGTAAAGGTTTGTATATACTAGTAGATTAGAAAACGGTTTTATAAACGAGCTTTGTATTAAAATTAGAGTTTGAAATCATCTTTGTAAAAGAGTTGAATATTTACTACTAGTATAAAAACCTTTGTATTTAGAAGTGACAAATCACAAAATGATTGTAGAAACAATCAATCACAAAAATCCACATTCGAAGGCGTGAATTAAATCCAAAGAAATCGATACTGAATCCATCAAAATGGATTTTCTCAAAAAAAGTCCCAAAAAGAAGTCATCAAAGTCAACAATAAATGATAACAATAAATCAGACAATCACGAATCGGTAAAAATTGGAATCCCACACAAAATAGGCAAATTGGGCCGAGACAAGCAGATTCAGACGTCTGAATTGTCTATTTCAGACGTCTGAAACTGGTGTTCGGGCAATACTTTTCCTAGGCCAAAGATGGCCAAATCATATCGGAAGCAATCGGACGAGTGATGATGGCTAGGGGTTTACGCCGAACGACTACCTAACCTTAGAGACTCATCAATACATTCCGACCATTATGTCCAAACAACCATATAAGAATTTCGATAGATTTCGACTTCAAAAACACCAAAATTGAAATGTTCACCAAATCAATTCAAATGGAAAGCAATGAACATAAGTAAGTGTTAGGAATTCATACCTAACATCAAAGATAGATATAGGCTTAGACGTGAGATAAAAATTTCACCTTTAAACCCAAAAACTATGAAGGAGAAGCTTGAAAGCAAAGGAAGATCAACTACTCTTCAACTTCAACTCTAGAAGCTTGAATCTAGCTTAAAAGAAGAACATTTCCTAAGTTAGGTTTAGGAAATTTCTGAAATTAAAGAGAGAATGAGTTGGAGAAGAAGAAGGAGATGCTCACCTAAGCTTCTCTTTGAATTTAGGAGCTAGAACTTGAATTTGCAAAGAAGATTAGGGCTTAGGAATTCTAATTCATTTTATCTTCCCCCATTTTTCCAAAGCTTGAGTGTTAGGAAAATGATATGAAGGAGTGAAGAGGAGTTGAGTGGAGTTGGGTTGATATGTAGGGTTAATGGGCTGAAACCCAAACCCAAAGCCCTAGTTGAAAATCTCGAAATTTTACCCAACTCAAAACATATCGATGTTTATACTTAAAAAATTCTCAAACACCATTTTAAACTCAATGGAATTGGTCTCGAGTCCAAATTGTTGAACCTCAACTTCATTCTTGATTCAGACGTCTGAAATGTCTAAACAGACGTCTGAATCTAGAAAAATAAGAGTTCTCAGACTTCATTCAGATGTCTGAAATAGATGATTCAGACGTCTGAATCTGGAAAAATGAATGTTGTCTTAGAACAATATTTAGACGTCTGAAACTGAGATTTCAGACGTCTGAAAATGGCTATTTTAGCCTGTTTCCTTTCTGGATCGATTTGAACAATTTCAGACGTCCGGATTACCCATTTCAGACGTCTAAATTTCTAGAAAAATGTGTTTTCAAATAGGCACTTCCAAATAGCACTATCCACATAGATTTTTCACTAATTCGACTGTTCTTCTTTAAATAGTGACTTTTTCGGACTAAAACCCGACAAAAGTTGCTATATTTAAATAAAACATTTAAATATACAATCGTAAAATATGCGGGTTGTTACAGACTACCCTCCTTAAAGAA
The DNA here is from genome assembly GCA_030737815.1 of Allium fistulosum. NCBI lineage: Eukaryota > Viridiplantae > Streptophyta > Magnoliopsida > Asparagales > Amaryllidaceae > Allium > Allium fistulosum. The sequence goes on from CM060906.1 coordinate 774,553,760, forward strand.
ATTGCGTCCACGCAATAATTAAGAGGAGAAATAAAAAGTAACAACCATAAAAGCATATCAACCCAAAGAGAAGAAAATTTGAAACAAGAAGTTCACCATAAAGAGCACGAAAGAGTAAGTCCGGATGTGTTTGCTCGATGAATTCTCAAGATTCCCAAGAACAATCCTTAGGATTTGAGGACCATTGAACTTTTACAAGAAGAACATCTTTATTTCGAAGGCGTTCAACATCCGAAGCAATGATACGAATAGAATGTTGCTTATAAGTCAAATTTGGTGAAACTTCAATTTCTTCAATTACACCGGGCTCAAGGATAAAAAGATTGAGCCGGTAATAATAAGTGATAATCCATAGAACCAATACGTTCGGTGATGGGAAATGGACCAACATATCGAGGTGCTATCTTTCCCAATCGACTGAAACGCACAACACCCATCATAGGTGAAATACAAATGAACACCAATAAAATCTGGACCTAAAACCAGCTTCTCACCGGCTTCAAGCCAACACAAAGAAAATCGGCACGGCCTTCCGTAGAGTGCCTCGAAAGGTGCCATACCAATACAAGATTGGAAGCTATTGTAGGAAGAAAACTCAATAAGAGAAATATGATTTTCCCAACTTCCACAAAAATCAAGAACACATGCACGAAAGAGATCTTCAAAAGTTTGATTCACACGCTCGGTTTGTCCATCGGACAAAGATGATAAGCGGTGCAAAAATTAAGCTTTGTTCCCAAAGCTTTTGAAGACCTCACCAAAATCCACTAGTAAAATAATGGATCATGATTTGCTAACAATAGAAGTAGGAACTCCATGCAATTTAGTTTGACATATAGTTTAGCCAAAGGAGGTATGGTCCAAAAGAGAAGGATGAGCCTCGAGGCTACACAAAACAAGAGATGAACATGAATCAGATTCACGATCTCGAATCTCACAAGTGGATAAAGTCTCGAGATTATTCCATTCGGATATCATCAAAGAAACTACTGCTTGTTGCTTACAACTAAGGGCATCGGTAACACGATTTCCCCTTTTCGAGATACAAAGAATATCAAGATCATAAGATGCAAGGAACTCAAGCCAACGTTGTTGACGCAAATTGAGTTCCTTTTTGAAAAAACAAATATTTCAAAGATTTATGATCGGTGTAGAGAACAAATTTCCTTGCCAAAAGAGAATGACGCCAAATTCTAAGAGCGAGAAAAATAGCCGCGAGCACTAGACCATGAATGGCATATCTAGTCTCGACAAGCTTTAATTGTCAAGAAGCAAATGTGATAACACATTCCCTTAGTAAGAGAATGGCATTCAAACCAATATGTCTAGTATCGGTACAAACAATCAATTCTTGGTTCCCTTCGGTAATTGCAAGAATAAAAGCATAAAAGCATCGGAAAAGAGTTCTTTTAAATGATCCTCTTTCCCAAAAAGCTAAGACTTTCAAAATTATGATTAAATTTATGTAATCATCTTTTTAGAAAAATTTACTTATTACAAGTCAATTTATTGTGTCTGACTGTCTCATCATAGCGTTTAGGAAACTCCTATCGATAACGTTGATCAAGCGCATCGACCAGAATTCTTAAAGCACTCAATGGGCAATACAATCACAAAATCATCTTCTATATGATAAATATGTCTCTTAAAGTTTTTAAGAATATTCCTTGCTCGTTTTAAGAACAAAATCCAATCATACTTATAAATAAATCTTACGAAAAAGATTTGCAAAATTTTAAATTGCTGTTTTCATCCAAAATCAATAAATACAAGAATGGAGTCATCGAGATATTCGTAGAATACTCGATTCATAAAATGGATGAAATAAGCTGGACAAACTGAATGACATAATAAGTCATTCATAAGAATCATAACGAGTGCGGAATGCGGTAAGTGGAATGCTAACTTCCGCAACTCGTAGCAAATGAAAACCGGTGGCAAGGTCGAGCTGAAAGGACCTTAACACCACTCAAAAGACTGCTTAGGTGATAATCCTAAGACAAGCTCAAAAATACCGGAAAATTCCACAAAATACCAGAATGAGAAAAATAACGTTTTCCTCATCATGTGGGTTTAAAGAATAAAATGATGTCATCAAATTAGAATCAAAATCACAAAGAAAAATAGATATCTGCTTAACAGATTAAGAATGTTGAAGATATATAGTCCGCTCAGGACATAGGATGTGGGCTTCATAATGATCAAGCCAATCCTTTCCCAAAAATCAATTTCGAAGCCTAAGTAACGCATAACATGCAAATCGGCTCGAAAAGAATAATCACATAAAATAACCTCAACATTTTCACAAAGTAAATTGAGTGTTGCGGATCCATCAATCGAATTCGCAATTCTCAATGAAGTCATCAAGCCCATAAAAATTAAAAGAGAAAGAATCATCAAGTTCTTTTGATATAAAATAATGAGATGAACCCAAATCAAAAGGAACTCGAATAAGATAATCACAAAACAAATATCATCAAGGATAGAATGAGAAATACCTTGACTATAAGAAGTGTCACTAGGAGCTAGAACCTTTCCCTCTCTCTTCTTTGGAAGTTTGGGCCATGAAGATAAAATATGACCCAAACCTTTGTAATAGCGACAAGTAAGAGGCTTTGGACACTTATTCGCATAGTGGTCCGTAGAACCACAATTGTAGCACCGTCCACGACTAGTGGTAGGAGTCTTTGCTACCGAAATTGCCTGCTTCCCTTTCTTGTTGGGATTAGGCTTTTGAACTTAATATGCCTTTTCTTGTTGAGGTTGAAGTTTTGTTTGGCATCCACAACTTCAACATCATTTTCTTTATCGGCCTCTTCAAGTCGAAGAGTGATATCAACAAACTGGTCGAAAGGCACTTCTAATTTCAGAGGTAAAACCTTTTCAAGGTTCTTACTCAAAGCACAGATAAACATTTGATTCTTTACAAGATCCAAAAGTTGTTGGGCAGACATAAATACTTCATCCTGGGGAGTAGCACTAGATTGACCGGCGCTGGGACGGCCAGGTCTAACCATTTATCTTCTTTAAGAAAGAAAGAAAAGAGAAAAAGATTAATCTCAGAATGAATATCAAACAAACTTGATTGGTAAAACAAGGCATCATAAAAAGAAATAGGATAGAACGGGTTCGAAGACTTGAATTAAATCCTATGGCAAGATTCCTAAGGAAGACTTAGGACAATGATCCTTGCTAGATTATTCTATATTATTCCGAAGTTTGGCTCTGATACCATGCTGTGGCGCCCCAACTCTATGCTCACGCTAGCCAAGGACACTATAGTGTAATGCCGTCGACTAGCGCGAAGAATAAGGCTGTTGAGGAGTGACCATATGTGTAATTGCTCCATGCGAGTACCGATATGTCAGAAAATATAACTTACATTTCATTTCAAGAGGAAATCCGACATATCAAATACAAACTCAAAGCTACCATACAGTGGCTAAGTGGCCTTCGGAAACAAATATAGAAATAAACATAAAATAAATCAGTCATAGATGTTCATATCTCAAAGACGGAAACCGATATGAATATAACACATGAAAGTGTACATCAGAGTAGTGGTCAAGTAAGATCCACAATATCACAAAAGAATAGATACAAGTGTAAGACAAAATAATAATTATACATCAAGGAGTCTATAACTCGAATGTATAACAACAAAAACTACAAATGTAATGTAGTTAGACAAAAGTCAGAAGATGATCCCACATAAGGAGTCAAGCAGAAGCACCTGTAACATCTCGGTCTGACCCGAGTATTATTTAATAAGAAAATAATAAACGAATCAGTCTAGCTATAAATATTAGATAAAGGAATGAGATATAAGCAGAGATATAATAAGAATGTATGATAACAATAATGTCATACTAGAACAAATATGATATAAAACAACAACAAAATCATACAATATCTCAAATCAACTTGAAGCACCCAAAAAGAATCACATTCTTTAAATAATTCACCAAAACACAAATATTGACAAACATACTAATGCCTATCGCAAAAGTTGGTGAAACACAAATTCTAGAAGTCATCAATTAGAAATCAAGAAATCAAAAAGGGGGAGGCCTATCACAAACGGGAGCATGAAAACTCACCAACACGTGTATCACAAATGAGACGCTATCCCATAAACCAAACATTGACGCACCTAAAAAGATACGCCCCATGCACAGTCGGACATCGATGCACCTAAAAAGATACACCCCATGCCTAGTCTAACATCGACGCACCTAAAAAGATACGCCCCATGCAAACATCGATGCACCTAAAAAGATACACCCCATGCCTAGTCTAACATCGACGCACCTAAAAAGATACGCCCCATGCAAAGTCGAACATCGATGCACCTAAAAAGATACACCCCATGCATAGACGAACATCGATGCACCTAAAAAGATACACCCATGCACCAACTAATTGAGCCGATTGCTCCACGAACGGTCCATAGACCATGGGTCGTTAACCCATAAAAATGAGACGAAGCTCAAAAGAACGGGGTACAGTCCCCCACGCGGACAAAGAGACATCGCACAGTGCTAGTCTAAATCACAAAATGATCATCATCGATCATCAAGAAGTGTCGATTACACTAAGCTAGTAAATATAAGAGTTTAGATTCATGTCCCATAACCACTTGCTTAACTCAAATATTTACGAACAGATTGTAGATTTCCACTCGAAAATTGTCACAAGAGTTTCAATCGAACAAGTCAAAGAATTAACCGACAAAGTAAACGCAAGCGTTTCATACCACTTGTTTTGCCAAGCCGTTTAATTAGATTTTCTCGTACGAATGAGGTAAATGTTTGTATATACTAATAGATTAGAAAACGGTTTTATAAACGAGATTTGTATTAAAATTAGAGTTTGAAATCATCTTTGTAAAAGAGTTGAATATTTACTACTAGTATAAAAACCTTTGTATTTAGAAGTGACAAATCACAAAATGATTATAGAAACAATCAATCACAAAAATCCACATTCGAAGACGTGAATTAAATCCAAAGAAATCGATACCGAATCCATCAAAATGGATATTCTCAAAATAAGTCCCGAAAAAGAAGTCATCAAAGTCAATAATAAATGATAACAATAAATCGGACAATCACGAATCGGTAAAAATTGGAATCCCACACAAAATAGGCAAATTGGGCTGAGACAAGCAGATTCAGATGTCTAAATTGTCTAATTCAGACGTCTGAAACTAGTGTTCAGGTAATACTTTGCCTAGGCCAAAGATGGCCAAATCATATCGGAAGCAATCAGATGAGTGATGATGGCTAGGGGTTTACGCCAAACGACTACCCAACCTTAGAGACTCATCAATACATTCCGACCATTATGTCCAAACAACCATATAAGAATTTCGAAAGATTTCGACTTCAAAAACACCAAAATTGAAATGTTCACCAAATCAATTCAAATGGAAAGCAATAAACATAAGTAAGTGTTCGGAATTCATACCTAACATCAAAAATAGATATTGGCTTAGATGTGAGATAAAAATCTCACTTTTAAACCTAAAAACTATGAAGGAGAAGCTTGAAAGCAAAGGAAGATCAACTACTCTTCAACTTCAACTTTAGAAGCTTGAATCTAAGCTTAAAAGAATAACATTTCCTAAGTTAGGTTTAGGAAATTTCTGAAATTGAAGAGAGAATGAGTTGGAGAAGAAGAAGGAGATGCTCACCTAAGCTTCTCTTTGAATTTAGGAGCTAGAACTTGAATTTGCAAAGAAGATTAGGGCTTAGGAATTCTAATTCTTTTTCTCTTCCCCCATTTTTCCAAAGCTTGAGTGTTAGGAAAATGATATGAAGGAGTGAAGAGGAGTTGAGTGGAGTTGGGTTGATATGTAGGGTTAATGGGATGAAACCCAAACCCAAAGCCCTAGTTGAAAATCTCAAAATTTTACCCAACTCAAAACATATCGATGTTTATACTGAAAAAAGTCGCAAACACCATTTTGAACTCAATGGAATTGGTCTCAAGTCCAAATTGTTGAACCTCAACTTCATTCTTGTTTCAGACGTCTGAAATGTCTAAACCAAACGTCTGAATCTGGAAAAATAAGAGTTCTCAGACTTCATTCAGACGTCTGAAATAGATGATTCAGACATCTGAATCTGGAAAAATGAATGTTGCCTTAGAACAATATTCAGATGTCTGAAACTGGGATTTCAGACGTTTGAAAATGGCTATTTTAGCCTGTTTCCTTTCTGGATTGATTTGAACAATTTCAAACGTCTGAATTTTTGGAAAAATGTGTTTTCAAATAGGCACTTCCAAATAGCACTATCCACATAGATTTTTCACTAATTCGACTGTTCTTCTTCGAATAGTTACTTTTTCGGACTAAAACCCGACAAACGATGCTATATTTAAATAAAACATTTAAATATACAATCGTAAAATATGCGGGCTGTTACATATTAGGGTTGATTTTCTTTTATGCCTTTGGAAAATGTTTAAATTAAAAATTATTGGTGTTGGAATTTTATTTCAAGGCTTGGAGAAATATTTCAAACTAAAAATCCTTAGTGGAAAAACAGTATTGTTTTAATTTATTGCTTAAAGGAAATTGTGAATTATGAATCACTTTTGGTATTACTACTTTCAAAATATTAGGGCGGATTTCAAAGTATGTGAATTATGTTAAAAAGAACTTTAAGGGATTTGAAATTGGAAGAAGGTTTAAAATATTGATCCATTTGTAATTAAGTAGGAGATTTCTTAATATTGATTTTCAGAACTATATAAGGATTTTGAAAAGAATGAGAATTATATTACTTAATCATCTTAAAATTTAACATAGTTATTTGAAATTGTATTAAATATTTTGGAAATGAGTATTTTATAATAAAACCCTTTCGAATCAGTAAATAACTGAATTGTATGACTGTATTTTTGTGTAAAGAGGAATTTCAATAAATGAAGTTTTAACACCATTTGGTATGTGACTTTCCATAATATTTCTTTGGTTATTTTGTGGACTTGTTATATATAATATGATGTGGTAGTTGAGTGGAATTCACAGACATCTGGTAAATAAGAGAGCAGCACTTAGTGGTATGGGCACTCAAGCGGCTTTTTATTCAGTTGCCTCTTGAATGTGATTGACACTCATATATGAGGTGTAGTTAAATGTGTGCTACTATTGCTTTGTGCAAGATGATTAAGTATGTCTATTGGCTGTGTCCCTATTAGTGTTGTGTGTTGTTTATCCAGATGGACTAGTGTCCATCCTAGTTGGTTGTTCCCGAGGTCATGCCCAGGATCCGTGGCATCACCATTATACGTGCTGTGTGTTGATATCTAGTTATGTGATTATATGACTAGATGCCACACTAGGAAAATAGTCTATTACAATAGGGCAGTAGGCTCATGATTGTTGCGTGTAGATGGACATAGGGTCACGTTGAGCGGGAGTGGCTTTAGATAGTGGGGTTGCTGTGTGCTGTGAGTGTTATGTGTTGTCTCATGGAGTGGTGTTGTGTGCTATTAGGCTCTAATCTGGATTATGTGATTGAGATACATAGACATATGATGCCATACATATAGTACCTCACTTGATGGTATGCATGTTGATAGTTAATTCCCTTTCGGATATTAGTGTGTTGGTTGGTGATTGGATATTTAGTTGATTCATCCTTAATGATATGGTGCTATTGATGTGTTGTATGGTTTGAGATATACAATTATACTTGTGATTAATTTATGTTACATTGTAACATTAATGTTGTACCATGCCAGTTATTATCACACATTAACATCTATATTCTAGACATAGACGAACCCATGTGTTATTTATATAATACTCGTGCCAGTCCAAGGCCTGTTAGGTTAAGGACAAAAGGATTAGATTATGGTTGTTGGGCTTAATTGGAGGCTAGACTATTAGTAGCGTAGTTTATCATTAGTATTTGTATAGTCTCTTATATGTATACGTTATTGGATTGTATCTACTGGACTATATATGTATATTTATGGGATAATGAGCATTTGACTTTTATGTAGACCAACTTAGACTTATGTATATTCTCTATTATATATTATCGCTGTGTTGATAACTCTGTATTCTCTATTATTTGTTTTATATTATGTATTGTTCTATCCTGGAAATGTACGTATTTGTTGCTTTGTGCTAATACTAAGTTTGGGTAGCGAACAATATAAGATTTTGAGATACGTACCAGTCTTAACCCTAAGGAATATTCACGTGTGACAACTAAATATCACCTCTTTCTCCGTATTATCAAGCAATGTTAACTAGTAATACTCTTTGGTAGTATGGGTATAGAGGTGGGGTGCTACTATTGGTATCCCAACAGGTTTAGAACAATATAGAGTGTAAGTGATGTGTGGTAGATTACTGTATATACTCAAGTAATAGTTGGAGAATATGGTTATTACTAGGGTAATTGTATGAGGACGTATTTGTATTTTTATTACTATATAATATATTTCTTCTACCTCTTTCTGAGTGTAAGTTTGTGTATGAGATGTAGAGAATTTGATGGAGGTTGTGAAGGTAGTAGTAGTAGTTTGTCAGACCAGTAGTGTCGACATTAATGATGAATTCTAGACCTCTGTACGGCTTTGAATGGAATAGCTCAGTTAGTGAAGATTTATAAGGCCCTGATTCGAATCTTGAACTTTGGCTACATCACATAAATAATTTGTAGTGAAGCGAGTTGAGAAGAAGGATTTAGTAGTGATTAGAATTGCACAGCGGAAGCTTATAGATTGCTTTCCGTTGAGCACATGTGTTTGTTTTGATTGATGTGTGTTATGTTATGCTAATAGTTAAATAAATAAATATGTGTATATATTATTTGGGCTCAGTCTAGGACGTGTGATTGAGTAGGAGTATTTACTCAAAGCTGTGAAACCACAAAAGCCTGGATGTAACCGAAATTATTAGAGATAGTGGTATATCCATAACCGCCAGGGAATGTGAAAAACTCATTTATAAAAGAAATTAATAATAATATATAACCAAGATATCAAATGGAAAAAACATTTAAGTGTATGTTTTCTTGTTGATATGATTGGATGATCGATGTATGTTTGCTTGTAATGTTATTGATAAGTGATAATTGATTATATTTATAAACATCTTGAGTATATGTTATAGTAAAAGCAAGCATAAGATTTTGATAAAGCAAGAAGGTTATCTTAATCAAATATTGAAAAAAATTATTTGGTGTTGAATTCATGTTAGTTTGTCCGTTTAGTGCTTTAAGGATTCCAGTCGATGCACATGGCCAACGTATTGATATGGATTCCTAAACATTAGGACGAGGCATTTCGGCACAATGTTTTGAAAAGGAAACAATGTTTAAAGAATACTATGTTTTGAAAATAAAGAAAAATAATGTACAATTTTTTAGAAAGAGGGCATTACTTTGATAAATATTATAAACAATGTTTTGAAAAGGAAAATGTTTTGGGATGAGTTAGACAATAATTTGAAAAGTGAAATATTTTGAAAATGTTATAACGGAATTTTGAAATGAAAAGAGTAAATTATTTTTAGAAGTAGAAAAACAAAACAAAAGAAAATATGGTGATAAATATATAGAGATAAACGAGTTGAGATTGCTTTACTTGATTTGGAAAAAATAATAATATACATACATACATACATACATACATATATATATATATATGTAACGACCCGGAATTTTCGAACCCGAAATTTCCAGATAGTTAGAGTAAAGAAGAAGTGATAGAAGAAAAAGAAGAAGCAGAAGCATCAAAACACAGAAACCTCACATTCGCAGCGGATAAAATATAATAACAAATAATAGCATTTATACAAAGAAAAGCTGTAATTGTTACTTTACATTCAATACATCAGAGTTACAACATATACACAAATAGACTAGACAGTTATCAACCTGTCCCAGACTACTATCAATAAGCTCTCAAATACACAGGGGTAAACTCCATACGTTCCTGCCATCCAGCTCGCCTTCTGAGCTCCAGAACGTCCTAACCTGAAATCTGTAGTACTCGGTCTGACCCGAGCATTACATCAAAGTAACACCCGGGTCAGGCTGGAAACCAGCGTGAGTAAACTCATCTAATATGAAATTTCAATTCATAGAACTTATTTAAACCCGGGTAACTCGAACTTTACTATAAGTAAATAACTTATATATCAACGCTTATTTTCACAACAATATCTAAGTATCCAACCTAGTTTAAATAGTCAATATTATTCCAAATTGGCCTATTGATTTCACATATCAATCTATAAAGGATTAAAAAGATTTCAAATCGAAGTGGTTTCGGGTATTTACTGATACCCGATCCCGGTCTCTTCGAATTCAATGTCATCTTTTAAACCAAGTTGTTTAAGTTAAATAATTCAATTAAACGTCAGAAAAATCCAGCAATTCATCACAGATTGATAACTTACATTATCACAGTTCAATCCAAAACAATTCATATCACAGAGTATCATATCAGAGATATTCGAACAAACCAATGCATTCAATTCAGGTTTATCAATCATAAGCAAGATTAATTAGCTGTTCAATTCCTAATTAACTTAATTTAATCTCCAAATAAATTAAATTTATTAGTTTAATTACTTTTAAATCCTTCTTACTTAATATTAATTAATTAACCTTTAAAAATAAATTAATCAACCTTTATTAATTAATCAACCTTAATTAATACATCAATCAACCTTTAATCATTAAATAATTAACCTTTAATTATTGAATCATTATTTTCATAAATTAATTAGCCTTTAATTAATTTATTATCCTCAAATAAATTATCTTGATTAAAAATATCACATAAATAAATTATCCTTTAATTAACTCTTCTTTAATCACTTGATTAATCAACTCTTAATCATCAATCAATTATCCTTAATTACTTATCTTAATTAATCAATCTTTAAATCAATTACATTGCTAAATTATCTTTTAATTTATCACATTAACAAATTATCCTTTTAAGTAATTAAGTAAGTAAACTATTAATTTATTATCTGATTAATTAATTAATTAATTTATTATTCCTTTAATTATCCACCTTAATTACTTAAAGATAAACCTTTATATCTTAATTACATATTCAATCATCATTTAAATATTATCAAATTAAATGCTTGAAATTGATTCATTACAAAATCAATTGAGATCTTTTATTAATTAAAGTATTAATACCACATCGTTATATTTTCAAAAACACTTGTTAAACAATTTCCCAAAAAAAACATTTAACTTAAAATTTTAAACTTGGAAGTTTGTTTAAAACTTGTTTAACATTTCACTTTGAAAACCTGGTTATATTTTCTGAAAACCAGAACAGAGTTTCTTTCTAAAATAAAAATAAAAACTGATAATTAAACTAGCCTATAATAGAAACCCGAGCCCACAACTCCAAATACCCGAGTCATTTACCCAAATTCTCGAGAACGTCTTCGAGTAACCCACACGCTCTCTTCTCCGAGTATTTTCCACGAATTCTTCGAGTCGAACTCGAGTACTCTCGCTCCTCTCTCCTATTCTTCAGCAAAAACAACACCAGATACCAGCGAATACACGTGTACGTGCACACGCGAACGGAGATTCGCCGACCATCGCCGATGATGCTACCCAGTCGCCGATGACCCCCTCCACCACTTCGACCACCAGAAACTTCCCGACGTCCCAAAAATTTAAAACGAGCAAAATCGATCATCACTGGAACCAAATTCGAACAACAGAACTTTCCCGCGCCACCAACGTCGACCATTGGAACCCAAATCCTTCAGCCAACAACTTCGTCTTCCCTTTCTCAAACTTATCCCCCTATACCGCATCCCCCAGTCGCCACCACGACGTCTCAAATACTCGAGAACCCACCTTGACCAAGGATAAGCCTGAAGCCCTAAATTAACTTCTTCCTGTCACCACGGCCCCCGAGAATTCCTGCCACCATTTTTCCCTTAACCACCCTCACCTCAGCCTTCTTCGACCCGAGCCCCTAAACTTGAAAGCATCGGTTTTTCCAGAAATTCCACAACGACCCACTTCCGACCAATTCCCTTTAACCCAACATCCACTCAATTAAAAATCAAAAGAACTCCACCTAAATTCAACAAATTGGACATAGATTCCAATTATATAAGTGAAAACTTGAATTGTCCTAATTGAATTTTTTTGGAAAATTGATTATCCACTGTAAATTCATTATTTTACAGATAATAATTTAACAATTTCATTAGAGACCATTTTTAAAAATAAGATTTCATCAACACAAACATATTTCCTTTTGACTTTATAACCTATACTTGCTTGAGTGAAGAGGAATAGATTTTTGTATGATTATTTGGGTCTATTGAACAAAAACAGAGGTCAGAGCTTATATACACAGACATGCACACAATAATTTCATATTTTTATACTTGCAAACATATTAATCCATCCATGCAAAACATTCCTATAACATTATTTCAATTACTTATCACATGCCTCAGATGATTTAGTTTATAAGGTTCAAGTTTACTCACAGTTTGAAAAAGGCAGAGACTTGAAAACTGAAGCTTTCAAAACTGGGACTTTGAATTGCTTTGATTTCTTTTGGAACTGAAAGCTTTGTAAAATGAACTGGAATACTTAGTTGATTCAGATTGAAGCTTGTTTGCTGACCCTTTTGTTACAGGCTTTTACTTGAGAAGATTTAAATTTAAACAGAGATGAATTTTGGCTTACAGATTTCTGAAAATGGTTTACAGGGTTTTGAATTTTGGTTTGAGGAATGTTCTGATTTTCTTGTGGATTGAAAAATGGTTTACAGATTTTAGTTCGATCTGTTTTTGAGAATATTTACAGATTTAGGTTTCTTTGAAAGTGAGAAGATGAGAGAAAGAAAAAATAATGGAGAGGAGATGTGAGTTTATATAATGTAAATGGTGATTTATTAAAGTTTATAAAGAAAATAAAAATAAAAGATGACACTTGTCATCTACCATACTTAATTACCTTACACATGTTATTAAGAAGATTTATAAGTTAACACATGTAATTTATATAATTTTTTTTTATTTATTTTTAAAGGATTTAAAAGCTTTTATATCTAATTTCCTAATTAATAAATACATATCTTAATTTATAAAATCCTATAAAAGAAAATAATATAAAGAAAACTATATTCTAGATAAAATCATATAAAATATATTTTCAAATCCAAAATATATTTAAGATATATATCTATCTTTTGAATTTCTAATTCAAATTCAATTTAATTCAAAATCCAATTTAAAATTAACTCATATAAATATATTTACTTAAACAACCGCAAATTCACTTTGTTTGAAAATAATAATATTTTTATTTAAAATCTTCTTATATCCATATATATATATATACAACACAATTACAAATATAAATATTTATTTGATCAGATTCATTTGTTCAACCTATAATTCAGTATTTCTATTAATTTACCCAATTATTATATCAATTACAGATGTCCAGAAATCCGGGTTATCACATTCCTCCCCCCTTTAAATCTTTTCGTCCTCGAAAAGGAACGAAGCCAAAATTTATTATTTACTTATTATCAGATAAATTTCTTGTTGAACAATTTAAACTATAAACTCCCTTTATATTAATTTTTTTTTTAAATAATTTAAAATCTATATAATATTACAAAAATAGTTTTTATAAAAATACTTTTATAACTCGATGTTTCAACAAGTCCATCCTTGTTCTCACAGAAATTCGGTCATACGTTGATCAGACGTAGGACTGAAAATCTATAAGGACTTAGCAAACTCGTTTTCAACACCCAGTGAAAATATTGGAAAATAATTTATGAAAATATAGAAAACATTTTTGAAAATAGAGGAAATATCTTTGGTGAGAATGCTCTGGAAATCATCACCCCCATCCATGGTCGCAGTTAACCCGATGGTTACGTTGCCGTCCCGGCAAAATCCACAGATAACTGTAGGTCTCCGCGCTCCTCGATTACGCCATGGAACCCGCTACAGATCGCAGTTATACCCGGGCCTTACGTTGCTATCACAGCACAAACCCATATAACTGTAGGCATCAGCGCCACCGAATTTCGCTGCCAAATAATGAAACTTCTCCCACATAGGTCGCAGTCTACCGATATAAAATCAAACGTAGACAGTTGGCTCTCAGCGGCACACACGACTTTCGCTATGTTACCATAGTGTCACAGTCTACCGATATAAAATCAAACGTAGACAGTTGGCTCTCAGCGGCACACATGACTTTCGCTATGGTCTGCAGTAGATCGCAGTGACATCGAGTTACATTGTCGTCACAGAATAACCCAAATGCCTCTGTGGGCACCAACCCCTCGACTTTCGCTACACAAATAATCCTCAGGAACTAGTTTTGTCCGGACTCCTCACAGGATCAACTTTAGAATCCCCCCTTGGGGTTCAAGGCAGTACCACCCAGTGGCACTCCTGAGAAGTTCATTTCAAGGGAGCACCTTTTTCCCCAGAGCTATACTCAAAACATTTTATACTATATACTTATAGTATCTTCAAATCATACCCTTTATGATTTATCAAAATCTCCTTTACACAAAATCGATTACCAAAAATCGATAATTCTCAAACTAGGCTTTCCAAAATCCAAAATTGATTTCTCAAAAATCAAAAGCCCTTTCCAAAATCCATAGGTTCCCAAAACCTTTTCCAAAATCATTCTCATAAGATCCTTTATATATATAGATATAGATATATATAACTTTGAAAACTTTGGATCATTTCAAACTTTGTATAAAACCTCTTTTATACTTCAAATATTTCAAAACCCTTTTCTTTTAGCAATAGATTCAACAAGGGAAGATTTACCTTATATAACAAGGATATATAACTTTATTTTATTCTAAATCAAATATTCACATTTGATAAATCTTTTATAAAGTTATTAACCATATTTCTTTTCAAAAACCATTTTACAGTTCTTATCCACAATCTTCAATATCAATTTCATTCAAATCCGTACGATGTACACATATCATCCGTACACAATATCAATCTGATCACTCAATCGATCACACAATTTCACTTCCGAACTAGTATCGTCCACCCGACTTCCTAGTGCGGACTCAGATCTGGTTTCTTGATTAGAAACCGTCATTCTCCTTGCATAGTCACAACTATGATAGAGAATATCCAGAACCAATCAAAAATCCATATCCAGGTTCGCCATCGAAAATCGAGCGAAAAATCCCAACTCGGATCGATAATACTATCTCAAAATTCTGTGCTCGAATCCGGATCAAATCACTATGCGAATAGAATAATATACGTATATCCTACGTATTTATCTTTGTTGGTTATTAGCCAAATCAATTCTCTTTTCTATTCACATTTCCTTTAATTCCATTCATTTATTCTCAATTTCCTCCATTTCCAATTGAGTTATTACTTTAATTACCAACAGTTTGAACTCTGACCAATTTAAATTTTAAAAATAGCTTGGAAAAGTTTAAAATAGATAAGTAGTTGAAAAATAGTTATTAGTTTGTAAAATAGCTGTAAAATAGTTAAGTAGGTATAAAATAGTTAGATAATTACAAAATAGTTTTAAAATAGTGATTAGATATAAGTAACTGAAAAATAGTAATTAGTTTATAAGACAGTTTCAAAATAGTTAAATAGTTCCAAAATAATTGTAAAATAAGTATAAGATAATTTGGGGTTTAAGAAGAAAGATTGTATAGTAAATAGTTTGGAAAAATATATCTGTACTAAAACAATTTATTTTGAAAATAAACCAGAGTCAAACTGTTCAATTCTTATCAATTCAATTTAAATTTCCACCTCCATTTAAATTAACTCAATACTTCAATTTCCATTGAAATTGATTTTATCCCAGTTCAAATTGAATTAACCTTAATTCCTTTCCTAATTCAAATCAAATTCCATTTGAATTTTAAACCTATTCAACTTTAATCATAATTCCAAATTATTTCAAATCAAATCCAATTTGAACAAATTTTATTCAAATCTCAACTTAAAACCATCTCGAATTATATAATTTCGAGTTAAATTTTAAATGTTGATTTAATCCTTTAAATCAAATTAACCCTTACTTTAAAATCAAATCAACCTTTATTTTTTATTTATTTAACAACTTAAATCTTTAACCCATTTAATTCTGAATCCAAATTCCAAATTTCCATTTTAAAATTATCTTTACTTAACTTATTATAAAGTTCAAATAAGAATTCAAAAACAATTAAATTTCAGATTCTAATTTATTATCCATTTTCAATTTCCAGATCTCAAACCCATTTTGAGATCACTCATAGCTCCTATTTAAATTAATCATTTAACTACCCAAGTTAAATTTAAATTTCATCTTGAAATTTCCAATTCAAGTTGTTCAATCTAAACTTATTTAACTTCCTTAAGTTAAATTATATTTACTTAATCCGGTCAACTTTACACAATTTGAATTCCCATTCAAATTTTAAACTTCAGATTAATAATCTTTCCCCTTTTTAAGTTTTAAAACTTACTTTACTTTGGGTTTTACATCACATTCCAATTTAAAACTCAACACTAAGTGTTCATTTCAAATCATCATTGGTATTATGTATATCCTCATATATACATTTTCTTTACACACCAAGTTATACTTTAAATTTTAAACCATTCTTGGTTTAATTCAAATTTTTTTTTTTAAAATTTTCCAAACAACTCTTATTTTAAAATAAGATCATATTCAAAAACAACCTGAAAAATATTTATTCCTTTTCTTTTAATATTTTGAAAACAATTCCAAATGTTTTCAAACTTAGGATTCAAAACTTCACAATTTAAATCCAATTTAATTTACAAATTATAAGTCATATTCACCTAAAAGTTTACTTCCCTAAAATATTTCATTTTGCTTAATCATTAACAACATTTCATTATCAACTATGTATGATAATAACCAAGATTATCATATCTGGAAACCAATTCATTATTATCTTTATTTCTACAAATTCAATATTTTAATTTCAGTTTGGATTCATTTCAAACTTATCTTCATTTAATTTCAATTTCGTTGTATTTCTATTACCACTTAATTCTTATTATCTTATTTAATTCCAATGATTCAACACCAATTTCTTTAATATATTAAAAGAAATATTGCTTTATATATCAAATATAATCTTATATAAAAATCATTTGAAATCTTTATATATGAAAATAACAAATACGCTCTCATATATATATACACTCAACTCGTTCTAGGGTACCATTAACCCTATCCTTAACGAGTAATCTCAACAGAGCCAAGGTTCTCGCTTAACCTTCAGCTCTGATACCATATGTAACGACCCGGAATTTTCGAACCCGAAATTTCCAGATAGTTAGAGTAAAGAAGAAGTGATAGAAGAAAAAGAAGAAGCAGAAGCATCAAAACACAGAAACCTCACATTCGCAGCGGATAAAATATAATAACAAATAATAGCATTTATACAAAGAAAAGCTGTAATTGTTACTTTACATTCAATACATCAGAGTTACAACATATACACAAATAGACTAGACAGTTATCAACCTGTCCCAGACTACTATCAATAAGCTCTCAAATACACAGGGGTAAACTCCATACGTTCCTGCCATCCAGCTCGCCTCCTGAGCTCCAGAACGTCCTAACCTGAAATCTGTAATACTCGGTCTGACCCGAGCATTACATCAAAGTAACACCCGGGTCAGGCTGGAAACCAGCGTGAGTAAACTCATCTAATATGAAATTTCAATTCATAGAACTTATTTAAACCCGGGTAACTCGAACTTTACTATAAGTAAATAACTTATATATCAACGCTTATTTTCACAACAATATCTAAGTATCCAACCTAGTTTAAATAGTCAATATTATTCCAAATTGGCCTATTGATTTCACATATCAATCTATAAAGGATTAAAAAGATTTCAAATCGAAGTGGTTTCGGGTATTTACTGATACCCGATCCCGGTCTCTTCGAATTCAATGTCATCTTTTAAACCAAGTTGTTTAAGTTAAATAATTCAATTAAACGTCAGAAAAATCCAGCAATTCATCACAGATTGATAACTTACATTATCACAGTTCAATCCAAAACAATTCATATCACAGAGTATCATATCAGAGATATTCGAACAAACCAATGCATTCAATTCAGGTTTATCAATCATAAGCAAGATTAATTAGCTGTTCAATTCCTAATTAACTTAATTTAATCTCCAAATAAATTAAATTTATTAGTTTAATTACTTTTAAATCCTGCTTACTTAATATTAATTAATTAACCTTTAAAAATAAATTAATCAACCTTAATTAATACATCAATCAACCTTTAATCATTAAATAATTAACCTTTAATTATTGAATCATTATTTTCATAAATTAATTAGCCTTTAATTAATTTATTATCCTCAAATAAATTATCTTGATTAAAAATATCACATAAATAAATTATCCTTTAATTAACTCTTCTTTAATCACTTGATTAATCAACTCTTAATCATCAATCAATTATCCTTAATTACTTATCTTAATTAATCAATCTTTAAATCAATTACATTGCTAAATTATCTTTTAATTTATCACATTAACAAATTATCCTTTTAAGTAATTAAGTAAGTAAACTATTAATTTATTATCTGATTAATTAATTAATTAATTTATTATTCCTTTAATTATCCACCTTAATTACTTAAAGATAAACCTTTATATCTTAATTACATATTCAATCATCATTTAAATATTATCAAATTAAATGCTTGAAATTGATTCATTACAAAATCAATTGAGATCTTTTATTAATTAAAGTATTAATACCACATCGTTATATTTTCAAAAACACTTGTTAAACAATTTCCCAAAAAAAACATTTAACTTAAAATTTTAAACTTGGAAGTTTGTTTAAAACTTGTTTAACATTTCACTTTGAAAACCTGGTTATATTTTCTGAAAACCAGAACAGAGTTTCTTTCTAAAATAAAAATAAAAACTGATAATTAAACTAGCCTATAATAGAAACCCGAGCCCACAACTCCAAATACCCGAGTCATTTACCCAAATTCTCGAGAACGTCTTCGAGTAACCCACACGCTCTCTTCTCCGAGTATTTTCCACGAATTCTTCGAGTCGAACTCGAGTACTCTCGCTCCTCTCTCCTATTCTTCAGCAAAAACAACACCAGATACCAGCGAATACACGTGTACGTGCACACGCGAACGGAGATTCGCCGACCATCGCCGATGATGCTACCCAGTCGCCGATGACCCCCTCCACCACTTCGACCACCAGAAACTTCCCGACGTCCCAAAAATTTAAAACGAGCAAAATCGATCATCACTGGAACCAAATTCGAACAACAGAACTTTCCCGCGCCACCAACGTCGACCATCGGAACCCAAATCCTTCAGCCAATAACTTCGTCTTCCCTTTCTCAAACTTATCCCCCTATACCGCATCCCCCAGTCGCCACCACGACGTCTCAAATACTCGAGAACCCACCTTGACTAAGGATAAGCCTGAAGCCCTAAATTAACTTCTTCCTGTCACCACGGCCCCCGAGAATTCCTGCCACCATTTTTCCCTTAACCACCCTCACCTCAGCCTTCTTCGACCCGAGCCCCTAAACTTGAAAGCATCGGTTTTTCCAGAAATTCCACAACGACCCAATTCCGACCAATTCCCTTTAACCCAACATCCACTCAATTAAAAATCAAAAGAACTCCACCTAAATTCAACAAATTGGACATAGATTCCAATTATATAAGTGAAAACTTGAATTGTCCTAATTGAATTTTTTTGGAAAATTGATTATCCACTGTAAATTCATTATTTTACAGATAATAATTTAACAATTTCATTAGAGACCATTTTTAAAAATAAGATTTCATCAACACAAACATATTTCCTTTTGACTTTATAACCTATACTTGCTTGAGTGAAGAGGAATAGATTTTTGTATGATTATTTGGGTCTATTGAACAAAAACAGAGGTCAGAGCTTATATACACAGACATGCACACAATAATTTCATATTTTTATACTTGCAAACATATTAATCCATCCATGCAAAACATTCCTATAACATTATTTCAATTACTTATCACATACCTCAGATGATTTAGTTTATAAGGTTCAAGTTTACTCACAGTTTGAAAAAGGCAGAGACTTGAAAACTGAAGCTTTCAAAACTGGGACTTTGAATTGCTTTGATTTCTTCTGGAATTGAAAGCTTTGTAAAATGAACTGGAATACTTAGTTGATTCAGATTGAAGCTTGTTTGCTGACCCTTTTGTTACAGGCTTTTACTTGAGAAGATTTAAATTTAAACAGAGATGAATTTTGGCTTACAGATTTCTGAAAATGGTTTACAGGGTTTTGAATTTTGGTTTGAGGAATGTTCTGATTTTCTTGTGGATTGAAAAATGGTTTACAAATTTTAGTTCGATCTGTTTTTGAGAATATTTACAGATTTAGGTTTCTTTGAAAGTGAGAAGATGAGAGAAAGAAAAAATAATGGAGAGGAGATGTGAGTTTATATAATGTAAATGGTGATTTATTAAAGTTTATAAAGAAAATAAAAATAAAAGATGACACTTGTCATCTACCATACTTAATTACCTTACACATGTTATTAAGAAGATTTATAAGTTAACACATGTAATTTATATTATTATTTTTTTATTTATTTTTAAAGGATTTAAAAGCTTTTATATCTAATTTCCTAATTAATAAATACATATCTTAATTTATAAAATCCTATAAAAGAAAATAATATAAAGCAAACTATATTCTAGATAAAATCATATAAAATATATTTTCAAATCCAAAATATATTTAAGATATATATCTATCTTTTGAATTTCTAATTCAAATTCAATTTAATTCAAAATCCAATTTAAAATTAACTCATATAAATATATTTACTTAAACAACCGCAAATTCACTTTGTTTGAAAATAATAATATTTTTATTTAAAATCTTCTTATATCCATATATATATATATACAACACAATTACAAATATAAATATTTATTTGATCAGATTCATTTGTTCAACCTATAATTCAGTATTTCTATTAATTTACCCAATTATTATATCAATTACAGATGTCCAGAAATCCGGGTTATCACAATATATATATATATATATCTATAATGTAAATCATATAATGCAATTATATGAGTTCCAATTGAAACTAATTTTAAAATAAGTATGTTATTCAAATATTTTGAATATGGAATTGTTCTTTTAAAAAAAATGGAAGTACAATTGTATTTAAAATATAAAAAAAAAATGTTTTTGGTGGATCTTGAATTAAAATGAACTTATAACCAATGATTGTGAATGTAGTTTTAGAAAATGTAAAATAAAATGATAATGGATGAGACATCAGCTACTAGAAAATTTCGAGTCGTAAATAATTTTAATATATATAAGGGAAAGTAAATAATATAAATTAGATGTTGTGGAATAATATGATTTTTGAGGAAAATTTTAGGTAAAGAATTTGTGGAAGATTTACGAAATATAATTTTGAAAAAAAAGAATTAAAGGAAAATGGTATTGTTTCATTTTGAAAAAATATATATAGTAGAATTATTTTGAAATTGAAAAGGATTTTCAAATGGAGGTATTGTACATATAGTATATAAATATTATGATGCAAAAAGGGAATTTTGAATTAAAATTGAACATGGTGTAGATGTATTGAAAATTCTTCTAAAAATAAATTAGAATAAAAATGGTAATAAAAATAATTTCAAAATATACTCCTTTGTTTAAGGTGCTTTTATAAAGTTTATTGTTTTCAAAGTGGAGAATTCAAGTTGAAATGAGATTAAAATTCGAGATTAGAGTTTTGAAAAAAAATTATAGTGCTTTAATAATATATCGACCACTTGTGAAGTTTTGATTGGAGTTTGTGAAGTTTTCTGTAACGACCCTGAAATTTAAATTTATTTAAATTAATAATTTATTGAATTTATGAATTAAATTGGTAATTAAATAAATTTTTGAATAGAAATTGTGAAATTAAATTGATTAAATGGAGCGAGTTTCCCCGATATCCAAGTATATTCTGTATAAATCATTTGGGATTAAAATATTATAAATAGTGTATATGTGAGTATATGTTTGTATATTGAATGTATATATACATATTTAGGTATATAAGAGTAAATTTAATATATATATGTAGATATATATATTTCTATTTGAATTTAAAACTTAAATAAAGGGTTTGAGTTTATAAAATAAATATTTGGGTTTATAAATAAATGAAGATGATAATATTAAGTTGAAATATGAAGTAAAATAATAATAATTAATATTTAAACTAGAAAATAGAAAAGTAGAACATATAGTTAAATTTAAACAACATAATTAAAATGGAAATTTATTCACAATACAAAAATTCAAACAAGTAAATAAAACATAAGAAAAGAAACAACATTTAAAATATGAAACAAAGTAGAAATAAATAAATGGAAGCAAAACAAATACAAAGTGAACAAACCAAATACCATATCATCTGCACAATAGTAAGTAAAGGCAAAAGAAGAAATAAACAAATGTAAATGTACAAAGCAATAATTAGCACACTATAACATCTTCTCAGCCGAAAATGATATGCACAAGTTTTTGAAAAGAGGAGTGAAAGCAAGCTATTAACCTGGAAACTACTACCAGCCTAGCAAACAAAATAAGACAAATATCTTTAGCCTCCACAACAAATCATCTACCAGCCGAAATAAAGTCATATTGTATTAAATAATACCATCCCTAAGTACATACAAACATCTCACCCCATACCCTGCTTTATAAACAAGAACAATATTACCTGTACAATTCTTATACATATCAACTTCTCTCTTTTATATTAAACTCTTCACCATTTCAGTTCATCCATCAAAACTGAAAAGAAAAAAAAATGAAAAAAAAATCAAAACTACATTTAATTTGTAAACCTGAAGCTAGCCAGAGTCTTCAAACCTGAGAAGCAACTTAACAGCAAGCAAATTAAAAGCAACAACATCTCATCACCAAAACAAACATCAACATCAAACAACTTAGATCAAAACAAAGCAAATGCAAACTAGAAGAGTTTCAGCTTGCAAAAAATTCCAAAGCCTGTTTCAAATAAACTACTCTGTCCTTCGTTTATGACAGGTGAGTAACTTTTAAAACTTAAACAAATAGGGTTGCTTGGTAATCTCTGTTATAAGTATATATATAAGTGAGTAAACAACTTTAAATTAAACTGAATATATTTAGTTGTTGTTGTTGTTAAGTTTGAGATCTGGAATTGCTTTGATGTGCAGATACATATATAAATCTCCTCTGTTTCCTTGTTCTTCTTTCTTATTGACTGAGTTACAGGTTTAAACAAACAAGAAACTTCGATCTCTTATCATTAAATCAATATCAGATCTTGGTTTCAAAGACAAATGGATGGGTTTAATTTCACCGAGCAAACTTTAAATTTTAATAAATTCGAGTGAAACGAATTTGAGATTCACTCATATAACATGAAGCGGCATTAGAAGATAAGAATTTTGATCCAAGATTTATGATTTTTAAGTGAAGGAGTTGAGAGCAGTTTGGTCTTGAACTGGAAATGATTTTTGATCAATTTCCGGCACTAGGTTGAACTGGGGGTGTCGGGGTTGTTCGTAGTGATGAAGGAGGCTATGGGGGTGAGTAGAAAAATGGTCGGAGGTGGTAATAACGGCGGTAGCGTCGGCGGCGAGGGTTCAAAATTTCTAAACCTAGTTTTTGAACGGGGAGGAAACTCGTGCACCACGGTTTTGTTCGAGCATCGAGTTGCTCGAGGATCAGGGAAATGGTAGCTATGGGTTTGATGAAGCAATGGCCGGAGTTGTAGGCTGGCCGGTGGCCGAGGCGATGAGAACGTCGCGTTGACAGGTTCGGGGGTGATGGGTTCGAGCGGTTCCAGGTTTTGCATTTTTGCTCGAATTTTGATTTTGAGGTGGTGGGATGGTTCGAGTGGGCGAAGTACAATCGGGAGTTGATCGGCGACATGTTCGACGTCGCGGCGATGGCCGGAGCTGACCGGCGTCGTTGTGCACGTGCACGGCACAGGTTTGCTCCTGATAAAGAAGAATGGAGCAGTGGACTTATACTCGAGTGTTTACTCGAGTTGGTTCATATATTTCTCGAAGCATTTTGCAGTTTTACTCGAGTAAATTTGTATTGGACTCGAAGTTTTTAGCTGCTGAACCCGAAGTAAAAAGAGTTGCCTTGGGTTGCTTTGTTTTCTACAGGGTTTTGTTTTCAAAACCTGACAGTGTGAGTTTTTAAACTTACACTGAATTTAAATTATTAATCAACGATTTTTAATCAAGAATTTAAATCAAGGTTTAAAAAGCAAGTTTAAATTAAAGTTTTAAATCAAAGTTGAAATGAAAATGATTTGCTCGAAATTTAAAATGAAACTTAAATGTAAATTTGAAATCACTGTTTCAACATAATTGTAAATAATGATTAAATCCTTAATAAGAATGAGTTTCACTTTAAAGTTAATAAAAATTTAAGGATCTATAATCCATTAATTATTAAGTCAATTAAAATAGACAATTGAGTCATTGAATTAATTAATGATTTGGATTTCTTAAATAAGCAAATAAAGGTTTTAATTTAATTAATTAAGGAATAATTAATTCGTAATTAAGGATAAATTATTCATTATGAGTTAATTAATGATTAATTAAAGGATAATTTATCTAATGTTTGTAATTAATTGATTTTTAATTTACCATAACTAGCAAGTTTATGCATAGAAATTTATCTGATTTAAATTAATCAGATAATTAAACTAATCCTATTTATGGATGTTTGGATTATATTGGATGTTGAATCGTATTAATTGTCAAATTGTTTGATATCCCTGATATATGATGCTTGGTGATACACCCTGATTTATGTTGTGATCTGTAGTTTACTTACCTGTGATATATATCTGTGATCTATGAATAAAAGATGAGCGATATAGTTTATATCGTTTATCAACTATATCCTGTATTTTGATCTGTGATGATTCATCGTGTTGCACTATTGTGTAAAACCCCTAGACCACACTTTTACACACACAAATATGGATTTCACGTGGAAATCGGTTAAGTCACAGATAATATAAATTTGATGTTTTCGAAATTGAAATTTTAATTTCAATTGATTTTGAAATTAGAAATTTGGGTTTAAAGTAAAAAGCTTTTGAAATGGAATTTCAAAGATAAAAGTTATTTTGAATAACTTAATCGAGTTTTGAAAATTTAAATAATTAGATTTAAATTTGAATTCAAGTTTGAAATTAAATCTATGATTTGGAAACTAGGGATAAAAGAGGATATAAATGTGTTTGTATGAATTAAACCATTTTAAAGTATTAATTTGGGAATTTGAATTTAAACCAAGGATTTCAACTCGTACGAATGAGTCAGATTTCTAAAATGAAAACTGTTTGTTTTCAAAGAGATGAAAGCTTTCAGATAAGAAATGAAATTCCAGTTTAATTAAAGGAATTTCAAGACTGAATTAAAAAAAATGGTTTTCCAAGATTATGAATGAATTGTTTTGAAAGCTATGAATTAAATCTGTCTAGTTTAACAGATTTAAAATGATGTTTTGTTAAACCATTCGAAATGAAATTGTTTTGAAAGCTATTAGTTAAATCTTTGATTTAAAGATTTAACGAATTAATCAAATTGAAATGGAAATTGATTTGGAAAATCTATGAATTGAATCTTTTTGTTTAAAAAGATTAAAATGGTAATTTGTTAAACCATTTGAAAAGAAAGTTTGGGTTTAAATTGTGACTTAATTGAAATCCCAACATCCATATATTTTTAAATATTTCGCTCACTATTCGGGTTAGCCGGGAAAAGACAATTGTGTCATATAACCCATTCCGAATAGTGATACGTCGTATATGGATAGCATTTGAAGACCGGTGTTGAAGACCGGATATTTTCGAAAATGAAAGGACAACCTGTCGAATGTCTCTGCACTGGGTAGCTCCCGGTATAGAGATTTATATCACCCTTTTTGTGATGGGAAGTCTGGACGTGATTGGAAATTATCCGGATTTGCAAGGGCTTCGTGAGAAGTGCCTTCGGTTCTGTTCGATCCCGGAACAGACTTATATGGATACATGTCTGACATTACACTTTGAGATATAAAGCCGATTTCTTTCAAATACATATCTGTTGGTGGCGGAGAATTTATTCTCTTAGCTTAACACCCTTCTCTGAGACGTACGAGCTCAGAGGTTATGTAGTTGAAATTTATCAGCGATATATCTCAATTTGGTAATGTGGCATGCTGAGTGTTGCTGTGTGATGATCAGTGTTTGATCATTTGCGATATGATCATTTATTTGATCTTATATCTTTGTGATCATAGGTTGATCATTTGTTTGACCCAAAGCATGGCTTTGTGACAAAGCGTAGCTTTGTGGACGAGACTTCGTCGAGCCTCACACCCCGGAAATGGTCGAAACAGGACGAATGCGGCAAGGTTCTAGGGAGTAGCGCCCCTTAGTGTATGTCATTCCTTCTGGATAAAGGTGGTATCATGGTATGGAGCCCAGATACTTAACCTCTGTGGTTGCTGCATTATTATCTATGTGGTTTGTTGCGAATCGGGGATCCTCGGGAAGATCGGTGACGATCGGGGGATGGCATACGCGTGTCAGTAGTTACCTATTTTTGCAGACGTAACCCGGCCTTGTGTTGGCAGAGATCTAACCGTAATGTTAGGTTATTTCTCGGGTCGTCTATTCCAGGGACGTACCCATCGTGGATAGGAAGTTCCTTTGCCTGACCATTTGTTGGAAATCCAAAGAAATAATACGTGACTTGTACGGTTTTAGTTGTATTACCTGCTATGGAATGTGGCGGTAACCTGCTATTGAACATAGTAGCTATAGTAGGCATACAATAATGGTTGTATGTTGGCTAAGATTTATATTCTACTTTCGAAATTACTTTCTACACTATGCACTAATAATAATATCAAAATGATTTGATTTTGCGTAGTAAGCATCTTTGACTATCATAAGAAGAAATCTCCTCCAATTCTGCGTTTGCATTGTGTGTGTGGTGGGAGGTCTTATGGTAGTTTCATTTTCCAAAAGCATTGCGAATTGACTTTAAATTCTTTTGTGTTATTTAAAGATAAACTGTTTTTGTTGCTCACACCAGTCCCATGACTGATCCGGAGTTTATTGTTCATTTCCTAAACTCTGGGTGCTCATAATTTTCTACACGAGCAGTCTAGAGTTGGGTTTTTCAGATAGTCAGGTTCAGTAGATTTTCTGGAGCTAGTTCAGTCTTTGGATCGGACTGCACTTGCTTATTCTTGGTGTATCGTTATTGGGAGTTCGAGCTACTGCTGGAGTTCTCTCTTGAAGACTATCTTAGAGTTATTTGTTCCGCTGCTGATATTATCGTTTTTCTTTTCCGCTGCTATTTGTTGTATCATATCTCTGATGTATATAGATATTCATTGTATCATCATTGTATCTGGATATTGTATCAGATGTTGTATATCTATATTCTTTTTATTCCGCTGTGTTATTTACTTAACTGTGTTATAAGCTCCGGCGACTCGGATTTGAACGGTCGAATCTACGACATTCGAGTACGATGTAAAGTATGGATGTCGATTTTCGAGCGCGAAAATCCGTATCGTTTACATTTGGTATCAGAGCTAAGGTTGAACTTTAGCTCAGGAGTATAATACGTTAAGTAGCTCATTAGAGATAGAGTGAAGTAAACTCTAGAATGAGTATATCCCTAAGATATCAGTCTGAACGTCTCAGTAAATTCTCTTACTATCCACTGATAGTGAGTATGAGTGCAAGAAGAAGACGAGATAGGGGAAAGGGAATACGACTATAAATGGTCAATATCCCGCAACAGTGGAAAACAACTTTCTTATCAATTTTCTTTGATTCGTTTCCAAATTCTTTTCATTTCTTCGTATCATCTACAAGAAGAAGTTTCGGTGTGATGATGGCTCTACGAATCGTTGTAGAAAGTCGTTACTTCGTATTTCATCGGTTTCTTATCAGCTTTTCGTTTTTAAAACTTTAATGAATTTGAAATTGAAAATTTTAAATTGAGTTAAAGTGATTAAAAGAATATGAAGCTAAATTTGAATAGTATCGATAAAACGATTTCGTTTAAAACCGAATTTGAGATTCTATTGAAATTTCTTTTGGATACCAAAGTCGAAGAGGGATAAATTGGTATATATTCTGAGATATTCCTACTTGTATTCGGAATCCGTATCTTGTGTTTGAGGAGTTATAGAAGATCGAATCTATCTATCTTCGTTGTTTTCGTGCCTGCGAATTTCGAGGACGAAATTCTTTTAAGGGGGGAAATTTGTAACGACCCTGAAATTTAAATTTATTTAAATTAATAATTTATTGAATTTATGAATTAAATTGGTAATTAAATAAATTTTTGAATAGAAATTGTGAAATTAAATTGATTAAATGGAGCGAGTTTCCCCGATATCCAAGTATATTCTGTATAAATCATTTGGGATTAAAATATTATAAATAGTGTATATGTGAGTATATGTTTGTATATTGAATGTATATATACATATTTAGGTATATAAGAGTAAATTTAATATATATATGTAGATATATATATTTCTATTTGAATTTAAAACTTAAATAAAGGGTTTGAGTTTATAAAATAAATATTTGGGTTTATAAATAAATGAAGATGATAATATTAAGTTGAAATATGAAGTAAAATAATAATAATTAATATTTAAACTAGAAAATAGAAAAGTAGAACATATAGTTAAATTTAAACAACATAATTAAAATGGAAATTTATTCACAATACAAAAATTCAAACAAGTAAATAAAACATAAGAAAAGAAACAACATTTAAAATATGAAACAAAGTAGAAATAAATAAATGGAAGCAAAACAAATACAAAGTGAACAAACCAAATACCATATCATCTGCACAATAGTAAGTAAAGGCAAAAGAAGAAATAAACAAATGTAAATGTACAAAGCAATAATTAGCACACTATAACATCTTCTCAGCCGAAAATGATATGCACAAGTTTTTGAAAAGAGGAGTGAAAGCAAGCTATTAACCTGGAAACTACTACCAGCCTAGCAAACAAAATAAGACAAATATCTTTAGCCTCCACAACAAATCATCTACCAGCCGAAATAAAGTCATATTGTATTAAATAATACCATCCCTAAGTACATACAAACATCTCACCCCATACCCTGCTTTATAAACAAGAACAATATTACCTGTACAATTCTTATACATATCAACTTCTCTCTTTTATATTAAACTTTTCACCATTTCAGTTCATCCATCAAAACTGAAAAGAAAAAAAAATGAAAAAAAAATCAAAACTACATTTAATTTGTAAACCTGAAGCTAGCCAGAGTCTTCAAACCTGAGAAGCAACTTAACAGCAAGCAAATTAAAAGCAACAACATCTCATCACCAAAACAAACATCAACATCAAACAACTTAGATCAAAACAAAGCAAATGCAAACTAGAAGAGTTTCAGCTTGCAAAAAATTCCAAAGCCTGTTTCAAATAAACTACTCTGTCCTTCGTTTATGACAGGTGAGTAACTTTTAAAACTTAAACAAATAGGGTTGCTTGGTAATCTCTATTATAAGTATATATATAAGTGAGTAAACAACTTTAAATTAAACTGAATATATTTAGTTGTTGTTGTTGTTAAGTTTGAGATCTGGAATTGCTTTGATGTGCAGATACATATATAAATCTCCTCTGTTTCCTTGTTCTTCTTTCTTATTGACTGAGTTACAGGTTTAAACAAACAAGAAACTTCGATCTCTTATCATTAAATCAATATCAGATCTTGGTTTCAAAGACAAATGGATGGGTTTAATTTCACCGAGCAAACTTTAAATTTTAATAAATTCGAGTGAAACGAATTTGAGATTCACTCATATAACATGAAGCGGCATTAGAAGATAAGAATTTTGATCCAAGATTTATGATTTTTAAGTGAAGGAGTTGAGAGCAGTTTGGTCTTGAACTGGAAATGATTTTTGATCAATTTCCGGCACTAGGTTGAACTGGGGGTGTCGGGGTTGTTCGTAGTGATGAAGGAGGCTATGGGGGTGAGTAGAAAAATGGTCGGAGGTGGTAATAACGGCGGTAGCGTCGGCGGCGAGGGTTCAAAATTTCTAAACCTAGTTTTTGAACGGGGAGGAAACTCGTGCACCACGGTTTTGTTCGAGCATCGAGTTGCTCGAGGATCAGGGAAATGGTAGCTATGGGTTTGATGAAGCAATGGCCGGAGTTGTAGGCTGGCCGGTGGCCGAGGCGATGAGAACGTCGCGTTGACAGGTTCGGGGGTGATGGGTTCGAGCGGTTCCAGGTTTTGCATTTTTGCTCGAATTTTGATTTTGAGGTGGTGGGATGGTTCGAGTGGGCGAAGTACAATCGGGAGTTGATCGGCGACATGTTCGACGTCACGGCGATGGCCGGAGCTGACCGGCGTCGTTGTGCACGTGCACGGCACAGGTTTGCTCCTGATAAAGAAGAATGGAGCAGTGGACTTATACTCGAGTGTTTACTCGAGTTGGTTCATATATTTCTCGAAGCATTTTGCAGTTTTACTCGAGTAAATTTGTATTGGACTCGAAGTTTTTAGCTGCTGAACCCGAAGTAAAAAGAGTTGCCTTGGGTTGCTTTGTTTTCTACAGGGTTTTGTTTTCAAAACCTGACAGTGTGAGTTTTTAAACTTACACTGAATTTAAATTATTAATCAACGATTTTTAATCAAGAATTTAAATCAAGGTTTAAAAAGCAAGTTTAAATTAAAGTTTTAAATCAAAGTTGAAATGAAAATGATTTGCTCGAAATTTAAAATGAAACTTAAATGTAAATTTGAAATCACTGTTTCAACATAATTGTAAATAATGATTAAATCCTTAATAAGAATGAGTTTCACTTTAAAGTTAATAAAAATTTAAGGATCTATAATCCATTAATTATTAAGTCAATTAAAATAGACAATTGAGTCATTGAATTAATTAATGATTTGGATTTCTTAAATAAGCAAATAAAGGTTTTAATTTAATTAATTAAGGAATAATTAATTCGTAATTAAGGATAAATTATTCATTATGAGTTAATTAATGATTAATTAAAGGATAATTTATCTAATGTTTGTAATTAATTGATTTTTAATTTACCATAACTAGCAAGTTTATGCATAGAAATTTATCTGATTTAAATTAATCAGATAATTAAACTAATCCTATTTATGGATGTTTGGATTATATTGGATGTTGAATCGTATTAATTGTCAAATTGTTTGATATCCCTGATATATGATGCTTGGTGATACACCCTGATTTATGTTGTGATCTGTAGTTTACTTACCTGTGATATATATCTGTGATCTATGAATAAAAGATGAGCGATATAGTTTATATCGTTTATCAACTATATCCTGTATTTTGATCTGTGATGATTCATCGTGTTGCACTATTGTGTAAAACCCCTAGACCACACTTTTACACACACAAATATGGATTTCACGTGGAAATCGGTTAAGTCACAGATAATATAAATTTGATGTTTTCGAAATTGAAATTTTAATTTCAATTGATTTTGAAATTAGAAATTTGGGTTTAAAGTAAAAAGCTTTTGAAATGGAATTTCAAAGATAAAAGTTATTTTGAATAACTTAATCGAGTTTTGAAAATTTAAATAATTAGATTTAAATTTGAATTCAAGTTTGAAATTAAATCTATGATTTGGAAACTAGGGATAAAAGAGGATATAAATGTGTTTGTATGAATTAAACCATTTTAAAGTATTAATTTGGGAATTTGAATTTAAACCAAGGATTTCAACTCGTACGAATGAGTCAGATTTCCAAAATGAAAACTGTTTGTTTTCAAAGAGATGAAAGCTTTCAGATAAGAAATGAAATTCCAGTTTAATTAAAGGAATTTCAAGACTGAATTAAAAAAAATGGTTTTCCAAGATTATGAATGAATTGTTTTGAAAGCTATGAATTAAATCTGTCTAGTTTAACAGATTTAAAATGATGTTTTGTTAAACCATTCGAAATGAAATTGTTTTGAAAGCTATTAGTTAAATCTTTGATTTAAAGATTTAACGAATTAATCAAATTGAAATGGAAATTGATTTGGAAAATCTATGAATTGAATCTTTTTGTTTAAAAAGATTAAAATGGTAATTTGTTAAACCATTTGAAAAGAAAGTTTGGGTTTAAATTGTGACTTAATTGAAATCCCAACATCCATATATTTTTAAATATTTCGCTCACTATTCGGGTTAGCCGGGAAAAGACAATTGTGTCATATAACCCATTCCGAATAGTGATACGTCGTATATGGATAGCATTTGAAGACCGGTGTTGAAGACCGGATATTTTCGAAAATGAAAGGACAACCTGTCGAATGTCTCTGCACTGGGTAGCTCCCGGTATAGAGATTTATATCACCCTTTTTGTGATGGGAAGTCTGGACGTGATTGGAAATTATCCGGATTTGCAAGGGCTTCGTGAGAAGTGCCTTCGGTTCTGTTCGATCCCGGAACAGACTTATATGGATACATGTCTGACATTACACTTTGAGATATAAAGCCGATTTCTTTCAAATACATATCTGTTGGTGGCGGAGAATTTATTCTCTTAGCTTAACACCCTTCTCTGAGACGTACGAGCTCAGAGGTTATGTAGTTGAAATTTATCAGCGATATATCTCAATTTGGTAATGTGGCATGCTGAGTGTTGCTGTGTGATGATCAGTGTTTGATCATTTGCGATATGATCATTTATTTGATCTTATATCTTTGTGATCATAGGTTGATCATTTGTTTGACCCAAAGCATGGCTTTGTGACAAAGCGTAGCTTTGTGGACGAGACTTCGTCGAGCCTCACACCCCGGAAATGGTCGAAACAGGACGAATGCGGCAAGGTTCTAGGGAGTAGCGCCCCTTAGTGTATGTCATTCCTTCTGGATAAAGGTGGTATCATGGTATGGAGCCCAGATACTTAACCTCTGTGGTTGCTGCATTATTATCTATGTGGTTTGTTGCGAATCGGGGATCCTCGGGAAGATCGGTGACGATCGGGGGATGGCATACGCGTGTCAGTAGTTACCTATTTTTGCAGACGTAACCCGGCCTTGTGTTGGCAGAGATCTAACCGTAATGTTAGGTTATTTCTCGGGTCGTCTATTCCAGGGACGTACCCATCGTGGATAGGAAGTTCCTTTGCCTGACCATTTGTTGGAAATCCAAAGAAACAATACGTGACTTGTACGGTTTTAGTTGTATTACCTGCTATGGAATGTGGCGGTAACCTGCTATTGAACATAGTAGCTATAGTAGGCATACAATAATGGTTGTATGTTGGCTAAGATTTATATTCTACTTTCGAAATTACTTTCTACACTATGCACTAATAATAATATCAAAATGATTTGATTTTGCGTAGTAAGCATCTTTGACTATCATAAGAAGAAATCTCCTCCAATTCTGCGTTTGCATTGTGTGTGTGGTGGGAGGTCTTATGGTAGTTTCATTTTCCAAAAGCATTGTGAATTGACTTTAAATTCTTTTGTGTTATTTAAAGATAAACTGTTTTTGTTGCTCACACCAGTCCCATGACTGATCCGGAGTTTATTGTTCATTTCCTAAACTCTGGGTGCTCATAATTTTCTACACGAGCAGTCTAGAGTTGGGTTTTTCAGATAGTCAGGTTCAGTAGATTTTCTGGAGCTAGTTCAGTCTTTGGATCGGACTGCACTTGCTTATTCTTGGTGTATCGTTATTGGGAGTTCGAGCTACTGCTGGAGTTCTCTCTTGAAGACTATCTTAGAGTTATTTGTTCCGCTGCTGATATTATCGTTTTTCTTTTCCGCTGCTATTTGTTGTATCATATCTCTGATGTATATAGATATTCATTGTATCATCATTGTATCTGGATATTGTATCAGATGTTGTATATCTATATTCTTTTTATTCCGCTGTGTTATTTACTTAACTGTGTTATAAGCTCCAGCGACTCGGATTTGAACGGTCGAATCTACGACATTCGAGTACGATGTAAAGTATGGATGTCGATTTTCGAGCGCGAAAATCCGTATCGTTACATTTTCTTTCATTGGTAAGGTATTCACGTAAGTAATAACTTTGATGTTTATCGCTTTTCAAAAATTTGATGTTTGCTAATGCTAAGATGTGTTTAAAGGCAAATAAAAAACTCAACTATGCATTTAAATTTTCTAAGCTGAAGCACCATGGTGATTTGACTATAAATTTGTACATTCCCATCTGTATTTCACGATATTGTACTTGTTTTAAAGCTAAGATAATAAGGAATAGGTTTTATTTTAGAAGTTCCGTAAAATTTTGTTGTTTGTTAGGTAAAAATTGGGTATTAAAAGAGTGGGCCTGCATTTCCAAATTCATTTCAGAATTTGTATTGCTAAGTAACTGACCATAACTTTCAATATTCTTTGTGTTCTTTGATCCAAAAGATGTTTTGGAAACATCATTCATGATTCTATAACTTTACTTTTGGAAGCATTAAATACATTGTGTTTTTGGCACTTGAAAATTGGATGCAAAATCGCCAAAATGAAAATGCATCTTTTTTCTTTTGTTATATGAATGTCATAATGGTTTATGTTATAAAATATGATCTCGTATGTTTCCTATGAGCTGAGCATAGGTAAATGAAGCCATTATAGGTTAAATTTTGGTGCATGCTCGCTTTTTCTCACATAAAAATTAAACAAGATCGCTTAAAATGCGAAGCCAAGGTATGTTTTTATGTGTATAGTGATATATATATATATATATATTATATTTTGTTGTTTCTCTGTTTTCGAGATGCCCCATTGTTGGGATACCTCTTCGAAGGTGTATATCATATCATTATGTGTTGTAAATTTTTGGAATGCTTGCCATACAAAGGAGACTCTTATGAAATTTTCTAAAAGTTTCAACACTTATAAAATCTTCACATAATTATATCCTATGCGAAAAAAGAAAGTCTTTATATCAATCAATATAAATTCTTATTATACGATAAGAGAATGAAGTGAAAGTAGGGTATGAGGTTAGAATGATGTTCTTCCCCATAAGAAATTACAAGGATACAATTTTTCTTAAGGGAGGAGGCCTGTAACAATTATATTTTCCACGCCGTTGTAATAAATAATTTTAATTAAAATAAAGCGTTTGAAATAGATTTATGGATAATTTTAATTTTTAAAATATAATTTATTGATATTTAACGATAAATGGATTTTCAATTAATAAATTAAAATTGATTCTTTCAAAAAAGTATTGAATTTGAATAAAATAATTAAATGAATATATATTTTTATTATGTAAATGATTTTAATATGGATTAAATAAATGAAAAGAGATTTTGTTTGATGTTAATAAAATCAATGAGGATAAAATAATTATTGAATTTAAATACCCTGTGTGATCTATTGTAATATATTTTATAGAAATATAAATTTAAATTGAATTGAAAATATATTCCAAAAGTTAATAAAATTATTTATATATGAATATAGAAATTTAATTTGCAAATAGAAGATTCAAGTTGAAATTTATTTAATGTAAAGGATTTAATTGAAAAAAATATGAAGAAAGAATAATAATAACAAATAGAAGTATTCATTCCTCTCTCCATCATTCTAGATTCTTCTTTCAGCCCATTATCTACTCAAACTCATACATGTTTCTCCCTTTTCTCCGTAGCCCTAATTCACTTCAGAAACTTGAGCTACATGTTAATAAAAAATGAAAAAAAATAGTCGCACAGACGCACGACCACGAGTTTGACCTTGCAAAGTAAAGATGATGCCGGTGGCATAACCATGGTGGATGGCGTGCATGTGTGGTTAGGGAGGTGCACATGTAACGGAAGCTCTATACATGGGAAAATCGATGGTACTCGGGTTGGTGAATGGGAGTAGGTGTAGACTATGGTTTGGGGCGGTTGATTTGGGGATTTTGGGTGTGTGATTAGGAAAGAAGAAAGATTCTTTAAGATGAGTTATTTTAATAACTCATAACTATATTCTTGATTCCGTCTTTTCTATGATTTTACTTCATTGTTGTTTGATGAATCTTGGTTGATATGCATTGAATGGGTTGGGCTTAGCGACCATTGTTTACTTCTCGTTGTGATGGTATATTGATTAATTATTAAACACACAATATATGTTGTACACGATAATTAGATAATAATAACCTAACATGACATTTGAAGTTGATCGAAAGGGAATGAAAGAATTTGGAATAGGGAGCTTGGAAAGAAATAAAAATTATTTGGACATAAATAGTGATTTTTTTGTGAGTTTTTATTTAATATTGAAAATATATTTAGTGACAGAAAATATAAAAGTGACATATTTTTTAGAATTGTAGGAATAGAAATTATTTGCAAAGTGACGATTTTTGGAATTTGTTTAGATAAGTGGACTTTTGAGTATCTATTTATTTATAAACTATTTGGAGGATGTTTTTAAAAGAGTATTTGAAATTCATATTTTAAAGTGATAAGTTTATTTTTATGGGATTTTAATAAATAGGAAGTTTTACAAAATAATATTTATGGAATTATAATAAGATGTATGTTATTTAATTATTGTATGGAAATTATTAGTAAAATTTATTATATATTTTATTGAGAATAAT
Source organism: Allium fistulosum (assembly GCA_030737815.1). Taxonomy (NCBI): domain Eukaryota; kingdom Viridiplantae; phylum Streptophyta; class Magnoliopsida; order Asparagales; family Amaryllidaceae; genus Allium; species Allium fistulosum. The sequence goes on from CM060906.1 coordinate 774,590,522, forward strand.
TTTTGAAGTAATAAATTTAGTATATGATTATTTTCAAATAAAAAGGAAATTGTTTTAAAAGGCTTGGGAAAAATATGTATATAAAGTAATTTGAATTAAATTATTGTGGAAAGTGTAATTTTTGGAATTTGGTTATATAAATAAATTTGATAAATCAATAAGCTTTAATGTTAAATGTTTAGAAGATTTTATATATAAAATAGAATTTTAATTTGGTGAATTACTTTTCAATAACAGTTTAAAAGTAATTTGAAACCAAAATGAGGGTTTTAACATATTGGGGTTCGAATTTTATTTTATTCTTTTGGAAATCTTTAAATTAAAAATTATAATGGTGTTGGAATATTGTATCAAGGCTTGGAGAAATATTTCAATTTGAAAATCCTTACTAAAAAAATAGTATTGTTTCAATTTATTGTTTAAAGTAAACTGTGAAATATAAAACAACTTTGGTATTATTATCTTCAAAGTATTAGGGAGGATTTCAAAATGTGTGAATTATGTTATAAAGAAGTTTAAGGGCTTTGAAATTGGAAGAAGGATTAAAATATTGAACCCCTTGTAATTAAGTTGAAGATCTATGAATATTGATTTTCGGAACTATATAAGGATTTTGAAAAGAATAAGAATTATATAATTTAATCATGTTAAAATTTAATATTGAAATTTGAAGTTGTATTGAAGATTTTTGAAATGAGTATTTTATAATAAAACATTTTCGAATCTATAAATAATTAAATTGTATGATTATATTTCTATGCAACGAGAAAGTTAAATAAACGAAATTATAACATCGTTTGGTATGAGAGGTTCGGTAATATTTATTCCGTTATTCTTTGGACTTATTATATAGAATATGATGTGGTAGTTGAGTGGGATTCATAGACATCTAACAAATGAGTGAGTAGCACTGAGTGGTATAGGACACTCCAGCGACTATTTATTTAGTTACCTTTTGAATGTGATTGACACTCATATACGAGGTGTGGTTAGATGTGTGTTATCATTGCTATGTGCAAGATGATTAAGTATGTTTACTTGCTATGGACCTATTAGTGTCATGTGCTGTTTATCCAGATAGACAAGTGTCCATCCTAGTTGGTTGATCGCCGGATCATGCCCCAGATCCATGGCATCACCATTACAGTGATGTCTGTTGATATATAGTTGTGTGATTATGTGCTCAGATGCCATACTAGACAAACAGTCTATTACCATAGGGTAGCAGGCTCGTGACCATAACCTCTAGATGGACATAGGGTCACACTGACCGAGAGTAACTTAAGACTGTGGTGTGTGTGGTGTGCTTTGAGTGCTGTATGTTATCCCCTAAAGCGGTGTTGTGTGCTGTTAGGCTCCTATCAGGAATATGTGCTTGAGGTACATAAACAAACGATGCCATACTTATAGCACCTCACTTGATGGTATTCATGTTGATAGTTGATTCCCTTTCGCATATTAGCATGTTGGTTGATGATTGGATATTTGGTTGATTCACCCTTTATGATATGGTTCTATTTATGTGTTGTATGGTTCAAGATATACTCTTATATATGTGATGAACTCATGTCACATTATGAGATTAATGCTATACCATGCCAATTATTATCAAACATTGACATTTACATTCTAGACGTATTCTAACCCGTGTGTTATTTATCCAATACTCGAGTTTGTCCAAGACCTTTCAAATTCAGGGACAAAGGGACCAACTTGTGATTGTTGGGCTTAGTTGAGGCTAGAGTCACTAGACTATTAGCAGTACAGTGTATCATTATGTACTTATACAGTCTCTTGTATGTATACGTTATTGGATTGTATGTATTGGACTAAATATGTATATTTGCGAGAAAATGAGCATTTGACTTTTATGTAGACCATTAGACTTACGTATATTCTCTAGTATATATTACCATTGCATTGATGACTTTATGTCTATATTTTTTTATATTGCATATTGTTCTATCCTAGAAACACACGTATTTATTGTTTTTTGCCGATACTGAGTATGGGTAGTGAGTAGTATAAGATTTTGAAATACATATCGGTGTTAGCCCAAGGGAATATTCACGTGTGACAGCCCAATATCGCCTCATCCTTTGTATTACAAGACAACATTACCTAGTAATACTCTTTGCTGGTATGGGTACAGAGATATGGTATTGCAGTTACGTTATCATCATAATGTTGTCTTGCCTACCAGAAATACATAGAAGTGTCACGTCTAATTGTTGGAATAGGGCCAGCTTGCAGCAGAAGAAATGAGTGAATATTAATTTTTTTTACCATTTTGGATCTTTATTGGGCCTATGAAATCTAATTCATTTAGAATTTTTCTAAATTTATTTTAAATAAATTCATTATTTTATTTAATTTTATAAACAATTTTTTACTTTATATTATTTTTGTTATTTTTAATTATGCGTATCATATACACATAATTTGTGTACGTGCACGTGCAACATAATAAAGTGTGCATGGTTTGACATGCCCATGTATAGGTCGTAGGATTTACACTGCAACAGACATGTTATCCCTTTAGAATTCTATACGTTGTCTAAATGAATATATATATATATATATATATCAGTGTGTGTGTGTGAGTTTGTGTGTATGCGTGCGCATCAAATGTTATATACAGACGCACACATATAAAATTGTACATTTATAAAATACAATCCTATATTTATATATAAATATGTGGAAATAATAATTGTAATAATTTATATAAAATATCTTTATCTTGAATATATAAAAAATCATTTAATAATTAGTATATAATATTTTTTTATTTTTTTAATTGCTGCTTCAAACCCAAGAACAAAATTAATTTTTAAAATTAATAAATAATTATAAATATACAAATACATGTGCATATATATATATATCTATATATCTACATAGATATATATTATAAAATTGATGTTAGCCGACTTGGAGCTCATGGCACTAAAAAAGATATAAAAGTTTGAATTATAAAGTAATTTTTAAATAAACAATTATAAAATAATTTAAAAACTAATCTTAATTAATTATTAAAATTATTTTTGAAATCTAAAAATTATGTAATGTTATTAAATAAAAATTATAATTAATTTCAAATTGTATTAATATATGTAACCAATTTCTAGCTAAATAAATAATTATATTAATATTTAAATATATAACAAAATATAATATATATTGAAATAAATTAAAATTTTCTACCGAATTATTATTGGGCGAAACCAAAATTTTAGAGATTTTAAATTAATTGTTATATTATTTTTATCTTTAGGATACAATTTATTAATTGATAAAATCATGTATATAATATTATTTAATTAAAAAATGGTTTTTTATTTTTTATTTTTAGTCCGTGAGTTTATTATGAACAAACATACAGAATATTTTTTAATACATAGATGTACTAATATATTCAACCATCCAATATACGATAGAACAATGATACACTAGATTCGTAATATAATCTAATAACCTACAATATAGTACAATAATAGATATTAATAATAAATTAATTAGTAAAAATGTTGAATACCTTTCACCAAGGCCTAGAGATCTCACTTTGATATGATGAAATGGCTCTTTGAATCGAATTCCAAGTTCTGGAGTTGCTGGCTCCCGAACTACTTTATCTCTGACGATCGAATCGAAGAATTTTGATATGATTTGAGCTTATTTATCTTTTAGGTTTAAATGGGCTTTGATGGTCGAAATTTGCAGAGGAGTGGAAAGAAAAAGTATCAAAGAGAATGGTGTAGAGAGTGGCATATGAATAGGAACTCAAAAGGAGAGAAAAGTGGATTTTATCTTTACTCTCTTACCAATTGCACTCTTTTAAACCATTCAACATTTGGCTATCCTATCCAAGCTATTTTGGCTAAAATTTGCATGCCCCATATGGGCCTTAAAGCCAATTCCTGCCTGAATAATGTCTGTTGCATTTAAATCTAAATTTAAACATGCATCGATATCGTATATCAACTAATATATTTCTAACTATTATAAATGCATTGTTTAACATTGTTCAACACACCAAATACAAAATTTATAATTAATATTACATAAATATTAATAAATTTAATTAATTAATAAAAATTACAAAATAATAAAATCTGGTGATAAAATGAGTATTCATTATTTTGGTTGTGTGACTCTTAGGGGTAAATTTGGTCAGCGATAAATATCAAACAATTTGAATATTAACGTTCAAACATCACTGAGCAGGTGGTGTGACATTTTGGCCAAATTTATCACTTACTTGGTTTCAATAAAATCCAATTTTACTTTGTTAAGCGTTACTTGATAGTGATTATTATTTACACAATTCTTTTCATCAAAACTATATCATTTTGGACTTATGGAATTTAGCAATGGTCAAAATTCCAACATCGTCCATATTCAACTCTATAGTCCAAACATAAAGTCCTTGGTTCAATAATAACAATTATTATTAATCGAACTGATCTAGTCAGAGACTTTGACTTTGAGTTGGCTTCAGTTGACCGTGATATTGACCTCATATAATTGAAAAGGCGAATCCTCTCTTGAATAGTGTTTCACTTCCAATGCTTCCACTCAACCTAAGTGTAGTCATTCAATGGACACCGTGCCACGATTTGACTATAATTAAAGTGGAGCTTCCATATTGAAGATCAATGACATTGTTAAGTTAAGAGAACCATGTAATTTTATCACATTGATATTTTCTATTTGACCTTAGTTATATTAACCAACAGAAAAGCTATCAAGTAAATCATTACATAGTTATCTGGTCTCGATACATCTTGATTACGAATATTTCAAACGATATGTTTATTTTATTACGATAAATCACGCAAGTTACAACACATTATAACTACTATCACAAAACATACCATTTATGGATTTTCTATTAAATACACTTATAATTAAATTAATTAATTGATATAACATATTATATCAAGTATATAATAGAAAGAAAACACCTTTTATTTCGAACAAGATTAGTTATCGAGTTAGATATATATAACAAATTACATAATTGCCCCTAGAGCATACCCCTAACTCTATCAATCTCCCACTTGCACTTTGGGTCAATTATGGGATCTCTATCACATCCCTTCAATCAGTTTGATGAGTACTGGTCGAGTTAGACCCTACATGTATGGATCTGCTATGTTTGTTTAATTAACCATTCTATTAATCAACTCTCTCTGATGTTGATAAACTACCTTTATCATGTGTAACTATCTGGAGTATGTTTCTTGACTACTAGTAAGCTCTTATTATTATATTGTTATCATATAAAAATATAGCAATAATGTATTATTCTTAATACTTGAAATCACCCCTAGCTCAGTTATAAATTTATGTATTTATATTTGTATACATTGCTTATATTGTGGTGCTATTCAAGGCAATGTGCTCAACTTTTTATTGAATCAGCCACAACATTTCATTTGGAACATTTCCAACTTAAAGCTTCTTAATTAAGGTTTGAACATGAATTTAATATTGACATATTATACCCAATAACACTTATGAAGTTTGAGTCTGAACACTCCTTTATAAGGAGTTCATTATTTCTATAACAATTTTCTAGTATTTTGTAAATACTCGAGAATACCTAAACTTCCATATAATGATCTACATTGGATTTAATATTGCTTCATGCATCAGATAGATAAGAAAATTTCAATATTGTAGACAATACAACATGTATGATAATTCCTATTGCTAAAACATAAGGAATCCATCTTACATGTTCCTTATTAAAATTTTAAAAAGGTGTCTTTGTATATTGTTTGGGACATTCCCAACATCCTTTATACTTAGTATAAAATATAAAATTTACAAATTCAATATAGAATATTAAACAACCAAAATATTACAGATTTTAACATATGTACATTGTTAACAACCAACGGTTTGTTGTTTGCATATAGTCTAGAAATATCTACGTACCTTTAGTAGTTCTTTCTTATGGACGCACACTTCCTGTGCATTTTGACTAAAATTCAAACTATTCGATATTTCTATCAAAAATTTATTCAATTCTGATGCATATAGAATGTTACTTTTTTATCATTTCTTGGATTATATACTAAAACTCACAAACTCAATATCGCTCCTACTGACTTTGAGTTACTTTGGTTTTTATGTGCAAACAGTCCAGTCTAAATCATTATTTAGAATTTTCCATTTCAACACATATGTATCAAGCACAGTCATACCAAATGATAATTTTGTGATAAATCTGAATTAACTTGAGCACGTTAAATAATGAATCTATTACGTTAATTTCAACTATTGAAATTTACAGTGTTATTCTTATCAACATTGCTCATTATATTCCCACTGCATTAATCTTTCTCTTGAAGACACATTCGCGGTCGATGGATCATATCTCTTCAGGTACAACTACCAAAATCAAATTTTGATATCATACTTGGAATCCTATTATGATTTGTGCATCACACATATCGTAGAGTCAATACTCTTAATTGCTTGATTAGCAATTGAGGATTATCTTTTCTCGACATTGATAAGAAACTTATAGTTTCTCTTCAATGTGTGGGAATACTTATTAGACACTATAATGTGATATGTTCATTTAGGTTAATTTCATTTCATCCCATATAATCAATTTTGTCTTTGGATCATCTACAATTCCATTTTACTACCAATAATGTAACAAACTGGATTTTCGACCCTTGAAAATCGACATTAATACATCCCTGGTATTCATGTGCCGCAAATCCAAGTGCCAGAAATCCCGATTGTTAGGGGAAAAGAAAATAAAGATAGAACATAATCTCATACGAATGGAATAACATACATTATTTCAACAATAATCTTTACAACGGAAAATTTTGAATACAATATCAGAGTCTAGCCTAAATTCAACCTGGACAGTTATAAACCCTCTGTCCTTACAAATGCTGAAAATAAAAATAAATGCAGCGAATAGTAGAATACGTCCATATGTAGATGAAGATCTCTAGCTCTCCTCTGGAAACTCCAAGTGTCTTTAACTAAACATGAAACTACTCGGGTCTGACCCGAGTATTTTTTAATACCCGGATCAGGCTTGGTAAACTAGTGTGAGATACTCGAAGTTTTTTTAATGTATAGATCATGCTGATGTCAATCAAAACCTTTGAAAAGAAGGGTATTACATAAGACCACGTCCACACATAAATACCGACGGGTTTTTTCCTTATGATAACCTAACACTTTTATACCAAAATAATTAATGACATTCCTTTGAAAATACTTTTCAAATAATCTATCAAAATAGCCGAAATTGTTACATTGATTAAATTTGATGGCCTACTAGCTACTTTTTAAAAGTAGGTTCTACAATCAGAACTATAAAGGCAACGTACTAGAATTGGATTTCCAACATGATAGGGAACTAGTGACCATTTAGACCCGAAAATCCACATATAACAATCCTAGTTTACACTGGTAGTTTTACACGATCTCCGTCAGCCTCCGAACTATACTGCTACACTACCATGGAATAGAGTATTACTTAGTGGCTTTACATGAACTCCGTCAACCTCCATACCTTTCCATCCATACAATAAGGCAACAAGTGCCCAGAGGGTCATCTTCCCCCAATAATAGCTCGAATTTTGTCCTTCAAACTATATAGTATCCCGTATTATTCTTGGGATGTGAGGCTTGTAAGGTTACATTCCACAAAGCCATGCTTTGACCATCACAGGCGCCACTTTGAATGCCACATTATCATTCCTTCGGTCACTATTCACTTTCAACATACAACCTCTGAGCTCGTACGTCTCAGAGAAGGGCGTTAGCTAAGAGAAGTTGCCTTCTTTGCCACCAAATAGATGTACGTTTGTAAAAGTCAACTTTATGATCTCATAAATGCAATGTCAGACATTCGTCCATACAAGTTCATTCTGGGACTGAACGAAACCGAAGACACTCCTCCTACCACATCCTATGGGGAACTATCCCTAGGATTAGTAGAGATTAGTCTTTGTAATCGAAGATTTTTATAACAGAGCACTACTGCCACAATAAACATATGATATGGTAAATTTCACCCCGAGGGACTAGTGGGAAGTAGCCCTTCATCATGAAGATCCCCATCTTTAAAAACCATCATCTTCATCATGTCTTCACTTTTGAACATATACATTGGTTCGAAGTGGTTTACAGATAGAAGTAACCTCATTCCGACCCTATTTCATCTGAACCAATCATCGATTAAAAAGATGTTAAATTCATATGTGATTATCAATCATCATTCAATTTAATTCATCTTTTTATTCATTCATAAATATCTCAAAGATACATACTATTTTAAATTATTCCATTTATCTTCTTAACAATATATGGAATCATTAAGCCTCATTTATCAAATTCTTATGATTAATTAAACCTTTTTGAATCTTGGAATAATTCCAAATTGATTCACCTTTTATTTAGTAAAATATTTACAAATCACTTATTTAAATTCATATTGGAAAACATTATTGAGTAAAAAGGATCATGGAAATTATACTAATTCTACTCAATATCAATTTCTGTATTCAACATTTACTATCCATCGAATAACGGTGAGATCACCTTTTAAATTCTCACGGATAGTACGGATTCCCTTTTCGGGATTTAATAACAAGTATAAGAAGATCAGTTCTATGCAATCCAAATTGTTTGAATTTGGGAAATTACATCTTTCATACCTTGGGAAATTTTGGTCGGAGTAAATCAAATTTACTATCCCCTCCGTCGGGCCAGTCCGGGTAGCTAGAGAGGGCATGCAACTGGTTTCCCATACCCAAGCCTAAAGACTACCTCTCTGTCTCCCATAAGGTGGTCAAATTATTTGATCGACTCTAAATCTTTTAACATACTTAATTAACTTTTAATTATTCTAGAGCATTCGAGCTTTCCCTTTGATCTGTTCCATTCCTCGGTCGGATTTTCTGTGATACTCACAAATGGAACAAACTTACTAGCCATTTCCACAGATTCATTTTTTAACCTCTTAATCATCTTTGAATTACTTAATTATTCATTTGAAAAGGTTCACAAAAGATCCAGGAAAGAATAATTAAGTTAAAACCATCGTTTGCAACCGTTATTAAAAAGTGCTGCAAATAGTGTTTTAAAAGCTATATTGATCAAAACAACTTTTCTATCCTTTGGAAATTCATTTATATAACTCAAATCTCTTTTAAAGCATTTTAAAAGGTTTATAGAATTTATTCCATATTTTGAAAGAATTTAAAAATATCCTTTTAAAGTAATTCCCTTTATGGATTCCGAACTTCAAAATCGCGATTATTTTGAAAACTTGTTTTGGACTTATTTAAAAAATATACAAGATGAAATGTAGCTTTTCTTTCTTCATTTGAGAGTTATGGATGTAATAGTTTGGAAAATTCTTATCTCGAAGAATTCCGAGCTATAATCCTGTGACGACTCAGAATATTTGGTTATTTGAAATTGAGATATTTAATTGATTTTAATTATTTTGAAGTTAGTTTAACTTGAAATTCAAATATCAGGATTTATTTGGCAATTAAATTGTTAAATTTAATTTTTGAAGTTGGGTAAAATATTTAATCTTCAGTTTTGAGCTTGTTAAAAATAATTTGAAGTCTTGTAAATTCTATATTGACAATACTGAAGATAATAAAAGCTTCAGAATTGAATTTGAAACTGTTTTGTTCAATTTGAAATTTTATCATTTAAATCGATATTTAAAAACAGCCTTCCGAGGCACAATCTCGGAATTCAACGAAACAAGTACCATTGGATCCATAATAGTGTATTATTATCGGATTTCAATTTTCGTAGTATTTGGAGTGATTGTTTAGCCGTACGGTAGATAAACGCGCTGAAATCTATATCGAAAATTTAATATAATTACTGGTCCAAAAAGCTATCTTCTCCATACGATCGACTTTGGACTCGAAACCTTTTCCATTGCGTTCTAAATAGGGGTATAACCTTATGAACGCCTAGCGGCACGCCTCGATAGGAGTTCGAAATTTTGAACTATGAATTCTAGACGATTTAAATTTGAATTTAAATTTAAAATATATAGATTCACATTTATAGGCAAGAGGACACATTCTCTCCCTTATAACATGTGTTCCCCTACCCTTTTATATCGAGTATAAGTGTTTCCTTCATTTCTTTTAAATAAAAACAACACAATCTCATTCAAACGAAATAAATCGAAATGGCCGAACATAAAAAAAATGGTGAAATAGATTTTCGAAATTTGATTCGAATTTGTATAAATCGTGTTCCCTTTCCCTCGTCTACACTCGATACTTGAATCAAAGGAGAGCTTCACTGTCAAGCCATCCTCGAGCCTAAGGAAGAGATGAATGTCGAAATGAAGAATCGCGAAGCTCGATTTCGAGCACGCGATGGAGGTGAATTGGATCTGGGTGGCGCGCGAGCTCGAGAGGATTCATCGATCCGCTGTGACTTTGGCTACAGAAGGAGGTGGAGATGTTAAATCTCTTGTGGATATGTGCCAGTTATTTCAAAAGCGATTAGGTTGGAGCTCGACGCGATGGCGACTCTAGCAAGTTACGGTGGTGGGCCTTGGTTCGTAGATGGTAGTGAGGTAGTTTTATTTATTTATAGAGATAAAAAATGTAATACGAATATATATAATATATACACACACACGCATACATACTTATTTTAATAGTTAAGCAGAAAATAATATATGTATATAGGGTTTTGAAAAAGGAATTTTTATAATGTTGTCAAATTTATAAAAAGGAAATTAGTTTAAACTAAAGTTATTAGTTTAAAATAAATCGTTAGTTAATTAAAATTATCAAATGGAAAAAAAAGAAAATTAATAGTTCGATTTGTTCGAATATTAATAAACCATATAATTGTTTATAAAAGGTCTAAAATCATGGAGAAACAAGTCGAGATGGAAACAAATTGCAAATAAAAAAGAGCAAAGGTGAGATCTTCTCACTCAATTGAAATTGATAGAAATTAAATTATTGATTGATTGTTGGGTTGTGATAGTATATATGATAGTATATATATATTTGGGGTGATTGATTTCCCGCATTATATAGCGGATGAGACCCTATGCCCAGCATAATAGCGGATGATATTATATAATCCCATATACCGCGATATTCCACCTCGAAGTGGAATTGGTATTTAATTGTTGTGCTACATTTGTGGATGCAGGGAAACAGGTTGGAGGGATCCAACTGGATTCCTCACATTGTTGAATTTATTTGTATATGTTGTGATGTGATAATCTGTGAATAATTATATTGATAAATGGAATTTATTTGAAGGCTATAGTTTAGCCGAATTTATTTCTGGTATCGTAGGATACCAGAAATAAATAAAATTGGATTTTTGGAAATTAAAGTAGAAAATTTGGAGTAAATTTAATTTTAGAAAATTGGATAAATTTAAAGGAAGGAATTTAAAATTATAAAAGTTGATTTTTGTAATCTTATCAAATCAATTCCAAAATATGGGAAAAAGATTTTAATAAATGGATTTCGAATGATATTGTCTAAAAGTTGGAGAATTTATTTAAAATTCAGATTTTAAATAGTTGGAAGAAATAAAGGGTTTTAAAAGATAATAAATTTTGAAATCAATTTTAAATTTGATTTGGTGTTTGAAACAAATTTGGAAATCAATTTTGAATTTGATTTGGTGTTTGAAAGTGAATATTTGGAAATCAATTAGAAAATCATATATCAGTGGATATTTGGAAATTTAAATTCACAATGGGAATTTATAAAGAAAAGGGAGATTTGTTTTAAAATAAATATTGGTTTATTTTTAAAAGTGTGGAAAGAAAGTTTACGAATTTGGAATGTAAATTTAAAACAAATCCAGAAGGATTTAATAATTGATTTAAATGGACCATTTTGAAATGGAAAGAATATTCTTCCCGGGAAAGCCGAGTATGGTTTCAAAGTAGCTTTTAAAATATAAATAAAAAGTTCTAGAATTGGTTTTAAAAAGGATATTGTTTGATAGTTAAATAACCAACTATCAGTATAAACAATTTGGGAAATTATTTAAATCTGATTGTTGTTTATGGATGTTGTATGATAGTTAAATAACCGACTATCAATATTGGCCTTTAAGATGGCATTTGAATTTCAATGCGACCGGGGATCGGATTCCAAATGGTTATCCGAAAACTACATCGAATTTTAAAAGGTGGATCTTTTTTTGAAAGATCAAAAGTGGGAATTTGTTGTGACTTAATTTAGAATTGAATGTATCCACTTGTTTTTAAAAAAGCAGTCATTATTCGGTTAAGCCGGGAGAGGACATTAAGTCATAAAACCCATTCCGAATAATGATACAAGGAAATAGGGTCGCATTTGAAGACGGTGATTGAAGACCGAGTATTTTCGAAAACGAAAGGATTGCCTGTTGAATGTCTCTGCACCGAGTTGCTCCGGTATAGAGATTTTGATTACCCTTTGTGATGAGGAGTCCGGACGTGATTAGGGAATATCTGGATTTGCAAGGACTTCTTTAAAGTGCCTTCGGTTTCATTCAGACCCAGGATGGACTTGGATGTATGTCTGACATTACACTTTGAGATATAGCTGGTTTCTATCAAATATATTTCTGTTGGTGGTGGAGAATTTATTCTCTTAGCTTAACACCCTTCTCTGAGACGTACGAGCTCAGAGGTTATGTAATTGATTGTTACTAGTGATATATTCCCAATTTGGTAATGTGGCATGCTAAGTGTTGCTGATCATTTGTTGATCGAAGCATGGATTTTGTGAAAAGCATAGCTTTGTGGATGAGATTTTGTCGGACCTCACAACCCGAAATGGTCGAAACAGGAAGGAAGCGGCAAGGTTGTTTGGGGGTAGTACCCTCACGGTATGTCCATTTCCTTTTGGAAAAAGGTGGTATCATGGTATGGAGCCCAGATATTTAACTTATGTGGTTGCTGCAAATTTATTACTTTGTGGTTGTTGGTGTTGAGGATCCTCGGATAAAGGTCGGTAATGACCGGGGATGGCATACTCGTGTGTGGAGTTATCTAGTTACAGCTTCATTGCACCAGAAGCGTGAGGTAACTCGGCCTTGTGTTGGTAGAGATCCGGTTAGGTTCTCGGGGCATCCCTACAGAGGCGTACCCATGAGGTGTAGGAAGTTCCTTACGCTGACCATTTGTTGGAAATCCAAAGAAACAATACGCGCCCTGTACGGTTTTAGTTGTATAACCTGCCATTTACTTATGGTAGTTTCATTTTCCAAAAGCATAGCGGATTTCTTTTTATTCCTTTGTGCAAATAACTGTTTTAAGATCTCACACCAGTCCCATGACTGACCTGAAGTTTATTGTTCCCTTTCTAAACTCTGGGTGCCCATAATTTTCCACACGGGCAGGTTAGAGTCAGGTTATCAGTTGTTCTGGAGCGAAGTCAGAAAAGTATGCTGTGGAGATCAGGAGGCGAGCTAGATGGCGAGACGTACTTCTATATATTATTATCATTCCACTGTGTATTCAATCATATGGGCAGGTTATTATAACTGCCAGTGTTGTGTGTTGTTGTTGTAAACTCTGATGATGTATTGTATGAACTGATATAGTTCTTTTGTTTAAAGATTCTTCATTTATCTCTTATATATTGTTCCGCTGTGAATGTGAGATTCTGTTATTGTTTCTGTTTCTTCTTCTATCTTCTTCTTCTTTAACCCTAACGGTTCGGTTTTCCCGCATTCGATGGTTCGGCATTTGATACAGTGGACATATTGATGTCGACTTTCGGGGGTTGGAAAATTGGGTCGTTACAGAGTGGTATCAAAGCAATTGGTTAAGCGACAACCTTGGCTCTGGTGGGGATTACTCATTAGAGATAGTGTCAGTAGTACTCTAGAATGAGTGTGAGTGTAATAATAGATATGAGCGTGTATTTGTTAGTGAATATAAAAATTGTTTTGTATTGTGTTGACTTATCGGTTGATTGTTTATAGATTCTGGTCGGTATGGTCTGGACAATTGTATCGATAGGGATTTCTAGACTCTTAAACTAGGCAAACCAACACAGTATTGTTTTAAAAATAGGATAAATGAAATAATTTTACCCAAATTATTTTTGTATATAAAAGGAAATAATTTTTGAAAATTATTATAGTATATGGATGTTTGATTGTTTGGAAGCAATAATAATCATTGTTGTATGGAAATTAAATAAGGAATTGAAATCAAAACCAAAGGTTAAGAAATAAATTCATATACAAATGAAGTTGATAAATGTGAATTATAAATGTAATTTATTATTGAAAATGAAATAGAATTCCAGAGAAATATTTGAAAATAAATTGAAAGGATTTGAAATTTTGAGATTTGGGAAATTTAAATCCCTTTTTAATTTGAAAAGGATTTTTCAAAAGTTTTGGAAAATATTTTGAATTGGATTTGAAATCTGGTGGAGTTTGAAATCAAGAATATTTGAAAATGTTTTTGAAGGGATAAAAGCACTAAATTCTTTTCGGTCACTGGAAAATAATTTCGGTGATGACTGCAGCATCATCGGTGTTCATTTTCGAGTTTCTAAGAGAGGAATTGCGGCCCAATTTATTTTAAAAAAATTAAATTTTTTGCGAAATTGAGTTTGATTTGAGATATAATTAATTTCAAAGATGATTTTGGAAAGACTCTGGAATCTTATTAAAAATAGTTATGGAATAATAAATAAGTTTGAAAACTTAGAAAATTCAAATTTAAACTGAAATTAACTTGAGTTAATTTGAATAAAGGTAAATTTGAGAAGTAAGTCTAGTAGACTAAATGGATTGGAGTAAAATTTATTAAGGTGGAAAATAAATTGTAAACGAATAGATAAATTTACAATTGTAAGTAAATGAAATTGAAGCTGAATATTGGAAATTGAATTTGATCTGTGATAAACAAAGTGAAGTGAATAATTTGTCAAGTTGGATCAAATGAAGTAAAGTATTGAAATAAAATTAGTAAGTGAAACCAATTGAAGGAATGACAAATTTAATATGGTTTGAAATGAATTGAATTAAAGGTAAATTGAATTCATGTGGAATCGGAAATCCAGTTAAACATAAGTGGTTATAAACCAAAGTGGTGAATTGGAAGTAAATATAGGAAGTATATGAATTATTTATATTGAAATTAAGAAATAAATGGTGAGATTCTTAAGAAAAATTTAGAATTGAGGAAATATTCTAAGTTAATAAGTTGAATGAAAATTAAACTGGAAGTAGTAAAATGGTGATTGTAAATAAGTGGATAGAAATGAAAATAAATGTGAATAAAAGAAAACAAAATTTATATAGCTAATAAACAATTGGAATGAAATACGTAGGATGTACGTATATTATTTTATTCGCATAGCAATTTGATCCGGATTCGAGCACAAAATTTCGAGATAATTATATCGATCCGAGTTGGGATTTTTCACTCAATTTTCAACGGCGAACCCAGGATATGGATTTTTGGTTGATTCTGGAAATTCTCTATTATAGTTTACGGTTATGCAAGGAGAATGACGGTTTCTGATCAAGAAACCAGATCTGCGTCTGCACTAGGAAGTCGGGTGGACGATACTAGTTCGGAAGTGAAATTGTGTGATTGAGTGAGCGATCGAATTTGATATTGCATACGAATGATATGTGTACATCGTACGGGTTAAGTACAACAAATATTGAAAAGTTTGTAATTGAATTGAACAAAATGATTTTGAATGTTGTAATAGGACATTATTACTAAGTAGTATACAAGTGTTTTAAAAGGAAAAGGGAATTGGATTTTTGATTTCGAAGATAAAATTTAATTGCTCGACAAAAGGTATATATTTAAATTTCAATATGAAATTTGATCCTTTTCTGATCTAGCCACTTGGCGTTTTGTTTTCTTTTGAAATCTGGGGGCCCGTTGTGGCATTTTGCAGTCGTACCGAGCTAGCCGCGCAAAGGAGATGCTGGCGAAATTTTTCGAAAATTTAGAGAGTTAGAAAAATTTTGAGAAAATTTTGAATTTAAAATTTGAATTTGAATTGAAATTTGAATTGTTGAGAAAATAATATTGTTTTTGAGTTTGGAAAGTTAATAAGAGAGATAAGGGATCTTTGATAAAAAGATTTATTTTGGCAAGTTGATAAAACTATTTGGTTATGGGAAATTAATAAACGGGTTATGGATTATTCTTCTTAACTAGTAATTTCGGGATGAAATTCTTTTAAGGGGAGAAGAATGTGACGACCCGGAATTTTTGGTTATTTGAAATTGAAATATTTAATTGATTTTAAATATTTGGAAGTTAGTTTAACTTGAAATTCAAATATCAGGATTTATTTGGCAATTAAATTATTAAATTTAATTTTTGAAGTTGGGTAAAATATTTAATCTTCAGTTTTGAGCTTGTTAAAAATAATTTGATGTCTTGTAAATTCTATATTGATAATACTGAAGATAATAAAAGCTTCAGAATTGAATTTGAAACTGTTTTGTTCAGTTTGAAATTTTATCATTTAAATCGATATTTAAAAACAGCCTTCCGAGGCACAGTCTCGGAATTCAACGAAACCAGTTCCATTGGATCCGTAATAGTGTATTATTATCGGATTTCAATTTTCGTAGTATATGGAGTGATCGTTTGGTCGTACAGTAGATAAATGCGCTAAAATCTATATCGAAAATTTAATATAATTACTGGTCCAAAAAGCTATCTTCTCCATACGATCGAATTTGGACTTGAAACCTTTTCCATTGCGTTCGAAATAGAGGTATAACCTTATGAACGCCTAGTGGCACGCCTCGATAGGAGTTCGAAATTTTGAACTACTAATTCTGGACGATTTAAATTTGAATTTAAATTTAAAATATATAGATTCACATTTATAGGCAAGAGGACACGTTCTCTCCCTTATAACACGTGTTCCCCTACACTTTTATATCGAGTACAAGTGTTTCCTTCGTTTCTTTTAAATAAAAACAACACAATCTCGTTCAAACGAAATAAATCGAAATGGCCGAACATAAAAAAAAATGGCAGAACGGATTTTCAAAATTTGATTCAAATTCGTATAAATCGCATTCCCTTTCCCTCGTCTTCATTCGATACTCGAATCAAAGGCGAGCTTCACTGTCAAGCCATCCTTGAGCCTAAGGAAGAGATGAATGTCGAAATGAAGAATCGCGAAGCTCGATTTCGAGCACGCGATGGAGGTGAATTGGATCTGGGTGGCGCGCGAGCTCGAGAGGATTCATCGATCCGCTGTGACTTTGGCTACAGAAGGAGGTGGAGATGTTAAATCTCTTGCGGATAGGTGCAAGTTTCTATCAAAAGCGATTAGGTTAGAGCTCGACGCGATGGCGACTCTGGCAAGTTGCGGTGGTGGGCCTTGGTTCGTAGATGGCAGTGAGGTAGTTTTATTTATTTATAGAGATAAAAAAATTTAATACGAATATATATAATATATATATACACACACATACATACTTATTTTAATAGTTAAGCAGAAAATAATATATGTATATAGGGTTTTGAAAAGGGAATTTTTATAATGCTGTAAAATTTATAAAAAGGGAATTAGTTTAAACTAAAGTTATTAGTTTAAAATAAATCGTTAGTTAATTAAAATTATCAAATGGAAAAAAAAAGAAAATTAATTGTTCGATTTGTTCGAATATTAATAAACCATATAATTGTTTATACAAGGTCTAAAATCATGGAGAAACAAGTCGAGATGGAAATGGATTGCAAATAAAAAAGAGCAAAAGTGAGATCTTCTCACTCAATTGAAATTGATAGAAATTAAATTATTGATTGATTGTTGGGTTGTGATAGTATATATGATAGTATATATATATTTGGGGTGATTGATTTCCCGCATTATATAGCGGATGAGACCCTATGCGCCGCATAATAGCGGATGATATTATATAATCCCATATACCACGATATTCCACCTCGAAGTGGAATTGGTATTTAATTGTTGTGCTAACATCTGTGGATGTAGGGAAACAGGTTGGAGGGATCCAACTGGATTCCTCACATTGTTGAATTTATTTGTATATGTTGTGATGTGATAATATGTGAATGATTATATTGGTGTGAATGATTATATTGATAAATGTAATTTATTTGAAGGCTATAGTTTAGCCGAATTTATTTCTGGTATCGTAGGATACCAGAAATAAATAAAATTGGATTTTTGGAAATTAAAGTAGAAAATTTGGAGTAAAATTAAGTTTAGAAAAGTGGATAAATTTAAAGGAAGGAATTTAAAAGTATAAGTTGATTTTTGTAATCTTATCAATTCAATTCCAAAATATGGGAAAAAGAATTTAATAAATGGATTTCGAATGATATTATCTAAAAGTTGGAGAATTTATTTAAAATTCAGATTTTAAATAGTTGGAAGAAATAAAGGAATTGGTTTTAAAAGATAATAAATTTAGAAATCAATTTGAAATTTGATTTGGTGTTTGAAATAAATTTGGAAATCAATTTTGAATTTGATTTGGTGTTTGAAAGTGAATATTTGGAAATCAATTTGAAAATCGTATATCAGTGGATATTTGGAAATTTAAATTCACAATGGGAATTTATAAAGAAAAGGGAGATTTGTTTTAAAATAAATATTGGTTTATTTTTAAAAGTGTGGAAAGAAAGTTTACGAATTTGGAATGTAAATTTTAAAAAAATCCAGAAGGATTTAGTAATTGATTTAAATGGAGCATTTTGAAATGGAATGAATATTCTTCCCGGGAAAGCCGAGTATGGTTTCAAAGTAGCTTTTAAAATATAAATTAAAAGTTCTAGAATTGGTTTTAAAAAGAATATTGTTTGATAGTTAAATAACCAACTATCAGTATAAACAATTTAGGAAATTATTTAAATCTGATTGTTGTCTATGGATGTTGTATGATAGTTAAATAACCGACTATCAATATTGGCCTTTAAGATGGCATTTGAATTTCGATGCGACCGGGGATCGGATTCCAAATGGTTATCCGAAAACCACATCGAATTTTAAAAGGTGGGTCTTTTTTTTAAAAGATCAAAAGTGGAAATTTGTTGTGACTTAATTTAGAATTGAATGTATCCACTTGTTTTTAAAATAAGCACTCATTATTCGGTTAAGCCGGGAGAGGACATTAAGTCATAAAACCCATTCCGAATAATGATACAAGGAAATAGGGTCGCATTTAAAGACGGTGATTGAAGACCGAGTATTTTCGAAAACGAAAGGATTGCCTGTTGAATGTCTCTGCACCGAGTTGCTCCGGTATAGAGGTTTTGATTACCCTTTGTGATGGGGAGTCCGGACGTGATTAGGGAATATCCGAATTCGCAAGGACTTCTTTGAAGTGCCTTCGGTTCCATTCAGACCCAGGATGGACTTGGATGTATGTCTGACATTACACTTTGAGATATAAAGCTGGTTTCTATCAAATATATTTCTGTTGGTGGCAGAGAATTTATTCTCTTATCTTAACACCCTTCTCTGAGACGTACGAGCTGAGAGGTTATGTAGTTGATTGTTACTAGTGATATATTCCAAATTTGGTAATGTGGCATGCTAAGTGTTGCTGATCATTTGTTGATCGAAGCATGGCTTTTGTGAAAAGCGTAGCTTTGTGGATGAGACTTCGTCGGACTTCACAACCAGAAATGGTCGAAACAGGAAGGATACAGCAAGGTTGTTTGGGGGTAGCGCCCTTAGGGTATGCCCATTTCCTTCTGGAAAAAGGTGGTATCATGGTATGGAGCCCAGATATTTAACTTATGTGGTTGCTACAAATTTATTACTTTGTGGTTGTTGGTGTTGAGGATCCTCGGATAAAGGTCGGTAACGACCGGGGATGGCATACTCGTGTGTGGAGTTATCTAGTTACAGCTTCATTGCACCAGAAGCGTGAGGTAACTCGGCCTTGTGTTGGTAGAGATCCGGTTAGGTTCTCGGGGCGTCCCTTCAGAGGTGTACCCATGTGGTGTAGGAAGTTCCTTAGCCTGACCATTTGTTGGAAATCCAAAGAAACAATACGCACCCTGTACGGTTTTAGTTGTATAACCTGCCATTTACTTATGGTAGTTTCATTTTCCAAAAGCATAGCGGATTTCTTTTTGTTCCTTTGTACAAATAACTGTTTTAAGATCTCACACCAGTCCCATGACTGACCTGGAGTTTATTGTTCCCTTTTTAAACTCTGGGTGCCCATAATTTTCCACACGGGCAGCCTACAGTCAGGTTATCAGTTGTTCTGGAGCGAAGTCAGAAAAGTATGTTGTGGAGATTAGGAGGCGAGCTGGATGGCGAGACGTACTTCTGTATATTATTATAATTCCGTTGTGTATTCAATCATATGGACAGGTTATTATAACTGCTAGTGTTGTGTGTTGTTGTTGTAAACTCTGATGATGTATTGTTTGAACTGATATAGTTCTTTTGTTTAAAGATTATTCATTTATCTATTATATATTGTTCCGCTGCGAATGTGAGATGCTGTTATTGTTTCTGTTTCTTCTTCTATCTTCTTCTTCTTTAACCCTAACGGTTCGGTTTTTCGGCATTCGATGGTTCGGCATTTTATACAGTGGATGTATTGATGTCGACTTTCAGACGTTGAAAAATTGGGTCGTTACAAATCCACTCTATATGTTCATTTAACTTTTCCGTCGTGAAAACGCGAGCTGTTGTTTCGTGACGCGCCTTATTTTGACTTATTTTTCATAACTTGTCAAAACTTCTTCAAATTGAGTTTTATTGTTTACAAAACATTTATAAAACATTTTAAATAAACAAATACTTTCCATATTAAACCTCATATCCACTTTTAAACCATTTCATAATATTATATTATTATAATATTCATTTTCAAACTTTTTATATTTTAAAACCATTAAGAGGCTCAATAAACTCCATACACATATTTATATGAATTCATTTTCTATTAATTTACCATGTTTAATTACTTAACCATTTATATTATGACTTCTCATAATTTATCACAACTAAGTTATCAACGATATCAACATCCATATAACCAATCATAATTTCAACCAAGTTATTAAACATTCATACAAACCATTAAGAGATTAAATGGTCATATTATCATACTTAAAAATAGTTATAGAGATTATTTATCATTTAATAAACATTGAGTGCTCACTATTAGTTCCACTCCTCCATTCTTTTCCGTAGCTTCTCGAATCAATTCCGGCAGCACTTCCTCCTCTTTTTCTTCCTCCGGAGTTGTTCAAACTCCTTATTTGCCTTCAAATGGGTTCGGCCTATGCTAAGGGTGCTTGGAAAAGCTCCTTTGATGCTGGTGGTCTCGGCTATAGGGGGAAGTGGTGGAGGTCGAATGCATAAGAGGAGGAGAGGAAGTGATTGCACTTGTTTTTGAAGTGGATTGACATTGATTTCATATGTTTTAATTTTTTCATTATTTCCTCATAACTTCTCCATATATTTTCTATGAACAAGAAGCCATTAGAGAGGCTCTTAGAAAGCTTAAGAAGACGGAAGAAGAAGTAGAATAATGTGTTCGGAATTTATGAGAAGAGGGGTGGTATTTATAGGAAAAAAATATGGAAAATATCTTCCATCACTTCACCACATTTCCTATCGCCATGTGCACCATCTCCTCCATCATTTCACACGCCACCTTCCCCTCCCCATGTGCTCTCCCATATGCAAGTGATGATCGGGTGTAAGAGGTTGACTTAGAGTTGCTTAAGTATTAAGGAAATGGGAAATTCTTAGATTTTTCTGATGTGTGTGTGTGTATATATATATATATGTATATGTATATATATGTTATATGTATGTAAATGTGTATATGTGACATGTTTGTGCATGTATATGGATGTGTACAAGAGAACAAACCATGTTGCAACGACTTCAAACAACTTTTGTTTGTTGAACTATTGAAAATCAGGAAGCCAATTCCCGGTCACATTTTCACTTATAATTTAAATTACATATATATGTAAAAAAAATTGAAAATAAATTTTTAATCATTTTTAATTATTAAAATAATCTCATTTGAATTATAAAATCATATAAATCAATATTAAACAAATGTTTACAAAAAGTGCTATTATATTGATAAAGCGATATTAATTTTCTTATATTTTTCAATTCAACATATATCTTCATAAAACTATTATAAATGATTTACTATCACTATATAATAAACTAAAATGAATAATTATCATTTTAAAACAATTATTAGAATAATTAAAATAATTATTAAATCATTAAATCTCAATTTTAAAATCATAAATCAATTATTAAATATAATGGCATCACTGGTGATGTCATAAATACATTTAATTTCAAAAAATAAAATAAATAATTTTATTTCATATTCTTGTGCAACTAAAAAAATAAGTGTATGTATCCAGCTTCGTGTGAGATGGTTGACGATTATACAACTGTTTATTGATAAAACGATTTTCGGTTAATTTATCGATATTTTCCCAGAGTATATATTTTGTAAATACTTATACAATTATCATTGTTCAAAAATCTATAACTTGTATTATAAAACCTTATACTGTAATATTATAAAAATAAAAATAATATATTAATTGATAAATTTATGGGTCATTACAGACTTCCACCTTAAAAGAATTTCGTTTCCGAAATTACACACCAAAAAAAAACCAATGGTATTTGCAAAAAATATTTATTTTAAAACATACATTCGTATGATGTATACAAATCGTCCGATTTGATCTACTATTTGAATCCACAACTTTACTTTCGATCTAATATTGATCCCCTGATCCTCCAGTGCGGACTCTGATTAGGCTTTCCAATTAGAATTTTAGTTTTCCTTGCATAGCTCTCAACTATGATAGAAAACGTAAGTATCCAAACACAAACCCTTATCAATGTTCATCGTCAAGAATCAAGTGATAAATCCCTTTTTGGACCATGTAAACACCTCCAAGTTCCATACTCGAATCTTAGATCAGAATCGTGTGAGAAATTTTGGACGAGCTCCGATACCATGTTAGAATTTGAAACAGAGAAAGGAGAGAGATATACAACGTTAAACAAAAAGAACTACATTGGTATTCTCTTGATTGAAAGATAGAAATTACAAAGCTTTAAATAGACTAAAAACAATTATCCACTAAACTACAGATATGGATCTTAACCACCACTTAACACATTAATAGGAACATACATTATTGACTAATTAAAACATGACATAACTTCTAACACCCTCCCTTCAACTGAATGTGCTAACATCCAGTTTACAAAGTACCAAATAAAAAATATTTAATAAAGTGCGGTTCTTGATTGTCTCATTGTCTTCCATTAACGATCACAAACACTGCTTTTTCATCTTTTTTGGTTGGAATTGCTCAACTGTTTGAAGTAGAAGCATACAAGTGCAGTAGGTAAAACCTATATGTGAAGTAGCTGTGGTAAATTTAGTTCCAAACTTATTTTATATTACATAACTTTCCCTTTTATACTTTTTCAAAACATTAGAATATGACTTCTCAAATCCATCTTTCTCAAACATCATGTTATTTTTGCTAATTACACTTTATTTTATAAAATATACTTTTATAAAATATATTCTTTACTAATTACTTAATTTAAATACTTTTTTATTAAGCCATTTCTAATACTACTTTAAACTTTTTATTTCTAAATATCTTATTAAGTTGATTTATGGAAGATAGAAGAAATGGATAGAGAGAATGATCAAAAGAGATTTATCAGTTAACATTATATTTATACATTCATTACAAACCCTAGCCCGTGTTACAAAATTTTAGACATAACCCTAAGGAATACAGCCTATCGTACATCTCCATCTTATATATAGATAATTAAACTACTATATATACTATTCTTGGATCCCTTTTGAGGTAGACAGTGCTTTATCTTTGAGGTCTAAGTCACCCGCCCTCATTTTTGTACAATCCTACATTAAGTGTTTCTCTTGGAAGCACCAAATGCAAGTTTGGGGACATTCTTTGGTTATATGTCCTAGTCCTTTGTAATGGTAGCAACCCTTTGCCTTTCTTAATCGAATTCTGGGTCTCTTCTTTGTTTTAGGGCATTCACCTAGGAAATGTCCTTGCCTTTTACACCTGAAACAGAATATATCAACCCTAAAAGATTTTTCTTTCTTCTTTTTCTCTGCTTTCCTTTTATCCCTTTCCTTTTCTTTCATATCCTTACATAGAACTGCATAATGCCCTTTTTATCGCATCTATAACAAAAGATTCCGACATAAATTCCTAGTTTTAATTTCTATTTTGCCTCTTTTGTGCATGTACTCTTCGTGTTGCTTTAGATTAGTCCAATACTCATCCCTTTGCATAAAATAAGACATCCTGACCTAAATGATATACTGAGTTATCATCAGAAGTTTCATACTGTTATTTTCTTGACTTATCAAAATTACTTGATTCATACTTGTTCAGATTTGAACTTGCCTTGATTTTACAATGATAAGAAGAATAATTTACCAAGTGTCCGATTCCATTCGCCCAAGCCAACATATGATCGATACATAGAAGATTTTTCCTACCATCACCAAACAAATCAAGACCTTATTCTTGGAACTTTCCAAAGGGATATCATCTTATAAATTTTCCAAATCACACCAATATTTATACTTTTGTATATATAAAATATACTCCTTTTAAAATGAAGTGTCGATTCGCCTTGTTTAAGTATTTAGGAATCCCTATCGATTACATGGAGCTCTTCATGCATCGACCAGAATTCATAAACCACTCAACAGATTAATCACCACAAAACATTTTTATATCAAACAACAAATACCCGCTCATATATATAATACTCTCAAAACTCATTCTAGGGTGTTAGTAACCCTATCTCTAATGAGTTACTCATTCTAAGGTATTACTAACCCTATCTATAATGAGTTTTACCCCACCAAAGCCTAGGTATTCTCTCAACCTAAATGTAACACCCTAATTTTTTTAGTAACGTTATTCAGGAGATTTAATTAGATAATTGAATAGAATAATGAAAATGTTAAAGTTGTTAAGAGATTGAGATTTGTAACATTATAAGGTAGCCGTGCCTTAATGAATGAACAAATGAAAATAAAGAAGTAATAAGATAAGGACAAGATAGGAATAGGTCATATTCCTATACCCTAAACCCTTAAGCTATTATCATTTACCACATTCACAAACTAAAACTAACATAAGAACAAGGCCGACCACCATAAAAGAAGAAAAGGGGTAGATAAACAAGATTTCAAGAAAGAAGTTTAATCAAATTAGTTCTAGAGCAAATCTCAACCTCTTTAACACAAGTTAAAGGTGAATAATAGATTACATCTCATTTTTATATAGAGCTTTCAGATTCTAGATAAGACCCATGTTTATTTTGCAAATGATTTGCCATGTTTTGATTGTTTAAAAGGATATATATATATGCTTGTTGATGATTTAGGCTATTTCATGTAAATTTTATGATAAGAATTGATTTGGAAAACCTATTAAATGATGTTGTGTGCATTTCCACCACGACCGAACCAAGAAGAAGGAAGCAATACCAAACTCCATCTCCATACCTCTACCGAACCATAGTCGAACCATACCCCGCATCTACCACCGATCCAGGAGAAGGAGACCACCGGTCCAACTCCGTCTCCATACCTCTACCGAACCAAGCCTCACCTCCCACAACTACCGGTCCAGGTACCAAACCATAGCCCCTACCGGACCAGTTCATCACCGAATGAAGCATCTCCAACCATTACCGGACCAGCCACCTTCTCCAACCACCGGACCAAGCTACGTCCTCACCACCGGACCAAGCTACGTCCTCACCACCGAACCAACCTGTCTCCAGGGCGCTACCGAATCAAAGCATTGCAGAACCAGAATCACCAATTCAGATTGCCTCAGCCCGGGCCCGCCAGTAGCTGTATACTTCCAAGACCCCTACCCACATCCTCACTCTATAAATAGAGGGGCAGGGGTACAACAATGGCAGACAAGTTTGAGAGCTCAAGCACGAAAGGAACTTTCAAACAACTTTCTTTTACTTGTACCAAAGCTTTGTACTTGTAATCACAACAAAAGAAGAGAAATAACATATAAAGTGGACGTAGGCACATTCTGGCTGAACCACTATAAATCTGCGTGTCTTTTTACAGTTTAGCCCCTGTTTTTCGTATATTTGCATAAATCTCCAAAACCACTAAGAATAACATAAGATCTATTAAATCATACAACTTCGAGGTGTTTGTCCATTTTTTGTGCAAACATTTTTGGTGCTTTCACTGAGAGCTAGAAGCTCGAAGCTTCAGCTTCATCCACTTAAACGAGTTTTCCTAACAGCATCGTCCGCCACTTGGAAAACATGCCTCCCAAACAGAGAAAAGATGTTAACAAAGGAAAAAACATCGCATCAAGCAGTCTTCCAGATCCAGCTGTCACGAACCAAGTAAATCGTCCTCCTCCAGCAACAGTAACAAATGAAGAACAGGCTAACCCAACTACTCCTGCCACAGAACAGCCTGCAGCAATTACTAGAGCAGATCTGGACAGAGTTGTGGTTGAAGTAACTAACCGCTTCACGTCCCAGCAGGAAGCCTTGGTGGACCATCTCATGTCACGCTTAAGGGACGCTGAAGAATCCAACCGCAACACTGAATCATGGGGCGAGTCCCAGTCAGGAGGATCTCAGAGACAACAAAGATCTTCCTTCTTCGAAGGAGCTAACGGCAGAAGTAGCCATGGTAGGAGCCGAGACCGAGCACAGCCCGAAGTTAGGCCTGAGGAAACGTTTGGTACCGAACCCATCAGGGGAGGTACCGGGCGAAGGTCAACTATAGCTAAGCCTGTCATGCTGCCTAACCATAGAAATGCCAGTGAACGGGGCCGAGCTAGAGTCCAGCCAGAAGTTGGACCCGAGGAAGTGCTTAGATCAGAACCCAGTAGGGCGAGATCGAGGCAAGGGCCAACTGTAGCTGACCCGAGCATGCTCCCAGAAGATCAAAGGCAGCCTCTGGAAAATATGAGGAATGATAGACGATACCATCCCTACAGGTCATCTGGACGGAATCAATCCCACAGAACAGAACCAAACTCATTTCTATCTGCTCCAAGTTCTGATGAAAGGATGGCACGCTTATTCAGAGAGTGTGTCCAACGGGAACAAAGAGATCGAGGGATAGGCGCTAGGGTAACCAGCCCTTTCGCCCGCAATATCGAAATTGCTATCACCCCCCGAGAATGGAAGATGCCAACAATGGAACCCTACAATGGAACCTCCGATCCCGTTGTCCACTTACAGAGGTACACGCAGCATATGCTCATGAGTGGAGCGACAGAGGGAGTACTGTGCAAATGCTTTCCGCTCTTCTTAGCAGATCTTGCTACCTCCTGGTTCTATCATCTACCCCAAGGCTCCATCAGCTCGTGGGAAATGTTGAAAGAACAATTTATCAGTCAGTTTCGCATTCATATGGAGCAACCTAAGGACGCTTATTCCTTATCCAGCGTCAAACAGAAACCTGGAGAAAAACTGCAGCAATACCTAACCAGATTCAACGCCGCAGCAGCCGCAGTCCAAGATGCCGATGAAAAGCTTATCCTAATGGCCCTCTGCAGTGGTGTGCATCCGGACACTAAATTTGCTAGAAGGTTGACAAAAGAAAAACCAGCTACTTTACCCGATTTCTTCCATGAAGCCGGGAAATACATGAGGCTTGAGGATGCTGCCGTTGAAGGGCAGTCAGGACAGCAAAATAAGACTACCCATGGCAACGCCCCTGCTGTGGCAAGGGACGTTCGAAGAAATGATTCCAGAGACAATGCTGGGGGCAAGAAGGGAGAAAAGCGCCTATATCGGCCAGGACCAAGATTCGACACTTACACCCCTTTGAACGAGACCGTCGAAAATATCTTCCTTGCCACCCAAGGCGAAGTTAGATACAAACGCCTACCATACAAGAAAGAATCAGATAACGCACAGAAGTCTGGAAAATTTTGCCGCTTCCACGAATCTCACGGGCATGATACCAACGAATGCCATCATCTCCAAGATCTGATTGAGGAACACATCAGAAGAAAGAAACTGGAACGTTATGTAAAAGGTTAGGACAGGACCCCAGCTCCTGCCAATGAAAACCCAAGGCTACCCTCACCGGGGGCCGACAGAGGAAATCGCAACGCTAGCAGCTCTAGCCAAGAAAAGATAGTGGTCCATACCATCTCAGGAGGGCCACACATCGCAGACAGAAGCTGGAAAGAGATGGAAAGATACGGAAAGTCGCTTAGAGACAATAAAGACTATGTCAATTCGGTTATAGAAGAGCGCCACCCGAAACGGAAAGAAAGTAATGACATCACGTTCGGTAAGCGTGACCTAGAAGGAAGGCAGTACCCTCACATGGATCCCATGGTCATCTCTGCCCGACTTGGTCCCGCCGAAGTATACCGAATCCTGGTAGACACTGGAAGCTCGGTAAACATCCTGTTCAAACACGCATTCGACAAAATGAAGCTATCAATGAAGGATGTATCCCCCTGCGATAAACCACTGCACGGCTTCACTGGAGATGCGAAGATGCCCCTCGGGCAACTGGACCTTTTTGTTGAAATTGGAAGCCATCCCCGCTCTGCTGTACGGAAACAAACATTTGTGCTAATAGAAAACCAGTCGGCCTACAACGCCTTCTTAGGAAGGCCATCCTTGTCTGACTTCCAAATTGTCTTAGCCCCATGGTGCCTAAAGATGAAATTCCCAACAGACAATGGAGTGGGGGAAGTGGAAGGAGACCAGGACGTTGCTCGAGACTGCTATGTAACTGAACTTCGCAACAACCACAGGAAGGATAAAGGGAAGGGTGTAGAGATTGCCCTCTGCACAAAAAGCCTAGAAGCATAGCAATTAAAGAAAGCCCCTCCTCTTCGATATACCAGCGACCCTTTCAATGAATTAGACCCTAGGGACAAAGAGGAGGAGGCCACCGCCGAGCCTGCAGAGGCTATGGAGTTTATATCTGTAGACAAGCACGACTCAAGTAGACTATTGAAAATTGGATCCCAACTAAAAGCCGAATTGAAGGAACAACTCATCGATTTTCTCCGCAACAACTTGGACGTATTCGCATGGTTACACGCTGACATGACTGGAATCTCCCCCGACATAGCCTGCCACGTATTAAACATTGATCCTACCAAGGCGCCTGTAAAACAAAAAAAGAGAAGTATGGGGGCAGAGCGATCAGCAGCCCTCGATGAAGAAGTAAAGAATCTACTCGCCAATGACTTCATACGAGAAGCTGTTTACCCGGAATGGATCGCCAACCCGGTGCTGGTAAAAAAGGCTAATGGGAAGTGGCGAACCTGCATTGACTTTTCCAACCTAAACGACGCCTGCCCAAAGGATTGCTTCCCACTTCCCAGAATCGACCAACTTGTAGACAGCACAACCGGGCACGAACTCCTATCTTTTATGGATGCATACTCAGGATATAACCAAATTTCTATGCATGCTCCCGACCAAGACCACACTAGTTTCATCACCGATCGAGGTTTATACTGCTATAAGGTAATGCCTTTCGGACTTAAAAATGCAGGAGCCACCTACCAGCGCCTCGTCAACAAGATGTTTGCGGGGCTGATAGGACAAACTATGGAAGTATATATGGATGACATGCTGGTAAAGCCAAGGAAAGCCAAAGATCACGTAAGCCACCTAGGCAAGATGTTTCAAGTACTTCGACAATATGGAATGAAGTTGAATCCACTGAAATGCTCCTTCGGAGTGTCATCTGGGAAGTTCTTAGGATTCATCGTTCATGCCAGAGGGATAGAAGCAAACCCTGAACAAGTCCGAGCGCTAAGGGATATCAAGATACCTTCCACCCGAAAGGAAATGCAAAGCCTAAATGGAAAAGTGGCTGCCCTAAGCCGATTCATCTCCAAGGCAACGGATAAGTGCGTCCCCTTTTTCGAAGCTCTAAAGAAAGATAAAGGAAAGTTCGAATGGATGGACGAATGCTTAACCGCTTTCCTTAACCTAATCGAACACCTCCAGAAACCACCAGTACTCTCGACTCCAAGTGAAGGCGAAGAATTATACCTATACCTTGCTGTGTCATCTCACGCTCTAAGCGCTGCCTTGGTAAGAGAAGACAACCGCACGCAACGACCAGTTTACTTCGTCAGCAAAAGGTTTACTGGGGAAGAAGTCAGATATCCTAAACTTGAGAAGTTAGCATACTGTTTACTAATCACATCACGAAAATTGCGTCACTACTTCCAATCCCATTCCATCAAAGTTCTGACCGATCAACCGCTGAGGTAGGTACTCCATCGTCCCGACACTTCTGGGCGATTACTTAAGTGGTGCATTGAACTGAGTCAGTATGATATCACCTATCACCCTCGCACCGCCATCAAGGGACAGGCCATGGCTGATTTCATTGCAGAGTTCACTACCAACGAAGATCAGGAGCGACTGGAAATAACAGAAGATGTCAAGTGGAATCTCTTTGTGGATGGGGCATCAAACGAACAGGGCTCGGGGGCAGGTGTGGTAATAATCACTCCCAGGGGAAATAAACTGCACTATGCTATAAGGTTGGAGTTCGCTGCCACCAACAACGATGCAGAATATGAAGCAGTGATAGCTGGACTAGAAATTGCCATAGAAATCGGGGCCAATTCTTTGTGTCTTCACAGCGATTCTCAGCTTATTGTTAATCAAATACTAGGAGAATTCCAAGCTCGAGAAGAACGACTCATAGCATATCTAAAGAAGACCAAGTTACTTCTCAGCCGATTGGACCACTACTTAGTCAAACATATCCCTCGGGAGGAGAACCGAGAGGCCGACGAATTAGCAAAGCAAGCAAGTGTGAGAGACATCGCCATCTTCGGGGCAGTAACCATTTCAAAGCAACTGGCCCCAAGTTTTGAGCAAGTAAATCTGATAGCTGCAACCGAAGAAGCAACTTGGATGACTCCCATCCAAGACTACCTACAAAGTGGCACTCTACCCGACGGGCGTAACGAAGTCAAGAAAATCTTGAGGAAAGCATCCCGCTACACAATACAAGAAGACATCCTCTATCGACGTGGATTCTCTAACCCGTTATTAAGGTGTGTCGCCGGGAGAGAAGCCAAGGAAATCTTATCCAACATCCATCAGGGGAGCTGCGGAGATCACACCGGAGGGCAAACATTAGCAAAAAAGATACTCCGATACGGATATTTCTGGTCCACCTTAAGCTAGGATGCCTTAGATTTCATCAAGAAGTGTGACAGATGCCAGAAATTTGCTAAGATTCCACGGCTACCAACAACTGAGATTACTCAAATGACCAGCCCTTGGCCCTTCGCAATATGGGGAATTGACTTAATCGGCGAGCTACCGATAGGCCGAGGCGGGGCCAAATATGCTATAGTGGCAGTTGATTACTTCACCAAATGGGTGGAAGCGGAACCACTGAATAAAGTATCTTCAGCAAAAGTTATTAACTTCTTAATCAAAAATGTTCTATGCAGGTACGGAGTCCCACTCAAAATCATATCAGACAATGGACTTCAGTTTGACAGCGAAGAATTCGCCAACTGGTGCTAAGAACACGGAATTCATAAAAGCTTCTCATCCGTAGCATATCCCCAGGCAAACGGACAAGTCGAAGCAGTCAACAAAATTCTGAAAACTCTGATAAAAAAGAAGCTCGAAAAGTCAAAGGGCGCTTGGGTGGATGAACTCCCTACGGCACTGTGGGCCTACCGCACATCTTTCAGAACATCAACAGGGCACACTCCTTTCTCTTTGGCATACGGATCGGAGGCTATGCTCCCAGTTGAAACCATTGTGCCTTCCCACCGTAGGATCCACTATAACCCGGAAGAGAATGAAGAGCTCCTCCACATGTCTTTGGATCTAGTTGAGGAGAGAAGAAACGATGCAGTCCTTAAAACAGCAGCCCACAAGCAGAAAGTGGCAGCGCAATACAACTCCAAAGTCAAGTATCGTACCTTACAAGAAGGGGATCTTGTCCTCAAGCGAATCTTCCCTCGCCCCGGAGCACTAGACCCAATCTGGGATGGACCATATGTAATTCATAAAGATCTGCACAACGGAGCCTATATTTTGTCAACAGTGGACGAAGAGGTGTTCCAGAGGGAATGGAACATCCAACACCTCCGTCGATACTTTTCTTAACTTGTATTGCCCATATGAAGTGAATTAACAAAGAGAATCAGTGGACGTAGGCCTTTTCATGCCGAACCACTTTAAAAAACTTTGTCTCTTTTTTAACTTGTTCCTTTATATCTTGGCTACTTGTTAACTTTATCCTTTTCTGTTGAACAAAATCCTATGCGCATAACATTTCCACTCAAAGCACTCCACGGCGCAACTTCGCCTGGGCAAAACCTAACAGGTACTATGCGAATCTATGCCCTCGCCAATGAGACACTTTCGCTCCAGCATCCCTCTGCTGTGGGTTAACTCATTGCTCGCGACGGCCCTTAAAGCCAACTGTAATGAGCCGATTATAAGCCACCGAGAAGGCCGACTATAGCCGAGGCAGCTCATTACGGCGTTAGGCTCGCCGGCAACTATGAACCGACTATAAGCCCCAACATAAGGTGTGGCCAGCCAAGGGCAGTTCACAGTTGACGATCGGCACCCACGCTAGCCGGCCACAGTAAATCGAATAATACCCACAATTACGGGCCATAATGGCCCGGGTAGTTACTGTGCGCGATCTCGGCTCCGATGTGTCTTAAGTACGGCTGTGGTAAAAAAGAATTAACTCCCCGCGGAGGCGTAAGATGGGTGACAAATGTCTCCAAGACCCACAGCTAGGGAAAGTGACTACAAAACCCGTTTGCCACGAACTTAAGCACATCGAAGGCCTTCCGTGATTGGAAGTTTTACTATTTCACATATTTTAATTTTACTTAAAAAGCTTTCCTCCTATCCTCTATAACAATCCATAAAGTACAGGATACAGAATAGGAGATACTCGCCAATGGATGCAGGGATTCACAATCGGATGGAAGGGCATTCAACTGCTTTCTATGCTCGGTCATACAAGATATTCGAAACTGCCATCTACAAACAGAACATGAAAGGCGGTATTTTCTTCCTTTATGTACAAATACATGGCTATAATTTGTTCACACCACACACTAATATTACAAGTCATGAAATTATGTTTTAAAACCAGAACCTGACATCAAACACAATTCAATTACAAGAATATGCATAGCTATATTTCTCATACAACATGTCAAAATAGCAACAAAACATTCGGAAGACGACAAAATCATCTTAAGTTAAAGAATTACACATCAAGAATAGAGCTGTTTATTACAAGTAGCAAAAGAATTACAACTTAAAAGTTACTCTACTGTTTTAAGACTAACGTATACGGCCATGTCAAGTCTACAAAAAGAATATTCCAGGTCTGATCAAGGGGCCGGCTGCATTGGAGTTTTATCCTTGTCCTGTTGACCACCTGTCCAGTCAGAGAAAGGATTCATTAGTGATAAGCAACCAAAGTTAATGGAGAGACTAAAAAGGAAGACTTACCAGCACCTGCTTCTTGACTATCCTGGTCGTCATCCTCTACTTGCACACCTGCCTCCTCAGCAGCAAGCAACCGCATACCCTCCTTCACCGCCACCTTCTCCTCCTTGGTAAACTGGGCAGTGACCACATCCATGCTGAAGGCCACACCACCCTCTTTATCCGCATCCGCCTTAGCTTCCTCCAGAGCCCGAAGATAAATCTTAGCCATGACCCTAGGATAGTCATCCATCCAGGATAGGTTGCCCTTCTTCCAAGTTCGGAAGTACATGTCCTGAAGCATTTCATCCATCATCCCCTCATTCTCCTCGAACTCCCTCATCCGGGCCTCGGAAGCCGACAACCTTCCAACATCAGTTTCTCTCTCCAAGCGGTATCTCGAGCAGTCAGCCTGAAGGGATTTCCGCATCGCCTCCATCTCCTCCTTCAGCCTAACCTGAGCGAGCTCTGCGGCTTCAAGCTTCCCCGACAGCTCCTCTACCCGCTCAAGATCCGCCCTCCGAACCTCATCCACTGTCGAGATGGCCATATTTATCTGTTCCTTGCAGGCGGCCTCCATCTTCCGCAGTTCCACCTTACTAGCCTCCTCCATAGCCTTCCTCAATCGCCCGGAGGCAGCCTCATGCTGAGAAATCTGAATGGCCTGGTCAGCGAGCTGTTTGGCCTGGTCCGAAACCATCAATCTTAGTCGGATGTTGGCACTCCCAATCTCCTCTCCAGCCTTAACCAATCGGGCATGATGCCCCATCAGCTTCCTAGTCTCCTCCGCCACCCGATCAATACTAGCCTTGGCCTCGTCTCCCATGGTAACTATCCGAGTGGTAAGTAGGTCAAGATCTAAGGACTTAGCCTCATCAAGCACCCGTACCATGGGATTGCGGGGAAGAAGGTGCTCACCAGTAACCTCGTCAAAGATGATGTCGTGGGAACTTGGATCCAGATCTGGATGACCCGCAAATGGGTTACGAGCCAAGTCAGGACGGTCGATATGAGTAACAGAAGGGTTTCCGGACGGGTGCGGAGAAGGTGCGAACTCGCTGTCCTCCTCTGTGATATCATGAAGAGGCTGAGCCGGGAGCTGAGGACCGGGCGAAGGTTCGGATAAAGGACGACTCCTCTTTCTTTGCTGAATACCCTCTTCGATAACCCCGAGAAGAGGATGGTAGCCGACTACATCCCCGGAGCGGTGGGTCGAAGGCTTCGGCTTGCCAGAAGTTTTGGAAAGCTTGTACTGTTCAAGCCTGTGCCGAAGATCTGAGGCCTTGGCCGTTTTACCTACTCCTGATATGAAGAAAAAGTGTCACAAGCATATATTGATCTATAATTCGAGAAAACACGGCAAATTAAAAGGTAATAAGAAAAGAAACACATCTGTGGTTGTACAAACCCTGGGGAGGAGTAGGATACTGCAATAAGTCCTGGATTTCATTCCAGGATGGGAGCGGGTCATAAAATATTCCTATGTCCCTATCATAAATGGAGCCCGCAGGAATCAAAAGTTCACCTTGAGTCGTCGGAGCCACCTTGGCTGGGTTGGTCTGAGAAGACTCACTTGCACCGGTCCCGGCCTTGTCCGCTTTCCCGGTTTTCTCTACCAAAGCCGGATCTTCGTCCAGCCCCTCGAAAGCTTGGTGGAACGCATCGTCCATCCACTCCTGAATCTCGCCCGCTTGCCCAGGAAGCAAGGCCCCGATGCCATCGCCACCTTTATCACCTTCCCGACCATCTCCACCCTCACCTCTTTCCTCCTCTATGTCTTCCTCCTCCTGGGTAAGTGGACAATTGCTGGGGGAGGGACCGTCCGACTTCTTGAGTTTCTTACCTCCGACGGCTGGAGGTTTCATGAAAGTTTTCCTCTTGCTACTCTCTACCGTAACACCTTCCTTGGTCTGAGCAGCCGCCCTCTCCTCCGCCGTTTCCCTCAGCTTAACTACTGACTGCTGTGGAAGGATTAAGTTATACTCCAGAAGGATCGCATTTCTGATCAGGAAGGCAGATGATCTATATTTCCCGAGAATAGCTTCTATCTCAGCCGCCGTCTGAACCAGGCGGTCAGTCTCCACAATCGCAAAGCCACCTGTCGCTAGCAAAAATGAGAAAGTATGAGAAGAAGCCACTACAAGAAAAAACGTCATTTACAGCAGATATTCTCAGCGTTTGTGCCTTGAATGCGGTGGACAATAATACTGGAGGGAAACTTTTACGTCCGAACGCTGAGAAAACGTAAATAATATAACTTTGCCGCCTCATTTTTTCACTTCTCCAAATTACTTTTCTTAGCCTTTCATCTCGTTAACACCTTCACCACCAAAAACCAAATTAAATCTCTCTTCCAATCACCAAAATTTGCCTTCATCACCCCCGCTCTGTCGTTCAGACATCTCCCTTCACCATTCTTTCGTTTTCGAATCTGAATCATCACCGCTAGTTGCTCCCTCTGCAGGTACCTGTTTCCAGCGATTTGTCGATTTTATTTAGGTTTAAAATGGGTTCTTCGATTAGTTTAATCAACGTCTATTTCGATTTTGTTTTTTCAGTATGTGTTTCTTTATTCATACATCAATTTCGATTTTGTTATTTAGGTTTAAAATGTACTTTTATATGTGATCTAGTTACTGTGATTAGCCGTGCTTGGTCAAGTATTATACTGGAAAATATGAGTAATATAATCATGCTCTTGATTATTTCCCTTCTAAGCTTTGTTTACACTTTCCACCTGCTTGATTATTTCCCTTCTATATTTAGTTTTACGTTGGCAAATCCTTATTTCATGCTCTTGAATTAAATCATAATATCTTACCAGTACAACACATTGTAAACTTTGGTTCTAATCTAGTTACTAGGGTATATGGGTTCATGTCATATATCTGATTTTTTTTGTTTTAATTTGTTGTGGTTTTGCTAAGTATACACAAATCTTTAACATTGTTTTATCTTCAGGCCTAGTGACATCGCATTTTCCTGATCCATACCCACATATTTTACCAAAAGTCTAGGTAAAAAATAGCAGAAGTTGCTTATTTTTCCACCTGGAGAGATGAATATGTAATAAATTTCTATAAACTTTTTTTTCTCAAACGAAGGATACACTGAAATCACCACCAGTAGAAAACAAAACAACGAAGAGAACGTCAATGATATATATTTTTATTACTACTTTTTTTATCTTTGTTATGGAGGTTTTCGGTATGTAGATTTTGGAGATAAAACACCTGGCAATCTACTCCAATGTCACACTTCGGTATGCAGACTTTCGATATTCATAAAGAATGAATAACTATAATTTAAATTGGGATTTCATAGTGATAAGTTATAAAAGTAAAACTTATTAGGTGAAATTATTAGAGTAATATAGAATATATTTATGATATTTGAATAGATAATATATTAGCATTGAATTATGATAAATACAAATGCACGACATTGCTGAATAAATAAATGGGTATTTATTTGTTATAATTGGCGTCCCCCCTCATAACTCATATGACATTGATGAATAAATAAATGACATGAATTTGTTTTTAATACCGAATATCCTTCGAGTCCCTTATAAACCATATGCTAGTGCATTTACAAAATTCTTATATCACCCTTGTTTACTAATTGTTTCACTCATAAGATATCAAATAAAATGCCTAATGTGGCTATTAATCAAGCATGTCTATTTGAGCTTTTGAGATACATTCAACTGTTTTTTCTTTTTCTTGTATTGATTAATTACAAAGCTAATGGATGCGTGAACTAAACACTATAGTTTTATATAAATAGGAATCATAAAAGATGGAAGTTCATATATTAGTCAACGATGTAATATCAGTTAACACCGCTTCACATAAATATCTAATTGTATTACGGTCTAGGCTGGGAGAAATTATATCAATTAAATGTAAGATGCATCGATTCATTTTTTATACAAATTGCATATAATTCTTCAAAGTAGTGCACAAGAGACAAAATAATATGATAAATATGACCATGTATAAATCAGACATAGTTTGAAGAGGCATTAGGGAATTTAGAAAATATCCACGAGTAGATTGAAGTTTAATTCCATGATACAAAAGTAGCATTGTTCATTGAATAAATAAACAAACTGTATAAGGCACTGTTTTACTAGGCATGTTTGTTTTACGGCAACATAGTCTTTAAAACAAGTCATTATAACTTATAGGGCCTGGAAATAGTTTCCCTTTTGTTATCATACACCAGTAATTCTTTTCATGGAATCCCGACTTAATATAATTCTAAATACAATGTTTAGGTTTAAGAGAAAATTTGCAAATTTGCCAAGGACCGACTCCATCTCAAATTGTTGCATTCTTCATGATTCTTTTGGTATCCCTCAGGTTAAGAGCATCACCAAAAGCAAGATTCTGTGTATTCTCAAGGCTCAAGGTATTTTGTAGTTTAATATGACATATTGGTTTATATACAGTTTTGTTATCTATTCTCTTTGACATGATTATGTTGAAAAAAATGCATTTGCGCAAATAATAAATGAGACACATTTGATTTTTTCGTTCCTTTAATTTTTACAATTTATCACATCTCATGTCTAACTTACAAAAGATATTATCTATGAAGATGTGTATTTAGCGTATTGGTTACTGCTAGATTCAAAAACCAAAGTGTATCGAGCTACATTCAGTTATTTACGCAAGTGCAGAATACATGCCTTTTTTCTCCTTTTCTTTTTTAGATTTTTACTCATATCCTATGAATGTGTGTTTCCAGTGCCTAATATTCCAAATAATTATTTGGTATAAATGATGATGCATGATGTTCATATACAAAACTTGCATTATAATATGCATATCATTCTTGATAATGGATTCTTAAAACATTTTCATGGTTCTGATTGGGAGTATTTGTTATGGTAACTTAACACGGTTACTTTGTAAACTGTTATATTGAAGTAACTATTTCGTTAACAGTGTTAGTATCATCTCTCTGCATGGAAGCTTTTTGTTGTTCAGTTCATACTTCTGCCTTACACTTTATGCAAGGTATTTTATTGATAAATTTCATTTTAAGTATTTGACCGTATAGCTAAATTCATTGCTAATTAATTTTCAGGTGCAGCCTTATGTCCTGCATCAATATTTAATGCAATGTTTGTTTCGGGTTAATATTTTTTAGATTGGAGACTAAATCTTCTTCAAATGTCACGGTAAACCTTTATATAAACTTAATTACATGTATGGTTGAATTAAAAAAATCAAACATAGAAAATCTTTCTAGTTAAACATGTGCTTGCGAGATAACACACTGTTATAAAACTTTAAGCACAATAAACAAAAATGGAAAGATATATTTAACATACATTTTTATTGGATTTTTTTTCGTATTTTTTATTTGAATCGTATTGCATCAAATTGTTCATTTCTTAAGGATAGACAAAAGCTTGCAGCTCTATCTTCTAAAAATAGAGGATTGCTAAGTGGAAATAGAAATCAATTCAATATACTCTGATGGACCCATGTATTGCAAAGTGAAAACAGAAATTAATTCAGTACACTAATGGACCCAGTACATTATATTACCATGTCCATCAGGTTAAAATGGATATAGCAACTGGAATAGATATAGCACAGACAGGCTCTAGGCTACAGCTCTGGCTAAAGTCATAAGTTCAAATACTAGTTATATAATTTATTGTCTGGCCCAAACATTGTTATAGCTTATGCTCTTTTGCATCTCAAAGTTTTTTAACCAATGTTTTACTAGTCGTCAATGCCTTGATTTTTTTTTCAAAGTTTGTCATTTTTTGTATGATGCACATGTATATGCAAGTTATAACAAAATTGAATGCATGCCCCATAAGTTCACATGCTAAGATATATACAGACATTATTTTTTCCACGCTTCATCTAAAAAACTCTATAAAATCATGTTTGAGTTATTGCATGATGGTTTCCGAATCAAACCAAAGAAATGGTTGGTTGTATGTGGGCGTGGGCAAAACAACATGGTATCAAACTATATCTTTGTAATGGTTATTTTCATGATGGCATAGTTTTCACATATTTTTTTGTATCTATTTAATAAAATCATGTTTCATTTATTGCACGATTGTATCAATGTGAACAAATGCCTATTTTACAGTCTACGCGAATTATCAGCAGCAAGGAGTTAAATATTGCACTGCTAAGGAAAATTAATACCTTAAACTAGTCTCCATCTTGTTTTACAGTGCAGAGCAGTTACCTGGACTGTCCAAAGTTAAAAACTAGAGTTGAGCTTATGCAGCGTTCCCAGAGTTGGCATCAACAATGAACCTTAAAGTTAATAATACGATGTTTTTTTCTAACTGAATTTGTAATATCAGAAATTTACTTGGTGAGGACCTCGGCCAACCCAACACTAATGAGCTCAATCAAATCGAGAATCAAATAAATCCCTTTAGGCATGGGAGAGACTGCTGGAGCTTGTAAGATGATGGATTTTGTACAGCAACAACCAAAACAACAGACGCAACAACAAAGTATCAAGGTGCAATGTAATACACCTAATTCACATGGTGAGTTTTTCCCTTTCTTCTATGGTTGTTATAGTTTAGTATCGATTTAACATGATACTGTATTAATGCCATTTATCTTCAACAACCAAATGAACCTTTTGGAAAAAAACTGCAGTTGTGTTCAATTTTCGATCTGAGATAGTTTAATTTTGAAATTCTTAGTTGTAATGAATAAGCGTGCATTTAATAATGAATGAGAAGCTTTGAGACAAAATTAGTGGTGAATTAGAGAGCATGAACTCATGTTTCGGGAAGGAAAATATGATTTACCCTTTTTCCCTAATCAGTGTTTAACTCACATTTTTCAAAAGTGAATAAATTAGAGCTTAAATATAAACTAACTGTCACTTAATAAGTTGATTTGTTTTGAAATTGCTTGGACATGTACAAAAAGATTTACGACTTATCAAATTGCTTAGTTTTGTTAAAAGTCAAATTTATTATCTATCAGATCATGACATAAATAGA
The DNA here is from genome assembly GCA_030737815.1 of Allium fistulosum. Classification (NCBI taxonomy): domain Eukaryota; kingdom Viridiplantae; phylum Streptophyta; class Magnoliopsida; order Asparagales; family Amaryllidaceae; genus Allium; species Allium fistulosum. The sequence goes on from CM060906.1 coordinate 774,631,085, forward strand.
ATGTTACAGTTTTAAACCTATCTATCAAATTGCTTAGTTGTAAATATATAACACTTATATGAGTGTCTGTCTTGTAGTGTATCCACCAACCTGATGAAGTAAATATTATCATGCCCTATCTAACCTATTTATTATTGTGATCATCAATTCTTCTTTGTAAATTGATTTCTGAACAGTTAAAAACAAATGAAGTAAAATAAATGTAAAATCAAGGTTTGATGAACCCTTTTTTTAGAACTGAGAGGAATTGACTTTTTTTATGCTTCCTCCTCATCCTAAAAATCACTGTGCAGTTGCTGCTATAAGTATCAATGGTGTTATCAATGTGACGCGGACGCTAATTTGTTTTTATATGTGTACATTAGCCTACATCAGTGTAGAAGTGGTAAATGAGTGAGATAATGACGAAATAAAATTTATTTAACTACCGTCGTTCACTCACCATTGTACATCCAGTTTTACAGTCTTTTTTTGGCTACTATAACTGAAACATAAATATCTTTTGATAGTCTATTTTACAGAAACAAGAAGAAGAAAGACAGAAAGAGAAGTTGATGGTTCCACCTAGTAGCTCTGTTGGTAGTCTCTTCGGTTGACATAGTCTTTTTGATGGGAGATGATCTGTCGGTAGGTGGTCTTAGAAATAGTGAAAGAGGTTGCAGAAATTTTTATGGAAGGGATGGAGGAGGCAATTTTTATGGTATAATTCATTATTTAAAATTGTATTTCCTTTTGACATTGCCTGACAAAGAGACTCAAAATTTTCAGGATTCCCTTTTTACAGTCCAATAAAGAAACTCAAAATTTTCAAATGGCTTAAATATTAAACAATGTAAAGTTTTTATGATTTACATGGCTTGCATGAAGCAAGATTATTTTCAGCATGAAAAAAATTAAGAAAAAAGTAAAAAAGGCTAGAAGAAAACAAGTTATTACAAGTTTAGTTCTCCATTCGAATTTTGTTATAAGAATATGCATGTTTTTTACTTGTCATCATTTTACATTTAGTGCATTCTGAAAATGCTAAAAACAAAATTTTAGCTGTATTCGAGCAAATTCAAAGTGCGTAGACGTAAAGTAGAAAAAGTGCTTATTTTCGTATTAAGTTTTGAACGGGGTGTATGTTTACGGGTTCTGCGTTTGAAATAGGTTATTTTGGAAGAGCCCGGACAATTTTGAAGAGAGAATCGGAAAAAGTGGGAAGGGGATTTTGGCGCATCAATGGGCATCACAGGTTTTGCACTACCATCTCATCTGCACCTATTTTTTTTTCCTTCCAATATTATATGTAATTTAACTTAAATTGTAGCATCAACGGTGAATGTCTACAACCAATTAAATAGTAAAAGAATCAATCGCCTGTTATGTTTGAAAACCCAAGTAGGAGTTCACCTACAGATCGAATGGCTAGGAGCAACCAATGCATGTTATTTAGTAATATTAGATCAACAAAAATGCATCAATTGATCATTAAGTCTTTGGTCTAACCGTCTACATCTTTGGTGCCATCTTTGACATATAGACGTTTTTATTACAATAGCGTATCAAAACTAATATGCTGATTACAGTCCCTATCAAAAAAATAGTATACATCCATGATATATGAAAAAGAGTTTGCAATGATGATATCTTATGGGAGACTGCGGTAGCTCATAACATTTAGAAAGGGAAAACTAAGTAGTAAATGTAATTTACTAGTGAAAAAGAAGCTGTCATTTCAGCTGTTGAAACTTGAAAGTGGAGCTTTTTAACTAAATAAATTGATGATTGATCAGTTTTCCTACCGAAATCACAGCAATACACAATTGTTTTTAAATGTTCAACTGCTTCCACCTACTACTGAGAATGGTTTAATGAAGTTGTCTGGCACGATTGGTGAACTGCAGTTGTAAGTTTACAGTGGAAGTTGTCACAGTGATAGCAGCAGTTTTGTGAGTATGGACAGTGGTCGTAGGGGGAGGTGAATGGAGCCGTGATATGGGGATGAAATTGCAGCAGTGTTTTGAGGCGCAGAGGGTGGAAAATGAAGAGTGTGTTGACATGAGAGGTTGGATGGTGGACAGATGAAGTGTGGCGGTGAAGGGACTGTTGTAAGAAAAGGGGAGTGTTATAGTTTTGGGAGATATGTATGCCCGGCGATTGATGTGCACATGTGGTTTGTGAATGTGTGGAGAAGTCTGGAATTTGTGGCGCTGGTAGTTGATGAAATGAAGTGTGGTGATGAATGTGTAGTCTGAAGAGATGTTGCAGTGATGAAGTGAAGCTTGTTGGCGGATTTGTATGATAGTGGAAGATTTGTGGTGCAGGCAATGAGGTGCAGCAATCGTTATATTGAAGGCAGGTTATGGTGATGGAGGTTGATTGATCAGATGGGCAAGGGATGAAGTGCAATGCAATGAGGTATGGTGACAAGCTCGTTGGGTCAGTGCAGGCAGGCAAGTTGGTGGCAGTGATGAGTGATGGTAAGATGAAGGGGCAGAGGATGTTAGAAGTGGCAGGGTGGTTTGTATTGATTATAGTGGTGGGTTGTGGAGGAGTTTCAGTGTAACAGTTGATGGGGCAGTGGAGGTGGAGGTAGACAGTTTTGTTTGGGGAGTTGTTGTGGACTGTGGAAGGTGACCGAGTGGAAGAAGTTGCCAGATATGGATTTGTATATTAAATGAGGATGTATGTGATATGAAGTGTGAGTGGTGAATGTATCTGTGGTATGGAGAGGCTTATGCAGTGGATGAAGTAATTGTAGATGATAGAAGTGATATGAAGGATTGCACAGTCAAGTGAAGGTTGAATAGTTGTAAGGCAAATGAGCAGTGATGAACTTTGGGGAAGTTTGTGATTGTGAGTGATGAAGTATTGAAGCTAGTGACAATATTTAGGTGGTATATGTTGACAGATGTGCAGTTACAATATATGGGTGGTTTGGCTGCTGATGTCAGTGAGAGTTGATGTAATGTTAACAGGAAGTGATGAATTATGTGATGCTTGTAAATGTGGTGATATGTGCACTGGTATGTAAATGAGTGATATGTTAACTGAAATTTTCCATAATGGATGCTTGTGATGGGTTGGCAGGAAGTTTTGCAGAGCAGTGGTATATGTGCACTGGTGCATGGAAGTTATGTAAGTAGTTTGGTGGTTATTTGCGTGCTGTTATGTTGCTGATGAATGTAGAACGGTAGTTAGTTAAAAGCAGGGAAGTTTGTATGTTATATGTGTTGTGATGAAGGTTGTTGAAGTGAGGAAGTGATGAATTCAAATGCAATGCAGTGGGGTGTTGGGGGCTGGTGAGTAAAGAAGTGTTAGAGGAAGATTTGTGTGTAGTAAATGCTTTAGTGGAATATTATTGTTATTTTTGTTTATGGATATTATTGAAACTTGGTTTATGGATGTCTTTTGTTTATTAATATTGTCTTAACTAGTTTATGTAACTAATTAATAGTTATTAAAACCTGTTATATATACTAGTTGCTTGAATATACTCAAAATATAGTTCTGGAATATTCAAAAATAGAGTGGAATATTAAAGCTGTCATATAAATAGAAGACAGCATCTGATTAATGCTGTCAATGAAGAAACAACAGCGTTCAATTCGTGCTGTAATTATCTTAAAATAGTCAATAACAGCGTTTAGTACATGCTGTCGAAATAGTTGATGATTCAATAACAGCGTTTATAAAAAGCTGTTGTAAACAGTTAAAGTAGAATTAAAACATCTTCGACAACTAAATTATTGACGCTGTAGAAACATAATACAGCATGTTTTAAAACGCTGTAAAAACGTTATTGACAGCTTGTAATAAACGCTGTCAAAGTGATGTTTCAACAGCGTTTATCGAAAAGCTGTTGTAAGTTCTGTATATACGACAGCATGTCGTTATACAGCGTTTGAACTAACGCTGTTGTATCGTATTACAGCGTTTATCAAACGCTGTTAAAAGCCTTTTGTGGTGTAGTGAGCATCGCAATCGGGATGGAAATTATAAGTAAAAGCATCAACTTACATCCAGAAGTAAAGCGCCGAATTGAAACGGAGTCGTCCCTGACAAAGAACCACTCCTTCTTGAACATGCTGAATTTAGAATACAGATCCAAGACCGGCTTGAAGGTCACGACTGACTCCAAGCTAATGTATGGGGACCCCTTCTTCTAGCCCCTCAAATTATACAAGTATCGGATCTCCCGGTTAGAAGGAGCACGACCATACTTCCTCTGGAAAATGACGAAGAGGCTCACCAGTATAGCATAAGAGTTGGGTTGAAGCTGGAATGGGGCCACCTTGAGATATGTGAGGAAGCTGGTTACCCAAGCATGAAGAGGCGGAATGGCACCATACATGCAGTGGTATCTGCTGTAAGCAAAGTACCCTTCAGGAGGGTCGTATGGCATAACATCTCTCCCTGGCAACATCATTCGCGCCCTATCAATTCCGAAAGAACGAGAGATGACATCAAGCTGCTCTTCCTTAAGGGAGCTAGGAAAGCAATCGGGCGGGAAGTTCAGAAGTTCCTGAGGGCCGTACCCGTCCACTAGTGATCTCGGGGTTGGTCCGTGACGTTCTTGATTCGGCTGAGCTAGGGGCACGGCAGAGGAACCTCCTTCGCCCCCGGATTTCTTTTTGTCTGATCGAGTTTCCGCTTTACGAGACATTATCTGCAAACACAGAAAGTACATCATTAAAATGCATGAATTATGTAACCTAGAACTTCACTGATAATACAAGTATAAAAGCTCATCCGGTATTAGATTCATTTGGTACTTAGAAACCATCGGTTCCATTCGAAAAATCAAAAACATATGTCCCATTCGGCATTCCGAATACGAAGACTTATTTGGCTATCACGCTCTCACATGTTCATTCGGTAGAGCAGGGCCCCGAGCTCGTTCGGTAAAACACAACTTTCATGTCCATTCGGTGGTGAAGAACAAAGGTCCATTCGGTAATTAGCATCACCAGTGCCATTCGGCACTCACACTCCCAATATCATTAGGCAGTTAAAAAAAAAATCTCTCTCACCTGGTTCGGCTAAATTATTTGGACCGGCTAGGTTACTTGGCTCGGCAAACCTGAGTTTGATTCGGCAAGGAAAAACAGACTGGTTCGGCAGATAAAAAAACGGAGGCCTTAGCCCTCTACTTATAGATGAAGGCGGACCACCGAACCGGTTGGCTCGGTAATGAAAACCGAATGAAAAGTCCCCCAAGCTCAAAGCAAAGCATGCCATGCGCACGCACATGCCCTACTTTGAGGGGCAAATGTTGTGTGCATTTCCACCACGACCGAACCAAGAAGAAGGAAGCAATACCAAACTCCATCTCCATACCTCTACCGAACCATAGCCGAACCATACCCCGCATCTACCACCGATCCAGGAGAAGGAGACCACCGGTCCAACTCCGTCTCCATACCTCTACCGAACCAAGCCTCACCTCCCACAACTACCGGTCCAGGTACCGAACCATAGCCCCTACCGGACCAGTTCATCACCGAATGAAGCATCTCCAACCATTACCGGACCAGCCACCTTCTCCAACCACCGGACCAAGCTACGTCCTCACCACCGGACCAAGCTACGTCCTCACCACCGAACCAACCTGTCTCCAGGGCGCTACCGAATCAAAGCATTGCAGAACCAGAATCACCAATTCAGATTGCCTCAGCCCGGGCCCGCCAGTAGCTGTATACTTCCAAGACCCCTACCCACATCCTCACTCTATAAATAGAGGGGCAGGGGTACAACAATGGTAGACAAGTTTGAGAGCTCAAGCACGGAAGGAACTTTCAAACAACTTTCTTTTACTTGTACCAAAGCTTTGTACTTGTAATCACAACAAAAGAAGAGAAATAACATATAAAGTGGACGTAGGCACATTCTGGCTGAACCACTATAAATCTGCGTGTCTTTTTACAGTTTAGCCCCTGTTTTTCGTATATTTGCATAAATCTCCAAAACCACTAAGAATAACATAAGATCTATTAAATCATACAACTTCAAGGTGTTTGTCCATTTTTTGTGCAAACAAATGACATCCAAATGACTTGTATTTTTGGTACAAGGTCATAAATATTATTTTAGAGATGGATTTTAAGTTTTATAATTTTCTAAATTATTGTGGATTTATTATGAATTTTTTAGTGAAGAAAATGGTTAACTTGGGTTTAAATTAATTTCGGCTACTACATGTTAGCTTTGGCTCAGAAATTTAAATATGTTAGAATACATATAAAAAGTGATCTATTGAAATTTTTGGAGAATTTTCCTAAGTGTTTTATTAAATATATAAAATTATTTAAGGTATGAGACTTAAATGTTTTATATGTTTAAAATATGTGAGGGAAATTTTCTAAATGTTTTAAATTATTAAATACTATATTCGACAGCACTTTTAGAAAAGATTTTGGAAAAGAAATTGGCAACCAATTATATTATGACAAATAAGCAAGTTAGTTGGAAAGATATTACTTTATAAAGTAAAATTCAGTTTTTGGAAAGGTTTGCTGTTTCGCCACTCTCGGCAGCTACCTTTCGACTTCGTACTACCGCCTCTATCATAGTTGAAACCAATACACATGGTATCAATGCCTTAGTACGTAGTGGATTGGAGATAGGCGAAAGGTATAAGGTCGAAACGTGCTTTCGAAGGGGTCGAGAACTTGTTTTTCTTTCAAAAGAGATGCCGCTTGTTTTGCTTTCAAAATAATGGTTTCGAAAGGGTTTTAATATAGCTTTCGACAGAGGTTGCAGCCTTTTGTTTTAAACAAGCTTTCGACAGGGTCAAAACACTCGTTGCCGCATTCTACCTTTCGACCCGGTTGAGGCCGCTTTTGCCTTTAAACATTGGTTTCGGAAGGGTGCTTTTTCTTTTAAATAAGAAGCCGCTTCTCCATGCTTTTGAAAGGGTTGGTGTCGAAACCTTCCACTTTATTTTACTTAGGAAATTACTTTCAAAAGAGTGCTTTCGACCTAGTTCTTTTAAGACCCTTTGTTCTATTGAAAGATAAACCCATAGGTTTCGAATAGAATGGTTTTAAATGGTTTGAAACTATGTTCCACAAACTTTTACTTGAACCCAATGCTTTCGAAAGGCTTGTTTTAAGTAATGGACCTTATTGATTTCAAAAGGTATATAATGAAGGGTTCGAAGGGGGGGGGTTACCTAATGGTTTCAAAAGGTACTTAAAGTATTTTAAATGGAAGGTTTCCAAATGCTTTCGAAAGGCACGTTTAAAGAGTTTTGGAAAAGAAGATGTCTAAGGTTTATAAGTTTCAAAGGGACACCTTCAATGATTTCAAAAGGTTTTTATAAAGGTTTCGAAAGGAATGTTTTGGCCTTTCGGCCAAGTGTTTCAAGGTATAGTAGTTAATATATTTTGAAAGGGACACTTTCAATGGATTCAAAAGGGTAGTTTAAAGTTTTTAAGCCAAGGTTTCAAATGGTTTACCTTGGCTTTACGGCCTAAGACCTTTTAAGTTGAAAGAGGGTTTTAACTTATTTTGGAGGGATAGATAACCCTCAATTATTTCATCAACATTGTTTTAAGTAAAGTATATATAACATGGCAAAGAGATTTGAGTAAAGCAAATAGTATATTTTCCTTGTTTAAGTATGATTTAAAGGGTTAAATTAATTTGAACGAAATGTTTTCAAGGAAAATTTGATGGGGAAGTTGACCCTAAGTAAATGACTAATATATTTAGAATACCAGATAGGACTGGTATAGGGTCATGCCCTGTACTTTAGCTAGTAGCTCCCTAGCTAATATAAGTTCAAAATTATAGTGTATAGGGCTTTGTCATAGGTAAGACTAAAATGATGTTACACACAGAAAGGAATATATAGAGTAAAGATAGGTTATTGTTGAGCCTGCAAAACCATTAGGATCAGTTAACCCTGGGAGAAATAAGTTAGGGACAGACCCTCTAGAAGTGCGTCTAACAGAAGTTAGATTATTTATTATGTCCGGTAGGCCCAAGTCAGCCAAAGCTTAGTATTTAGCCAAGAAAAACTTTATTTTTCAGATAGATAGTCCATTTATTACCTGATTTATATGCATATATGATATTGCTATGATTGCTTTAATTAATTTGATTTTAGGATTTTGATTTGCAAAAGATATGCTTAAAAAGGGATATTGGTGAGGGAAAACCCGTTCCGCTAAGCCTCGTGGTCTCACTTAATATCAAATAACCGAGATGTATAGTATTATTCACACTAGGCTTTATGTTTGACTCAAAGTTTATGTTTTCCCTTTAAACTCTCGGGTGTTCAAAATATGATTTGAGTAGATTGAGAGTTGAGGTTTTACAGGTTTAGTAGGTCGGAAGAATAAAGCTTCCGTAGACGTGCAGGAGGCAAAGCTAACTATATATATTGAAGCTATTTTATTTTATTTCCGCTGTGTTGTATTGAGACTGATTGTCTATTTAGTACTCTGATAATCCAAGGGGGCATCTTTATGTCGCTCTTGGTGTAATTTGTAATAATTATATTCGATCAAAACCTGGGATTCGATTATGGGATTATGTAATTTGAATATGAAATATTGCTATGAATGTAATCAGAAAAGATATTTTAATTTTTTCTGATTTTATTTTATATTCAAGTGCTCTGATATTATGGATACCATTAACATTACCGTATTTTATCACCGGAAGTTAATACTATGGGTGACTACAGCATCTGTAGCGCTTAGCTTCGGGCCTCAAGATAAGGGATGTTACAACTTGGTATCAGAGCATAGGTTTATGAAAAACTTAAAAGAAATTTCAAACTTAAAATGATTTTGAAAACATAATCCTAAGGAATTAGAGAAAAGATTGGGGTATGGGATAACGCTATAGTCGTACTTGTATTTGCGCTATATAAGTATATGCTTTATCTCTATTCTCCCATCTCTATTAGGCTATTCTTCTGTATCTTACAAAGACTCGAATGCAGATTTTACGGATGTAAGATATGGATGCTAGAAGGGGAAGAGTTAACATTTGTAGAGGAAGCACCACAACCAATGGAAATGCCAGACCAAATACCAAGAGGAACTTAGGTCAGGCACAAGCTGCAAATGTGGGTGCTAAAATGCCGCAAGTTGATACAGGTGCTATGTATTAGTTCTTCGTTAACATGATGCAAGAAGGAGTTGCTGCAGGATTTGTTGGAGGAAATCAGGAAGCTTCGATGGTCAATAACTATGCTGTACTGAGTAGGGATTATGCCAGGCTGGGAGGAAAATCGTTTATCGGGACTGAAGACGCAATTGAAGTGGAGAATTGGTTACTTCATTGTGAGAGGATCTTTGCTGATTTGGGGCTCAATGATGAGCAAAAGAGGAGGCTTGCTTCTAGACAGTTGCAAGGAGCAGCACGTACTTGTGGAACAGTGTTACTGTCGGAGTCAATGAGGAGACTGTGACTTGGGCTGAGTTTAGGAGGCGGTTTGAAGAAAAATTTATGTCAGAGATTGCTAAGTCTACTCTACTCAGGAAGTTTGTTGAATTAGAGCAGGGAGACATGACAGTGCTTGAGTATGCAACTAGATTTGAGGAGTTATCGAGATATGGATACACTACGGTTGTCATCAAAAGGAACAAGAAGTTCATTTGTGGGTTTAAGCCTGAGCTTGCTAAGGCCATGTTATCGCATATTAGAGATCCATGCGATGTAGTTGTTGAGATGGTTATGAGGCAGGAGGAGATGCTTGCTTTTCTTTAAGGTAATAAGATAAGTGGAGTTCGAGGAGGACAAAACCAGAAGAGGAAGTTTTTCCATAAGAAGGGAGCTCATAAGAGTGGAGCTGCTAAGAAGGGAAAGGCGGATGTTATCTGCTATAAATGTGACAAGAAAGGGCATTTTGGCAATGAATGTCGCTCGAGAGATGGAAATAAGGTGATCGGGAAGAAGAATATTAGATGCTTTAACTACGATCAAATTGGACATTATAAGGACCGGTGCAAGGAGCCAGCCAAGGATGGAAAATACAAAGTGTTTGCATTGGAGCCAGCTACCTCGAGACCAACAGCAGAGGAGAAAGGAAAAGTTGTGTTGGGGGGTACGCTTTTGATTCATGGTATGTCAGTTAGAGTTCTATTTGATACTGGTGCATCGCATTATTTTATATCATGTTGTTTGGTAGATAAGCTTAACCTAGAATCCTCATACTTAGTTACTTCCTTAAGGGTTGCAAATTCGATAGGAGGATATGCGACACATGGATTGAGATGTGACCACTTGGAGTTTGAATTGTTAGGTCATGTATTTGCTTGCAATTTGCATGTATTTGCCAAGCAGAATGACACCTATTAAGATGAAGGAGTTAAATGTGCAGTTGGTGGATTTAGAAGGTAAGAATTTTATCAGACCAAGCAGTTCGCCTTAAGGAGCCACCGTAGTGTTTGCAAGGAAACCGGACGAATCTTTGAGGTTATGTATCGATTATCGTATGTTGAATGGGAAGGCGATAAAGAATCGATATCCATTACCTAGAATTGACGATTTGTTCGACTAGTTGAGTGGAGCCAAAGTATTTTCCCAGTTGGATTTAGCAACAGGATTCCATCAGCTCAGAGTGGCTGAGGATACTATTCCTTTGACGGCATTTAGGACCTGATATGGATCGTACGAATGGTTAGTGATTCCATTCGGACTAACTAATGCGCCAGTATTCTTTGTAAATTTGATGAACCGAGTTTTCTGAGAGCACTTGGATAGGATCTTCTTGGTATTTATAGATGACATTTTGTTATACTCTAAAGATGAAAGAGAGCATGAAGTTTATCTTAGGGTGGTGCTTGAGATGCTAAGACAGCATCGACTGAAGGCGAAATTTTCGGAATGTCATTTCTAGAAGAAACAAATGAAGTTTCTTGGTCATGTGATCTCAGAGAAATGGTTGTATGTATATCTAGCTAAGATCGAGGCAGTGAATAGTTGGAAGAGACCCGAGACAGCGACTGAGATAAAGAGTTTTCTTGGATTAGCTAGTTACTATCGGAGATTCATTAAGGATTTTTCATGGATAGCGGCACCGATGACCAAGCTAACGTGGAAAGATGTGAAGTTTGTTTGGACTAAAGTGTGAGAAAGCAGTCCAAAAGCTGAAACACTTAATGATGAATGCACCTATGTTAGTTATTCCAATAGGGAATCAGGACTTAGTGGCGTGTACGGATGCGTGTGGAATAGGATTAGGAGCTGTGTTAATGCAAAGAGGTAAAGTGATTGCCTACCCTTCTCGACAGATCAGACCGCATGAGGTTAGGTATCCAACTCACGATTTCGAATTAGCTGCAGTATTTTTTGCATTAGAGGTGTGGAGACATTACCTTTTGGGAGAAAGATTCGAGTTGTATACGGATCATAAGTATTTGAGATATTTATTCTCTCAGAAGGAGTTGAATATGAGACAACATAGGTGCTTAGAGTTTTTAGCCGCTTATGACTTTGGTATTAAGTACACGCCAGAAAAAGGCAACATGGTTGCAGATGCACTTAGTAGAAAACATCAGAATACAGTATTGGCAATGATAACCGAGTGGAAAGATTTGGAAGCATTGACTACATGTAGAGTACAATGGAGATCTCAGAGTGGTTTTGGTATGGGAACTTCTATGTTGTCATGTTTAGAAGTTCGACTGGCGATGATCGAAAGGATTGCTTTTAAATAAGGAGAGGATCCATTATTAGATGAACGGATCGGAAAGTTTAGGAATGGAACAGAGAGTGAGGACTTGAAAGATTTCAGTCTTGACCATAATGAATAGTTGAGGAAGAAAGGACGACTATGTGTTTCGAATATGGGAAACTTTAGGAAGGAAGTTCTAGAAGAATGCCATTGCTCGAAGTTCACTATTCATCCAAGAGGAACTAAGATGTATCAGGATATGGAAAGGAGTTTCTTCTGGGAAGGTATGAAGAGGGATGTAGGCTTATGGGTGAAACAATGTTTGAATTGTTAATAGGTAAAAGCCGAACATCAAAAACCAAGTGGGTTACTTTAGCCTTTAGACATTCCAGTTTGGGAATGGGACTCAATCTCGATGGATTTTATAGACGGGTTGCCAATCAAATCAAGGAAATGAAAGTATATGAGTTATAGTGGATAGATTGACCAAGAGTGCCCATTTCATTCCAGTTAAGTCAACCAGGACGACAACTATTTTAGCTAAGTTATTCATGAAGAATATAGTTAGACTTCATGGAATTCCTAGTAGTATAGTAAGTGACAGAGATTCCTTATTTACTAGTGAGTTCTGGAAGAGTCTACGTGATATTTTAGGTACTAAGCTCAAGATGAGTACCGCTTACCATCCGCAGACAGATGGGCAAATGGAAAGGATTAACAAAGTCTTAGAGGATTTGCTAAGAGCTTGTATGCTAGACTTTGGGGCATCATGGGAAGACCATCTACACTTCGTCGAGTTTTCATATAAAAATAGCTATCAGACTAGTAAAGGGACGACACCATTTGAAGCTTTGTATGGAAGGCCATGCAAATCTCCAGTTTGTTGGTTAGAGGCCGGGGATAGGTTAGTTCTTGGTCTAGATTTGGTTAGGGAAGCTGCAGAAAAGATTGAGCTAATTCTAGCTAGAATGAAGGAGGCTCAGTCTAGGTAGAAGAGTTAGGCTGATAAAAGATGAAAAGACTTAGAGTTCTTAGTTGGAGATCGTGTTTTCATCAAAGTATCACCGATAAAAGGTGTAATCAGATTCGGAAAATCAGGAAAATTGGCGCCGAGATTGATTGGACCATTTTCTATTATAGAAAGGATTGGGAAACTTGCATATAGGGTAGAGTTACCGAACAGTTTGGCAGAGTCCACGATGTTTTTCATGTTCCTCATCTAAGAAGATGTATTCGAGATCCAAATGCACCGACTATGTTAGATGATTTAGAAGTAGAATCAGATATGACTATAATTGGAAAGCCAGTTTGTATAATCGCGAGAGATGAGAAGAGACTAAGAACATGACAGTCAGATTAGTCAATGTCCAGTGAGTGACGACGAGAGAGACTGTACTTGGGAAATAGAGAGCAGGATTAGAGACGCTTATCCAGACTTGTTTCATGGTATGTTTTAACTTTACGATTGATTTGTATGGGTACCTTATCGTAATTTCAAGGATGAAATTCTTTAAGGAGGGGAGTCTGTAACACCCCTAAATTTTTTAAGTAACATTATTCTAGAGATTTAATTAGATAATTGAATAGAATAATGAAAAGGTTAAAGTGGTTAAGAGATTGAGATTTGTAACATTATAAGGTAGTCATGCCTTAATGAATGAACAAATGAAAATAAAGAAGTAATAAGATAAGGACAAGATAGGAATATGTCATATTCTTATACCCTAAACCCTTAAGCTATTCTTATTTACCACATTCACAAACTAAAACTAACATAAGAACAAGGCCGAATACCATAGAAGAAGAAAAGGGGAAGATAAATAAGATTCAAGAATGATGTTTAATCAAATTAGTTCTAGAGCAAATCTCAACCACTTTAACACACGCTAAAGGTGAATAATAGATTACATCTCATTTTCATATATAGCTTTCGGTTTCTAGATAAGACCCGTGTTTATTTTGCAAATGATTTGCGATGTTTTGATTGTATAAATGAATAAATATGCTTATTGATGATTTAGGCTATTTCATGTAAATTTTATGATAAGAATTAATTTGGAAAACCTATTAAATGACATCCAAATGACTTACGTTTTTGATACAAGGTCGCAAATATTATTTTAGAGATGGGTTTCAAGTTTTATAATTTTCTGAATTATTGTGGATTTATTATGAATTTTTTAGTGAAGAAAATGGTTAACTTGGGTTTAAATTAATTTCGGCTACTACATGTTAGTTTTGGCTCAGAAATTTAAGTATGTTAGAATACATATAAAAAGTGATCTATTGGAATTTTTGGAGAATTTTCCTAAGTGTTTTATTAAATATATAAAATTATTTAAGGTATGAGACTTAAATGTTTTATATGTTTAAAATAGGCGAAGGGAAATTTGCTAAATGTTTTAAATTATTAAATACTGTATTCGGCAGCACTTTTAGAAAAGATTTTGGAAAAGAAATTGGCAACCAATTATATTATGACAAACAAGTTAGTTGGAAAGATATTACTTTATAAAGTAAAATTCAGTTTTTGGAAAGGTTTGCTGTTTCGCCACTCTCGGCAGCTACCTTTCGACTTCGTACTACTGCCTCTTTCATAGTTGAAACCAATACACATGGTATCAATGCCTTGGTACGTAGTGGATTGGAGATAGGCGAAAGGTATAAGGTCGAAATGTGCTTTCGAAGGGGCCGAGACCTTGTTTTTCTTTCAAAAGAGATGCCGCTTGTTTTGCTTTCAAAATAATGGTTTCGAAAGGGTTTTAATATAGCTTTCGACAGAGGTTGTGGCCTTTTGTTTTAAACAAGCTTTCGACAGGGTCGAAACACTCGTTGCCGCATTCTACCTTTCGACCCGGTTGATGACGCTTTTGCCTTTAAACATTGGTTTCGGAAAGGCGCTTTCGCTTTTAAATAAGAAGTCGCTTCTCCATGCTTTCGAAAGGGTTGGTGTCGAAACCTTCCACTTTCTTTTACTTAGGAAATTGCTTTCGAAAGAGTGCTTTCAACCTAGTTCTTTTAAGACCCTTTGTTCTATTGAAAGATAAACCCATAGGTTTCGAATAGAATGGTTTTAAATGGTTTGAAACTATGTTCCACAAACTTTTACTTGAACCCAATGCTTTCGAAAGGCTTGTTTTAAGTAAAGGACCTTATTGATTTCAAAAGTTATATAATGAAGGGTTCAAAGGAGGGGGGGTTCCCTAATGGTTTCGAAAGGTACTTAAAGTATTTTAAATGGAAGGTTTCCAAATGCTATCGAAAGGCAAGTTTAAAGTGTTTTGGAAAAGAGGATGTTTAAGGTTTATAAGTTTCGAAAGGATACCTTCAATGATTTCGAAAGATCGTTATAAAGGTTTCGAAAGGAATGTTTTGGCCTTTCGGCCTAGTGTTTCAAGGTATAGTAGTTAATATATTTTGAAAGGGGTACTTTCAATGGATTCGAAAGGGTTGTTTAAAGTTTTTAAGCAAAGGTTTCGAATGGTTTACCCTTGCTTTACAGCGTAAGATCTTTTAAGTTGAAAGGGGTTTTTAACTTATTTTGGAGGTTTTTAAGCAAAGGGATACCTTCAATGATTTCGAAAGATAGTTATAAAGGTTTCGAAAGGAATGTTTTGGCCTTTCAGCCTAATGTTTCAAGGTATAGTAGTTAATATATTTTGAAAGGGGTACTTTCAATGGATTCGAAAGGGTTGTTTAAAGTTTTTAAGCAAAGGTTTCGAATGGTTTACCCTTGCTTTACGGCCTAAGATCTTTTAAGTTGAAAGGGGTTTTTAACTTATTTTGGAGGGATAGTAACCCTCAATATATATTATCAACATTGTTTTGAGTAAAGTATGTATAACATGGCAAAGAGATTTGAGTAAAGCAAAGAGTATATTTTCCTTGTTTAAGTATGACATAAAGGGTTAAATCAATTTGAAAGAAACATTTTCAAGGGAAATTTGATGGGGAAGTTGACCTTAAGTAAATGCCTCAGATATTAGAATACTAGAAGGGACTGGTATAGGGTCGCGCCCAATACTTTAGCTAGTTGTCCCTAGCTAATATAAGTCCAAAATTCGAGCGTAGGGATTTGTCACAAGTAAGACTAAAATGATGTTACACACAAAAAGGAATATACTGAGTAAAGATAGGTTATTGGTGAGCCCGCAAAACCATTAGGATCAGTTGAGCTTGGGAAAAGTAAGTTGGGGACAGACTATATTGTTTGGATAGAACGTTCATTTATTACCTGATTTATATGCATATATGATATTGCTACGATTGCTTTAATCAGTTTGATTGTAGGATTTTGATTTGCAAAAGATATGTTTAAAAAGGGATATTGGTGAGAGGAAACCCATTCCGCTAAGCGGCGTGGTCTCACTTAATATCAAATAACCGAGATGTGTAGTATTATTCACATCAGGCTTTATGTGTGACGCGAAGTTTATGTTTTCCCCTTAAACTCTCGGGTGCTCAAAATATGATTTAAGTAGATTGAGAGTTGAGGTTTTAATTGTTTAGTAGGTTGGACGAATCAAGCTTCTAAAGACGTGCAGGAGGCAAAGCTAGCTATATATTGAAGCAATTTTGTTTTATTTCCGCTATGTTGTATTGAGACTAATTGTCTATTTAGTACTCTGATCATCCAAGGGGGCATCTTCATATGTCGCTTTTGGCGTAATTTGTAATAATTATATTTGATCAAAACATGGGAATCGATTATGGGATTATGTAATTTGAATATGAAATATTGCTTTGAAATGTAATTAGAAATGTTGTTTTAATCTGTGTTGATTTTATTCATATTCAAGTGCTTCTAATATTATGGATACTGTTAACATTACCATATTTTGTCACCGGAAGTTAATACTATGGATGACTGTAGCATCTGTAGCACTTAGCTTCGGGTCTCAAGATAAGGGATGTTACACTAAGCTCTGATACCTAATGTAACGAACCGGATTTTCGACCCTCGAAAATGGACACTAATATATCCCTGGTATTCACATGATGCAAATAGAAGTGCTAGAAAGCCCGATTGTTAGGCGAAAAAGAAAATAACGGTAGAATAGAATCTCACACAAATGGAATAACAAACATTATTTCACCAATAATCTTTATAGCGGAAAATTTTGAATACAATATCAGAGTCTAACCTAGATTCAGCCTGGACAGTTATAAACCCTCTGTCCTTACAGATGTTGAAAAATAAAAATAAATGCAATAGATGCAGCAAATAATAGAATACTTTCATACGTAGATGAAGATCTGTGATGACCTGCGAATCCGTACCCTCTGAACCGATAATAAACCACATATGTTGACCCAAAGTGAACAGAATTGCAGATGATCATGAGAAATAAAAGAGAGGGTGAGAAGAAAGAGAGAAGAAAGAAGAAGAGAAGAGAAGAAGAAGAAGAAGAGAGAGAAGCAAAACCAAAAAAATACATAATCTCACATCGTAGCGGAATAACATATAATATAGATCAATAATATTTACAAAGAGAAACTGCAATATACATAAATCAATATCAGTGTACACAATAAGTAATCATCAGCTTGAACAGTTATAATAACCTGTCCTCACAAATGCTGATAATTTACAACATCAATGCAAAGCAGCGGAAAAATAAACAGATACGTGTATATGACATGAAGATCTCCAGCTCGCCTGCTGAAGCTCAAAAAGCACCAAATCTGAACCTATAAATATACTCGGTTTGACCATAGCATTGAAATGGAAGAACGCCCGGATTAGTCTGGTAAACCAGTGTGAGTAAAAACACACCTCAAATGAATTTATAAAGTTACCAAAAATTTTCCTTTATCAAAACAAAAGGTATCTCGTAAGACCACGTCCACACATAAACACATACGGGTTTTTCCCTTACGATAACCAAACCATTTCATATCAAATCATGTTATATTATAATAGTGTCTATTATACAAATAATAATCAATATAGCTGAAATTGTTACATTATTAAATTCCAGCAATACTAGGCTCTACAAACAATATGGTAGGCACGTAGTGGATTTTGGATTTCCATACAAATGACTATGTGAAGGGACTACCTTTTCGAACCAAACTTGGTACACCTCTAGAGGGATGTACCTACGGTCGAGATACTCGGCGCCTAAACCAATATAAGACCGGTCTACCCCTTCCCGGATAGTATCGATTATGTCATCACTCCGGTCGTTACCGACCTAAATCCGTGGACACAAGCATACATCAATAATAATCAGATACACGATGTCATAGTGTGTAAAGAGACATCTAAAAGAGTGATGACATCTCCTAATGGGAGCGACCCACTTAGCCTTGCAACTTCTATCCCTGTTTTAGTCATTTTCCGGGGAGTGAGGCCAAAAGAGGTATCGATTACCTTTCACATATCACATATCACATCATCATCATCTTTGAATGCCACATTGCCATTCCTGTTGACTACTAATTGCCTTTCACAAAATACAACCCTTGAGCTTGTATGTCTCAAGGAGGGTGTTAAGCTAACATAAGTTGCCTTCTCCGCCACTACATGATGTACGTTTGTAAAAACCAATGTACATAATCTTAGAAATGCAATGTCAGACACTCATCCATACAAGTTGTCCAGGAACAAGACAAACCGTAGATACTCTCCTACCACAACCTATAGGATTAGTAGCGACAACCCTTGCAATGGATATTTCATAACGAAGAGACTACTGCTACTATATGTATATTGGGATTTTAACCCCATATGATAACAAGCGGTCCTTCACTATGAAAATCCTAAATATCAATATCATCGACCAACCTGCACAATCGTCACATATATGTTAGTCCGAAGTGGTTTTCAGATAAATCAGATCCCGGTCTCTTCGCACCAACAATGCAAAAGCGTTTCTCCAACTTTCAACTTGCTATCCTTTGGTTAAGAAGGAAGCTCGATAGATTGGAGAAATCACTCTGCAATACACGAACCAACATTCTCAACACGAACGATAATCAAGCCTACATGGTCAATTATGTACTAAATGTATGACTAATTAGTTTCTACATCAAGTTGAGAAACTAAAATGGCCAAATTTGATAGTCGGTATTTAACTATAAAGCAACAAACAAAATCTAGCACATAAGTAGTCACTGTGCCTAATTTTATTAATCGTTTATAAATCAAATTACTTTCCAATTATTCACTTTAAAAACGTGAATATAATTCCTTTACAAAAATCCATACTTAGCTTATCAAATTAAATTGATTTCGCCTTTATAAAACAATGTTAAAATCTTGCTTCTATTTTTATAAAACTTCTATTTTGTACAACACTTATATATTTATAAAATTCTATTTTATAAATCCGTTCTTTTCTAAATTTCATTTGTTATAAAAATCCAATTATAACCTTTTCACAAAAAATCTAATTTAATTATATAAATCCATTCATAAAATATCGAATTCAAATCCAATATAAAATATTGGTTTCAAATCCAATTATAAAACTATTCATCATAATTTTTTTTGAGATCATGGGGAACCTTAAGATCATGGTATTCATTGATACTCACTTAAGTAAACCCCACGCCATGTGTCTACCCCGCTTTTATTTAGTCATCACACACGGATGCTTAACGTTGAAACTCCCACTGATGGTTTGGCGCTGGGATTCGAACCTGCCCGGACACAGTCCTTTGGTTCCCATCTCCCAGCTCCCAAACCAACCGAGCTACGAATGGCGGGTAACTATTCATCATATTTCAATTTCAAATCCATTTGTATATATATATATATATATATTTATAAAACATCATTTAAAAGCTATTATGCTATTTATGAAATATACTTTTATAAAACCATTCGAAATCTCTATTTAAAGTATTTCACAAAACTATAATTTAATAACATCGAAAATCATACCTTTATTTATTTAAATAAAATCCTTTCTCTTTTAAATCCATTCAAATTAGTAGAATGAATATAATTCCAAAATCACTGTGAAATCCATTTTAAATCAAAAACGTCATTTTATTATTTTGAAATTCCAAAATATGGCCTAATGCTACAACATCACTAAATAAGGTGATACACATGGATAATAACAATCATGGCATCCAACACAACAAAAATCACATGATACATCATATATATCAATATCTGTAAATAAAATCAACAATAGCGAGGAATCCTGTTGGATCCCTCTAACCTGTAACCTGCAACAAATATGCATATGAGAATATGTACAATGTCTGCTTCGAGGCAGATGCACGTACAAAGGGTCATCTGCTCATACACGGGAACATATAGGGTCTCATCCGCTAAAATATGCGGGAATATATCCAACCAACCAATATAAATATATATAATATACATCCAAACAGTCATCAAAACAACATAATAAAAATGTTCCCACTTATATAAAAATATAAGCGAGACAGAGAGAGTGAGTTTTACTCACTTTGGTTGCAGTCGTTGCAATAACAATTCGTTTGGATTAAAATTAAACGAGCATTTAATTTAACATAAATTTCCAACAGCTCCAAATCCATCCAAACTAGCTCCATGGCGTAGTATTTTCAGATACAAACCCAACGCAATTCGTTTCGTGCGAAACCGACCTCGTATGAAAGAGTTATGCATTTTATAAGTTATGCGATTTTTAAATAAAATTAACCACGTCATTAACTTAAGTAAATTAATTAATTTTTTACGTTAATCATCTTCCTCTTCTTCGTTCACACGCATATACCAGGTCACGTTCGAATCCATTCATGCGCCTCCTCCTTTGATCGCCGCTCCACCATCATGCCACTAGAAGTTGATCGAAGACCACCACATCGAATCCCATGGACCCACGCACCACCGCCCACGACCACGATGAGCTCGGCCATCCCCACGCCTTGAAAAACCCATTCGAACGCACGTCATTCACGGCCAGATCTAGGCCACTACGACGCTCCATTTCCAATCTTCACCGTTGGATGTGAAGATCTCGTTACGCTCTAAATATTGTTGTTGGAAGTTTTTGATAATTGTTTATGGATTAAAAGGAAATTGAGGAAGAAGATTCGGCCATTGAAATTGTTAGTGGTGGCTAGCCCTAATTGTTCTAGGGTTTTAGCAAATGAAGGTCCTTATATAAACAACTACAAAATACTATTCACCCAAAAAATTTCCGAACTCCAAACGAAGCGTGCCGCCTGGCGTTTATAATGTTTTACCCCTATTCTGAACATAATGGAATATATATCGGAGGCAAATTCCATCATATATAGAAGATAGGTTTTCGAAATCGAAATATTTTAATTAAAATCCTTTAATTAATTTCTGTGCGTTTCAAGCTCGCACGGTCAAACGGTAAGTCCAATCGACACGAAATTTGAAATCCTATAATAATTTACTATTACGGATCCAATGAAACTTGTATCATCGAAATCCGAGACAGTGTAAAAAATGACTATTTTTACACGTTAATTAAATATTAAAATTTCCAATTTCTGCCAAATCACTTGTAATTCAATTTTAAAACTTCACTAACTCCATTTAAATTCAAATAGCATTTAAAACAACGTTAGAAATTATTTTTATTCACATTAGATTCCAAGTTCAATTAATTAACTGATTTAACTTATAATATTCATTTTTCAATATTTAAATTTAATTAAATATTCTAAATTCAGATGACTAAAAAAACCGGGTCATTACAAGATCTCTAGCTCTCCTCTGGAAACTCCAAGCATCTTCAACTAAACCCAAAACTACTCGGGTCTGACCCGAGTATTAAAAATACCCAGATTAGGCTTGATAAACCAGCATGAGATACTCAAAGTTTTTTTAATGTATAGATAATGATGATGTCAATCAAAACCTTTGAAAAGAAGGGTATTACATAAGACCACACCCACACATAAATACAGATGGGATTTTACCTTATGATAACCAAACACCTTTATACCAAAATAATTTGATATTATTTTTGATGACATTCCTTTGAAAACACTTTTCAAATAATCTATCAAAATAGCCGAAATTGTTACACTGATTAAATTTGATGGCTTATTAGCTACTTTTTAAAAGTAGGTTCTATAATCAAAACCATAAAGGTAACATATTGGAATTAGATTTCCATTATGATAAGGAACTAGTGACCATTCAGACCTAAAAATCCACATATAACAATCCTAGATCACACCAGTGTATTTACACGATCTCCGTCAACCTCCGAACTATACTACTACACTACCATGGAACAAAGTATTACTCAGTGGCTTTACATGATCTCCATTATGACGGCATACCTTTCCATCCATACAATAAGGCAACAAGTGCCTAGAGGGACATCTTCCCCTAATAATAGCCCGAAGTTTGTTCTTCAGACCAAATAGTATCCTGTATCATTCCTGGGATGCAAGCCTCGTGAGGTTGCGTTCCACAAAGTCACGCCCTGATCATCACACATTCCACTTTGAATGCCACATTGTCATTCCTTCGATCACTATTGGCTTTCATGAACATACAACCTCTGAGCTCGTATGTCCAAGAGAAGGGTGTTAAGTTAAGAGAAGTTGCCTTCTCTGCCATCAAACATATGTACGTTTGTAAAAGTCAACGTTATGATCTTGGTAATGCAATGTAAGACATTCGTCCATACAATTTAATTTTGGGACAGAACAAAATCGAAGGCACTCCTCTTACCACATCCTATCCGGAATTATCCCTAGGATTAGTTGCGATTAGTCCTTGTAATCGAAGATTTTCATAACAGAGCACTACAGCCACCATAAAATACATGATATGGTAAATTTCACCCCGAGGGACTAGTGGCAAGTAGCCTTTCATCATGAAGATCCATGTCTTCAAAAATCATCGTCTTCATCATGTCTTCATTTTCGAACATATACATTAGTTCTAATTGGTTTTTGGATAGGAGTTACCCAATTCTGACCCCAGTTCCTCCGAACCAATCATCGATTAAAAAGATGTTAAGTTCATATATGATTATCAATCATTATTTAATTTAATTCATCTTTTTATTCATTCATAAATATCTCGGAGAAATATATTATTTTAAATTATTTCATTTATCTTCTTAATAGTATATGGAATCATTAAGCCTTATTTATCAAATCCTTTTGGTTAATTAAACCTTTTTGAACCTTAGAATAATCCAAACTGTTTCACCTTTTATTTAGGAAAACATTTCCAAATCATTTATTTAAATCTCATATTGGAAATTTTATTGAGTAAATAGGATCATGGAAGTTATACTAATTCTAGTCAATACCAATTTTCGTATTCAACCTTTACTATCTATCGAATAACGGTGAGATCACCTTTTAAATTCTCATGGAAAGTACGGATTCCCTCTTTGGAATTTAATACCAAGTATAAGAAGATCATTTCTATGCAATCAAAGTGGTTTGAATTTGGAAAGTTTCATCTTTTATACTTTGGGAAATTTTGATCCGAGTAAATCAAATTTACTATCCCCTCCGTCGGGCCAGTCTGGGTAGCTAGGGAAGGCGGGCAACTAGTTTCCCAAACCCAAGCCTAGAGACTACTTCTCTGTCACCCATAAGTTGAACATGTTATTTAATCGAATCTAAATATTTTAACATACTTAATTAGCTTTTAATTATTTTAGAGAATCCACGCTTTCTCTTCGATCTATTCCATTCCTCGGTCGGATTTTCTATGACACTCGCAATTGGAAGAAACGTACTAGTCGTTTCCACAGACTCATTTTTTAAACCTCTTAATCATCTTTAAATTACTTAATTATTCATTTGAAAAGGTTCACAAAATATTCGGGAAAGAATAATTAAGCTAAAACCTTTGTATGCAACAGTTATTAAAAAGTGCTGCAAATAGTGTTTTAAAAGCTATATTGATCATAATGACTTTTCTATCTTTTGGAAATTAATTTATATGATCAAACTCTTTCAAAAAAATTTAAAAGGTCTATAGAATTTATTCCATATTTTGAAAGAATTTAAAAATATCCTTTTAAACAAGTTCCCTTTATGGATTCTGAACAACAAAACCGCGATTATTTTGAAAACTTGTTTTGGACTTTTTTTAAAAATATACAAGATGGAATCTTGATTTTCTTTCTTCATTTGAAAGCTTTGGTTATAATAGTTCAGAAAATTCTTATCTCGAAGAATTCCGAGCTATATTCCACTCTATATGTTCATTTAACTTTTCCGACGTGAAATCACGAATTGCCGTTTACACGATGCGCCTTATTTTGACTTATTGTTCATAACTTGTCAAAACTTCTCCAAATTGAGTTTTATTGTTTATAAACCATTTTAAGTTATTTAAACAAATACTTTCCACATTAAATCTCATATTCACTTTTGAACCATTTCATAATATTATATAATTATAATATTCATTTCCAAACTTTTTATATTTTAAAACAATTAAGAGACTCAATAAACTCCATACACATATTTATATGAATTCATTAATTTTTTATTAATTAACCATGGTTAATTACTTAACCATTTTTATTATGATTTCTCATAATTTATCACAACTAAGTTATCAACCATATCAACATCCATATAACCAATTATAATATCAACCAAGTTATCAAATATTCATACAAATCATTAAGAGATTAAATGGCCATATAATCATACTTAAAAATAGTTATAGAGATTATTTATCATTTAATAAACATTGAGTACTCTCTATTAGTTCCACTCCTCCAATCTTTTTCGTAGCTTCTCGAAACGATTCCGACAGCACTTCATCCTCATTTTCTTGCTCAGGAGCTCTTCAAACTCCTTCTTTGTCTTCAAATGGGTTCGGCCTACGCTAGGGGTGCTCGGCCAAGATCCTTTGAAGCTGGTATGCTCGGCTACAGGAGGAAGTGGTGGAGGTCGAATGCATAAGAGGAGGAGAGGGAGTGATTGCACTTGTTTTTGTAGTGGATTGACATTGATTTCATATGTTTCTATTTTTGCGTTATTTCCTCATAACTTCTCCATATATTTTCTATAAACAAGAAGCCATTAGAGAGGATCTTAGAAAGCTTAATAAGAAGGAAGAAGAAGTAGAAGAATGTGTTAGGAATTTATGAGAAGAGGGGTGATATTTATAGGAAAAAAATTATGGAAAATATCTTCTATCACTTCATCACCTTTCCTATCACCATGTACACCATCTCCTCCATCATTTCACATGCCACCTTCCGGTCCCCATGTGCTCTCCCATGTACAGCTAATGATGGGGTGTTGGAGGTTGACTTAGAGTTGCTTAAGTATTAAGGAAATGGGAAATATCTTAGATTTTTTCTTATATGTATATATTAATGTATGTGTTATATGTATGTAAATGTGTGTATATGACATGTTTGTGCATGTATATTGTAACAACCCGCATATTTATCGATTTTATATTTAAATATTTTATTTAAATATAACATCGTTTGTCGGATTATAGTCCGAAAAGTTACTTTTTGCAAACAGTCGAATTGGGACTCGAGACCACTTTCATTGAGTTCAAAATGCCGTTTGCGACCTTTTTGAGTATAAGCTTCGATATGTTTGGAGTTAGTAGAATTTTGCTACCTTTTCACTTTGGACTTTGGGTTTGGTTCAGCCCATTTGCCCAATTCTGGTTTCATTAACTCAAGCTCTACTCCCTCTCCTCTTCATTACTTCACTTTCATTTCCTAACACTTAAGCTTCATCAAAAATGGAGAGTGGAATGGGAAATTAAAACTCCAAGCCCTAGTTTCCATTTGCAAATCAAGTTCTAGCTCCAAATCTATAAAAGAAGCTTTGGTAAGCCCCCTCTTCTTCTTCTTCTCCAACTCATTCTCTTACCAATTTCAGAAATTCCTAAACCTAACTTAGGAAATGTTTCTCTTTTAAGCTTAGATTTAAGCTTGTTGGGTTGGAATTGAAGAGTGATTGTCCTTGCCTTGCTCTATAGCTTCCTCTTCATTGTTTTTGTGTAAAAGGTGAGATTTTTATCTCACATCTATAACTATAATTGTCTTTGGTTGTTAGGTATGAATTCCTAACACTTCTTCATGTGCATTTGCTCTTGATTTGGATTGGTTTTGTGAATATTCCAATTTTTGGTTTTTAAAGTTAAACTTGTGTGAAAATCCTTTTACGGATGTTTGATCATGCTTTTGGTGATGCACCGAGGAGCATATAGGGCCGGGTTGCCGATTGGCATAAACCCTTAGAGCCAATGTTCGTCCGGTTGCATTTTGGAAGAGTTTGCTCTTCATTTGGATAGGCTGAAAAACAACCCAGGCATGATTCAGTCGACTGAAATCTCTGTTCAGTCGACTGAATCTGGAACCCGAAAGTTTCCAGGCAAGATTCAGTCGACTGCAATCTCTGTTCAGTCGACTGAACCTAGAAACAAAAAGTTTCTAGGCAAGATTCAGTCGACTGAAATCTCTGTTCAGTCGACTAAACCTGGAAACAGAAAGTTTCCAGGCAGAATTCAGTCAACTGAAAATCTCTGTTCAGTCAACTGAATTTGCTATTTCTGCCCACTTTGCCTTTTTGGGATTGAATTTCCGATTTAAATCGATTCGTGATGATCCTATTTGTTGTTATCATTTATTATGACTTTGATGAATCCTTTTTCGGGATTTTTGAATATCCATTTCAATGGATTCTTTATCGGTTTAATTGGATTTGATTCACGTTTTCGAATGTGAATTTTAATGATTGATTGTTTCTACAATCATTTCTATGACTTGTCACTTTAAAATACAAAGGTTTCTATACTAATAGTAAATATTCAAATTCTTTACAAAATGATTTCAACACTACTTTTAAATACAAAGCTCGTTACTAAAACCGTTCTCTAATCTATTAGTATATACAAACCTTTACCTCATTCGTATGAGAAAATCAAATTAAACGGCTTAGCAAAACAAGTGGCATGAAACGCTTGCGTTTACTTCGCTGGTTAATTCTTTGACTTGTTCGTTTGAAACTCTTGTGACAATTTTTGAGTGGAAATCTACAATTTGTTCGTAAATATTTAAGTTAAGCTAGTGGTTATGGGACATGAAGCTAAACTCATATATTTACTAGCTTAGTGTAATTGACACTTCTTGATGATCGATGATGATCATTTTATGGTTTAGACTAGCAATGTGCGATGTCTCTTTGTCCGCAATGGAGGACTATACCCTATCAGGAGGAGCTTCGGCTCATCAGGAGGAGCTTCGGTTCATAGTCCGCAATGGGGGACTATACCCTATCAGGAGGAGCATCGGCTCATAGTCCGCAATGGGGGACTATACCCTATCAGGAGGAGCTTTGGCTCGTTTTTATGGGATAACGACCCATTTTATGATATGCATGTTAGGGAGTTTTCACACTCCCGTTTTTAATAGGCTTCTTCCTCTCTTGTGATTTCTGGACTTCTCATTGATCATTTCTGGAATTTATGTTTCACCAACTTTTACCATTGACATTGATATGTATGTCATTATTTGTGGCTTGGTGAATTAAATTAAGAATATGACATTCTTTTTAATCTTTGAGAAGATTCTTGTGATATTGATTAATCTCTGGATTGATTTTCGATTAGATACTTATCACAGTATGGCTTTTTGGTTATTATGCGTTTTTGTTATATCTCTTCTTATATCTCATTTTATCTGATATTTATAGCTAGACTGATCCGTTTATTATTTTCTTCTTAAATAATACTCAGGTCAGACTGAGATTTTACAGGTGCTTCCTCATGACTTCCTATCTGGGATAATCATCTGATTTTTGGCTAACTACTTTAGTTTAGTAGTTTTTGGTTGTATACATTTGAGATATAGACTCCTTGATGTATACATATTCTTTTGTCTAGCACTTGTATCTATTCTTTTTGATATTGTGGATCTTGTTAGACCACTACTCTGATGTACACTTTCATGTGTTATATTCATATCTATTTTTTCCTTTGTGATATGAATTGTCTGTGACTGATTTATGTTATGCTTATTTCTATATTTGTTTCCGAAGTCCATATAGCCACTGTGTAGTAGCTTTGAGTTTGTATTGGTATGTCGGATTTCCTCTTGAGATGAAAAGTTATATTTTTATCTGGCATATCGGTACTCGCACAAAGCAATTACACAGATGGTCGCTCCTCAACAGCCTTATTCTCCGCGCTAGTTGACGGCATTACCCCGTAGTGTTCTTGGCCAGCGTGGGTATAGAGGTGGGGCGTCACAGCTTGGTATCAGAGCCAAACTTCGGAACAATGTAGAATAATCTAGCAAGGATCATTGTCCTAAGTCCTTCTTAGGAATTGTGCCATAGGATTTAATTCGGGTCTTTGTACCGTTCTATCCTATTTCTTTTTATGATTCCTTGTTTTATCAATCATGATTGTTTGATATTCATTCTGAGAATAACTTTTTCTTCTTCTTTCTTTCTTAAAGAAGAGAAATGGTTAGATCTGGCCGTACCAACGTCGGTCAATCCAGTGCTACTGCTCAGGAGGGAGTATTTATGTCTGCCCAGTAGCTTTTAGATCTTGTTAAGAATGCTCAAGCTATCGGACCCATTCCAAAGCCTACTCATCCTAGATCCGGTTTTGCACGCTTGTGTAGAGATTATACCGATTTGGGTGGATGGCCATTTGGGGATCCGAGAGTGTCATTGAAATTCAAGCTTGGCTTAGATCATGCGACCGCATCTTTTCTCGCATGAATCTTGTTGATCTCTACCGAGTCCAAGTGGCTTCTATCATGCTCCAAGAAAGAGCATTGGATTGGTATGAGCTTCTTATTTCTGAAATCGTTGAAGCGGATCTCACTTGGGAGCAATTCCGGGAAAGATTCGAATTGAAATTTGTGCCGGAGGTTGAAAAAGTAACTTTGGCCCGGCGTTTTATCGACCTTGTTCAAGGTGAATCTTCTACGACGGACTACGTCGCATCTTTCGAATCTCTTTCTAAATACGGGGTTGAATACATTAATACCCCATTGAAGAAAAATCAGAGATTTGTTTATGGCTTGAATAAGAATCTTAAAAAGCCTTTACTTTTGAAACTAGAAGTTTCTTTTGATCAACTTATAGATATCGCTCTTCGACTTGAAGAAGCCGATAGAGAAAGCGATGTTGAGATTGTGGGTGTCAATAAGAAGAGGCATCCCTTTATTAAGTTCGAAAGTCCTAATCCAAACAAGAGGGTGAAGCAAGTGACTTCTATAGCAAAGACTCCAATTCCTAATCGTGGAGAATGCTACAATTGTGGCTCTATGGACCATCATATAAATAGGTGTCCAAGGCCAATTTCTTGCCGCTATTGCAAAAGTGCGGATCATTATATATCTTCATGTCCCAAACGTCAAAGCAAGAGAGAGGGAGAGCTGAATGTAGTGCGAGCTCCTAGTGGCACTTCTTTTAGTCAAGGTATCTATTCTATCCTTGATGACATTTATTTTGTGATTATCTTATTCGAGTTCTTTTTGATATGGGTTTCATCTCATTATTTTTATATCAAAAGAACTTGTGATTCTTTTTCTTTAAACATTTCTGGGCTTGATGACTTCTTTGAGGATTGCAAATCCGGATTGGTGGATCCACAACACTCAATTTGCTTTTTGTTGATGTCGAAATTATTTTATGTGATTTTTCTTTCCGAGCCGATTTTTACTTATGCTTTGGAATTGACTTTTGTAAGGATTGGCTTAATTATTATGAAGCTGTGTCCTTTGTCCCATGTGGACTATTCATCTTCGACATTTTCAATCTGTTAAGCAGATTTCTGTTTTTCCTTTGTGATTTTGATTCCAATTTGATGGCATCATTTTATTCTTTAAGCTCACATGATGAGGAAAGTGTTATTTCTCTCATTCATGTGGTTTGAGAATTTTCCGGTATTTTTGAGTTTGTCTTAGGATTATTACCTAAGAAATCTTTTGAGTGGTGTTAAGGTCTTTTTACCTCGACCTTGCCACCGGTTTTCTTTAGCTATGAGTTGTGGAAGTTAGCATTCTACTTACCGCATTATGCACTCGTTATAATTCTTATGAATGACTTATTATGTCATTCAGTTTGTCCAGCTTATTTCATCCATTTTATGAATCGAGTATTCTACGATCTCGATGACTCCATTCTTGTATATATTGATTTTGGATGAAAACAGCAATTCAAAATTTTTCAAATCTTTTTCATAAGATTTATTTATAAGTACAATTTGATTTTTGCTCTTAAACAAGCAAAGAATATTCTTAAAGGTTTTTAAGAAACATGTTTCTCATATAGAAGATGATTTTGTAATTGTATTGCCCATTGAGTGCTTTAAGAATTCTGGTCGATGCGCTTGATCAACGTTATCGATAGGAATTTCCTAAACGCTTTGATGAGACAATCAGACACAGTAAATTGACTTGTAAAATAAAAGTTTTTTTTCCGAAGAGATTATTACATAAAGATAAATGTAATTTCGAAAGTTTTAGCTTTTCAGGAAAGAAGATTATTTAAAAGAAATTCTTTCTTTTCGATACTCTTATCCTTGTGATTCCCGAAGGGAACCAAGACTTTATCTTTTGTACCAATGCTAGTCGTATTGGTTTGGATACCGTTCTCTTGCAAAAGAGAACGTGCTATCACTTGTGCTTCTAAATAATTTAAGCCGATCGAGACTAGATATGCCACTCATGATCTAGTGCTCGCGACTATTGTTTTCGCTTTTAGAGTTTGGCATCATCATTTTGGGGGAGAAATTTTTTCTCCATCTCGATCATAAATCTTTAGAATATTTATTTTCTCATAAGGAACTTCATGTTGACTCGAGTTCCTGACATCTTATGCTCTTGATATTCTTTTTATTCCTAGAACGGAAATCGTGTTGCCAATGCGCTTTGTCGTAAGCAACAAGTGGTTGATTCTTTGATGATGTCTGAATGGAATTATCTTTTTATCAAGTTCATCGGACGTTTTGATATACTTCGTTATATTGAGTTTTATCTCATTTCTTATATGGACTAGCGCCCGATGTTCTTTTATGGTGTTCGGTTCATTGGACGTACCGTTTTTTTACTACGTCGGTGTTTCGAATTATTTGAGTTTCCGTTCATTGGACGTACCGTTATTGTACTATGTCGATGTTCGGAGTTATTCGTGTTTCCAATTTCTCGGGCGTATTGTTTTGTACTACGCCGTTTCACCGGCTCAATTTTCTGCTATTCTTGACGTTTTCCACGTCTTTTAACTATGGAAATGATTTTAGGTTTCCGATTTTTATTCTTGAGCCTGGTGTTATAGTATGGATTAAAGTTTCACCAGATTTGACTTTTGAGCAACATTCTATTCGCATCATTTCTTTTGGGGTTGAGTGCCTTCGAAATAAAGATGTTCTTTTTGTGAAAGTCCGATGGTTCTCAAATCCTAAGGATTTCTCTTGGGAATCCAGAGAATTCATCGAGCGAACACATTCGAACTTACTCTTTTGTGCTCTTTATGGTGAACTTCTTATTTCAAATTTTCTTTTGTGTTGATATGCCTATATGGTTGTTACTATTTATTTTATTCTTAAGATTGTGAGGACGCAATTTCTTTATGGAGGGGAGTCTGTAACAACCCGCATATTTATCGATTTTATATTTAAATATTTTATTTAAATATAACATCGTTCGTCAGATTATAGTCCGAAAAGTTAATTTTTGCAAATAGTCGAATTGGGACTCGAGACCACTTTCATTGAGTTCAAAATGCCGTTTGCGACCTTTTTGAGTATAAGCTTCGATATGTTTGGAGTTAGTAGAATTTTGCTACCTTTTCACTTTGGACTTTGGGTTTGGTTCAGCCCATTTGCCCAATTCTGGTTTCATTAACTCAAGCTCTACTCCCTCTCCTCTTCATTACTTCACTTTCATTTCCTAACACTTAAGCTTCATCAAAAATGGAGAGTGGAATGGGAAATTAAAACTCCAAGCCCTAGTTTCCATTTGCAAATCAAGTTCTAGCTCCAAATCTATAAAAGAAGCTTTGGTAAGCCCCCTCTTCTTCTTCTTCTTCTCCAACTCATTCTCTTACCAATTTCAGAAATTCCTAAACCTAACTTAGGAAATGTTTCTCTTTTAAGCTTAGATTTAAGCTTGTTGGGTTGGAATTGAAGAGTGATTGTCCTTGCCTTGCTCTATAGCTTCCTCTTCATTGTTTTTGTGTAAAAGGTGAGATTTTTATCTCACATCTATAACTATAATTGTCTTTGGTTGTTAGGTATGAATTCCTAACACTTCTTCATGTGCATTTGCTCTTGATTTGGATTGGTTTTGTGAATATTCCAATTTTTGGTTTTTAAAGTTAAACTTGTGTGAAAATCCTTTTACGGATGTTTGATCATGCTTTTGGTGATGCACCGAGGAGCATATAGGGCCGGGTTGCCGATTGGCATAAACCCTTAGAGCCAATGTTCGTCCGGTTGCATTTTGGAAGAGTTTGCTCTTCATTTGGATAGGCTGAAAAACAACCCAGGCATGATTCAGTCGACTGAAATCTCTGTTCAGTCGACTGAATCTGGAACCCGAAAGTTTCCAGGCAAGATTCAGTCGACTGAACCTGGAAACAGAAAGTTTCCATGCAAGATTCAGTCGATTGAACTCTCTATTCAGTCGACTGAACCTGGAAACAGAAAGTTTCCATGCAGAATTCAATCAACTGAAAATCTCTGTTCAGTCAACTGAATTTACTGTTTCTGCCCACTTTGCCTTTTTGGGATTGAATTTCCGATTTGAATCGATTCGTGATGATCCTATTTGTTGTTATCATTTATTAATTCTTTGATGACTCCTTTTTTGGGATTTTTGAATATCCATTTCAATGGATTCTTTATCGGTTTAATTGGATTTGATTCACGTCTTCGAATGTGAATTTTAATGATTGATTGTTTCTACAATCATTTCTATGACTTGTCACTTTAAAATACAAAGGTTTCTATACTAATAGTAAATATTCAAATTCTTTACAAAATGATTTCAACACTACTTTTAAATACAAAGCTCATTTCTAAAACTGTTCTCTAATCTATTAGTTTATACAAACCTTTACCTCATTCGTATGAGAAAATCAAATTAAACGGCTTAGAAAAACAAGTGGTATGAAATGCTTGCGTTTACTTCGCTGGTTAATTCTTTGACTTGTTCGTTTGAAACTCTTGTGACAATTTTCGAGTGGAAATCTACAATTTGTTCGTAAATATTTAAGTTAAGCTAGTGGTTATGGGACATGAAGCTAAAGTCATATATTTACTAGCTTAGTGTAATTGACACTTCTTGGTGATCGATGATGATCATTTTATGGTTTAGACTAGCAATGTGCGATGTCTCTTTGTCCGCAATGGGGGACTATACCCTGTCAGGAGGAGCTTCGGCTCATCAGGAGGAGCTTCGGCTCACTAGGAGGAGCTTCGGCTCATCAGGAGGAGCTTCGGATCATAGTCCGCAATGGGGGACTATACCTTGTCAGGAGGAGCTTCGGCTCGTTTTTATGGGATAACGACCCATTTTATGATACACGTGTTAGGGAGTTTTCACACTCCCGTTTTTGATAGGCTTCTTCCTCTCTTGTGATTTCTGGACTTCTCATTGATGATTTCTGGAATTTATGTTTCACCAACTTTTACCATTGACATTGATATGTATGTCATTATTTGTGGCTTGGTGAATTAAATTAAGAATATGACATTCTTTTTAGTCTTTGAGAAGATTCTTGTGATATTGATTAATCTCTGGATTGATTTTCGATTAGATACTTATCACAGTATGGCTTTTTGGTTATCATGCATTTTTGTTATATCTCTTCTTATATCTCATTTTATTTGATATTTATAGCTAGACTGATCCATTTATTATTTTCTTCTTAAATAATACTCGGGTCAGACTGAGATTTTACAGGTGCTTCCTCATGACTTCCTATCTGGGATAATCATCTGATTTTTGGCTAACTACTTTAGTTTAGTAGTTTTTGGTTGTATACATTTGAGATATAGACTCCTTGATGTATACGTATTCTTTTGTCTAGCACTTGTATCTATTCTTTTTGATATTGTGGATCTTGTTAGACCACTACTCTGATGTACACTTTCATGTGTTATATTCATATCTATTTCCACCTTTGTGATATGAATTGTCTGTAACTGATTTATGTTATGCTTATTTCTATATTTGTTTCCGAAGTCCATATAGCCACTGTGTAGTAGCTTTGAGTTTGTATTGGTATGTTGGATTTCCTCTTGAGATGAAAAGTTATATTTTTATCTGGCATATCGGTACTCGCACAAAGCAATTACACAGATGGTCGCTCCTCAACAGCCTTATTCTCCGCGCTAGTTGACGGCATTACCCCGTAGTGTTCTTGGCGAGCGGGGTATAGAGGTGGGGCGTCACATATATGGATGTCTCTTTTAGAACAAACCACGTTGCAATGCCTTCGAACAACTTTCGTTCATTAAACCATTGAAAATCGGGAAGCCGATTCCCAGTCACATTATCAATTATAATTTAAATTACATATATATGTAAAAAAAATTACAAATAAATTTCTAATCATTATTAATTCATAAAAATGATCTTATTGAATTATAAAATTATATGAATCAATATTAAACAAATTTTTACAAAAAGTGCTATTATATCGATAAAGCAATATCAATTTTCTTATATTTTTCAATTCAACATATGTTTTCATAAAACTATTATAAATGATTTACTATCACTATATAATAAACTAAAATGACTTATTATCATTTTAACAATTATAAGAATAATGAAAATAATTATTAAATCATTAAATCTCAATTTTAAAATCATAAATCAATTATTAAATATAATAGCATCACTGATGATGTCCTGAATACATTGAATTTTGAAAAATAAAATAAATAATTTTATTTCATACTCTTGTTCAATTATAATAATGTGTTTGTATCTAGCTCCGTGCACGACGGTTGACAATTATAGAGCTTTTTATCGATAAAATAGTTTTCGGGTAATTTATCGATATTTTCCCAAAGTATATATTTTGTAAATACCTATACAATTATCATTGTTCAAAGCTTTTTAACTTGTGTTATAAAACCTTATATTATAAAAATAAATATAATATTTCAGATTGATAAATTTTCGGGTCGTTAAAAATAATTTCTCAAAAAATTTATTTGCTTTACAATTGGTATTTCTTAAAACAACAATCACTTCTCAGTGCAATGGAATATGTATTCATAAACACTTTATTAATTGTCTTGTGTATAAAACTGATTTGGCTTTAGTTTACACAACTTATGTTCATAACATAAATGGTTCATCCAATAACAATCATTCCCAAAATCCTTTTGGGGCGATTCATACAAGATCCCTCATAAACAATTATTAAATGTAGTCTTTCGACTCATACAACCTACCAACTCGTTGGCCTAGGATATGTTGGAGTTTCTTATAAACCCTTATCTTGTATGATTTTGTAAACCATTATTTAGATGAAATTAATATTAACCTTGTGTACTACTCTTTAGTACAAAACCATATGGAAAGAAGTTAACTTCACTTCACTCATAATTAATTGTACTTCATTCAACAAAGTTCAATTACTCCTTATTGATACATCATCATGTATCTTATGAAAGAGTGAATTTTGAGACTGAATCTATATTAATTTTTAGGTACGTTCGAAACTCTTTCCAAGATGCTTGCCTATTCAATCACATCGAGTCGTTTTATTTTCTTTTATACATTATTTTATTTACTTCTATTTTATATTCTATGAATTCATCATTAACATACCACATGTGTATCGTATACACATGTTCATGTTTATGATAATTCATCGGTGAATTCAACAAAGTACATGGAACCATTTTAGAATTAATAGAGTTGTGATTGCATACATCTATATGTATCAATCCGAAGATTTCATCAACTTTTATCACGCTTCTACTAAATGGGTGTTTTACCTTTAATTGTTTGAGATATAATTTGCTAGTACCATTTGATTCATAATCATATAACAAAAACTTACTTCTCAAAACCATGGATTAGTCCATAATGCCAAAATAATTATAAATAATTTAGATACTTCTATACTTTCTATAGCACATAAATACTAGTGCTATAGTTTTATTTTATAATGAATATTCAAAATATTCATACTGAAATAAAACTATATTTATTTTCCAGTCAGTACTGAAAAATTATTATTATTTCATAAATAAATAATGTTTGGTACGTTTTATAAGATAAATTTTTTAATTTGATGCGACAAGTAAGTGTTATATGGTACGCTCCCACTATTTCCGCTATTACTGTAGTAGCGTATGAAATATGAAGCTCCATTCAACCACTTAATATATGCTATTTATTTCATTTACTATAACTTGTTTACAGTCGAGAACTTTCAGATCAAGTATCTTAAATTCAAAGAAATAAATCTTATAGAAAACAATTTTCAATTGAAAATACATTTTGGAATAGAAATCATATTTCACATTCTAATGTTAAATATCGCCTATTAAATTACAATTCTCATT
The DNA here is from genome assembly GCA_030737815.1 of Allium fistulosum. Taxonomy (NCBI): domain Eukaryota; kingdom Viridiplantae; phylum Streptophyta; class Magnoliopsida; order Asparagales; family Amaryllidaceae; genus Allium; species Allium fistulosum. Next base: position 774,667,195 of record CM060906.1, read on the forward strand.
TCCGACGTTTCTTTATGAAACAGAAGTCACCATTCACTCACTTCATCCCTACTATGCCTTAGGATATATCCACTCTTATTCATTTAATTTCCTTTCCAAATAATCAAACAATTTAAAGGAAACTCTTACTGTAATATCATAAATAATTCTTTATAAAAGTACATTTGGCCATCCTTAACTTTTAAGAGTATCAAATAAATTGCACTTTATGTAAACTGATTAACTAACATTTCAACGATCGGATTCTTAGATCTATCTCATAACCTTTAGTCTAGAGTTAAATTTAACAACACAAGATCATTATTGTAATCAATCATATTGAACACACAATCTCACATTGCAGTTTACTTGCTTATCTCAATGAACTAATTTCATTGAGCTTTCGTACATTACGAGTTATGACCATTCACTGTATAACATTTATATGTGATTGGAAAAGAATCAAATATTCATATCCTTTTATTGCTTTTAGAGTTTGAAACTCATTGAGGACAATACACAACCTTAGGCACGTAAACACATAAGTGACCAAGTTATGAATGTATTTAGTAGTTGTATAATTAGGCACTTGAAAGGGTCAATAGGCAAAAAATATTTATTGGTAAGTATATTTTATATTTTTATTTATCAATATTTAATCCAGTTCCTTTGTATATTTTAGTTGAAAATCATTTTATCAATCATATTTGTACACAAATTTATCAAGTACATTTTTTCATTATACACAATAGTTGTTCTTAAAATATTAGAAAGATTAATTATTTCCATTTAATTTTTCTAATAAGGCTTCCACTAGTCTTTTATGTTTCTCTAAATCCTAAGATGAAACATAGAAGTATTTCGACTTCACTAGTGGGTGTTAGAACTCGTATATCTTGGGATTTTGACCTTGAGGAAAGCTTAATAAATCATATTCCCATAAACGATGGACAACTCCTTATGGGTTGGGATAACCCGACCTTCTCGACTCTCAAAAATCAACACAAAATTCACCACAGTATAATATGCCGACGATCGAGTGCCGGAAAAGACAGATTGTTGAGGTTAAAGAAAGAAGATAGAAGAAAGAAGGAACTAAATAACATTAGAATCTCGCAATCGCAGCGAAACAAATATAATAAATAATAACAGATCTTTACACAAAATGAAACCATATCTATTATATACAATACATCATTAGAGTATATCACCAGTAAAGAACAATTACCAGCCTGGCAGTTATATCAGCCTGCCTCACAACTTCCTGGCAATTTCAAACAACCATAGCAGCGGAATAAACAAGAACGAATAATACGTCTCGGACTCCAGCTTCACACCTGAGCTCCACAGCATCCTATCCTGTAATCTATAATGCTCAGTCTGACCCGAGCATTATAATAAAATAATACCCGAGTCAGTCTGGAATACCAGCGTGAGAGAAATACATCCAAACTGATTATTAAAGTTCAAAAATCCTTTGAAAATCAAAAGCGTCTCGTAAGACCACACCACAAATAAACATGTCGGGTTTTTACCTTACGATAGCGAAAACACTTTTTATCAAATCCGTCTGATATTATAATAGTGTCTATAGAAAGTAAAATAGAATCTAGCTGAAATGCTTACATCTCATGTTCCAGCAATAGTTGGGAACAATTAAAACCGTACAGGCCCATAGGGAAAATGGATTTCCAACTAATAACTAGGCATTGGGGTACCACCTGTCACAGTACCTGGTCTAGATCAGCGTACCGAGGATCACTCCCAATCCCCTGCAACACAAGACCAGGACTACCCCTTACTGGATAATCCCGAGTAAGATCAACCCACGGTTGGGATCAGCAACCGCACCACTAAGCCGAACAAAAAGGAACATCTAGACAGGGATGACCTCACCCTAATGGGCGCTACCCACTCAGCCTTGCTGCATAACCCCTGATTTTCAGTCATTCCCGGTTGATGAGGCTTGAGGCTAAGCGTTACCTTTTTAGAACATATCACTTAGAATGCTCATCGTCCACCGACGATGTTATGAAAGCATTCATCCATACAAGTCCGCTCCGGGTTCGAACGGAACCGAAGGCACTACTCCTAATACATCCATTTTGGAATCACCCTCAGGATTAGTAGCGACTAGCCCTTGCACTTCACTGCTCCATGTTCGACTCCGAACTCGTTTCCCCACGTAAACGTACAAACCGGATCGAAGTGGTTTTCGAGAAATTAATCCCGATCCTGGTCTCTTCGAAACGATCAGCGCATTGAACAATATTGATAGTCGGTTATTTAACTATCAAATAACATCCACAAACATCCACCAAACATAGATAATTTCCCAAATTCATGTTTTCCTCAAAATATCTTCGCAAGATATTTATTTTCCTACACTTCAACCCTTTTGAAGATAGTTTTCAAAACTCTTTTCCCTCGTGGAATAGATTTCACCCAATTGTTTTCTTTCCCCTGAAAACACCAAGTTTCATAAATTTAGATTTTTAAATAAATTAAATAACCTTCAAAAACAATACTTAAACCGTTTAAAATAAGCTACTTTAAATATTCTTTGATTTAAAATAATAGTTATGAAATTCTATACTAATTTTCCAAGTAAAACTTAAGCCAAAACTACTTTTTAAATTAAACTATTAGATAGAGTATAAATATTTAATAACCATCTTTTAAATCAAATACTAGATAAACCTTAAAAATAAACACTTCGATAATTAACTTAATAAATATTTACTTAAAAATATTAGAATGACTAAATAAAAATTTCTCTAAAACATTCTTTTAAAACAACTTTAAACTTCCAACTTATATATAAAAACCTCTTTGAAAATATGCTTGGCTTTACAGGGAAATACACTTCCATTTCAATGACCCATAAAATCATTTATAGATCCTGCCCGATTTATCCCAATTAAAATTTACGTCTCAACCCCGTAAATTTCTTCCCACACTTCAAAAATAAAACACCTTTTTATTTTTAAACACTTTCCCATCTCCTGGAAATCAATTTCAAAATATATACTGAAATTACTTAAAATAGGTTACTAAATTCTTTATTCAAAATATACTTTTGAAAATCTATAAAAGTTTCCTAAGCAACTTAAATCAAAAATTTCCTTTAGAAAACATAATACTAATTTACCTTTGAAATAATTAAATACCATAATTACTTAAATAAATATTTACCTTTCTCTTAAAAATAATTTAAAATGATAATTTATCTAAAACATTCCAAAACACATTTTTAAACTTCTAGTTTATACTTTGAAAGCTTTTCTTTGATAACATACTTAGTTTTCCAGGGAAATACGCTTCCCATCCTTTAAAAATAATCTCACTATTACCTTTAAAACAATTTGAACCTTCTTATAGAAATTCCCACCGGAAATTTATACCTTTAAAATTTATCCACCGATAAATATCCCATTTCATTTATAAGCCCAGTTTATACATTTCCATTCCCCATTCCCTTTTTAAAACACCAATTCAAAAACACTTCAATTTCCAAACCAATTTCCTGAATTTAATTTCCTTAAATTCATACCTCAAAAATCCTTTTTCATTTCCCTTTTACATGCCCATTTCATTTTATTGATATTTTAAAATACCAAATTATATTATCCAACCATAACACAACATAACAAAATTCCAAATCAATCTATCAAAGGATATTAGTGAATTATATCACAGATTATGAATATAGTTTCCATATTGTGAGGAATCCAGTTGGATCCCTCCAACCTGTTTCCCTGCATCCACAGATGTTAGCACAACAGCAAATATCAATCCAGACTGATATTAATATTCATATTCAACCAATCACTCAATTATTTAAATATTAACTATTTAAACTACAAGTATTCCTGATGTGAGTGAGATTAAGTCACCTTGAGTTTCGATGAGCGTTTAAATTTTTAATTAAATTGAGCTCATTCGATTTAACCTAAAATTCTCGCTAGCTCCAAACGCTTTCGGATCTACTGCAGCGTGTAGGTCGTGTTGCTGCGATTTCGATGCTTCCTGTTTCGTCGAGATCTGACCATGCATGCAAAAGTTATGGTATTTTAAACTTTTGAATATAATTTATATAAGCAATTTCTCTTTTTTTATTACCAAAACAAAATCTGCCGATCAAACAAAAGAAATCAGGCCGAGCATCTCTTCTTCTTCTTCTCGTCCAAGGTCGTTCGAACCCATCAACTCCGACAAGGGTTACAACCCGCTCCTTCTACAATCGTCGAGAACTAAATCAACAACCACCATTGGAACCACCGATTCGAGCTCCCTCCTCGTCCAGAACTTCACGCCACTCGGCTGCACCCTAATCTCAAAAAACGTAAACAACCCTTTAGCCTTCGTGCCCAACTTCTAGCCATTCCGTTGAACTTCGCAACGACCCACCGTACGGATGTGAAGAGCTCGAGAAGCTCCATGATTTCCATGAAGGAGATACTCTCTAATTGTCGATGGATTTAGAGAATTTAAGAGGGGAAATTAGAAGATTTACGGCCATTGAATTGTTTTGGTGGCGGCTAGAAGATAATACTAGGGTTTGGCTACAACATGTAAATATACGAATTTATATACTAATTTAATAATATTTTATTATAAATTTTCACCAATTTACAAGATTTCCAAACGAACTCCGAATTAGACATGCCGCCAGGCGTTTAAAATGTTTTACCCGTATTCCGAACACAATGGAACGTGTTTCAGAGCCTAATTCAATCATATGTGGAAGATAGCTTTTGAATTGAGTTTAAATATTAAATTTTCAATTTAAATTTCAACGCGTTTCTCACCCGTACGAACAAACGGTAACTCCAAATGCTACGAAAATTGAAATCCGATAATAATACACTATTACGGATCCAATGGAACTGGTTTCGTCGAATTCCGAGACTGTGTCATGGAAGGCTATTTTAACTCGTCGATTAAATTCGAGCGATTTCCAAAATCGTCGAAATCATTTAAAATCTCACTTTTAAAATTTTACTAACTCAATTATAAATCATATAGAACTTACATTCACATTATACATCATTCTGATTCATTCCGAATCAAAATTTGTTTATTTGCATTATTATATTATTAAATCCCATTATTAAATTAATATAAAATTCCAAGTTTAAATTATAGACTTTTTATTCCATCCAAAAGTCCAATATTAAAATTCAAATCAAACAAGACTTAAAATAAACCTTAGAAACCATTTTCATAACCATTTACATCCAGATTCACAAATTATCCCAATTCCAAATATTTAATTATTATTATTCAAATCCAATTGAACTGCCATATTTGAAATTTTAACTAATTATATTGATTTAACCAAAATCTTCTTGTTTCAAAATCGAATTAAGATTCACATTCAACATTTAAATTGAATTAAATGTTTAAAATCTAACGACCAAAATTCCGGGTCGTTACATTCCTCCCCCTTATAAAAATTTCGTCCCCGAAATTTGTTAAGGTAGAAAAATGCTTCCAAACTCATTAACTTACCCAAAACCCACTTAATTAAAACTTACGTCCACTTCTCAAAACCCTTTAGTTCAATCCAAAACCATTACTTTTATTTCTAACTCAAAAGCTTTATTTTCAACACCTTTTCAAAAATCAGCTTTACTAGTTAAACCAAAATTTCCAAAACCTTCAAAATATTTCTAACTCCCAAAATTTTTGACAGCGTCTCCTTTGTATGGAGAGCCTTTTACAATATCACAAATATAACAAATTTATATACATCGACCCACACGGTCGGAAAACAAAATATTTCACAATATATCACTATATATTATCATTTCTTAACTTTATTGCGTAGGCGTACCTTATGATTAGCATTTTAAAAGCAAGCGGCTAATTTATATTGCATTTACGCGCTCCAACTCTATCGATTGCCTCCCGTACCTGTACTTACTCAAACAAGCACATAAGTTTTCAATAATATGAAATTTAACAACATTCCATTCATTTAACTAGCCAAACACATCAATTACATAACCTATCCAACCAATTTCCATAATTCTACATGCTAACCATCCTTATAAGCAATCACAAGGTTTAACCATTACTTTAATCTCCTTTACAAATCCATATTTCATTTTATTTCACTCGAATGACTTACATCCAAGTTTACTATTCTCAATTCATATTCACTTTCATTTCTATGCAAATCCATTTAAATCAGATTTCATTCTATTCCAATATATTCAAAAACCAATTTTATTGCTTTCTTTAATTCACTAGCTTTCTTTTATGTCCAACGACAAATTTTTATGCACATTTTGATATTATTCATGCAAATAACCATGACTTAAGCTTAAAGTCATTTTAAATTAATTCCAACTTAAATTTATATTAATATCATCCCATTCTGAATTATTTACAACTCATACATTCTTACTTCATTGCCATTATTAAATTAAATCTCTACTCTTACATTTCGATTTCATTATCCAAACAGGTTTCATTCAAGACCATTTCATAAAACTCGACAACACTCATTTCACATCTTCTTAAGTTATTTCAATTCCAAAATAACTTTATTCCTTCTTACATCAATTTTATTTCCGTTTCCATTTTGATTCTCATCCAATCAAATTCTAAACCATTACAAATTTTAATTCAACCAGTTTACTTGAAATTCATTTAATTCTAATCCACCTTCTCAATTCATTTCTGAATTAATAACATAACCATTCCAATTATTCTAAACTAGACGGGGTTTATTTTCCTTTTCAATTTTTTTTTTCAAGCTATAATTTTTTTTTCATCCCATAACCCTTTTTATTTAATTTAGCTTACGCTAAATTCATCTTCAACAATCCTTTTGAATTAAGTTGAGTGGGAATTTACTTCATTCAATCTCATCTCAACTTGATTAAATTTTCTTTCATTTAACCTTTTACCAATTTAATACAAGTTCAACTAGATTTCATTTAGCCAACTTAAATTCATACCACTTCCTTTACTATTTTAAATAAGAATTGAATTTCATTCAATGTCATTTATAACACAACTGAATTTTGATTTCAATTTAATCCAAATTCATCTCTATTCCATTAAATTTAAGTTAAATTCAATTCGATCCCATTTTATTTCTCAATATATAAGTTCAAAACTTATTTACTAACCTAAGTCCATTCACAAGTTATATTTACTTCACCTTATCTCACTTTACATTTCACTTAGGATTTAAATTTGGATTTTCCATAAAATATCAACCATCTTACGTTGGTTTCACAATTCCATTTCCTATTCATAAGTTCACCAACTTATTTATTTAAAAGCTTATATTGCTCATTTGAGTCCACATTCATCTTATAATCCCAATTCCCAATTATATATATAACAGTTGATAGTTTAAGGGTATAAATTTTCATTGCACAATTATAATCTACAATTATAAAATCATTTTCCATTTCGTCTTTATATCCAATTTAATTCAATTCCAATTTCAATTTTATTTAACTTATCCAGAGTTAAATTCAAATATATTTTATTCACCCCCATATACTCAAATTAAATTTTAACTTCAGGATTAAAATTCCATTCTTCTTTCTTATTAATATCAATTTCTCTTATAAGTTCAATAGTTGATTCATTTTAACTTTATAGAATTCCCAGAATTCAATTGCCCGGTTAAATTTCAAAACCATTTTGAAATAATAATCAACACATACCCTCTAGGTACATCAAATCAAATCCCCTGATTCCAAAATACTTGGTTTTACCAAAACAAATTTCCCCCTTGAAATTTCTAAAACAACTTGTATACCCGACAAGTCCAACAAATATCATAACCAATCACCATGGTAGCAAATCCATCACTTTAGAAACTCGAAAATCAATTCTGATGATGTGGCCATCATCATCAGGATTATTTTCCAGCGACTGGAGTGAGTTCAATGCTTCCTTACTTCCATAAATTCCTTTCAAAACAATTTCCCTTTCAAAAATATTTTCCCAAAATAAAACTCCATTATTTTCTTCAACACTCTGGAAAACATTTCAAACATTTCCAAGATTTTAAATTCCCAAAATTTTTGTTTAAATTTATTTAAAACACTTTTCAAAATTTCCAGGATTTAAATTCTGGTTTAAATCAAATTTTAGTTATACTTCTATTGGATAAGTCATACTTATAGAATTTATTTGGTTATAAACCATTTCAAATTTATATTCTGATTGGATTACAATATTAATAACCAAACATCCAAATATATATAATAATTTAAAAAAAATCATTTCTTTTATACCAAATATAATTTTGGGTAAAATTATTTCATTTACCCACTTTTACTATGTCGGTTTACCTTGTTTAAAGGTTTAGAAACCCCTATCGAAACGGTTGTACTTCCCGTACCGACCAGAATTCATAGACACTCAACCGATAAGTCAACACAGTATAAAAACAATTTTTATATTCACTAACAAATACGCTCTCATATCTATTATTACACTCAACTCATTATAGAGTACTTCTGACTCTATTTCTAATGAGTAATTTCCCCACCAAAGCCTAGGTTATCGCTAACCTGGCTCTGATACCAAGTGTGATAACCCGACCTTCTCGACTCTCGAAAATCGACACAAAATTCACCACAGTATAATATGCCGACGATCGAGTGCCGAAAAACATAGATTGTTGTGGAAAAAGAAAGAAGATAGAAGAAAGAAGGAACTAAACAACATCAGAATCTCGCAATCGCAGTGGAACAAATATAATAAATAATAACAGATCTTTACACAAAATGAAACCATATCTGCTATATACAATACATCATCAGAGTATATCACCAGTAATGAACAATTACCAGCCTGGCAGTTATATCAGCCTGCCTCACAACTTGCTGGCAATTTCAAACAACCATAGCAGCGGAATAAACAAGTACAAATAATACATCTCGGACTCCAGCTCCACACCTGAGCTCCACAGCATCCTATCCTGTAATCTTTAATACTCGGTTTGTCCCGAGCATTATAATAAAATAACACCCCAGTCAGTCTGGAATACCAGCGTGAGAGAAATACATCCAAACTTATTATTAAAGTTTCAGAAATTCTTTGAAAATCAAAAGCGTCTCGTAAGACCACGCCACAAATAAACATGTCGGGTTTTTACCTTATGATAGCCAAAACACTTTTTATCAAATCCGTCTGATATTATAATAGTGTCTATAGAAAATAAAATAGAATCTAGCTGAAATGCTTGCATCTCACGTTCCAGCAATAGTTGGGCACAATCAAAACCGTACAGGCGCGTAGGGAAAATGGATTTCCAACTAATGACTAGGCACTGGGGTACCACCTGTCACAGTACCTGGTCTAGATCAGCGTACCGAGGATCACTCCCAATCCCCTGCAACACAAGACCGAGAATACCCCTTACTGGATAATCCCGAGTAAGATCACCCCACGGTTGGGATTAGCAACCGCACCACTAAGCCGAATAAAAAGGAACATCTAGACAGGGATGACCTCACCCTAATGGGCGCTACCCACTTATCCTTGCTGCATAAACCCTGATTTTCAGTCATTCCCGGTTGATGAGGCTTGAGGCTAAGCGTTACCTTTTTAGAACATATCACTTAGAATGCTCATCGTCCACCTAACGATGTTCTGAAAGCATTCATCCATACAAGTCCGCCCCGGGTTCAAACGGAACCGAAGGCACTACTCCTAATACATCCATTTTGGAATCACCCTCAGGATTAGTAGCGACTAGCCCTTGCACTTCACTGCTCCATCTTTGACTCCGAACTCGTTTCCCCACGAAAACGTACAAACCGGATCGAAGTGGTTTTCGAGAAATTAATCCCGATCCCGGTCTCTTCGAAACGATCAACGCATTGGCCAATATTGATAGTCGGTTATTTAACTATCAAATAACATCCACAAACATCCACCAAACATAGATAATTTCCCAAATTCATGTTTTCCTCAAAATATCTTCGCAAGATATTAATTTTTCTACACTTCAACCCTTTTGAAGCTAGTTTTCAAAACTCTTTTCCCTCGTGGAATAGATTTCACCCAATTGTTTTCTTTCCCCTGAAAACACCAAGTCTCATAAATTTAGATTTTTAAATAAATTAAATCACCTTCAAAAACAATACTTAAACCGTTTAAAATAAGCTACTTTTAATATTCTTTGATTTAAAATAATAGTTATGTAATTCTATACTAATTTTCCAAGTAAAACTTAAGCCAAAACTACGTTTTAAATTAAACTATTAGATAAAGTATAAATATTTAATAACCATCTTTTAAATCAAATACTAGATAAACCTTAAAAATAAACACTTCGATAATTAACTTAATAAATATTTACTTAAAAATATTAGAATGACTAAATAAAAATTTCTCTAAAACATTCTTTTAAAACAACTTTAAACTTCCAACTTATATATAAAAACCTCTTTGAAAATATGCTTGGCTTTACAAGGAAATACACTTCCATTTCAATGACCCATAAAATCCTTTATAGATCCTGCTCGATTTATCCCAATTAAAATTTACGTCTCAACCCCGTAAATTTCTTCCCACACTTCAAAAATAAAACACCTTTTTATTTTTAAACACTTTCCCATCTCCTGGAAATCACTTTCAAAATATATACTTAAATTACCTAAAATAGGTTACTAAATTCTTTATTCAAAATATACTTTTGAAAATCTATAAAAGTTTCCTGAGACCCTTAAATCAAAAATTTCCTTTAGAAAACATAATACTAATTTACCTTTGAAATAATTAAATATCATAATTACTTAAATAAATATTTACCTTTCTCTTAAAAATAATTAAAAATGATAATTTATCTAAAACATTCCAAAACACATTTTTTAACTTCTAGTTTATACTTTGAAAGCTTTTCTTTGATAACATACTTAGTTTTCCAGGGAAAATACGCTTCCCATCCTTTAAAAATAATCTCACTATTACCTTTAAAACAATTTGCACCTTCTTATAGAAATTCCCACCGGAAATCTAAACCTTTAAAATTTATCCACCGATAAATATCCCATTTCATTTATAAGCCCAGTTTATACATTTCCATTCCTCATTCCCTTTTTAAAACACCAATTCAAAAACACTTCAATTTCCAAACCAATTTCCTGAATTTAATTTCCTTAAATTCATATCTCAAAAATCCATTTTCATTTCCCTTTTACATCCCCATTTCATTTTATTGATATTTTAAAATACCAAATTATATTATCCAACCATAACACAACATAACAAAATTCCAAATCAATCTATCAGAGGATATCAGTTAATTATATCACAGATTATGAATATAATTTCTATATTATGAGGAATCCAGTTGGATCCCTCCAACCTGTTTCCCTACATCCACAGATGTTAGCACAATAGCAAATATCAATCCAGACTGATATTAATATTCATATTCAACCAATCATTCAATTATTTAAATATTAACTATTTAAACTACAAGTATTCCAGATGTGAGTGAGATTAAGTCACCTTGAGTTTCGATGAGCGTTTAAATTTTTAATTAAATTGAGCTCATTCGATTTAACCTAAAATTCTCACTAGCTCCAAACGCTTCCGGATCTGCTACAGCGCGTAGGTCGTGTTGCTGCGATTTCGACGCTTCCTGTTTCATCGAGATCTGACCATGCATGCAAAAGTTATGGTATTTTAAACTTTTGAATATAATTTATATAAGCAATTTCTCTTTTTTTATTACCAAAACAAAATCTGCCGATCAAACAAAAGAAATCAGGCTGAGCATCTCTTCTTCTTCTTCTCGTCCAGGGTCGTTCGAACCCATCAACTCCGACTAGGGTTACAACCCGCTCCTCCTACAATCGCCGAGAACAAAATCAACGACCACCATTGGAACCACCGATTCGAGCTCCCTCCTCGTCCAGAAATTCACGCCACTCGGCTGCACCCTAATCTCGAAAAACGTGAACAACTCCTTAGCCTTCGTGCCCAACTTCTGGCCATTCCGTTGAACTTCGCAACGACCCACCGTACGGATATGAAGAGCTCGAGAAGCTCCACGATTTCCATGTAGGAGATACTCTCTAATTGTCGATGGATTTAGAGAATTTAAGAGGGGAAATTAGAAGATTTACTACCATTGAATTGTTTTGGTGGCGGCTAGAAGATAATACTAGGGTTTGGCTAAAGCATATGAATATACGAATTTATATACTAATTTAATAATATTTTATTAGAAATTTTCACCAATTTACAAGATTTCCAAACGAACTCCGAATTAGACATGCCACCAGGCGTTTAAAATGTTTTACCCATATTCCGAACATAATGGAACGTGTTTCGGAGCCTAATTCAATCATATGTGGAATATAGCTTTTTGAATTGAGTTTAAATATTAAATTTTCAATTTAAATTTCAACGCGTTTCTCACCCGTACGAACAAACGGTAACTCCAAATGCTACGAAATTTGAAATCCGATAATAATACACTATTACGGATCCAATGGAGCTAGTTTCGTCGAATTCCAAGACTGTGCCACGGAAGGCTATTTTAACTCGTCGATTAAATTCGAGCGATTTCCAAAATCGTCGAAATCATTTACAATCTCACTTTTAAAATTTTACTAACTCAATTACAAATCATATAGAACTTACATTCACATTAGACATCATTCTGATTCTTTCCAAATCAAAATCTGATTATTTTCATTATTATATTATTAAATCCCATTATTAAATGAATATAAAATTCCACGTTTAACTTATCGACTTTTGATTCCATCCAAAAGTCCAATATTAAAATTCAAATCAAACTAGACTTAAAATAAACCTTAGAGACCATTTTCATAACCATTTACATTCAGATTCACAAATTATCCCAATTCCAAATATTTAATTATTATTATTCAAATCCAATTGAACTGCCATATTTTAAATTTTAACTAATGATATTGATTTAACCAAAATCTTTTTGTTTCAAAATCGAATTAAGATTCACATTCAACATTTAAATTGAATTAAATGTTCAAAATCTAACGACCAAATTCCGGGTCGTTACATGGGTTATATCATATACAATAATTATTGGTTATATCATACACAACTCCTGAGACGACCGCCCATGACCCCCGCACTGAACCTAGAGATAGTGCGCTGTAAAGTGTGCCAGGCAGCCATGGACGATTGTTAGGGTAAATTAAAAACAACAGAATCTATCGTATAACTCACAGCACATGGACAAAATACAATAGAATATATATATAGTGAAGCTTTACAGAATAGGATGTCATCATATAAAACTTCATAATAGTTGAATACAACATCTGAATAGTCAATACATCAAGCCTCACTACATATCACTCAGAGAATTATACAAGCAGCGGAACATCCAGTACATATAATAAGAAATAATATGCAAGCCTCCAGCTCGTCTTCATCATCAGCATCGTTGGAAGCAAGAACATCACCTGTCACCTGCTACCTAGTCTGCCCATCCCAAAATGGATGAACATCCCAAGGCAATAAGAGTTAAAACATAAAGCCTTGAGTCAGACTACAGTCTTAGTGAGCGGTAAATTAACTAACAACATACCAAAAGGGCATAAAGGAAAAAGGAATAGGAATCCAACCCTCCCACTCCACCTCTTTCTACAGTGATAGCCCCCAGACACACACTAAGCAGAAGCAAACATAGCAAAGCAAACATTTAAAGTAAAGCAATTATCACTCGAGTCAAGGGTGGTGTTTTCCAAGTACAAACCCCCAAGGCCTAAACCAAGATCAGATAAGCACCTAGAAAACACTGCTCTTGAGACCGAATGATGATACAACCAAACATCCATGACTCTGGCTATCACTGTTATCATTGCCTCGATACCACCGTTAATTGAATGACCGGCACATTCTTTCAGCCGTCCGTCAAGGGCTAATGGAAACCCCGGTTCTAGACATAACTCCGCACGTCGTCAAAACCCATGCCTAGGACTATCGAATCTGCCTAGAGTACTTGACTACCAATCAGTAGTCTTTAGGGACTATCGAATCTGCCCAACGTACTCTTGCTTTGAGCATGCTAGAACCTTCAACAACGATGAAATCTCAGCCTTCTAGTCATCCTCCTCGACGACTATTTCCATACTAGCTCAAGCGCCTCTCGAGCAAACCATTATCCTCAAACTCGAACCATTTCACCGAGTTATCAACATGCTTGGAATGATCCCGTCTGGATTAGACCAAGACTATCTCATATCATGCCTCGCTTCATCACATCCTAGCAAAGCCTCATCTCAACATCATCATCATCAAACCTATCCATATGAGCTTCATCATCCGCTACATATGCCACGAGCAGCTTTCCCAATTCAAGAGCCTTTCACTTAGCTTTTGAATCATCTTCGACCATCTTGTCTAAATCTAATCATCAATCAACTAATTCATAACAACCAATCAAGTCAATCATTAATCCAAGTAATCAAACATTCAAACATGATCTAATAAACAATTATAACAATAATGGCAATCTTGTAAATAAAGAGTCGAAATCTAACAAGCATGAAACATGAGTAATATCTCTATAACTTGATGAATGAACTTGCATAGGTTAATCATGTAGTAAAATGGATGTCAAATCATCATGAACAATAGATCTATACTTAGGTTTAAGAAAATGCATGGAAATCACTATTTTAACACCGAATCAAGCCAACAATCCGATATACTCCTTTGGATCCGTGTGAGAGATAATCACCACTCACCAAATCACCTAAACACCTCAAAAGCAACACACTTCAGATCTGGACAGCGAAGGATCTAACTCGATCTATCACAAATCTGCTTCAAACAATGAAATCTCTCTTTGATGGATGTAGATCTTCAATCTAAGCTCTTGAATCTTCAATTCGATCTTCGATTTGGATGGAAGGAAGCACAAGATTAAAGTGGAGAAAAGAAGTGAAGAAGTGTAGAACTCGAGCTCTCAAAATGGCAGCACTTCGTCGCTTCAAAATCCGGATCTCAAAAATGAATAAGAACCCGCCTATTTATAGGCAGAAATCCCCTTAGGTCGTCCGCTCACTATTAGGTCGTCCACGACCTAAAACCTACGACCTAACGCATGCGCATCCACGACCTAACGAAACCCTACGACCCACGACCTAACGCATGCACGCAACTTACAGATCCAACGACCTAACACATTTGCGCTTCTACGACCTAACGCATGCGGCTTAGCTCTTACGCGACCTAACACACACGCGACCTAACACACACAGAAGCTCACAACCTAACTCAACACAGAGGCTCACGACCTAACTAACTTAGCTAGGATACGACTTAACACCTTAGGTCGTCTAACGACCTAACTACTCCACTACTGAACTTAGGTCGCTCACGACCTAACTACGCTAACTCGCTAACTCTTATACCGTTAGCTCTTAAGTCGCTAACTAATAGGTCGTCCACTTCCTTAGGTCGCTAATTCCTATAGGTCGCTCCAATTCTTAGGTCGCCAACTTCCTATAGGTCGCTCCAACCGACCTAACCTACCCCACGACCTAAGCTACCATACGACTTATCTTCTAATCGACCTATCCCCAAAATCCTTAGGTCGCCAACTTCCTTAGGTCGCTCCACTTTCTTAGGTCGTCTACTCCGACCTAACTACTATACGACCTATGACTTAGACTATGGATGACTTATCAACAATGCGACCTAATGATAACTGTTTTACGATGTGTCGATCCGTAAAAATACGGGTCGTTACATTCTCTCCCCCTTAGGAATTTCTCCCCTGAAATTCCAAACAAATAGAGCAATCAAAGACTATTCTGCATGCCTACCATCCATAGCAATCAACAAACCATGCATCCAATTCTAGCTTAGCATGCAGAACTCTAAAACTAGAACAAGTTACAATGTCGTTAGATGACACGACACCTTAGGGCCATACCTTGAAGAGTTCAGGATGAGCTGCCTTCATCCTCTCTTCCACCTCCCATGTACAGTCGTTATCATCATCACTCCATTGTATCTTGAGCAACCTAACTACCTTCCTCCTATGCTGTTTTGTGTCGGTTTCCACAACACGAAGCGGCTTACGAGGTCTCTTATCGACTGGATCAACTTCGAAATCTTCACAGCTATCAGCAGAAACCACTGTATTCGAGTCGTGCACATACTTCCGTAGATACGATGCATGAAAAACATTGTGCACACCCGACATCTTCTCTGGTAACTCCAATCTGTAGGCAAGCTTTCCAATTCGCTCGATGATCGGGAATGGTCCGACAAATCTCAGAGTCAATTTTCCTTTCTTCCCGAATCGAATAACATTCTTCAGTGGAGAAATCTTCACAAAAACCATATCACCTACGTCGAATTCCAAATCCTTACGACGCTTATCGGGATAACTTTTCTGACGGTCTTGGGCTGCCTTCATTCGTTGCCGAATGATCTCTATACAATCCGAAGTCTGTCGAATCATATCTGGCCCAAGTATCATCTTTTCTCTTGTTTCTAACCAACATGTCAGAGAGTTACACGGTCTTCCATACAATGCCTCATACGGTGCCATACCAATGCTGGACTGGTAACTGTTATTATACGAAAATTCTACCAAATGAAGGTGATCTTCCCATGATCCTCCGAAATCTAAAACACAAGATCTAAGGAGATCTTCCAAAACTCGGTTGACTCTCTCGGTCTGACCATCTGTTTGGGGGTGATAAGCTGTACTTAAACACAACTCGGTTCCCAAAACCTCCTGGAAGCTCTTCCAAAATCCACTAGTGAACAATGGGTCTCGATCGCTCACTATACTCTTCGGAATACCATGGAATCGAACTATCCACTTAACATACAACTCAGCCAACTTTGATGCAGTCCTAGTCGATCGAACAGGAATGAATCTTGCACTCTTAGTCAGACGATCTACAATGACCCAAATTCCTTCATTTCCCATTCTTGTTCTAGGTAGTCCATCAATAAAATCCATCGATATTTGCTCCCACTTCCATGTAGGAACTTCTAATGGCTGAAGCAATCCACTTGGCTTCTTCTGCTCGGCTTTTACCAACTGGCAGTTCATACACTTGGAAATAAAATTTCCAACATCCTTTTTCATACCTTCCCAGTAATAGGTTCTCTTCATATCCCGATACATCTTGTTTCCACCTGGATGAATTGTCAACTTCGAGTGATGACTTTCCTTCAGAACTTCATTTCTCAATTCATCTATATCGGGAACAACTAGTCGTCCTTGCTTCCGAAGCCAACCCTCTCGATCGACCTCGAATCCTTTATCCTTTTCTTGATCCAATCCAGATTCCAAATCACGGATAATCTTGACAAGCTTATCGTCTCGCTTTTGGCTCTCGCCAATTCTTTCCACAAGAGTCGGTCTTATCGATAAGTTTGCCAACATCTCAGGTTCCAATTCACATCTGGGCCTGAAGTCAAATCCAGCTAAATACTCGAGATTCTTCCATTCTGAAATCATGGCTCCCAATCCTGCATGTCTTTGACTTAACGCATCTGCCACTGCGTTACCCTTTCCCGGAGTATAGGCTATATCAAAATCATATGATGCTAAAAACTCTAGCCATCGTTGCTGACGAAGATTCAAATCCTTTTGGGAGAAAAGATACTTCAACAACTTATGATCAGTAAACAACTCGAATCGAACTCCCAATAGATAATGTCTCCACATCTTCAGAGCAAATACAATCGCCGCTAACTCCAAATCATGAGTCGGGTAATTCCTTTCATGCGGCTTTAGTTGTCGACTTGCATACGCAACAACTTTATCCTTCTACATCAGCACTGCTCCAAGTCCAGTACCACATGCGTCGGTGTAAACCACCATCTCATCATTTCCACTAGGAATAGTCAAAACAGGAGCACTTGTCAATTGCTCCTTCAAGATTCCGAAAGCTTGCTCACACTTAGCATCCCATCTGAATACTTGGTTCTTTTTCGTCAATCCTGTCAATGGTGCAGCTACCTTGGAAAAGTCTTTGATAAATCGACGATAATATCCTGCTAATCCAAGAAAACTTCTCACATCTGATGCATTCTTAGGTCTAACCCAATCCTAGATTGCTGCCACCTTAGCGGGATCAACCGCTGTTCCACTTCCAGAGATAATATGACCTAAGAACCTCACTTCACTCTTCCAGAAGTGACACTTTGAAAACTTAGCCTTCAGTTGATGTTTCCGTAAGATTTCCAAAACAATACGCAAGTGCGTCTTGTGCTCTTCTTCAGTTCTAGAATAAATCAAAATATCATCCACGAACACTAGCACGAACTTGCTCAACTGATCTCTGAACACTCTATTCATAAGATCCACAAAATATGTTGGCGCATTAGTCAATCCAAACGGCATTACCAGCCACTCAAAGAAACCGGATGGTGTCCGAAAGAAGTCTTCGGCACACTATCCTTAGCCACTCTCAACTGGTGAAATCCCGCTGCCAAATCCATCTGAGAAAACACCTTAGCTTCGTGAAGCTGATCAAACAAGTCATCTATTCTCGGCAATGGATACTTGTTCTTCTTAGTCACCTTATTCAGCTCACGATAATCCACACACAACCTCAACGATCCATCTGCTTTGGTTGCAAAAACAACTGGTGCACCCCATTCGGACACACTACGCCGAATGAATCCTTTCTGTAAAAGGTCATCAACCTGCACCCTCAACTCTTGCTGCTCCCTAGGCGCCATCCGCCTAAGAGGCATCACAACAGGTCTGGCTCCTTCAACTAGATCTATACGAAACTCGATCTCTCTATGCGGCGGTAACCCTTTGACCTCGTCAAAGACATCCTCAAATCCATTAGCGATTGGCATAGATGACAGTCCATACCGTGGAACAACCAGCGAATACATGAAGCTCATGAAGACGCCTTCTTCATGCTTACATCGTATCACAATCTTTCGCCCCTCCACATTCTCGACTGTCACCTCCAACCTATCACAATCAACCTTTGCCGCATACTTCCTAAGCCAGTCCATACCCAAAATAATTCTGAACCCCGCAAAGTTCAGAACAAAACAATCACAAACAAAAGAGCAATCATGACTCGATACAATCAGACCACGGCATAACATACACAAACAAGACGAACCCTCAACTGGATTAGTCACAACCAATGGCCTATCAACGATATCCGGTTCTAAACCCAACCGGCCTACAAGTTCACTACAAACAAAAGAATGCGACGCCCCAGTATCAAATAGAATTCTAACTGGAACACCACAATGGAAAGAGTACCTTGAACCACCACACTCTTTCCTTTCTCTTCAACGGTAGGAGCTTTTGAAGATGATGGAACAGCCCCCAAAGCATAAGCTTGCACAATCTGCTTGTCCTTCCGCGGTTCTGGATAATTCCTCTTAACATGCCCCAGCTTGTCACAGTTGTGGCACTTCACCGACACCTTCAGATTCTTGCAATCCCTGGAGAAATGGCCCTTCTACTGACAATTGTAGCAGGTCACTTCGCCCTTTGGCTTCTTCTGGCCATCCTTACCCTTTTGCTGCTGCTGCTTCCTCTTCTTGTTTCCACCCTGCTGTGGTCTAGACTCTTCCTTGGTCACAGCAACAACAGATCCCTCTTTAGGAAATAGATTCTCATGCCTGAGAGCTTTTTCCACAAGCTTCTCAAAAGAATTGTCCAAATGATCCACCAACTGCCTCCCAAGATAACTATCCAAGCTTGTCACAAACTTCTCGTTCTTCTGATATGAAGATTCAATATATGACCGGGCATACTTGGACAAAGCTTTAAACTCAGAAACATACTCAAGAACTGGTCTTCCATTTTGCTTGAGCTCCACAAACTTCTTGAACAGAACAGACTTCTGAGCTGTAGAAATGAACTTAGCTTCAAATATGACTTGGAATTGCTCCCAAGTAATTTCTTCCTCCGGAGTATCAATGGTGATAGAATTCCACCAATCAGAAGCTCTTCCTTGAAGCTGTCTTGATGCTAACTTCCTCTTAGTCGCATCCTCAATTCCCAAATCACCAAAGATTCTTCTACAAGCATCTATCCACCTCTGGACTTCAATAGTTGACTATGTTCCTAAGAAAACCTTTCCTCCAAGAGCAGTATAATCCTTACACAGCTTAGCAAAATCCACCGGTCTTGGAGCCTGAACTTGAACTCCAACATCTACCGATGGCACCGGGGCTGGCATCCTTCTCATGATCGAGGTCATCATAGCCTCGAACATAGCAGCATAATCTGCAGCCCCCTTAGTAGCACGGCCTTCCCAAGCAGCTGGTCTCCCTCTTCGACTCATTCTCAATATCTATAAAAAGGAATGATTAATACACCTTGAGAAACGACTGCATAAGGAATTCAAATCCTTCTAAACTACTATATTATATATAGTATTCATCCATCAAAATACAATTACGTCTCTCATACGTAGTTACGTCAACGAGTGTTGGGTAAAATCGATTAACCAAAGCTTTGATACCAAATGAGACGACCGCCCATGACCCCCGCACTGAACCTAGGGATAGTGCGCTGTAAAGTGTGCCAGGCAGCCATGGACGATTGTCAGGGTAAATTACAAACAGCATAATCTATCGTATAACTCACAGCGCATGGACAAAATACAATAGAATATATATATAGTGAAGCTTTACAGAATAGGATGTCATCATATAAAACTTCATAATAGTTGAATACAATATCTGAATAGTCAATACAACAAGCCTCACTACATATCACTCAGAGAATTATACAAGCAGCGGAACATCCAGTACATATAATAAGAAATAATATACAAGCCTCCAGCTCGTCTTTGTCATCAACATCGTTGGAAGCAGGAACAGCACCTGTCACCTGCTACCTAGTCTGCCCGTCCCAAAATGGACGAACAACCCAAGGCAATAAGAGTTAAAACATAAAGCCTTGAGTCAGACTACAGTCTTAGTAAGCGGTAAATTAACTAACAACATACCAAAAGGGCATAAAGGAAAAAGGAATAGGAATCCAACCCTCCCACTCCACCTCTTTCTATAGTGATAGCCCCCAGACACACACTAAGCAGAAGCAAACATAGCAAAGCAAACATTTAAAGTAAAGCAATTATCACTCGAGTCAAGGGCGGTGTTTTCCAAGTACAAACCCCCAAGGCCTAAACCAAGATCAGATAAGCACCTAGAAAACACTGCTCTTGAGACCGAATGATGATACAACCAAACATCCATGACTCTGGCTATCACTGTTATCATTGCCTCGATACCACCGTTAATTGAATGACCGGCACATTCTTTCAGCCGTCCGTCAAGGGCTAATGGAAACCCCGGTTCTAGACATAACTCCGCACGTCGTCAAAACCCGTGCCTAGGACTATCGAATCTGCCCAGAGTACTTGACTACCAATCAGTAGTCTTTAGGGACTATCGAATCTGCCCAACGTACTCTTGCTTTGAGCATGCTAGAACCTTCAACAACGATGAAATCTCAACCTTCTAGTCATCCTCCTCGACGACTATTTCCATACTAGCTCAAGCGCCTCTCGAGCAAACCATTATCCTCAAACTCGAACCATTTCACCGAGTTATCAACATGCTTGGAATGATCCCGTCTGGATTAGACCAAGACTATCTCATATCATGCCTCGCTTCATCACATCCTAGTAAAGCCTCATCTCAACATCATCATCATCAAACCTATTCATATGAGCTTCATCATCCGCTACATATGCCACGAGCAGCTTTCCCAATTCAAGAGCCTTTCACTTAGCTTTTGAATCATCTTCGACCATCTTGTCTAAATCTAATCATCAATCAACTAATTCATAACAACCAATCAATTCAATCATTAATCCAAGTAATCAAACATTCAAACATGATCTAATAAACAATTATAACAATAATGGCAATCTTGTAAATAAAGAGTCGAAATCTAACAAGCATGAAACATGAGTAATATCTCTATAACTTGATGAATGAACTTGCATAAGTTAATCATGTAGTAAAATGGATGTCAAATCATCATGAACAATAGATCTATACTTAGGTTTAAGAAAATGCATGGAAATCACTATTTTAACACCGAATCAAGCCAACAATCCGATATACTCCTTTGGATCCATGTGAGAGATAATCACCACTCACCAAATCACCTAAACACCTCAAAAGCAACACACTTCAGATCTGGACAGCGAAGGATCTAACTCGATCTATCACAAATCTGCTTCAAACGATGAAATCTCTCTTTGATGGATGTAGATCTTCAATCTAAGCTCTTGAATCTTCAATTCGATCTTCGATTTGGATGGAAGGAAGCACAAGATTAAAGTGGAAAAAAGAAGTGAAGAAGTGTAGAACTCGAGCTCTCAAAATGGCAGCACTTCGTCGCTTCAAAATCCGGATCTCAAAAATGAAGAAGAACCCGCCTATTTATAGGCAGAAATCCCCTTAGGTCGTCCACTCGCTATTAGGTCGTCCAGGACCTAAGAACCCACGACCTAAAATCTACGACCTAACGCATGCGCATCCACGACCTAACGAAACCCTACGACCCACGACCTAATGCATGCGCACGACTTACAGATCAAACGACCTAACACATTTGCGCTTCTACGACCTAACGCATGCGGCTTAGCTCTTACGCGACCTAACACACACGCGACCTAACACACACAGAAGCTCACGACCTAACTCAACATAGAGGCTCACGACCTAACTAACTTAGCTAGGATACGACTTAACACCTTAGGTCGTCTAACGACCTAACTACTCCACTACTGAACTTAGGTCGCTCATGACCTAACTACGCTAACTCTTATACCGTTAGCTCTTAAGTCGCTAACTAATAGGTCGTCCACTTCCTTAGGTCGCTAATTCCTATAGGTCGCTCCAATTCTTAGGTCGCCAACTTCCTATAGGTCGCTCCAACCGACCTAACCTACCACACGACCTAAGCTACCATACGACTTATCTTCTAATCGACCTATCCCCCAAATCCTTAGGTCGCCAACTTCCTTAGGTCGCTCCACTTTCTTAGGTCGTCTACTCCGAACTAACTACTATACAACCTAGGACTTAGACTATGGATGACTTATCAACAATGCGACCTAATGATAACTATTTTACGATGTTTCGATCCGTAAAAATACGGGTCGTTACAACTCCTAACCCATGGTTCTTTATCTTGGTCTCATTTTTACCTTGA
This sequence comes from Allium fistulosum, assembly GCA_030737815.1. Lineage (NCBI taxonomy): Eukaryota > Viridiplantae > Streptophyta > Magnoliopsida > Asparagales > Amaryllidaceae > Allium > Allium fistulosum. Next base: position 774,690,356 of record CM060906.1, read on the forward strand.
GGAAAGCTCAACCAGTAAAAAGAGATTATTCATTCGTACTGCAATGGCCTAAGTATACTATACATACCTTAAAGAAAGCTAAATAAATATGTATAAGTATCTTACCTCGTCTAGTCTATACATTAATAACACTACACATAACCTCTCTAACTTGAGGAAAGCTCAACAAATAGAGAGTATGCAAGTAATTTATTAATGTATAAATGGTATAGGAAAATTTTATATTAAAGATTCATAATCTTCAATATATTATATTGAGTGATAACGACTTATGGAATAATGTATTACAAATGAAATACTCCCATGATTCATGTGTCGGACACGTTAGAAATCATGGTATATATGTATATATTCCTTAAATCTATTTAGGGTTTCTTTAATGTTCCACTTTTACTTTATGCATTTATATTATATACGTTTTATTATTATATTACATTTATTCTTTATTTAACTTATATAATATTTTATGTATAACATTAGATTAATTAAGTCTTATTTAATTAATTTAATTCATTAACACTTTTATCAATTATTATATTATTCAATTACAACATATTATACTGAATATATATACTATAACCTTTATAGTAATAAACATATATCTTATATGTATGTATGTATTTAATTTATAAATTAAATTTTAATTAATTTATTTGATTAAACAGTTTTAATTAAATTTTATTAACTTCAAAAATTCTTTTATACATACATGTATACTCATATTGTCTTAAACAGTTCAAGACAACATAACATACATCATTATATATTATACATGTATATATATTTAATTAATTCATTTATTTTATTAATGTTATTAATAAATAATATTTTGAAATTAATTTAACAACATTTTCAAACATTTTGAAAAACTATATTATATAATATTTATTTTATTTTAAATTTAACTTTTAAATTTAAAACTTTTATTTTAATATAAAACAATTTTGAAATTAACCCGAGGCCCAAATCAAATCGGGCCTTTTCTATTAGGGTCTTTGGGCTTACATAACTATTCGAGATAGCCCGATAGCCAGGTAGGATAAGGTACTTAATTACCTAACAATCTAGCCTATATACTACCATTCTTAAACAACCTAATAACTGAATTGTAAGCTTAATTAATTAACCATAATATGACTAATTTAGATCACATAGGCTATTTGGCTATGATACGGTTATTGGAACAGGGCCAGCCTGGAATGTAAGAAATCGAAAAATTTCAGAAAAACATATCATTTTGGATCTAATTGGGCCTATGAAGTCTAATTCATTTAAAACATTTCTAAATTTATTTTAAATAAAATCGTTATTTTATATAATTTTATAAAGTTTTACTTTATATTATTTTTTATTATGTTTAAATATGTGTATCATATACACTTATGTTTATGTGCACGTGCAACATAATAAAATATGCAGGGTTTGACATGTCCTATATTAGTGCTGAAATTTACACTACAACGAACATGTTAGCCACTCTAGTATTTTATGTGTTGTATATACTATATATATGTGTGTGCATCAAATGTTATATATATATATATATATGCACACATAAAATTACATTTATAAAATAAAATCATATATTTATATATAAATATATGAAAATAGTAATTGTAATAATTCATATAAAATATTTAAGATGTATTTGTGAAAATGTTCATTTATATTAAATATAAAAATCATCTAATAGCTAATATAAAATAATTTTTTAATTTTAATTCCTGTTGGAAATTTAAGAAAAAAATTAAAAAAATTTAATCAATAAAAATTATAAATATAAAAACACATGTGCATATACATACATACGTGTATATATATTATAAAATTGATGCTAGCTGACTTAGAGCTCACGGCATAAAAATAATAATTTTTTTGAGTTGTAGAATACTTTTAAAATAAATAATTATAAAATAATTCAAAAAACCAATCGAAATTACTTATCAAAATTATTTAAAAATTATTTTTGAAATATAAAAATTATGTATTTGCACCAAAAATGGTTACAACCACCTAAAAATAGTTTTTGTAGAGAAGTAAATGAATAGAAGTAAAATTAAACTAAGTAAATGAATAAGTAAGCAACAAAGAATAAGCAGTAATCAATAGCACGGAGGTTTATAGTAGTTCGACGTGGTATACCTACGTCCACTTTGAATATTATGCTTTATTACTCTCTTGTGAATTTGATTACAATAGTAGAACAATGCTAACATTATAATGGAGTCTAGAGTGACAAGCAACGTAAAGATCCTTTGAATGAAGAATGAAGTTGGTATTTATAGGTTGAGATGATGAAATATCTCGTTGGAAATTCGGCAGAAGAGTCTCCAGATCCGTAAGGGTCCACCAGAACGGTTGGCAGTCTCAATTCCACAAAAATAATGATCGAGGCCGATCGTTATTTCTTGCTCAAATCAATGTGCAATCTTTCATGGGGGTCCTACATGCCCTAAGGCCTTTCTCCTAAAATATGGCGTCATTCTGAGCTATAATTTGTGAGATATCACCTATTCTTTACAAAACACCGATCATTATTTTGGACGACTAATAACAATTGGTATTTCTTGTGTTTTTTTGAGTTTGATTGTGAAATCGATCATGTAGGCTCTTTATGATGAAAATTACTTGCTCTCCAAATTTCGTGCAATTTCGACATATGGTTTGTGAGATATCGTCCAATTTGCTCTCCAAATTTCGTACGATCGACCCTTGTTCCAAGATTTTGGAGTTTTGGCATGTGATTGTTTTTATGGGCCTTACTATTTATTATATTGATGCTCTAAAGTTTCAAATACATCGACTTTATAGAATTTGAGATATCGATCGATCTTTGTCCATTTACGCTATTTTATGGATCGTTCCAGATCGGTCCATATAAATCATTCGTTTGTCCATAACTTGAGCGTACGAACTCCGATTGACTTGAATTAGAAATATAGCCTCATGGGGTCTTCCTTGTTGCTTCATATTGGTTACACCTTGATTGGGACCAAGTTAAAATCTGTTCGACCATTGTCCATGATACCGTATATAGTTGATTCTCAAGGCTGGTAACCAAACATTCTTAACCAAATCTACGGTATCACGGCCTTGCCAAAAGGCGGAATAACATTTTCCCTCCAAAGTACCTCTTGTTCGAACATGACGTACTTTGAAAAGTCGCAGGCTTCAATTGTCGTAAAGGATTCCATCCGGTTTATTAAATGGTCGTTAAATTTCCATTGAGTCACTTTTTGTTAAGGGTTGTGTCTCTTTATGTTCATTATGACTAGGGGTGGGCATTTAACCAAGTTAACCGACCTAACCAACCAAACCGACCTTAACCAAACCGCTTTAACCGATAAAATCGGTTAACCGAGCTTTCAGTTAACCGACCGACGTTAACCGACCAAAGTCGGGTCGGTTAACGGTTAACCACATTTCATATATCGATTAACCGTTAACCGAACTATTTTTTTAATCAACAACGAACAGCCCACTGCCCATGCCCTCAACCCGTTCCAACCCATCCCATAACCCTAACTTAGTGCCTTTGCAGCCGCTATTCACATTTCACAAATTAATTATCTCGTTCAACCCTAGATCTACAAAGTTTGTCGCCACCGCTAACTAAGAATCCAATACAACCTGATCGTCCACCGCCTTTGTCTTCATTCTTTGCTATCTGGATCGTCGATCTGAGCAATGGTGAATGCTAGCGGGAAGAGTAAGGACCTAAGTTTGAATTTTTTTGTAGTTTTAGTTTTTTCTGTGTTGATATTGATCCGATGGAGATGGAGGAGTTTTCTAAGGATGGCTTGAGCAGTAAGTGAATGGTTCATAATGCCAGATGGTAGCTATAAGTCAGCAAATAGAGCACCTTTAATTGTAGTTCAGATTTGATTACCTTATTCAATTTTGATTTGATTTTCTTTTTTATTCTAGTATTCAAACATCTAGAATACTGTTTTAATAAATTATTTGAATTCAAGGAATATACAGATATATAATCTTTTAAAATTCTTACAGTCAAGTCTTGTATAGTAAGCACGATAGGAGCACTAACTACCCATACAGGCTTACTACTTCATGCGACCAATTTCTTTCATTGTTTTTTTATATATAAGTCCGATTCATCCAATGCTAGAAAATAATTTGTTCATTTGAAATGCAACATGAAATCGAGTGCATCTATATATTTAAATATACATGTGCTACAATTTATAGGGTGCCAGGCACTTATGCTTTATGCCTTTCTTGCATGTGTGTGTGTTCCTTTTGATATATGCATGCATTTTGGAGTTTTAAACGGGTGTTTCCTTGCATTGTAGTTGTGAGTGTATTCATGAATACCTCCGTATGCATGTCAGTTTTTATATATATTTGAGCTTGTATATACAAATTTACATGGGTATACGTCAGCACATCCATTTTATTGAGAAAGGCTGCTACAATTTCATACTTTGTTCTAACATACTAAATCAAAGAAAAGTATATCTATATAAGTTTAAATCATTAAACATGGTTTGTTCAATTTTCTGGTCTGTACACCTTTATGCATTTGTAAGCTCCATTAATTCATACCTCGAATATAAGTATATATTTTTATTTTCTAGAATATATATATATATATATTTAGAATAGATTAATCTTCAGGAGTGTGTATATATGTGTGGTTGTATCCCTTTGGGAGTGTGAGTTATTGGATATGTCCAGGCATGTAACAACAAAGTGTAGAGGACTAATGAAAAACATTTAAAGAAGGAGACTTTCTTCATGTAATTTAGTTCAACATGCAAATGAGCTCCTTACTAATACAAAAGCTAAACAAGATATAAAATAGCTCCAGTTCTTTAGCTTAATAGTTGTACTAGCAAGGTCACAAAATATAGAAGCACTCAACATTATAAATAAATTACTTATAAACCAAGACAGCGTTAGTAATAATAAAGTAGTTAAGTTGTTAAGACTATGAGCAAAGTAAATAAAAACTTAAGAAACTCCAACACACTAACTTACTGTCAAAATCAAAATATCTATATAGGAAACAAATCCCAGAAACAAAGATTCAAATGTGCTAATCAAAACCAAAGCAGCAATTGCACTAACAACTCAACAGATATATATACCTTAATAAACGCAATACACATACAATATAGCAGCAGCCAAATGCCTTTGATCATATATATGCACAGATATATGCATGCACACACACGTTTTGTGAATAATTTATTCTATATATATATGGAACAAGTTTGCTATGAGTAGAGTTAACTTAGCTAAGATTTTTGTTTTTTCAAGATGCTATTTGTATTTGCTAATTGAAATTTGGGATGCTGTGTGTATTTTGTTAAGGTAGTTCGGGCTTGGCTTATTCATTTACTTTGTGCTATATTACGTAAAAAAAATTGGTTCATTTTGTAAATTTTTTGGTTTCTAAATATGAAGAGAGATTGATTGTTATATATATATATATGTATGTATGTATGTATGTATGTATGTATATAATATATGTATGTAGGTGTGTGTTCTGAGCCGGTACATATGGGAACCAAAATCTTAAGGCCGTTGATAAAGTACCATGAGTGTGTGAATATACAAAGATATATGTTTGTGTGAGTGGTTTTACCTTTTAGGGTGCATGCATCTATATATTTAAGTATATGCAACTGAGAGTGAGAATTGAGTTATATTTATATTGCTTCAGTTAGGGTTGTCTCAGTAAGCAGGTTGTTAGCTCTCAGTTAGGGTTGTTTTGAACAATAAATAAACTATATCATTTGTTCAGTTGCTTAACTAGGTTAGAAAACCAGACTCTAATTGAACATATATAAATAGACAATTAACAAACTCTCAGATAGGGAACCAAAATATAAGAACATATATAAAAGTCTGGTGTGAACGTGTATGCTTCAGTTACTTTTTTGCATAACAGGTTTACACTTTACAGTTATATTGCTAAATTATTATGTTTATTTTTGTTTAAACAGACTTGGAGAATGGAAAGTGGAGACTGAAGTTTGAGAATATATACTGGGAGTTGACTTTGTAGTCTTTGTATTAATGTATTCTTATTATCTCTTCGGACTTTGGATTGAATTGCTAATGTAATCACTGTAATTAATGCTTGTATTGTAATGTAAGGTACGAACTGTGAGTGAGAATAGAAGTGAAGTATGGACTGAATGTACCATTAATTGAATTGTAGTTGCAATTTGCTCACTGTGTCTGTGATGTATGTGTGTGATGGTTTGTCTGTAGTGCTTGTGATTTATGAAATAAAGACAAAATATGTTATTATTAGTATTTGAATGTATATATGATGTTTGGTCGGTTAACCAGTTTATTTAACCAGTTAAATTAAACGGTTAACCGACAAATATTAACCGTTTAATTAAAACGGTTAACCGATTAAATTAACCGGTTAACTGCGGTTAATTTTAATCGGTTCGGTCGATAGACCAGAACCGAAATTAATCGAAACCGGTTAACCGAACCATTCCTCTTTTAACGGTTAACCGAAAATTTTAACCGATTGGATCGGTTAACTGACCGCGTCCACCCCTAATTTAACCGATTGGATCGGTTGATCATCATCTTTTTGTTTTTCTGGCGATTATGAGGCTATAATAATCTGGTTTTGATCTTTCTTCGGTTGATTTCAGGTGAGAATTCAATTTTTATTGATTTCAAAAATTGAATTCTTGGAACGTATACTAGAATGTATACGTATCCATGACCAACCCACGATCACGAATGCTCATTCATAGGTCATTGTCAAGTCTTTTGCATATTTTTATCCATCATTCATTCATCATAATTTTTTTCTTTTAAGATGGATCGGCATGAATCCATCAATAATGGATCACATTCGATCGTTCATTTTGGGCCTTTTAGCCATTTCCTCGGGCTTCAAAGGATCGGCCTATACCCTCATATAAATACTCTTATACTTAGCCATTTTTCACTCCTTTAATTCATTTTTTAAGCTTTTAATCCAAACGATAGAAAGAAAATTTACTTTCTCCTTCTCTTCCATCTTTGATTCACCAGACGACCTCGATCCAACTCCACTTCCCCAGATCGATCCGACTTTTCTTCCCAGTCCAACTCTACTCTCCAATTCCTTTCATAGGTAGGTTTAATCTCTTCTTGTACACTATTTTTGCATCGAGACTAGGCGATTTAATTTCATGATGGAGGTTGTATTCATGGATTAGGGAAGATGGAGAAGATGGGTATACGATGGAGGAAGATCGATCTGTATCGATCATATGAAAGTTCGGTCAAGGGATGTAGGAGAGGAATTGGAGTGGATTCGATGGTTGTGGAGGTAGATAACGAATGGCGATTGATCATTTTGATGTCAATGGTTCGAGAATTATTTCATTGATTGTTCGAGTGAAGCAGTAGTTTGATACGATATGCGCATCGATGTTTGAAAAAGTTGAAGGGGATTAGGCCGATCGTTCTCTGAATGATCGTATGGAAGCGGTATTGAGAGTTAATGGGTGGAATGATCATAGATGAATGATAAGTGTAAGTTGGCATGAACGATCGGTTGGAGAGTTGATGGCTGGAAGGATCAAATGAAGATCTAATGTGGCACATGGCTTGGCTGTATGTAATCGTTATGGAATGATTATATGTTAATGATCGTTCTAAAACGATCGGCTATACTTCGATGGGACGATCGGTTATCAGCAATACACTTTAAAATGTAACTTGATCATATGAATTTGGACTTTGAGATGAGCTTTGGCCTTGAATTCTTGAGTGAACATACATGATTTGAACCGCATACTTGTACATACATGACATTCGAACTATGACATGAACAAATGCCTTGGACAATTCCCTTGAAGCTTACCAATTTTAAATATAATAATTAACCTTCATTCTGTTGACAATCGATCTAATGGTTCAAAATGAACTATTTCCTAATGATGTAGAGAAGCGGTTGAGACAGTCAGTAATGACAGTCACTCCGACCAAATTCCGAAGTCTCGTCTCCATTTTTGCTTTTGATTCCCGCTTTTAATTCCGTATAATTCATCACTGCATTGCATGGAGCTGAACCACTCAACACTAGCGCTCACTCTGCATGGGGCTACAGGTTATCCTATTAATAATGATTTTTATTGAGTTTAATAGCAATGGATCCAAGACGTTTCACTTGCGGCAATGTCTACTGGAACATCTTCTTAGTAGGATAATACTGGCATGGAATCAAACTGTAACATCCCACTATTTTGGACCATTCAAATCAACAATAAGTCCACACATGTCAGACTTGAATACTTCAAAACAGTGGATTATCAAGAAAATTTGAAGCAAATAAAATCAAACACAGAATCACAGACACAGAATATTAGAATAACTCGCAGCGGAAATAAAATACCTTCATGAAGCTACTATATACAACTCTCAAAACATATACAAAATCTCATAGTCAAAATAGATACAATAGAAGTCAGGATACGTAAGTCAATAATACCGAGACAATACTGAATAGGGAATAACTAGAATAGAAGTCGATGCACCGATAGACAAATAAGCTCCAACAAATCTCTAGCTCCAGAAAGTGAATCCAAAGCTGTGATTTTCAGGCCGACCCGAGCGTAAAGTAAAACACAAACACTCGAGTCAGGACATACATACTTATACAATGTAAACCAACTCAAGTGAACTGTAAAAGCAATGCACAATAACTCAAAGGATGCTTGGGATCGCCCATCCTTTAAGGATCCATTAAACAATTAAGCAGAAATAAACGCTATCCGAGAAATGTTCATATTAAAGTAAACAATGCAAATAATAGTGTTAATGTGATTAAGGTAGCGCAGAGCTGCAGTTATCGCTCACCTCTAGCCACACTCTCAAATCAAAGTGTGCATCCAAATAAATCACAAGGAAATAAAATAGCATACAGAGAAGTGTTCCCGTGGTTAACATTTCAAAATGGTTTATAATTCCGAATTAAAATACTTCATTTAAACCATTTAAAAGTAAAGTCATTATACCTTTAAATCAAATATTCAATTCCCAAGAATTTAGCCTTTTCTGAGTTCATTTATTCACTTAAATACATTAAAACATTAAAATTCCAGCTTTCACAGCATTTAGAAAGTGCTGCGGTAAGTTATATTTGAAAACAATTCAATTCAGAAAAGACAGCATTTATAAACTGCTATAGTAGTTCAGTTTCATTTGAAAACAAGTTAAATTCAGAAAAGACATCATTTATCAAGTGCTACTGTAACCTTTTTATTAGTTTCAAGTTTTAATTTTAATTCAGCAACCACAACACTTACAAAGTGCTGCAATAGCCTTTAGTTAAATTAGCCTTTAATTCACTACAACTACAGCACTTACAAAGTACTGCAGATTCTTATTAGTTCAGATTTTAGTAAATTTTCAGAAATGATAGCATTTCCGAAGTGCTACTAAAAACATTTCCAGATTTACAATAGATTTTCAGCAACAAATAAACTTCAATTTAAGCCATTTTAATTATATAAAAATCATATTTTTCCACTTTAAAATGGTCATTTAAATACCCTTCAACTTATGATTTTTATAAAGTAAATTTCACAAATAAATATCAAATTTTTCATTACTTCACTTATTAAATTCAAGTGTACAATTTTCCTATTCTTTACATTCACTTAACACTTTAATTTAATTTATCATTTCACAAATAAAACTTAATTTCCATTTTATTTTCTTTTACTTAAACTTCAATTTTTAAAACCAAATCTCACAATTCCAAGTCAAGTTAAATTCCAAATTTCCATTTTAAGCATTTATTTATTTAACACTTTTAAGTTATAGAAAAATCACTAACCCTTTATTAAATCATTTTATATTCAATTTAAATCAAATTATCATATTTTTACATTCTAAAATACTTAAAATTTTCCAGAAAATATATAAAATAACCACGGGTCTATATAATATTTTATAACCTAAGTCAAGTGGTACGGATAATATATCATTTCAATCCCTAATTTACAAAGAAAAATCCGGGGTTCTATCATTTCGAACCCGCAATCCCAAGTTAAATAAAAATAACTAAAAATCGCCTAGGCCTATCATTTCAGCCCATAACGATTTTTCCCTATTCTAAAGTCCGTTCGGGTATGTATCATTTCAACCCATACTGATTCTATTCTACAGGGAACTTGCAGTGTGATTAACAGAATTAAATAAACAGTAAAATAAAATATAACATAGCAGATGATGTGACAAGTTTATAACAGGGTTTAACATCATATAAATTACATCACAGGCAGGTATAACATGATACAATAGTTTATACACATTCACTTGTTGTCACTTCACAATTCATATAAGTATAAATGTCATGTGTGAATACTCACCTTTTTACGCTGGAGTTTGCAAATAAAACACACAAATGAAAATCCAGAAAGCACAATAGCACGACTAGATTTGAATGGAGAGAGAGCCAAGATGTTAATCTTGTATTCACAAATAAAACAAAGCAAAATAAATATAACTTTACAATACAAAGATCAATTGGACAAGAATGGAAATAGAATTAGACAAATGACTTCATAAAGCTTTTCAACCAATTTTCATGACTACAACTCAACATTGCTTAACCCTAACATGCTTTAGGCTCGGCCATGATGGTCTTATAGGTGGAAAAGGATCTGGTTTGGACCCATATAGCATGGTTAGGCAAGAGAATATGAAGAGTTTGGAGTTACAAGTGGAAAGAAGGTCAAAAGGCAAGGCTAGAGAGGAGTTTGGTCACCATCTAGGCTCAGCCTATGGGTCCATATGGCTCGGCCAGGGCTGCTACATGTCAGGTCAGATCTGAAACCAGGCTATTGGTGATGGCACTTGCTGGTGGTGGAGGCTAGAGGTGGTGGCCGTGGTCAACAATGAAGGAGATGTTGAAAACTAGCTCGGCTATGTACATTGTTTTGGAGTTTTTGACATTGTTTTGTGGAATTGCTTCATCTAGGTGGTCACGGCCTGAACTAAATTAGAGGGGATGGTGGTTAGGTCGTGGATGATGATGTGGAGGAAGTGGTGGGGTCGGTGGAGGAGATGGTGGAGGGTATAGGACGAGCAAAGCTATGGAAGAATCAAGGCAAAACATTGAAAAATCAATAGAAAACAAAGAAAAGGAAAAGTAGAAATGGAAGAAGCCATTACCAAATATTTTCAGAAATGTTTATGGCCAAAATTTTGTGATGGAATGAGAAGTCTTTTACGTGAAAAGCAAATAAATATTAGAGGAGTTTCTCACGGCAATCAAGTGGAAGAAACGGTCAAGCAATCAATGTTTTAAAACGGCAAGAAGAAATGAAGGGATTTAATTCCTTTTAAATAAAAAGAATAAATGGAAAATGAGAACTCTTCCTATCTTCACGTGAATTGATAGGCTACATGTAAGGAACGGCTATGGGTTTTGAGGAATAAGTTAAGGTAGGAAATAAATAAATAGGTAAATTAAGAGGTAGGGAATCAAAAGGTGGGAAATATAAATGCAATAAATAAAAATGAAATGTATGCCTATTTTTAAAACAAGTAACGTATCTTAATTGATTTGTTTCCTATATATTAAAGAAAGATATATATACAAAAGAAGCCTTTACCAAAACAAATAAATACTAGAACATTTAATAAATAAGTTTTTAAAAGATATGCCTATAAGGCAAGATAACATATATTTATTTGAAATTCCTTTCCAAGAAATAAATAAGGGATCTAAACACATAACCATTCAATTTATAAATGAATGTCTAATTAAATAAAATAGAAAGATCAGGTAGAGATAGATATTATGAAAAATAAATAAATAGTTTTAGGAAAAATAGAAAATAAATAAAGAAAATACTTTATTTAATTGAAACTAGAATTTAAAATTGTAAACAAAATACAACTGACATTAGAAAATTTCAACTACACTTTTAAAATGTTTCAAAATAAAAATTATATATATATATATATACATAACATGTCATGTTACACATGTAAACATAAATTAGAACGTGACATGACAAACAAAATATCATTTATGTAAATTAAAATAAACAATTTTGTTAAATAACCAATTTACATACAATAGTGTAAAAAGCATAACTTTCACAATATAAATCAGATTCCAACGAAACAAAAAGCAGTATACTTAAAATTTTATTTACTTTCATAAAATAAAGATAAATTTCAATATTTTTTAAAATTAAAAGTCAAAGTTTGACCATATTGACAAAATTCACATTTCTGGAAAATATTCTATTTATTCATGTTTGGAATTATAATTCTCATAAATAAAAATTTATATTTAAATAACAAAAATTATTCATTTAAAAAAAAGTTTTTAAATCAGGAAATTCAATTTAAAAATAATTACAAAATACAGGGTTGTTACACAAACCCTACAACCGAGTCTAATAGTCCATCTTCTATCCATCATTCAGAATAACCGTAGAGCCCAGGCGCACTATTTGATTTATTTTATGAAGTTACCATTCTTCCACCAAAAGTTGTTGATCCTGCTCCCGACACTCTGGAGGATGCGGTTATTCTGGAGGACCCTGTTGATTCCGTAGTCTCTAAAATTTAGGAACACGCTCTTCATCGAATCTGCATAAGGCATTAGATTCCTTTTGACGATGTATTGGTCCCGTCATGGGAAGATAGGGCTCACAGATCCCTAGAAGGATATACAACGTGCAACAAATTCATATGCCAGGTTGGGTGCCTTCCGCCATTTAACTCATACATCCGGGAAATTCTCCGTTATTTGAGGATAGCTCCAGCGCAGCTTCATCCAAATGGCTACGCTCTTCTCAATTGTACTTATATGGTATTTATGGGGTTCCTGTGTTAGGAAATCAAATTCATGGTTTTAATGACAACAACTATACAATGGAAATCATATATATATATATATATCATACAACTATACAGATACGAATACAAAGCAAGACAAACCACTACCTTGTCAAGACGATGACTAAGGCATTAAAGAAATTCATCTACAAAGTTGCACGAAGATCGAAGGAAGAAACACTCAAGAATGAACCTAGAAAAACCTCACTTGATAGGTTCAGACGTCTGAATGCAGAACTTCAGACGTCTGAACGTAGATGCTGGACAAAAAATAATATTAGGTTCCAGACGTCTGAAAACACCATTCAGACGTCTGAAACTGGGCTCGGGGCAAAAAATTCAAATAACAACTGTCATCTCCAAAGAGACACAACTCCATATTTCCTCCACAACTCTTCACCAGTGAATAGTGACGACTCTAGACTGAAAGGGAAGAGGTGCAACTACTAGAAGCAACACTCTACAACTATATAAACAAGAATCAAGAAGGATCAAAGCACAACTCGACTTTCTATCTTGATCATCTCTTGTTCTAATCACCTACTTGCTATCCTATCTGAAAATCTGAGATCATACACTTCTATTTTCTCTCAAACAATATTGTATTCAATCATTCAAGAGATATAGGAAGTTCAATTGTACTATCTAGTCAAAATCCGTGTAATAGAGAACACATAGTTGATAAAGTAACTCTACTATTGTAAACCTATTCCTTCGGGTGAAGTGAGGGTTATTTGCTGAAAGGAAATTCCGAAGAGGAGCTTTGGGACTAAACGTAGGACGGGAGGTCCGAACCAGTATAAAAACCCTGGTGTGATTATTCTTATTTACATTCTTTACTATCATTACACTATAGTTTAATTTAGTTATATACTTGTCATTTGTATAATCGATCCACCATACTATAGACTTTCATCCTGCATCGTCCTCTGACCATCAATGACATTCGATTCATATTCTCTTTCAAGCGACGGACAGGGAGTCTTTCATTTACATTCCTGAGTCAACGAAGAAGTGTTAGATTCTAACTGGCGCATGGAATAAATAAGCGCTTTCAAATGCAAGTGGCTCTTTGTTCGATGTCCGCCCAGTTTTGCTCGACAATGGCTAGAAAGTCGTAAGTGTTATCCATCATTTTTGTATTAGCGTGGAAAACCGATATCCAGGCCATACTTCGAACTAAGCAATTCTTTTTACAGACACCGTTGCACGGCCCAACGGTAATATATATGAGGAGGCGGTCACAACTCTTAAAAATGCGCCATCGGAAGATAGGGACATCGATTATCTTCTCACGAACAAGCGCCTTATTACTTTTTGTTTGATGGAAGAGGGCCTCAGCATATGGCTAAAAAAAGTTTCTCGAGTTGCAGGGGTAAGACCATGGGATGTAGTCGGTCGAAGGGGCAATCGAATTGGTCCCGTCGTGCCCCCAGTTATGGGTGCTTAAGAATTCATCGACATTGATGTCGAAGGAGATAAAGGCGATGTGCTCGGTCATGATGATAATGGATCTAGTATTCGAGTCGAGGTCGGATTCTCGCAGACCTCACAGCCTTCGGCTCTCGATAAAGGAAAAGAGAAGATACTTGTTTATAAATTTCCCAAATGTCGTCTTTCTAATCAACTCAAGTTGTCGATCACTCCCAATGTTGTTCAAGATGAATCCGCTTCTCAACCGTTGAAGTTTTTAAGTCTGTCGTTCGATTCTTTGTCTGGTCTGCCAATTTCGCATGACTTTGACACTTTTCACTTCATTGACGTGAGTATTGGCATGTTGGAATCTCCCACCAGAACTGGCACTGAAATTCCAACTTCTAAAGGGGAAATTACTCCGATGAGCAAAGCTCTTGCATCTGGTCCGTCGGGGGGAAACACAAGGACACTTGCACACACTTGCACCCCTCAACATTGCATTGTGCTCAACTTGCACCCTTTAATGCTTAAAGTTGATTAACCTTTGTTTTCCTTTGCAGGAATGATGGTGAAGAAAAGGAATATGTTCGATTCCCTTCAGAATATACACCACCAGTCTTCTAGTCCACGCCCTAGCTCATACCGTCAAGGTGGAGGTCGAGAGTATTATGATTCTAGCTATCGCTCCAGTCAGGACCGAGGTCATCAGGATAGGGGTGATAAGGATAAACCATCTCAAGGTAAGCATCAATCAAGATCTAGATCTCCTCCTCCAAAGGGTTCCGATAAGCCAACTGATTGTCGGGACCCACCTATCGATTCCTCTCGTGGTCCCCCTCCTATTTCAGTTCCTTTACAGCCTTTAGTTCTTTGTCATTCTCGGCGGCCTAGTGATCGTCATCGCCATAGCGAACATGTTGCTGCTCATAGGCCCGAGAAGGAAAGCACTGATGTCGAAATCGCTGCCGAAGAGCCTGTGATCGATCCAGTTGCTCGCATGGCACAGCTTCGAGAATAGTTTCCAAACCTATGCTTTGAAGGGTTCTTTTTCCCTCCTAATCTAAAGAGGGTCCCAGACCATGTCCAAAATATGACTATCGATTGCGCCACGGGTATCCACAAGTAGTATCGTGAATGGATGAAAGCAGCAGAGAGGATGTCGAAAGTATCCTGCAAGCATGTGGCGGAAATTGAAAATCTAAAGCGTCAGGAGGCTCAAAATAAAATAATTATCGACACTTTGACAAACATGTTAGAGGCTTCTAGGACCTCTCAGGCGAAGGTCGAGAGTAAAGCTTATATTGCCATTAAATCTACGGAGGAGATGAAGTCTAGTCATCTAGATATGGTCTAGGTATTACATCATCGGAATCAAATAATTGCAATCGAGAGAGATACAGCTCGAAGTAATGAATTTGCAGCCTTGAAGGAGATAGCGGAATTTAGGGCTAAGCTTGAGTACGCAACAAGGAGAAAGATGATGCTCAGAAAATTGCTCAAGATGCTTGTGATGAGCCAGTGAATGTTAGATTTGAGAGAGATACGACTGAAGGGCCAAAGGTGTTGATGCGCTCGTTCAACATGAAGTAGAAGCTACCAAGGATAAGGCTAGGGAAAAGATGACGAACGAGCTCGACCCGCTTCTTGTTCTTTACAATGCCAACATTCTCAAGCACATAAATCTAACATGGCTTGGCAATGACTATCCCTACCAGCTCTGGCACGGTGGGAATTTCTTATTGTGGAGGAAAAGAGACTCCATAATACTGAGGAAGTCGACTTGTCCAGGCTTGAAGGTGAAATTCTATTGGAGGATGAACCTAAAACATTACATGATATCCAGCTTACACTTTAGAAAGAATCTGCTACTACCTCTTTATATGAAGTGGATGAAGGATCCGGGTCGGTACAACTTGATGTTACAACTGAATTGCCCCCAGCATCCTAGGCTATCCCTAGATCTATGGAAGATTCTTTAGCCATCCCCGAGGATGATCCAGACAAGCCTCAGCTTTCTCAAATCCCTGAACACGGTTTTGAGGGTACTTCGGCTTAACTTGGGAGCCACACCGAGGAAGGTATTTCACTGACATCTCCCGTCTTTCAAAAGGTTAGGGTGTAACTAGTTGATATTTCTAATATTTTCACCTATTTTTCCTCAGCTTTAGATCTGTCAACTATCGTTCCTCCTCCCACACAAGAGCCTCAGTTGGGTTCACAAGCGGCCACGACGAAATCTACTACAGTTATAATTTCAGCCACTGCTCAGGGGGCTCAAGAAGAAACCTTCGTTATCAATGGGCAATTCATGAAGGCACTGTTTAAGGAAGGAGGTGACCCACACCACAAAATTCCTTTTGATGAGGATGTCATAGTCATGGGCTCTTCCGAGCCTACTGATGAGCTCAGCTTGAAGGAGCATGTTGAGAAGGAAGAGTTGTTGAAAAAGAAGGAAAAAGCTGAGCCTGTTGATGTGGATTCCAATGAGCCAATTCCTATCCTGCTTCAAATAATTCCTCCCGGCGGGACAATTTCCCGAGATGAGATCCCCTACTTTCGGTGTTGAGAGTGCCTCGATCCCTCCTGCTTCTAATGATGATGCCGCCTCGATCCCTGTAACTGAAGATGTTTCTCCGAAGAAAGGCCAAGGTGGAAAAGGATCGAAAAAAGGATCGAGTGGCATTTCAGATGGAACCACTCCCAAGAAACAAAAGAAAAAGAGGAAAACCAAGAAGTAATTATTGGGTTGATGTGATGTGTAATAGCTTGGATGGCTACTTTTTTCTTTTTGTTGGCCGTGTTTGTGTAGGTACGACCCCCACTCTTACTTCTCATTTTGGATAAACTTGTATTATGAACAACAAGTTTAATGTGAATAAGAATTCTTTTGCTCTTGTGTAGAATTCTCGTACATGCTTGTTTAAATGATCGAGCTATTACGTTTTCCATTTAATGTATTTGTACTTCATCACTCGTTAGGTCAGATATTGATCTGATTTATCCATCCCAAGACCTCCCTGAGGTCGTGGCCTCGAGTCATATGCAAACGTTAGACTTTAGCCCTGATGTTATGCTGTCGAATTCAGCGATCAAGTCATCACGCCTCTACCCCCAGTCTAGGGTTCACAGGGTTGATTAGCGGAAGGTCGAGTTCCATCCCCACTAACTTCATTCTCATCCTTTCAAAGTCAAGTCTGAGTTAATTAAGTAATAAGTGGTCTAATCTCGCTTATTTATTCCTTTATGCTCATATTCACACTTTAGGGACGAGAGTCATTTCATAGGTTGTCAATCACATCCGTTTAACATTTATAATCATATCCGCACTCTGGGAACGAGAGTCATTTCATAGGTGGTCAGTCACACCCATTTAGCATTTATACTCATATATGCACTCTTGTGACGTGAGTTATTTCATAGGTGGTCAGTCACACCCATTTTGCATTTATACTCATATCCGAACTATGGGGACATGAGTTATTTGGAAAACTATCGAGCTTAGTTCTCCTTAGTAAGTCGTTTTGCCCCCAATTATGGGGTTTGATTCAATAAGTGATCGGTCGAATCTTAATCACTTTCGAGTTATGTTGGTCCCATCGAGCAGTGGGATTTAGTCGATCGTATATTACAACTAATGTGTACTGCAATGGCAGATCATAGACATGATGGAAAATTCAAAGCTCCATTGCTAAATGGAAAGAAATGACATAATTTGTCTTATTACATATCTGAAAAATCAAATACTAAAGAAAATCCTGAAATTAAATACAACTGAATGAGAAAGAAATAAACTAAGTGAAATAGCGCCGTAAATACTCGCTATTCCACACCCTCGGGAGTTTGATACCAGTAACAGTCGCTAGCTTGAAAGTTCCCTCTTTAAGCCTATGCCCAATGACATACGGTCCTTCCCAAGTTGGATTCATATGCGACGGGTCAGGAAAGAGCAGTTTCAAGATGAGATAACTAGTTTCAAAGGTTCTAGGTCGAACTTTAGTGTTGTAGTATCGGCCGACTCGGTGTCGGTGTGCAGCTGCCCTCAAACTAGCTTCTTCGCGCTTCTCATCTACAAAGTTTAGAGATTCCAAGAGGAGAACTTTATTCGTTCTGGGATCATAATAAGTCACTTGGTGGGAAGGAACTTCAAGCTCAACAGGAATGACGGCTTTGGAACCGTAAGCAAGGGCAAATGGAGTATGGCCAGCCGCAGAATGTGGGTGGTCCTATATGCCCATAGTGATGTCGGGAGTTCATCCATCCAATTGCCTCTAACCTTTTACAAATGCTTCTTCAAAATGGATTTTATGATTTTGTTCACAGCTTCAACTTGCCCATTCCCTAGAGGGTGAGCGACTGCAACAAATCTCTTTTCAATATGATGCCGATGGCAGAAGTCTTTGAATTCAACATGGTCGAATTGAGTCCCATTATCTATTACAATAGTTCATGGTAGACCAAATCGACAAATGTTGTTCTAGACAATAAAGTTGATTACTTTCTTGGTTATGATCTTGGCTAAAGGTTTCGCTTCGGCCCATTTGGTGAAGTAATCAACTGTGATGATAGTGTACTTCGCACAACCTTTAGAGATCGGTAAGGAAACGATAATTTCTATACCCCACATGGCAAATGGCCATAGGCTGACCATTTGTGTAATTTCTGTCGATGGAGCACTTGGAACTTTGGCATACTTCTAGCACTTGGAACTTTGACATACTTCTAGCACTTGTCGCATTGCCTAAATAATCAGCAGCATCTCGATTGACGGTCGACCAATAATAACCGTAACAGAGTATTTTCTTTGCTAGAGTTTGCCCCCTCGCCCCCACTGTGATCGCCACATTCCCCTTCATGAACTTCCTTTAGGACTCATTTTATTTCGTCATGAGCGATACACCGGAGCAGGGAAAAACCCTTTCTGTACATAACTCCTTCCTCTATGATATATCATGAAGCTTTATGAAGGACTTGTCGTTTTTCATTCCTTCGTTCGGGAAGAACTCCCTGTAGAAAATAGTTTTTAATCAGAGTCATCCACGACTCGTTCTCAGGCTCCGTCTCTAGTACCCGGTCGATTTCCATCAAGCTTATGTTAGAGCATTTAATACTTCGACTAGAACCATGCCTATTTGTTGCACATGCGCGGTGCTAGCAAACTTTGCTAAAGAATCAACCACTTTGTTTTGATCCCGAGGAATGTGCGTAATACCATAGTATTCAAAGTCCATCAACAATTCTTGGACTTGAGTAAGGTACGGAGAAAGTCGTTGTCCTTTAGCTTGGTAATCTCCCCTGACTTGGTATACTACCAATTGTGAGTTGCAAAAGGTTTCAAGAGACTTTATTCCCAGTTCCCTGGCGAGTTTAAGTCCAACAACTAGAGCCTCATACTCAGCCTTGTTGTTTGTTGCAGGGAAATCAAGCTTTAAAGCATAGCAAATCAACCGATCTTTGGGAGTTACAAGCACAATTCCAGCTCCGGAACAACGATTATTGGATGCTCCATCTGTATATAACTTCCACCACATGGTAGGGGTTTAATTGTTCTTTGGGAAATCATCCTGCATAGTAAATTCTGTTATAAAGACCTCCAGTGCTTGACCCTAGATAGGACTCCGAGGAAGATAAGTGATATCAAATTGGCTAAGTTTGATATTTCACTTGAGTAACCATCCAAACATCTCAGGTCGCTATAGGACCGGCTAGTTGGTGTAAACATTGATAGGATGTGCCTGAAAGTAATGGCGGAGCTTTCGTGAAGCAATTAGCAGGCAGCATGCCTGTTTCTCTATCTTCGGATAGTTCCTTTTAGCTCTTGTCAATCAAATGCTAACATAATAAACCTGTCTTTGGATTCGATTCTCTTCACGAAGCAACGCGACACTTATAGCGTGTACTGACATGGCCAAGTAGATATATAAATCTTCATGATCCACCGGCTTTGACAAAATGTGAGGTCTCTCTAAGTGATTCGCCAAAGCTTGGAATGCGTCTTTACAATCCCATGTCCATTCAAAATTCCTTTTCCTCTCCTAATTAAGTCAAAGAAAGAAATGCATTTATCGATCTCTGGAAATAAACCGGCTTAGGGCGGCAACCTTCCCATTTAGCTTCTGTACTTGTTTGATAGTCTTTGGCACTTGGATATTGCGAATAGCTTGGATTTTCTTGGGATTAGCTTCGATTCCATAAGCATTAGCAATAAAGTCCAATAATTTTCCTGATGCAACGCCAAAAGAACACTTCAGAGGATCAATCTTCATTATATAGTGCTGGAGGATATCGAACATTTCTGCCAGGTCTCTTATGTGGTCGCTAGACTGTCATGACTTCACAAGCATACCATCCACATATACCTCCATTGTTTTCGATCTGATTTTTAAAAATTCATTACTAGGCGCTGGTAGGTTGCTCCTGCGTTCTTTACCTTGAACAGCATTACTACATAGTAATATAATTCAACATCAATAATGGATCTGGTGTGCTCTTGATCAGGAAGGTGCATCAGAATCTGTTTATATCCTTAGTATGCATCCATGAAAAATGGCAATTCGTTTCCCACGGTTGAGTCCACCAGCTGGTCGATCCTTGGAAGGGAAAAGCTGTCAGTCGGGCATGCCTTGTTTAAGTCCGAGTAAGCAACGCATGTCCGCCATTTCCCATTTGTCTTTCTCACAAGTATAGGATTAGATACCCACTTAGGGTAGAGGGCATCGTGAATAAACCCATTATCTTTGAGTCTACCTACCTCCTCTTTAAGAGCGGCATATCTCTCTGGATCCATGCCACGCCTTTTTTGCTTCACCGGGACAGGCCTTGGGTCGATATTCAGTGCATGGCTCACAATGGTAGGTGAGATACCATACATGTCAGAATGAGTCCAAGCGAACATATCAAGATTTGCTCAAAGAAATCTAGCAAGTTCTTTCATCATCGGGGGGCTGAGCTATGATCCGATCTTTAGGACCCGAGATGGGTCATCAAGACTGATTGTGATGTCAATTCTCAGCTCAGCTGGTGCAGCCTTAGTCTCGTTAGGCTCCTCCTCATCATCTCTCGGATCTATATCTCTATAGAACCGACTGTGGTGCCCGAGCCAAGGCTCAGGCGCTAGTTGTCAATCTTCAATGGCTTGGATGCAAACTGACTTGTCTATACCCTTACCTTTCTCCTTCTATTGCGCATCCCTTAACTCAGTTACATAACAGGCACGTTCGGTCGCCTGATCACCATGAACAACTCCAACACCATTATCTATTGGGAATTTCAAAGTCAAACACTATAAGGAAAGAGCTGCCCGGAATTCAGCTAGGGCCTATCAGCCCAGAAAAGCGTTATGTAGAGGTCAACATCCAAAACAAAAAAGGAAGAATTTGCACTCTCCTGCTGTCACCTTCTCCAACTCCATGGGCAATTCGACATAAACAACAACTTCGGTTGTAGCACCATTAAAGCCATGAATGCGGGCTTTAAATGGTTTCAAGTCCTTGGCTTCCATCCTTATTTGATCAAGAGCTTTTTTGAAAATTATATTTACAGAACTTCCACAATCAACCAATATCCTTCTCACTAAAGCGGGGCCGATCATGGCCGAAATAACCATTGGGCCAATCGTTGGAGCGTCTACCTTGTCGGCATCTCTATTTCTAAACACAATATCATCTTCCATTGTACGTTGCTGTTTTGCCGAAGCTCCATCTTCCGTACTCGAACAACATTCAAATTTCATATGCTTGATCGTGCTAGCATAGCGTTCCATCTCATGCCAACTTTTATCAACCGAATGCGGTTCTCCGACTATTATATTGGTTACCAATCTTCTACTAGTCCACGTAGGCTCCTCAGCCCTGTGTGGCGCTTGTCCTCAGTTGGGGTCGGATGTCTCTTACCCGCCATCCTATGGGCTTTTTACAAACTGCTGTAACTTTCTTTCTCGAATCAATATTTTGATAATATCATGGAGATGCCTGCATTCATTTGTGTTATGACCATAACATTCATGAAACTGACATTATTTTTTGGTCCGTTTCTGCTTCTCTGTTGATTCTTTCGGAGGTGGCTTCCTGTACTGCATGGTATTGCAGGTCGATAAGTAGATATTCTCTAGGGACGTATTCAGTGGTGTGTAAGTATCGTACATGAGAATCCTAGGTTTTCCTATTCCAGAATCCCTCTTTCGATCTCGGATCCTATCTCTGCCTTTCTTCTACTGATTGGGTTTGTTTTGGACATTCACTTGAACTTTTCTCGAGCTATCATCAGACTGTTTTACTGCAATATTACTCTGTATTCCCTCTCTACTTGGTCCCGCAACATTCTTCTTCCCAGAGCATCTAGCTTCCTCCTTTCTCAAATACTAAGCCGCCTTCGCATATAAGTGCTCCAACGTTGCGGGTGGCTTGCCAGTTAACCAATCACCAAAGCCAGACTTCGGATCAGTTCCTCTTGTTACGACCATCAATATTGCTTAGTCATTTGGATTACTGATTTATGTGATAGCAGTATGGAATATCTCTAAGTAATCTTTCGGCGATTCTCCCAGAGCCTGGATCACGCTGGATAGGGACATTACATCTTTGGGGCGAGTTATGTGCATACAGAACTGCTCCATGAACCTTGTTGCCAAATCATCAAATTTAGAGATGATTGCGGGGGTAACTCGTAAACCACATTTTACTATTCTAGAGAGAGTAATAGGAAAACATCTACACTAGGTTGCATCATCTGCTCATGCAGAATCCATCAGCCATTCATATCTCATGATGTGTTGCCTAGGGTTGGTTTTTCCCTTATAGGCAAGCATCGATGACATATTGAACCTCCTTGGATACTCTACATGTAGGACATTATCAGTGAACGGGGCATGGCTTCTCGAGATTCCCCAATCTTCATTGGTTAAGCCTTGGCTCTCTCTCACTAACTATCTGACCATATCCGACAAGTCCGACATTTGGATAGTTGGTGCTAAGCGGTGGTCGTGTTCCACCTCACGTGAATGTTCCGGTCGATGTCTATGGGTCATCCACTCCTTCTTGACTCAACATCTTCCTGATGCATATCATGTAAATTTACTTCATCATCACTAGGGGAATGCAATTGGACAACATTCAACTGAACTCCATCATCCAAATCAACCGCCGCAGCTCCAGCTTGAATTCTAGCATGTATAGGTAAGTTCCCTCCTCTGGAGGAGGGATCAATACCGAAAGGGATCGGCACCGATCGGCCTTGGCAAACTAGGAAGGTCTTCCTACTGATGCCCAAAAGTTTCTATGCGAGAACCGTCTATTCTACGATGCCTATGTCTGTGATACTCATCCGATGAACTTGTACTCTCCGATGTTGAGTAAGGGGTAGGGTCCCTCCTTGCTTTCCCTCGTTGTTGCTGACTAAGTTGGTTCATTAGGTTGATATTGGCTTGAATCTGCTGATTTAATTATCGATGGCTATCCACTAATTCCCTCATCAGAGTCTGGAATTCAGCTCTTGTAACGGAATCAACTGGATTTCGGACTTCAACTGGATAAGCATTTTCATCCATTGGTTAACTACTCGAGCCTCCTTCTTGGATGCTAGCATTCTCGTTTCCTTCTACATTCTGAGAAGTGGATCTAGTGTTCCTCACCATTATTGATAACTTTGCTTAGATTTTTGCAAATCTAAATAGAACAAGCAGACTTCATGAAGATAACTATGAATCTCCTTCGGGGGATTTATGCAATCCAGTAGCAACAAAAGGATCCTAATAAGCTGAGAATCAAGGCTTCTAAGTGAAAGCACCAAAATGTTTGCACCAAAAATGGTCACAAACACCCAAGAATAGTTTTTGTAGAGAAGTAAAGGAAGAGAATTAAAATTAAACTAAGTAAATGAACAAGTAAGCAACAGAGAATAAGAGGTAATCAATAACACAGAGGTTTATAGTGGTTCGGCGTTGTATGCGTATGTCCACTTTGAAGATTATGCTTTATTACTCTCTTGTGAATCTGATTACAATAGCAGAACAATGCTAGCACTTGTTTACAATGGAGTCTATAGTAACAGGTAGTGTAAAGATCCTCTGAATGAAGAATGAAGCTGGTATTTATAGGCTGAGTGACAAAATGTCTCGCTAGAAATTCGGCAGAAGAGTCTCCAGATCCGTAGGGGCCCACCAGAACGATTGGCGGTCTCAATTCTACAAAAATAACGATCGAGGTCGATTGTTATTTCTTGCTCCAATCAATGTGCAATTGTTCGTGGGGGTCCCATTTTCCCCAAGGCCTTGCTTTCAAAATATGGTATCATTCTGAGCTGTAATTTGTGAGATATCGCCTATCTTTGTAGAACAAAATGTGCAATTATTCGTGGGGGATTTATGCAATCCAGTAGCAATAAAATTAGAAATTAATTAAATTATGTGATAAAAGGCGTATTCACCGTTTCAGTTATGTGTCCCTTAGGTGTAAATTTGGTCAACGACTAATATTGAACAATTCGAATATTAGCATTCACACATCACTTAGCAGACGGTGTGACATTTTGGCCAATTTGTTGCTAACTTAGTTTTGGTAAAATCCAATTTTACTTTGTTAAGTGTTACCCAGTAGTGACTATTATTTACACCAATTCTCTTCAAGTTCCCCTTCATGTCTAACTTGAACTTGCTGAGATCTTCAGATGCATCTCCATTCTTCAATTTATTAATTTTATCGGCTAGGAATGGGTCATTTCTTTGGTTAGCTTGAATTCGATCTGGTAAACTCGGTCGAATATCCAGGCTTGCCAACATGGCTGTTGTTTCTTCCACTCTTCTGAACTGGAGGTTACAAGAAGATAACACTTCTAATTCTTTCCATTCTACCAACATCATTGACACTACAACTTGGTGTTTTCGGCTAAGAGCATCTGCCACCTTATTGCCCTTACCTGGCGTATATTGAATTTCTAGATCATACGCGGCTAGAAATTCTAACCATCGTTGTTGTCGCATATTCAAGTCTTTTTGAGAGAATAAATATTTTAACGATTTATGGTCTGTGTATAAAACAAACCTTTCTCCCAATAAATAATGCCGCCAAAGTTTTAAGGCAAATACCACGGCTGCTAACTCAAGATCATGAGTTGCATACTTATTTCATGAGGCCTGAGTTGTATAGACGCATAGGCTACAACTCTGTCTCGTTGCATTAATACTGCACCAAGCCCTGTTCCACAAGCATTTGTGTATACTACCAGATCCTGATTTGCTTCTGGAACTATTAATATTGGAGCGTTAGAAAGTAATTCTTTCAACTTCTAGTAAGCCCCTTCACATTTATCTGACTAGATAAATTTAACTCCTTTCTTTGTTAAATTAGTTAGTGGAGCAGAAATCTTGGAAAAATCTTTTATAAATCTTCTGTAATATCCTGCTAAACCCAAGAAACTCCTGATTTCGATTATTGATTCGGGTCGTTTCCACTTTTGAATAGCTTCGACCTTAGCTGGGTCGACTGAAATTCCTTTCTCCGAGACTATATGTCCCAAAAATTTCACTTTCTTCTGCCAGAAGTGACATTTTGAAAATTTCGCTTTAAGTTGGTGTTCTCTTAAAGTTTCTAACACCAATTTCAAATGAATCACATGCTCTTCTTCTGTCTTTGAGTAGATGAGGATATCATCAATAAAAACTAGAACATACTTGTCCAAATAGCATCTGAAAACTATATTCATCAAATCAACAAAATAAGCTGGGGCATTCGTTAATACGAATGGCATAACTAACCATTCATAAGAACCGTATCTAGTTCGAAATGCTGTCAGTGGAATACTATCCTCAGCAACTCTTAGTTGATGAAAACCTGTGGCTAGATCTAGTTGTGAAAAGACCTTTGCACCAATCAGTTGATCGAATAGATCATCAATCCTTGGCAGTGGATATTTATTCTTGATAGTATAGTCATTCAATTTTCTGTAATCTATACAGAGTCGAAGTGATCCATCTGCCTTTTTAACAAATAAAGCCGATGCTCCCCAAGGAGAACTACTCGTTCTGATGAAATTCTTTTGCTCAAGATCCTCTATTTGAGATCTTAATTCTTCCATCTCACTAGGGCACATTCGATATGGTGGTCTACTAAACGGTTGAGTTCTAGGTTTCAAATCTATCCTGAATTCAACTGCTCGATGTGGTGGTAGACCAGTAACTGGTTCAAAGATATTAGAAAAATCTCTAAATACTGGAATCTGTCCTATTTCATCTTCTTTAGATTCCAAAGCAGATAAAGAATAACCTGAACTGGCCTTTGCTTTTTATAAAGCTATAAGGATTCGCTTGCGGTACTCAGGATGTTGGAGAGTGATTACTCGTTTCGGACAGTGTAAATGAGCTTGATAGTGCTCGAGCCAGTCCATTCCCAAAATAACTCCATAACTCAACGAATCCATAATAAACAAATCACATGAGAAAGAATACCCAGATAAGCAAATTACGACTCCACTACATTTCATCCCCAGGGTAACGCATCCTCCAACAGGATTGGCCACCCTAAGAGAATTGTTAAGAGAAGAAACATCCAATTTTAACTTTTCTACTATTCCTTTTGATATAAATGAATGTGATGCACCTGTATCGAAAAGAATTCTAATATATAATCCATGCCATAAAATTGTACCTTCTAGGACCGAAGCTTGTTTTCCCTCATCTGGTTTCGTTGAACTGGGACCATCTAATGCGAACATTTTCCCTTGAGTCTGCTTCTTCGGCTTTGTGCATTGTCTCGCTATATGTCCCATTTCATTACAATTGTAGCATTTCTTCATAGGACCTTGACCTGTGTTTCTACATTCATTGGCATAATGACCCTTTTTTCCACACGAGTAACATTCTACTTGTGCTTTAGATTGTTGCTTCTTTTGGTCCTCTTGCTTAGGTTGGAATGGTCGTTTATTCTTTTGAAATTTTGCATTCTTCTTCGAGAAGAATGGCCTCTTCCTTTGTTGCTGGCTTTTCCGAGTAGGTTGACTTTCAGAAACCGAATCTCGCTCTCGCACTTTTTCAAATCTTAAGGCCATATCCACAATCTCCTCAAATGGAAATCGAAGTTGAGTAAGTAATTTATCTCTCAGTTCATTGTTTAGACCAAGTACAAACTTCTCATTCTTTTCCAATGGGGTGCTAATGAGTGCTAGTCCATACTTTGATAACGCATTAAACTCATTGACATACTCAGTTACAGACAAATTTTTCTGAGTAAGGTCAATAAATTTTCGAAGCAGTGCTGCTCTCTTTGCTTCATGCATAAAATGGGCTTTGAAAATATCTTTGAATTCTTGCCAAGATATGTCTTCCTCTGGAGTTGCAGCAGTTATGGCTTCATACCAATCTAAGGCACCTCCTTGTAACTGTCGAGATGCTAACCTTCTCTTGTCCTGATCGGAGAGATTCAGATCTCCGAAGATTCTTTCGCATGTTCTCAGCCATGTATGAACTCCCATTATGCCCTCATTTCCCAAGAATGGTTTACCACCTAGACTTGAGTAGTCTTTGCAAATCTTGGTAAACTCTGATCTGGGATTTTGATTATTGTCTCTGAGCATGCCCATATCTTGAACACGCTTCATGACTTCGACCCATTGATCCATAGTTAAAAGTACATTTGGATTGCTTGATTGACCATTCGGTGACTCAACTGTCAAGCCTGTTTTGGGTCTACCTGGTCCTACCATTTTCTGATAAAGAACATAGGTCATTTTATTATATAATAAAATTTCATTAACAATTACGTATGTAATACAAATACGTATCAAGTATTATCCCAGTGTTTTCCCTTTAAAACATTTATTAGAACTCGTCTATCACCTATACGAGTTAATCCGATTTCCCGTGGGTTTTACTGACAGGGTAACAAACTAATCTGACTCCCTTATGGTCAATTGTGTTCTAATTACTAATTTAGACAAATTCTTTTGAAACCTTGCTCTGATACCACGCTGTGACGCCCCGGCTCCAGTGACCGAAATATCAGAGGGAGTTTACCGTCCGATAGCTCGAATCAGTGGACACTAAAGGAGCAATCTCTCGTTTACACTACTTTGGATCAACATGGATACGTTTAAAATATCTGAACATGTCTGAAATGATATGTATCTCATCTCGATACAATGTAGTATACACGAGTTCAGAGAATTTGTATCTAAACCACATAGCAGAACACAATATATAATGGCTTCACAGAACAACAGAGCCAAAAGATAGTTATATATACATATACATAGGTACAAACAGACGTCAGACTAGTACCATATATCTACAACTATACATAAATGCCCCAAAAATGACGCCCTAATACATACACAGACAAATATATACAAAGGACATACGACATGACTACACAAAATCAACTTAGCATAGTTCAACAGACTCTAAATTTATCTCTCTAACATTTCTCCTCCAGATGACTCTAACAGTTCCTTTGAGACATGTAGCAAGCGTACGTCCGTGAAGCTCTAAATCTACAACTACCTTAAATTTATACACTGTATGCCAGTTGCCGTCCATCTCAATGTCGTATGAAATCATCTCAAAACGTGAAAAGGTAATCATCCTGAAAAGCCTCGGTCTGACCCGAGGAGTTGTCAAAAACAAAACCTCGAGTCAGGCTATAAATCTAGCTGTGAGTATAATACTGTAACAAGGATTCATATAAATCGTAGAGTTTGGTTGTATATGTGATATTAAAAGAAATATATATGTCACACACTCCATAATCTAAACCCGCTCATATCCCTTTGGATTATTTTAGTTTAAATACACGTGTCACGGCACTATTTAAGGTGAATCACAACTGCAACTCTAATCAACCGAGATATCACATCCTATTCATTTATAAGTTGCATTCATTATTCAATAAACATACCACTGTCAAGTTATTCATATATAAGGTATGGAATTACTAGTGAATCCTATTCATTATTCACTCTTACTAGACTTTGTATCGAACTGGTATTACGGCCTTTTTCATCCGCATATCTTCCGATCAGAAATTGTGGGTGCCTCCACACGATCTATTAGTTGCACTATCTTCTCCTGTTCACCGTTGGCGCTCACCCCGTTGTGCTGTAATCTTCATTTTTGTTTGACCACATATCCATCAATGAGATTACTCTCGATTCTTCCTCGTTTCCCGTTTGCACTGCGCATGTCATCGTGGTTGTGTCCGTGCAACAGATCGTTTGGACAATAAGTGACGATGGACCAGGTCTGTAACGACCCGTATTTTTACGGATCGAAACATTGTAAAACTATTGTCATTAGAACGATAGTATTGATAAATCGCTTGAAGCTTAAGTCCTGTAGTAGCTTAGGTCGTAGTATTGTTAAGTCATCCAGGGTCTAAGTCGCGTAGAAGTTAGGTCGTGTGGTGGCTTAAGTCGAGTTTGCGACTTAAGGGGAGTTAGCGACTTAAGAGGATTTGCGACTTAAGGAATTGGAATGGCTTAAGGATAGTTGGCGAGTTATAGGTTTGGCGACTTAAGAAAGTGGCGACTTAAGAGTTAGCGGCATAGGAAGTTAAGCGGGTTAACGACTTCAGGGTTAGGGGATAAGTCGTTAAGGTTTAGGCTGTGTCTATGTTAGGTCGTATACGACTTATGATAGGTTGCATGGGTGCTTAAGTCGTTTGGACAATTCTGTGGTATGCATGAGTCGTTAAAGATAGTTAAGTCGTATCCCAGTAAGCCGTTAAGTCGTGTGAAGGTGATAAGTCGTAACCTAGCTAAGTCATGAGGTTGATGAGTTGTAGAGCTGTTAAGTCGCTAAGTCGTATCTCGTTGAGTCGAGTAAGTTGATAGGTCGTTAAGTCGTACCTTAGTTAAGTCGCGTAGTTATTGAGTCGTAGGTCGCGCATTGTCTTAGGTCGTGGTATCTGTTAGGTCGCGCGCATATGCTATCTGTTAGGTCGCGCGCATATGCTATCTGTTAAGTCGTAGAATGGGTTGTCTCACTAAGTCGTAAGTCATGGTATCTCTTAAGTCGTAAGTCGTGATGGTCTATAAGTCGTGGACGACTTAAGGAGGCGGACGACTTAGGGAATTCCAGCCTATAAATACACGTCCATTTCCTCATTTTTTTGGGATCCGGATTTTGAAGCGACGAAGTGCTGCCATTTTGAGAGCTCGAATTCTACACTTCTTCACTTCTTTTCTCCACTCTAATCTTGTGATTCCCTTCATCCAAATCGAAGATCAAATCAAAGATCGAAGAGCTTAGATTGAAGATCTACATTCTTCGAAGAGAGATTTCATCGTTTGCAGCGGATTGGTGATAGATCGAGTTAGATCCTTCGCTGTCCAGATCTGAATTGTGTTGCTTTTAAGGTGTTTAGGTGATTTGGTGAGTGGTGATTATCTCTCACACGGATCCAAAGGAGTACATCGGATCGTTGGCTTGATTTTGTGTTAAAGTAGTGATTTCCATGCATTTTCTTCATCCTAATTATAGATCCATAAAGACCCATTGTTCATGATGATTTGACAACCATTTTTCTAAGTGTTAACTTATGCAAGTTCATTCATCAAGATTATAGAGACATTGCTCATGTTTTCATGCTTGTTAGACTTTTGACTCTTTAATTACGAAATTGCCGTTGTTGTTATAATTGTCTATTTAAATCATATTTGAATGCTTGTTTACTTGGATTAATGTTTGACTTGATTGATTGCTATGAATTAGATGATTGATGATTTGATTTAGATCGAAGATGATTCAAAAGCTAAGAGAAAGGCTCTTGGATTGGGAAAGCTGCTTGTGGCATATGTAGTGGATGTGGAAGCTCATATGGATAGATTTGATGATGATGTTGAGATGAAGCTTTGCTATGATGATGATGAGGCGAAGCATGATATGAGATAGTCTTGGTCTAATCCAGACGGGATCATTCCAAGCAGATTGATAACTCGGTGAAATGGTTCGAGTTTGAGGATAATGGTTTGCTCGAGAGGCGCTTGAGCTAGTATGGAAATAGTCGTCGAGGAGGATGACTAGAAGGCTGAGATCTCATCGTTGTTGAAGGTTCTAGCATGCTCAAAGCAAGAGTACGTTGGGCAGATTCGATAGTCCCTGAAGGCTACTGATTGGTAGTCAAGTACTGTGGGCAGATTCGATAGTCCTAGGCACGAGTCACGACGACGTGCGGGAGTAATGTCTAGAACCGGGGTTTCCATTAGCCCTTGACGGACGGATGAAAGAATGAGCCGGTCATTCAATTAACGATGATATCGAAGCAATGATAACAGTGATAGCCAGAGTCATGGATGTTTGGTTGTATCGTCATTCGGTCTCAAGAGCAGTGTTTTCTGGGTGCTTATCTGATCTTGGTTTAGGCCTTGGGGATTTGTACTTGGAAAACATCGCCCTTGACTCGAGTGATAATTTCTTTACTTTAAATTGTATGC
Organism: Allium fistulosum; assembly: GCA_030737815.1. Lineage (NCBI taxonomy): Eukaryota > Viridiplantae > Streptophyta > Magnoliopsida > Asparagales > Amaryllidaceae > Allium > Allium fistulosum. Next base: position 774,722,039 of record CM060906.1, read on the forward strand.
TCTGCTATGTTTGCTTCTGATTAGTGTGTGTATGGGGGCTATTACTGTAGAAAGAGGTGGAGTGGGAGGGTTGTATTCCTATTCCTTTTCCTTTATGCTCTTTTGGTATGTTGTTAGTTAATTTACCGCTCACTAAGACTGTTGTCTGACTCAAGGCTTTATGTTTTTAACTCTTATTGCCTTGGGTTGTTCGTCCATTTTGGGACGGGCAGACTAGGTAGCAGGTGACAGGTGATGTTCTTGCTTCCACGATGCTGATGTCGAAGACGAGCTGGAGGCTTGCATATTATCTTCTTACTATATGTACTGGATGTTCCGCTGCTTTGTATAATTCTCTGAGTGATATGTAGTGAGGCTTGATGTATTGACTATTCAGATGTTGTATTTAACTATTATGAAGTTTTATTGATGAGATTCTATTTTTGTGAAGCTTCACTATATATATATTCTATTGTATTTTGTCCATGCGCTGTGAGTAATACGATAGATTCTACTGTTTTAATTTACCTTGGCAATCGTCCATGGTCGCCTGGCACACATTACAACGCACTATCTCTAAGTTCGGTGCAGGGGTCATGGGCGGTCGTCACATTTGGTATCAGAGCCTTGGTTAATCGATTTTACCCAACGCTCGCTGACGTAACCACGTATGAGAGATGTAATTGTATTTTGATGGATGATTACTATATATAATATAGTAGCTTAGAAGTATGTGAGTCCTTTATGCAGTTGTTTCTCTAGGTGTGCTAATCATTCCTTTTTATAGATATTGAGAATGAGTCGAAGAGGGAGACCAGCTGCTAGGGAAGGCCATGCTACTGAAGGGGCTGTTGATTATGTTGCTATGTTCGAAGCTATGATGAATTCGATCATGAGAAGGATACCAGTTCCGGGGACAACAGTTGATGTTGGAGTTCAGGTTCAGGCTCCAAGACCGGTGGATTTTGCTAAGTTGTGTAAGGACTTTACTGCTCTTGGAGGGAAGGTTTTCTTGGGGACAGAATCAACCATTGAAGTCCAGAGGTGGATAGATGCTTGTAGAAGGATCTTTGGTGATTTGGGAATCGATGATGCAACTAAAAGGAAACTTGTATCAAGACAGCTTCAAGGGAGAGCTTCTGATTGGTGGAACTCTATCACCATTGATACTCCGGAGGAAGAGATTACTTAGGAGCAATTCCAAACTAGATTTGAAGCTAAGTTCATTTCTACAGCTCAGAAGTCTGTTCTGTTCAAGAAGTTCGTGGAGCTCAAGCAAGGAGGAAGACCAGTTCTTGAGTATGTTTCTGAGTTTGAAGCTTTGTCCAAGTATGCCCGGTCGTATATTGAATCCGCATATCAGAAGAATGAGAAGTTTGTGACAGGCTTGGACAGTTATCTTGGGAGGCAGTCGGTGGATCATTTGGACGATCCATTTGAGAAGCTTGTGGAGAAAGCTCTCAGGCACGAGAATCTGTTTCCTAAAGAGGGATATGTTGTTACTGCGACCAAGGAAGAGTCTAGACCACAGCAGGGTGGAAACAAGAAGAGGAAGCAGAAGCAGCAAAAGGGTAAGGATGGCCAGAAGAAGCCGAAGGGCGAAGTGACCTGCTACAATTGTCAGCAGAAGGGCCATTTCTCCAGGGATTGCAAGAATCCGAAGGTACCGATGAAGTGCCACAACTGTGGCAAGCCGGGTCATATCAGGAAGAATTGTCCTGAACCGTGGAAGGACAAGCAGATTGTGCAAGCATATGCTTTGGGAGCTATTCCGTCGTCTTCGAAAGCTCCTACCGCTGAAGAGAAGGGAAAGAGTGTGGTGGTTCAAGGTACTCTTTTCCTATGTGGTGTTCCAGTCAGAGTGTTGTTTGATACTGGGGCATCGCATTCGTTTGTTTGTAATGAACTTGTAGGCCGGTTAGGTTTGGAACCGGATATTATTGATAGACCATTGGTTGTGACTAATCCAGTTGGGGGTTCGTCTTGTTTGTGTATGTTATGCCGTGGTCTGATTGTGTCGAGTCATGGTTGCTCTTTTGTTTGTGATTGTTTTGTTCTGAACTTTGCGGGGTTCTGAATTATTTTGGGTATGGACTAGCTTAGGAGATATGCGGCAAAGGTTGATTGTGAGAGGTTGGAGGTGACAGTCGAGAATGTGGAAGGGCGAAAGATTGTGATACGATGTAAGCATGAAGAAGGCGTCTTCATGAGCTTCATGTATTCGCTGGTTGTTCCACGGGATGGACTGTCATCGTTGCCAATCGCTAATGGATTCGAGGATGTCTTTGACGAGGTCAAAGGGTTACCGCCGCATAGAGAGATCGAGTTTCGTATAGATCTAGTTGAAGGAGCCAGACCTGTTGTGATGCCTCTTAGGCGGATGGTGCCTAGGGAACAGCAGGAGTTGAGGGTGCAGGTTGATGACCTTTTGCAGAAAGGATTCATTCGGCGTAGTGTGTCCGAATGGGGTGCACCAGTTGTGCTTGCAACCAAGGCAGATGGGTCATTGAGATTGTGTGTGGATTATCGTGAGCTGAATAAAGTGACTAAGAAGAACAAGTATCCATTGCCGAGGATAGATGACTTGTTTGATAGCTTCACGAATCTAAGGTGTTTTCTCATATGGATTTGGCAACGGGATTTCACCAGTTGAGAGTGGCTAAGGATAGTGTGCCGAAGACTGCTTTTCGAACACCATCTGGTTTCTTTGAGTGGCTGGTAATGCCGTTTGGATTAACTAATACGCCAGCATATTTTGTGGATCTTATGAATAGAGTGTTCAGAGATCAGTTGAGCAAGTTCGTACTTGTGTTCGTGGATGATATTCTGATTTATTCCAGAACTGAAGAAGAGCACAAGACGCACTTGTGTATTGTTTTGGAAATCTTACGAAAACATCAGATGAAGGCTAAGTTTTCGAAGTGTCACTTCTGGAAGAGTGAAGTGAGGTTCTTAGGCCATGTTATCTCTGGAAATGGAATAGCGGTTGATCCCGCTAAGGTGGCAGCAATCCAGGATTGGGTTAGACCTAAGAATGCATCGGATGTGAGAAGTTTTCTTGGATTAGCAGGATATTATCGTCGATTTATCAAAGACTTTTCCAAGGTAGCTGCACCGTTAACAGGATTGACGAAGAAGAACCAAGTGTTCAGATGGGATGCTAAGTGTGAGCAAGTTTTCGGAATCCTGAAAGAGCGACGAGTGCTCCTGTTTTGACTATTCCAATTGGAAATGATGAGATGGTGGTTTTCACCGACGCATGTGGTACTGGACTTGGAGCAGTGCTAATGCAAAAAGATAGGGTTGTCGCATATGCAAGTCGACAACAGAAGCCGCATGAAAGGAATTATCCAACTCATGATTTGGAGTTGGCAGCGATTGTATTTGCTCTGAAGATGTGGAGACATTATCTATTGGGAGTTCGGTTCGAGTTGTTTACAGATCATAAGTCGCTGAAGTATCTTTTCTCCCAAAAGGATTTGAATCTTCGGCAGCAGCGATGGCTAGAGTTTTTGGCATCATATGATTTTGGTATAGCTTATACTCCGGGGAAAGGTAACGCGGTGGCAGATGCGTTAAGTCGACGACATGCAGGATTGGGAGCCATGTTTTCAGAATGGAAGAATCTCGAGTATTTAGCTGGATTTGACTTCAGGCCCATATGTGAATTGGAACCTGAGATGTTGGCAAACTTATCGATAAAACCGACTCTTGTGGAAAGGATTGGCGAGAGTCAAAAGCGAGACGATAAGCTTGTCAAGATTATTCGTGATTTGGAATCTGGATTGGACCCAGAAAAGGATAAAGGATTTGAAGTCGATCGAGAGGGTTGGCTTCGGAAGCAAGGACGACTAGTTGTTCCCGATATAGATTAATTGAGGAGTGAAGTTCTGAAGGAAAGTCATCATTCGAAGCTGACAATTCATCTAGGTGGAAATAAGATGTATCGGGATATGAAGAGAACCTATTACTGGGAAGGTATGAAGAAGGATGTTGGAAATTTTATTTCCAAGTGCATGAACTACCAGTTGGTAAAAGCCGAACAGAAGAAGCCAAGTGAATTGCTTCAGCCATTGGAAGTGCCTACATGGAAGTGGGAGCAGATATCGATGGATTTTATTGATGGTCTACCTAGAACAAGAACTGGAAATGAAGGGATTTGGGTCATTGTAGATCGTTTGACTAAGAGTGCAATATTCATTCCTGTTCGATCAACTAGGACTGCATCAAAGTTGGCTGAGCTGTATGTTAAGTGGATAGTTCGATTCCATGGTATTCCGAAGAGTATAGTGAGCGATCGAGACCCATTGTTCACTAGTGGATTTTGGAAGAGCTTCCAGGAAGTTTTGGGAACCGAGTTGTGTTTGAGTACAGCTTATCACCCTCAAACAGATGGTCAGACCGAGAGAGTCAACCGAGTTTTGGAAAGTTTCCTCCGAGCTTGTGTTTTGGATTTCGGAGGATCATGGGAAGATTACCTTCATTTGGTGGAATTTTCATACAACAACAGTTACCAGTCAAGCATTGGTATGGCACCGTATGAGGCATTGTATGGAAGACCGTGTAACTCTCCGACATGTTGGTTAGAGACAGGAGAAAAGCTGATACTTGGGCCAGAGATGATTCGACAGACATCAGATTGTATAGAGATCATTCGGCAACGAATGAAGGCAGCCCAAGACCGTCAGAAAAGTTATGCCGATAAGCGTCGTAAGAATTTGGAATTCGACGTAGGTGATATGGTTTTTGTGAAGATTTCTCCACTGAAGAATGTTATTCGATTCGAGAAGAAAGGAAAATTGACTCCGAGATTTGTTGGACCATTCCCGATCATCGAGCGAATTGGAAAGCTAGCCTACAGATTGGAGTTACCAGAGAAGATGTCGGGTGTGCACAATGTTTTTCATGTATCGTATCTACGGAAGTTCGTGCACGACTCGAATACAGTGGTTTCTGCTGATAGCTGTGAAGATTTCGAAGTTGATCCAGTCGATAGAAGACCTTGTAAGCCGCTTCGTGTTGTGGAAACCGACATGAAACAGCTTAGGAGGAAGGTAGTTAAGTTGCTCAAGATACAATGGAGTGATGATGATAACGACTGTACATGGGAGGTGGAAGAGAGGATGAAAGCAGCTCATCCTGAACTCTTTAAGGTATGGCCCTAAGGTGTCGTGTCATCTAACGACATTGTAACTTGTTCTAGTTTTAGAATTCTGCATGCTAAGCTAGAATTAGATGCATGGTTTGTTGATTGCTATGGATGGTAGGCATGCAGAATAGTTTTGATTGCTCTATTTGTTTGGAATTTCGGGGGCGAAATTCCTAAGGGGGAGAGAATGTAATGACCCGTATTTTTACGGATCGAAACATTGTAAAACTGTTGTTATTAGAACGATAGTATTGATAAATCGCTTGAAGCTTAAGTCTTGTAGTAGCTTAGGTTGTTAAGTCGTCCAGGGTCTAAGTCGTGTAGAAGTTAGGTCGTGTGGTGGCTTAAGTCGAGTTTGCGACTTAAGGGGAGTTGGCGACTTAAGAGGATTTGCGACTTAAGGAATTGGAACGGCTTAAGGATAGTTGGCGAGTTATAGGTTTGGCGACTTAAGAAAGTGGCGACTTAAGAGTTAGCGGCATAGGAAGTTAAGCGGGTTAACGACTTAAGGGTTAGGGGATAAGTCGTTGAGGTTTAGGCTGTGTCTATGTTAGGTCGTATACGACTTATGATAGGTCGCATGGGTGCTTAAGTCGTTAGGACAATTCTGTGGTATGCATGAGTCGTTAAAGACAGTTAAGTCGTATCCCAGTAAGCCGTTAAGTCGTGTGAAGGTGATAAGTCGTAACCTAGCTAAGTCGTGAGGTTGATGAGTTGTAGAGCTGTTAAGTCGCTAAGTCGTATCTCGTTGAGTCGAGTAAGTTGATAGGTCGTTAAGTCGTACCTTAGTTAAGTCGCGTAGTTATTGAGTCGTAGGTCGCGCATTGTCATAGGTCGTGGTATCTGTTAGGTCGCGCGCATATGCTATCTGTTAGGTCGCGCGCATATGCTATCTGTTAAGTCGTAGAATGGGTTGTCTCACTAAGTCGTAAGTCATGGTATCTCTTAAGTCGTAAGTCGTGATGGTCTATAAGTCGTGGACGACTTAAGGAGGCGGACGACTTAGGGAATTCCAGCCTATAAATACACGTCCATTTCCTCATTTTTTTGGGATCCGGATTTTGAAGCGACGAAGTGCTGCCATTTTGAGAGCTCGAATTCTACACTTCTTCACTTCTTTTCTCCACTCTAATCTTGTGATTCCCTTCATCCAAATCGAAGATCAAATCAAAGATCGAAGAGCTTAGATTGAAGATCTACATTCTTCGAAGAGAGATTTCATCGTTTGCAGCGGATTGGTGATAGATCGAGTTAGATCCTTCGCTGTCCAGATCTGAATTGTGTTGCTTTTAAGGTGTTTAGGTGATTTGGTGAGTGGTGATTATCTCTCACACGGATCCAAAGTAGTACATCGGATCGTTGGCTTGATTTTGTGTTAAAGTAGTGATTTCCATGCATTTTCTTCATCCTAATTATAGATCCATAAAGACCCATTGTTCATGATGATTTGACAACCATTTTTCTAAGTGTTAACTTATGCAAGTTCATTCATCAAGATTATAGAGACATTGCTCATGTTTTCATGCTTGTTAGACTTTTGACTCTTTAATTACGAAATTGCCGTTGTTGTTATAATTGTCTATTTAAATCATATTTGAATGCTTGTTTACTTGGATTAATGTTTGACTTGATTGATTGCTATGAATTAGATGATTGATGATTTGATTTAGACCGAAGATGATTCAAAAGCTAAGAGAAAGGCTCTTGGATTGGGAAAGCTGCTTGTGGCATATGTAGTGGATGTGGAAGCTCATATGGATAGATTTGATGATGATGTTGAGATGAAGCTTTGCTATGATGATGATGAGGCGAAGCATGATATGAGATAGTCTTGGTCTAATCCAGACGGGATCATTCCAAGCAGATTGATAACTCGGTGAAATGGTTCGAGTTTGAGGATAATGGTTTGCTCGAGAGGCGCTTGAGCTAGTATGGAAATAGTCGTCGAGGAGGATGACTAGAAGGCTGAGATCTCATCGTTGTTGAAGGTTCTAGCATGCTCAAAGCAAGAGTACGTTGGGCAGATTCGATAGTCCCTGAAGGCTACTGATTGGTAGTCAAGTACTCTGGGCAGATTCGATAGTCCTAGGCACGGGTCACGACGACGTGCGGGAGTAATGTCTAGAACCGGGGTTTCCATTAGCCCTTGACGGACGGATGAAAGAATGAGCCGGTCATTCAATTAACGATGATATCGAAGCAATGATAACAGTGATAGCCAGAGTCATGGATGTTTGGTTGTATCGTCATTCGGTCTCAAGAGCAGTGTTTTCTGGGTGCTTATCTGATCTTGGTTTAGGCCTTGGGGGTTTGTACTTGGAAAACATCGCCCTTGACTCGAGTGATAATTGCTTTACTTTAAATTGTATGCTCTGCTATGTTTGCTTCTGATTAGTGTGTGTCTGGGGGCTATCACTGTAGAAAGAGGTGGAGTGGGAGGGTTGTATTCCTATTCCTTTTCCTTTATGCTCTTTTGGTATATTGTTAGTTAATTTACCGCTCACTAAGACTGTTGTCTGACTCAAGGCTTTATGTTTTTAACTCTTATTGCCTTGGGCTGTTCGTCCATTTTGGGACGGGCAGACTAGGTAGCAGGTGACAGGTGCTGTTCTTGCTTCCACGATGCTGATGTCGAAGACGAGCTGGAGGCTTGCATATTATCTTCTTACTATATGTACTGGATGTTCCGCTGCTTTGTATAATTCTCTGAGTGATATGTAGTGAGGCTTGATGTATTGACTATTCAGATGTTGTATTAGACTATTATGAAGTTTTATTGATGAGATTCTATTTGTGTGAAGCTTCACTATATATATATTCTATTGTATTTTGTCCATGCGCTGTGAGTAATACGATAGATTCTGCTGTTTTAATTTACCTTGGCAATCGTCCATGGTCGCCTGGCACACATTACAGCGCACTATCTCTAAGTTCGGTGCAGGGGTCATGGGCGGTCGTCACAAGGTCGCCACGATTCAGGGAGCGACCCCGAATCTGTCCGCTAGGATGGATTCTAGCGTCTAGTAGTCTCACCTCGTCTCGTTTGCTTCATCGGTTAAATTCATTCAAATTATTTTGTATTTAACTTCCCAATATACCATTTATCCCCAAAATGGTAACGTTTTCTATTTTATATCACATATAAATGTCGTGTCCGTGCAACATAGCATTAACTTACATTATATAACATCATGAACATTCATAAACATAACATGTAAACACAATTTGGAAGAACTTCATCGGATTTGAATTTAAATTATAATAAAATATACGTTTCAAATTTAGACTTAATTTTTGATAACGTCATTTTAATTTAATTTATAGAATTTTTTCATAATTTTTAATTTAGAAAATAAAATATTTTCAGTTTACGCGTTTTGCGTCAAACGCCGGTTCTTTTGAAGTTTTACAAAATAACTGAACCAGTTTATTTTATTGTTGTTTTTTGATCGCGTAACGTAGTGGTGCGCGATCGTATTTTTATTTCAGTTGATCGCGGTCCGTACGTGAACGGAATATTGCGTAGCGTGGTACTCTAAAACTTTTTGGTTTTATTCACCCATCTACACACCTCCGACAAGTGAACCGAGACCATCGTCGTGATGAGCTACGTAAAACGGTCCTGCTGGTACCTTCCGTTTTGGACGTAACGCTTCTGTTAATCATACAATCGCGTAACTTAACGGTGTCATTTCTGATCACCATGGGGTCCGTCGGTCAGGCGAAAGCTAGTCAATTTGCTCGTCTCACTTCCCTCTATATATTTCCTTTTGGTTGTATGCTCAAAATCATCATAAATTTTGAGTTATTAATAATTCAATTTTTGAAACAAAATTTGTTTTATAATATTTGCATGGATTCTCTAGTATGCACGTTACTTTTTTTTATTCTAAAGTTTTTGCAAATGTATGTAGCATGCACGTCATTTTTATATTCACTAGTTTATAAAACAAAATTTGATTTCCATATATTGTATATATACATAGGACATGTTGCCCTGTATGGTTTGAGTTTGGTTAACAACATATTTTATATGATTTCAAGCAACATAATTGTAACAACCAAGAGATTTTCAACGTCGAAAATCGACATCAATACGCCCACTGTATCGAATGCCGAATATCCAAGTGCCGGAAATACCAGGTCATTAGGGTTAAAGAAGAAGGAGGTAGAAGAAGAAAATAGAAAACAACATCAGAATCTCACAATCGCAGCGGAACAATATATAATAGACAACATCTGATCTTTACAGGAACTATATCTGTTTTTATACATTACATCATCAGAGTACAATAAAATCAGAATCAAATACTGGACAGTTATATTGACTTGTCCCACAAACAGAATACACAGTATATACAACACAGCGGAATATACATCAAGTACGAGTGATACGTCTCGCCATCCAGCTCGTCTCCTGAGCTCCACAGAATCCTATCCTGTATCTGAAATACTCGGTCTGACCCAAGCATTATAATAAAATAACACCCGAGTTAGTTTGGAAAACCAGCGTGAGAAAACACACTCAATTGGATTTTAAAGTTTTCCAAACCCTTTGAAATCAAAGGCATCTCGTAAGACCACGCCACAAATAAACATGTCGGGTTTTTACCTTACGATAGCCAAAACACTTTTTATCAAATCCGTTTGATATTATAATAGTGTCTATTGAAAGTAAAATAGAATCTAGCTGAAATGCTTGCATCTCACGTTTCAGCAATAGTTGGGCACAATCAAAATCGTACAGGCGCATTGGGAGAATGGATTTCCATCAATGACTAGGCATTGGGGTACCACCTGTCATTGTACCTGGTCTAGATCAACGTACCAAGGACGAAGCCCGATCCCCTGCAACACAAGACCGGAACTACCCCTTACTGGATAATTCCGAGTGAGATCACCCCACGGTTGGGATCAACAACCGCACCACTAAGCTGGAATAAAAAGGAACATCTAGACAGGGATGACCTCACCCTAATGGGTGTTACCCACATAGCCTTGCTACATAACCCCTGATTTTCAGTCATTCCCGGTTGATGAGGCTCGAGGCTAAGCATTACCTTTTTAGAACACATCTCTTAGAATGCCCACCGTCCACCTAACGATGTTCCAGAAGCATTCATCCATACAAGTCCGTCCCGGGTTCGAACGGAACCGAAGGCACTATTCCTACTACATCCATTTTGGAATCATCCTCAGGATTAGTAGCGACTAGCCCTTGTACTTCACTGCTCCATCTTCGATTCCAAACTCGTTTTCCCCACGAAAACGTACAACCGAATCGAAGTGGTTTTCGAGAAATTAATCTCGATCCCGGTCTCTTCGAAACGACCAGCGCATTGACCAATATTGATAGTCGGTGATTTAAATATCAATTAACATTCACAAACATCCATCAAACATAAATTATTTTCCAAATTATTTATTTACCTCACAAATATCTTCGCAAGATATATTTCCTATTTCAACCCTTTTGAAAACGGTTTCAAAAACCACCTTTCTCTCACGGAGTATATTTCCCAAATATTTTCTATCTCCCCTGAAATCACCAAGTACAAACACTTTAGATTTTTAAAGTAATTTAAAACACTATATTATAAAATATACTTTAAACAAAACATTTAAATTAAAACTACTTTAATACTTTATTCAAAGGTATATACTTTAAGAATATTTAAAATAAAGCTACTTAATAAAATTTAAAACTAGATTTTTACCTTTTAAAACATAATACCAAGTCATTTTTAAATAATTATTACTAAAATAAATTTGAAAAATACTTGCTTTAAAATTTAATCATTTAAGAATAATAAATTTTCTAAAACATACCTTTAATCAACTTTAAAACTTTAACTTATACTTAAGGATTTGCTTTGAAATCATACTTGGCTATCTAGGGAAATATACTTCTCTTTCACATCTTAAAAATAAATCACTATTTATTTTTAACCAAATTTACCCATTCCTTTATAAATTCCCACCCTGAATTTATGATTTCCAAATATCCACTGATATATTACTTCCCTTGTGATGATTTTCAAGTACTTCCAAATATCCACTGATATATATCCTTTTAAAATCCCAGTTTCAAGTACTTAATCAACTCTCAAATTGATTTTCAAAATTTACTCCATTTAAAAGTAAATTCTTTACTTATCCAATTTTATTTCAAAACTTATAAATTTCAGGTTTAACTTCCTTGTGATGATTTAAAATCTTACTTTAACTGATAATACAAATTTCCACATTTATTCCAAGATTTTCTTTTATTTCTTTCTAAACCATTTTAACTCTGAATTCAAAAATAAATCTTTCATTCCTTTAAATAATATCACTTAAGTTTAAAATTCATTATTTCCCTTTTTTTCAAAATCCCCTTTCCATACTCGGAATTTATTTACTAGAATTTAAAAATAACGTTATCCTTTTCCAATTCATTCTTTAATTTTTTTTTAAATTCCCTATAATTACTTTACTTAAACATTTTCTCATATATTTTCTTATCAAAATCCAATTCTATATATTTTGATAACTCAGTGCACCGAAATATATTCAAACAAACCATAGCATTAAATATTCCAATTATCAATATAATTAATCACAGAATATCAAATATTCATAACACAGAATATTAAAATAATCTAAATAAATTTGAGGAATCCAGTTGGATCCCTCCAACCTGTTTCCCTGCATCCACAGATGTTATCACAATACCAATTCCACTTCGAGGTGGAATATCGCGGTATATGGGTTTATAAAATATCATCCGCTATTATGCGATACATAAGGTCTCATCCGCTATATAATGCGGAAAATCAATCACTCCAATATATATATATATACTATATATATAATATCACATCCAATTAATCAATCATTCAACCAGTTATTTAAATTTAACCATCTAAATTTAAATAGCAATCCAGAAGAGTGAGATTAACTCACCTTTATTTTATTTATTTTTTTCCCATCCGACCAAACCAGCTATTTCCTTCACGGTTTTTGGACCTTGTATAACATTATATAATTTATTAATATTTGAAATAAATCAGACAATAAATTACCATTTAACAAATTTAATTTACTAATAATTTAATTTAACTAATAGTTTAAATTTTTAAACCAATTTTCTTTTAATAAATATTTTTAGTGACAAAAATCATTATTTAAGTTTGTTAACAAATTAATCTCCATTATGATAAAATTAAGCTAGTAAATAAATATAGGTATATATATGTATTTTATTTTATTATTATTAAAACAACAAATATACACCTTTAAAAATCTACTTTTTAGAAACCCTATATAACATTTTCTTAAAATTGTTATATTAACCCAAATCTTATATACATATATCATGTTTATCTCAGCATTAACATGCATGTATAATTACATATATTTATTTTATTGAAACTACGTATATGCTTGAAAATCTATATAAATTCAAATTCCAACTTTATATAAACTTATATATATTACAGCAAATAACCAAAATAAATTTTCTACTGTTAATATATAATTTTTCTATTTTCTAATCTATAATATATATTTAAATGAAATTATATACAACAAGATGCAATTGCTACCTCATTACTGATGACAACACCTATCGCCCTATGCTTCACCAACGGCCGACGCTCGTCAACCCGAAGCAACTCGCACCTGGCTCCACCTCTCAGTCGAATCCCCTTCACCCTACGCGAGCGCACCCATCGAGTTCCAGATCGCGAAACCACTGCCATCTACGCTCGCCCTATCGACTTCGGCAAGTCCAAACTCCCCATCGCCTCACGACTACCCAGATGCGATGCCACCTTCCTTTCGACTTCATTGCTGCTTGAGCTCGAGCCGAACCTCGTGACTAAGCCACGATTCCCTTAAGCTTCGAATCTAAATTGATTTCGATACTGCTATACTACTCCGAGATTGAGCCGACCCCAGCTTCGTTCAACTCGATTTGAAATGAAATCGAGGGAAGTATTCTCGATTTTGGTTTGAAGAGGGATGGGGATTTCATTTTGCTGGCGAATATTTATATTTGTGTTTTTTTTCTTTCGGCCAAATGATTTTCTTTTGCCTGTAGTTTTGAAACGATCTGATTTGAATTAATTTGGCTGGGGACAAAAAGGACGTGATTTGAATCTGAGATGAAAGTTTGCATGGCTGCACAAGCTTGCTACAGTGCTTCGAAAGGAGGTGAAAAAGTATTGACGTGAAGTTTATTTGATCAGTCAAACAAAGTATAAACTATATTTTAAATTTAAATTTAAATCGACTTGAATTCGTAACTCAAAATCTTGACATCCTATCGAGGCGTGCCGCTAGGCATTTATAATGTTATACCCCTATTTCGAACGCAATGGAAAAGGTTTCAAGTCCTAATTCGATCGTATGGAGAAGATAGCTTTTTTGAATCCATTTATTATATTGAATTTTCGATGTAAATTTCAGCGCGTTTATATCTCGTATGGCTACATGACAACTCCAAACACTCCGAAATTTGAAATCCGATAATAATACAATATTACAGATCCAATAAAACTGGTTTCGTTGAATTCTGAGACTGTGCCTCGGAAGGCTATTTTTAAATGTCAATTTAAGCAATATATTTTCAAAACTGAATAAAACACTTTTAAATTCAATTTTAAAAGTTCTATCACCTTCAGTATTATCAATGTAAATTTTCCAAGCCTTCAAATTATTTTTAACAAGCTTAAAACTCCAGATTCAACATTTTACCCAACTTTTAATTGTTTAATTCAATAATTGAATCATCCAATAAATATTGATATTTAAAATTCAAGGTAAAAATTCACTTTGAATATTTAAAATCAATTAAATATTCCAATTTCAAACGTCCATAATTCTGGGTCGTCACATTCCTCCCCCCTTAAAAGAATTTCGTCCTCGAAATTGCTAGTTAAGAAGAATGGTCCACACCCCGTTACTATTTTTCCCAAAAACCAAACAGTTTCAACAACTTCCCAAAACATTCTTTTAATTGAAAACACATTATCACCCTTACTAACTTCCCAAACCTACCCATAGGTTTCTAATAATATTATCCCCTCGATAATTCAAATTATAGTTCAAACCAAATTTTAAACTATCACAATTTTCTCAAAAAATTTCTAACTCTCTAAATTTTCGAAAAATTTCGCCAGCGTCTCCTTTGCGCGGCTAGCTCGGTACACTACAAAATGCCTCTACGGGCCCCCAAATGTTCAGAAGAAAACAAAAGCCAAGTGGCTAGACAAGAAATTCATCAATTTTCATATAGAAATTTAAACACATACCTTTTCCGAGCAAATTTCAATTTATCTTCTGAAATCAAAAATGGATTTTCCTTCTGCCTTTAACTACCTGTATCCTACTAAGCGATAATATCCAATCACAGAATCCAAAATCATTTTATTCACTTCCTTTCAAAATTTTCAATATCTACTTAGTTAAGCCCATACGATGCACATATATCATCCGTACGCAATATCACATCTGTTCGCTCACTCGATCACACAACTTCACTTCCGAACTAGTATCGTCCACCTGACTTCCTAGTGCAGATTCAGATCTGGTTTCTTGATCAGAAACCGTTATTCTCCTTGCATAGCCATAAACTATGATAGAGAATATCCAGAATCAATCAAAATCCATATCCAGGGTTCACCTTCGAAAATCGAGTGAAAAATTCCAACTCGGATCGATATAACAATCTCGAAATTCTGTGCTCGAATCTGGATCAAATCGCTATGCGAATAAAATAATATATTTACATCCTACGTATTAATTCCAATTGATTATCAACTATATCAATTTCCTTTTTTATTCACATTCATTTTGATTGTTATTCACTTATTTCCCTTGTCACAACTTCCAGTTTTAATCTTCATTCAATTATTCACTTAGTATTTCTCCATCCCAAAATTACTTAGTATATTTCCAATACCAATTTACTTAAGAATTTCATCCTTTCATTTCTTAAGTTCAGTATAAATATTTTATATACTTCTTAAATTTATTTTTACTTCACTATTGAAGTTTATATCCATTTCTTTTCACTTTGCCTTCACAATTCCATTTGAATTCAATTTGCTTCAATTTACAAATTATTTCAAATTTAAATACTTTTTCCCAATTTTCATTCAGGTTTTCATTTTCAATTCTACTTGAATTCAATTTATCTCAAACTTTGAATATTGAATTCTGTTCATCTTATCTCAACCCATATTTAATTAGCCATTTCCTTTTATTAGTTTCACTTACTAATTTATTTAAAATCTCAAATAAAGTTTATTTGCAAACTTTTTCTTCCTTTAGCTTCTTCGAACAATTTCTTCGATTTCACCTTACTTCACATACACACTTTTAAATTAAATTTCAATATTCAGTTTCACCTCTATTTGCTTACCACTTTTAAATCCTTTGTCGTTAGTGAAAAATTTGAAAATTTTTCTAACTCCTAAAATTTTCGAAATTTTTTGGCAGAGTCCTCTTTGTACGGAGGAGCTTTTGCAATTTGACAAGAGATATAAATATATATACATCGACCTACACGGTCGAAAAAACAAGAAAACAAACAACAGTTCATATTTCCTATCTTTTATTGCGTAGGCGTACCTCTATTTAGCATTTTTAAGCAAAGCAGTTATTTATTTAGCAATTTGCGCGATCAAAACCAGCCAAACGGCTTCCAAAAACCTATACTCACTCAATTTAAACATGTAAGTGACAAATATATAAAGTTTATTAACATTTCACTTATTTTCAATAGCTAAACACATACATAACATAAGCAATATACACTAAACACTTTCCATAAGCAAATTATATGATTTCAAAACTAATTCAATTTCTTTCAACCAATTCATATGCCATTTCATAAATCTCGACAACAACCATTTCAATTTTATTTCTACTCATTCGAGTTTTATTTGCAATTCAAACCATTACTATTATTATCCAATCTTATTTCATTTAACAACATTTCCAATCTTATTTAATTTACTTGCAATGTACGTTGAATATAATTTATAACTCAAGCTTGACTTCAAAATCCACTTTCAACTCCCAATTCAACTTTAACTATACTTACTTGAGTTTAATCTTATTTTATATATCAGGTTTGGATTTTCATTTCAATTCCAAAATACCAAACAAATTTATTCTGGCTTATTACTTCACTTTTAGACTTTTATAAGTCATACACTTATTAATTTTTCCCACTTCCATTCAAGTTATGATTTTATAACTTATCTCATCAGAATTTTCAATTCCATTCTGAATTTAATTTTTCTTAAATTTTTAATTTATTTCCAAATCAATTTAAATATTGAATTCCATTTTATTCTAACATATTCAAAATTTTATAAACTATCAACCCATTTATATTCTATAACAATTGTTTCAATCAACCCACATACTATTTTCATTTAATTTAAATAGTTTACAACTTAATTGCTTACATTCAATTCATTTTATTGTCACGTTTACTTTAATTTAACTATCTTCCAAGTTAAATTTTATTCTAAACAAATTTCAAGTTTTAATAAGTTTTTCAAATCAATTTATTATTCCATAAACATTTTTAATTAACTTCCAGAGTTTAAGAAATTTGTCAACACTTCAAAATCACCTTTGAAATCAATTATATCCAAAATCCTTTGCATTTCTAAAATCAAATCCAACTTTTGCAAACAATTCCAGTTTAAACATTGAGGTAGCAATTTCTCCTTTGGAAACTTGAAAATGAACGCCGATGATGTCGCGATCATCATCGGAATTATTTTCCAGCGACCGAAGAGAGTTTAGTGCTTTTATCCCAATCAAAAGCATTTCAAATATTTTTAAATTCCAAACCTCACCAGATTTCAAATCCAATTCAAAAATATTTCCAAACATATATCACTATTATTTCTTCAATCCTTTGAAAACCATTTTCAAACCCAAAAGAATTTAAACCTTTCACTAAAATTCCAAATTCCAAATCCATCTAATTCATTACTCTGAAATTTTCATCTCAATTTATTTTCAAATATTTCTCTGGAATTCTATTTCAAATTTTAAATTCTTTCAATCTATATTCAACATTACTCTGGAATTTACCTCATTTCAATTATAAATCACATTTATAATTCACATAATAAATCTCATTTTATATATGAATTTATTTCTTAGCTTTTAGTTATGATTTCAATTTCTTATTAAATTTTCTCACAATAGTGATAATAACTTAATATTATCACTCCTTAACAACCAAATCCATATATAACTATAATAATTTTTGAAAAATTATTTCTTTCATATACAAATATAGTTTGGGTAAAATTATTTCATTTACCCTATTTTAAAACAATACTATGTCGGTTTATCTTGTTTAAGAGTTTAGAAACCTCTATCGATGTCGTGGCGTCCCACATATCGACCAGAATCCATAAACACTCAACCGATAAATCAACACAATACAAAAACAAATTTTATATTCACTAACAAATACGTGCTCATATCTATTATTACACTCAAACTCATTCTAGAGTACTACGGACTCTCATTTCAAATGAGTAATTCCCACCAGAGCCAAGGTTCTCGCTTAACCTTTCAGCTCTGATACCACTGTAACAACCAAGAGATTTTTGACCTCGTAAATCGACATCAGTACGCCCTGTATCGAATGCCGAATATCCAAGTGCCGGAAATACCAGGTCATTAGGGTTAAAGAAAAAGGAGGTAGAAGAAGAAAATAGAAAACAACATCAGAATCTCACAATCGTAGCGGAACAATATATAATAGAAAACATCTAATCTTTACAAGAAAGAAACTATATCTGTTTTTATACATTACATCATCAGAGTACAATAAAATCAGAATCAAATACTGGACAGTTATATTGACTTGTCCCACAAACAGAATACACAGTATACAAAACACATCGGAATATACATCTAGTACGAGTGATACGTCTCGCCATCCAGCTCGTCTCCTGAGCTCCACAGAATCCTATCCTGTATCTGAAATACTTAGTCTAACCCGAGCATTATAATAAAATAATACCCGAGTCAGTCTGGAAAACCAGCGTGAGAAAACACACTCAATTGGATTATTAAAATTTCCAAACCCTTTGAAATCAAAGGCATCTCGTAAGACCACGCCACAAATAAACATGTCGGGTTTTTACCTTACGATAGCCAAAACACTTTTTATCAAATCCGTTTGATATTATAATAGTGTCTATTGAAAGTAAAATAGAATCTAGCTGAAATGCTTGCATCTCACGTTTCAGCAATAGTTGGGCACAATCAAAATCGTATAGGCGCGTAGGGAGAATGGATTTCCATCAATGACTAGGCACTGGGGTACCACCTGTCACAGTACCTGGTCTAGATCAGCGTACCGAGGACTACGCCCGATCCCCTACAACACAAGACCGGAACTACCCCTTACTGGATAATTTCAAGTAAGATCACCCAACGGTTGGGATCAGCAACCACACCACTAAGCCGAAGTAAAAAGGAACATCTAGACAGGGATGACCTCACCCTAATGGGTGCTACCCACATAGCCTTGCTGCATAACCCCTTGTTTTCAGTCATTCCCGGTTGATGAGGCTCGAGGCTAAGCATTACCTTTTTAGAACACATCTCTTAGAATGCCCACCGTCCACCTGACGATGTTCCGGAAGCATTCATCCATACAAGTCCGTCCCGGGTTCGAATGGAACCGAATGCATTATTCCTACTACATCCATTTTGGAATCACCCTCAGGATTAGTAGCAACTAGCCCTTGCACTTCACTGCTCCATCTTCGATTCCAAACTCGTTTTCCCCACGAAAACATACAAACCGAATCGAAGTGGTTTTCGAGAAATTAATCTCGATCCCAGTGTCTTCGAAACGATCATCACATTGGCCAATATTGATAGTCGGTGATTTAACTATCAATTAACATTCACAAACATCCATCAAACATAAATAATTTTCCAAATTATTTATTTACCTCATAAATATCTTCGTAAGATATATTTCCATTTTCAACCCTTTTGAAAACAGTTTCAAAAACCACCTTTCTCTCACAGAGTAAATTCCCCAAATATTTTCTATCTCCACTAAAATCACCAAGTACAAACACTTTAGATTTTTAAAGTAATTTAAAACACTATATTATAAAATATACTTTAAACAAAACATTTAAATTAAAACTACTTTAATACTTTATTCAAAGGTATATACTTTAAGAATATTTAAAATAAAGCTACTTAATAAAAATATAAAACTAGATTTTTATTTTTTTAAACATAATACCAAGTCATTTTTAAATAATTATTACTAAAATAAATTTGAAAAATACTTGCTTTAAAATTTAATCATTTAAGAATAATATATTTTCTAAAACATACCTTTAATCAACTTTAAAACTTTAACTTATACTTAAGGATTTGCTTTGAATCGTACTTGGCTATCCAAGGAAATATACTTCTCTTTCACATCTTAAAAATAAATCACTATTTAATTTTAACCAAATTTATCCATTCCTTTTATAAATTCCCACCTTGAATTTATACTTCCAAATATCCACTGATATATTATTTCACTTTATAACCTCGTTTATAAATTTCATAGTCTCAACTTCCTTTTAAAATCCCAGTTTCAAGTACTTAATCAATTCTCAAATTAATTTTCAAAATTTACTCCATTTAAAAATAAATTCTTTACTTATCCAATTTTATTTCAAAACTTATAAATTTCAGGTTTAACTTCCTTGTGATGATTTAAAATCTTACTTTAACTGATAATACAAATTTCCACATTTATTTCAAGATTTTCTTTTATTTCTTTCTAAACCATTTTAACTCTGAATTCAAAAATAAATCTTTCATTCCTTTAAATAATATCACTTAAGTTTAAAATTCATTATTTCCCTTCTTTTTTTTCAAAATCCCCTTTCCATACTCGGAATTTATTTACTAGAATTTAAAAATCACGTTATCCTTTTCCAATTCATTCTTTAATTTTTTTTTAAATTCCCTATAATTACTTTACTTAAACATTCTCTCATATATTTTCTTATCAAAATCCAATTCTATATATTTTGATAACTCAGTGCACCGAAATATATTCAAACAAACCATAGCATTAAATATTCCAATTATTAATATAATTAATCACAGAATATCAAATATTCATAACATAGAATATTAAAATAATCTAAATAAATTTGAGGAATCCAGTTGGATCCCTCCAACCTGTTTCCCTGCATCCATAGATGTTAGCACAATACCAATTCCACTTCGAGGTAGAATATCGCGGTATATGGGTTTATAAAATATCATCGCTATTATGCGGCGCATAGGGTCTCATCCGCTATATAATGTGGGAAATCAATCACTCCAATATATATATATATACTATATATATAATATCACATCCAATCAGTTCAATCATTCAACCAGTTATTTAAATTTAACCATCTAAATTTAAATAGCAATCTAGAAGAGTGAGATTAACTCACCTTTATTTTATTTATTTTTTTGCCATCCGACCAAACCAGCTATGTCCTTCACGGTTTTTGGACCTTGTATAACATTATATAATTTATTAATATTTGAAATAAATCAGACAATAAATTACCATTTAAAAAATTTAATTTACTAATAATTTAATTTAACTAATAGTTTAAATTTTTAAACCAATTTTCTTTTAATAAATATTTTTAGTGACAAAAATCATTATTTAAGTTTGTTAACAAATTAATCTCCATTATGATAAAATTAAGCTAGTAAATAAATATAGGTATATATGTGTATTTTATTTTATTATTATTAAAACAACCTATATACACCTTTAAAAATCTACTTTTTAGAAACCCTATATAACATTTTCTTAAAATTGTTATATTAACCCAAATCTTATATACATATATCTTATTTATCTCAGCATTAACATGCATGTATAATTACATTTATTTATTTTATTGAAACTACGTATATGCTTGAAAATATATATAAATTCAAATTCCAACTTTATATAAACTTATATATATTACAGCAAATAACTAAAATAAATTTTCTACTGTTAATATTTAATTTTTTTGTTTTCTAATCCATAATATATATTTAAATGAAATTATATACAACAAGATGAAATTGCTTCCTCACTGCTGATGACAACGCCTACCACCCTAGGCTTCACCAACGGCCGACGCTCGTCAACCCGAAGCAACTCGCACCTGGCTCCACCTCTCAGTCGAATCCCCTTCACCCTACGTGAGCACACCCATCGAGTTCCAGATCGCGAAACCACCGCCATCTACGCTCGCCCTATCGACTTCGGTAAGTCCAAACTCCCTATCGCCTCGCGCCTACCCAGATGTGACGCCATCTTCCTTTCGACTTCATTGCTGCTCGAGCTCGAGCCAAACCTCGCGACTAAGCCGCGATTCCCTTAAGCTTCGAATCTAAATTGATTTCGATACTGCTATACTACTCCGAGATCAAGTCGACCCCAGCTTCGTTCAACTCGATTTGAAATGAAATCGAGGGAAGTATTCTCGATTTTGGTTTGAAGAGGGATGGGGATTTCATTTTGCAGGCGGATATTTATGTTTGTGTTTTTTTTTCTTTCGGCCAAATGATTTTCTTTTGCCTGTAGTTTTGAAACGATCTGATTTGAATTAATTTGGCTGGGGACAAAAGGGACGTGATTTGAATCTGAGATGAAAGGTTGCGTGACTGCACAAGCTTGCTATAGTGCTTTGAAAGGAGGTGATAAAGTATTGACGTGAAGTTTATTTGACCAGTCAAACAAAGTATAAACTATATTTTAAATTTAAATTTAAATCGACTTGAATTCGTAGCTCAAAATCTTGACATCCTATCAAGGCATGCCGCTAGGCGTTTATAATGTTATACCCCTATTTCGAACGCAATGGAAAAGGTTTCAAGTCCTAATTCGATCGTATGGAGAAGATAGCTTTTTTGACTCCATTTATTATATTGAATTTTCGATATAAATTTCAGCGTGTTTATATCTCGTATGGCTACATGACAACTCCAAACACTCCGAAATTTGAAATCCGATAATAATACAATATTATGGATCCAATGGAACTGGTTTCGTCGAATTCTGAGACTATGCCTTGGAAGGCTATTTTTAAATGTCAATTTAAACGATATATTTTCAAAACTGAATAAAACACTTTTAAATTCAATTTTAAAAGTTCTATCACCTTCAGTATTATGAATGTAAAATTTTCAAGCCTTCAAATTATTTTTAACTAGCTTAAAACTCTAGATTCAACATTTTACCCAACTTTTAATTGTTTAATTCAATAATTGAATCATCCAATAAATATTGATATTTGAAATTCAAGCTAAAAATTCACTTTTGAATATTTAAAATCAATTAAATATTCCAATTTCAAACGTCCATAATTCTGGGTCATCACAATAATACAATATGAATTTACAATGGACATTGCAATTAATGCCGCATCTCAAAGCACAACTACTAAAGGACTTGTGATTCTGAAGCATGCAAAGAAACAATGCATAAGGACGTGTGTCCTGATGCATTCAAATAAAACAATACAAATACAAGTTAGAGCAGGGAAGTATGCACGCTGAGAAAAGATATGGGAGCGTAAAAAATTAAAGCAGGCGGAAGGGAATTACGAAATCAGAGCATAGGCGCGTGAGCAATTTCAATTTTACAGTGAGCAACTGAATGCTTTAACAGTGAGCAAAGAAACAACGCAGCAAATTTATTTCATGGTGAGCAGTTTTAACAGAGAATGAATCCTAAGTTTGCAACTATAAACACAAAAATCATCGTTTCAAAATCAAACATAAATAATCAGAAATTAGAGATAGATATTGTGAGGTTCAACTCACCTTGATTTTGCTGAAGAAAAAAAAACTTGGAAGTGTATGCTTTTAATTTTTTCAAAGGAAGGAAAATGAATGGGACAGTGGTTTATATAGGCTATATTTTGAGACTTTAGGCTTAAGCAATCAAGCAGGTTAAAAGAGAATGATGAAAGAGATAAGTATGAAAATAATCGGTCGAATGAAAATAAAGTTATTTATTTTATTTTCAGTAAATAATTTAATACCCCTCAAATAAATTTTCATACCCTTAACCGCGATATTGCCCTACCGCAATTTGGTCTCCGATTACAATTCCGCTCGTGACATTTTACTCCTAATTTTATTTTATTTTATTTATTTATTACTTTTTTTTAAACAAAATTTATTGCTATAGTAGCGGGATGTTACAAAGTTAAACTAATAAAAGGTAATGGTTAACTAAATGTGGGTTGAGATAAGGTGAATAAAATTCAATATTCAGAGTTTGAAGATAAATTGAATTCAAGCAAGATTGAAAATGAAAATCTAAATGAAAATCGAGAGAAAGTATTTAGATTTGAAAAGAACTAATAAATTGAAGAAAATTGATTTTATATGGAATTGGAACTCAATTGGAGTATACACTTCAGTAGTGAAGTAGTGAAAATAAATATAAGAAATATTTATATTGGACTTAAGAAATGAAGAATGAAGTTCTTAAGTAAATTGGTATTGGGAATATACTAAGTAATTTTTGAATGGAGAAATATACTAAGTGAATAATTGAATGAAGATTAAACTGAAAGTTGTGAAAGGGGAAATTGTGAATAAGTGAATAACAATCAAAATGAATGCGAATAAAAGGAAATTGATATAGTTAATAATCAATGGAAATAAATACGTTGGATGTGCGTATATAATTTTATTCGCATAACGTTTTAGTCCAGAATTCGAGCATATAATTTCGAGATAGTTATATCGATCCAAGTTAGGATTTTTCACTTGATTTTCGATGGCGAACCCTGCATATGGAATTTTGATTGATTCTGGAAATTCTCTATCATAGTTTACGGCTATGCAAGAAGGATGACGATTTCTGATCAAGAAACCAGATCTGAGTCCGCACTAGGAAGTCGAGTGGACGATACTAGTTCGAAAGTGAGATTGTGTGATCGAGTGAGTGATCGAATTTGGTATTGCGTACAAATGATATATGTGCATTGTACGAATGTGAATGAAATAGATATGAAAACTTTTGTAAAGAAATGTGTAAAGCGATTTTGAATGTTGTAATTGGATATTATTGCTAAGTAGGACACAAGTGTTTAAAAAGCAAAAAGGAAATTGGGATTTTTGATTTCAGAACATAAATTGAAATTTGCTCGGCAAAGGTATGTGTTTAAATTTCTGTATGAAATTTGATGATTTTCTTGTCTAGCCACTTGGCATTTTGTTTTCTTTTGAAATTTGGGGGCCCGTAGAGGCATTTGGTAGTTGTACCGAGCTAGCCGCGCAAAGGAGACGCTGGCAAAAATTTTCGAAAATTTAGGGAGTTAGAAAATTTTTGAGAAAATTCGATAATGTAAAATTTGGTTTTAAATTTAAATTTGAATGGTTGGGTAGGTGATATTGGTTGGAAACTATGGAAGGTTTTGGGAAGTTAGTAGGGTGATAGTGTGTCTTAAATAAAAGAGTGTTTTGAGAATTGCTTGAAATTGTTTGGTTTTGGGAAAAAGTAAACGGGTATTGGACCACTCTTCCTTACTAGTAATTTCGGGGACGAAATTCTTTTAAGGGGGAAGGAATGTGACGACCCGAAATTTTAGATGTTTGAAATCAGAATATTTAATTGATTGTAAATATTTAAAAGTTAATTTTTTTTACTTGGATTTCAAATATCACTATTTATTTGATAATCAAATTATTGAATTTAATAATTGAAAGTTGGGTAAAATAGCGAATCTTCAGTTTTAAGCTTGTTAAAAATAATTTGAAGGCTTGTAAAATTTATAGTGATAGTACTGAAGATAGTAAAAGTGTTAAACTTGAATTTGGAAGTGTTTTGTTAAGTTTTGAAATTTTATAGTTTAAATTGATATTTAAAAATAGCCTTCCGAGGCACGGTCTCGGAATTCGACGAAACCGGTTCCATTGGATCCGTAATAGTGTATTATTATCGGATTTCAAATTTCAGAGCGTTTGGAGTTGTCGTGTGATCGTACGATAGATAAACACGCTGAAATTTATATCGAAAATTAAATATTATAACTGGGTCCAAAAGCTATCTTCTCCATACGATTGAATTAGGACTCGAAACCTTTTCCATTGCGTTCGGAATAGGGGTATAACATTATGAACGCCTAGCGGCACACCTCGATAGGAGGTCAAAATTTCGTGTTGTGTAAATCAAGACATTTAAAATTTTTAAACAATATAATTATATATATATATATTGATTGAGGGCATTCACATCAAAACTTTTTCCCCCTTCAGATCATTGTAGCTGGCTTCTTCAACCCTTCACATCTGTTTTTTTCCTTCCATCAGCCACCCTAGTATGCAGACCTAGTATTGTACGCGTAGCCGACTTCTTCAGTTTTATATTCGTATGCTTCCCTCAACTTTAAAGATAATAAACGAAAAGGAAAAAAATTAATAATGGCCGACGAATTAACGGATGAGAATCCTATCTTCATTTCCCTTCTCTTTTCTTGAATTTGAAACAACGGCCGAAGGATTATCTTCTCTTCCTCTTTACAAATGATAACCCAGATTTCTCCTTCTCAAAATAAAAATCGGCCGAAGCCTTTTCACAAAAGAATGGTGACCGAAATAATCAAACTGGCCTGAGGGGCTCGTGAGAGAGTTTGCGCGCGCGGTGTGGTCTCGCGATGGGGTCGAGGCATGTTCTGGTCTTGGGTTCAAAATCGTTGGCGATCGTAGGAGGGCTTCGATTGGGTGAAGTCGCGTACGAGGGGGGGGGGGTTCGCGATTTGGGTATGACACATGGCTCGTGCGCGAGCAGCGTTTCACGTGGGAGGCCGCGACTCTGGCGAGGGCGTGGGTGCTCGTTGGTCATGGGTACGCGTGCGAACGAGGCAGCACAGGTGGATTTGGGCATCTCGGCTAGGGTTTGTATAGCAAGGTAAATAAATTTACAATTTATTTATCTATTTTAATTTGATAGTGTATATATATATATATGTGAACATATGCAGTGAAAACGGAAAAGGAAAAATATATATAGCAATGTAATATATAAAAAAGGGGGGATTTTATTTCCATTAGGATTTACTGAATACGTATCTACCGAAACAGAAAATATTCATATATAAATTAGGATATGTAAACTATGTTAGTCTATATAGTTATACCCATATTTTATTGTTCAGTAATCAGAATTTTTTTTTATTGACTGAAAAATATATATGGTGGAACATGAATTTTAAAACATTTTGATTTAAATAGTTATATTAAAAGTTGGACATTTGGATTTTATAAATTATTTTATAAATGTATACGAATAAGAGTTTAATTTTACAGTTAAATATATACCTGTAAAATAGTTGTGTTTTAATTTAATATATATAGGTTTGAAGGAATTTTCACTTATTTAGAATTTAGTATATATAGGTAAGATTTTGGAAAGAGAAAAAGGAAATAAAATATGTATACATGGGAGTTTTGGATATTGGAAAAAAAATTATAGGGATTAACTTGTTCAAATAAATTATTTAATTAGTTCCTAAAAATAATTTATTAGAGGAAATTGGTTGAAATTAGAATTTATTCGGTTAAAACCAAATGGTTAATTTAAAATTAAAGTATTAAATGGTAATTCATTATTTGATAAGTTCAAATATTGATAAAATGGAAAATGTTTATACAAGGTTTAAATTGTGAAGAATTGTGAAGAAACAAGCTGGTTTGGGAATGGGTTGCAAACGAAATAAGGTGAGTTAATCTCACTCTTATGGATTTTTTTAGTTAAATTTAAATGGTTAAATTTAAATAATTGGTTGAATGATTGAATTGGTTTGATGTGCTATATTATGTATAGTAGTATATAGTATAGATTGGAGTGATTGATTTCCCGCAATTATATAGTGGATGAGACCCTATGCGCCGCATAATAGCAGATGATATTATATTAATCCCATATACCGCGATATTCCACCTTGAAGTGGAATTGGTATTTTATATTGTGCTAACATCTGTGGATGCAAGGAAACAGGTTGGAGGGATCCAACTGGATTCCTCAAAATTATTTAGATTTTTCTAATAATTCTGTGATAGAATTATTTGATATTCTGTGATGAATTATATTGATAATTGGAGATGATGGATGATATAGTTTGATTGAATATATTTGGGTATACTATGTTACCAAAATATATAGATTGGATTTTTGGAAAGAAATAAAAGAGTAAATTTTTAAGTAAATAATTATAGAGAATTTAAATAAATTAAAGAATGAATTGGGAAAGGATAAAAGTGATATTTAAATTCTATAAATAAATTCCGGGTATGGAAAGGAGATTTTGAATAAAAGGGGGGAAATAATAAATTTTCAAAACTTAAGTGATATTCTTTTTAAAGGAATGAAAGATTTATTTTTGAATTCAGAATTAAAATGGTTTAGAAAGAAATAAAAGAAAATCTTGGAATAAATGTGGAAATTTGTATTATCAGTTAAAGTAAGATTTTAAATCATCATAAGGAAGTTAAACCTGAAATTTATAAGTTTTGAAATAAAATTGGATAAGTATAGAATTTATTTTTAAATGGAGTAAATTTTGGAAATCAATTTGAAAATTGATTAAGTGTTTGAAACTGGGATTTTAAAAGGAAGTTGAGACCATGAAATTTATAAACTGGGTTTATAAAAGTGAAGTAATATATCAGTGGATATTTGGAAGGATAAATTCAAGGTGGGAATTTATAAAAGGAATGGGTAAATTTGATTAAAAATAAATAGTGATTTATTTTTAAAGATGTGAAAGAGAAGTATATTTCCCTGGATAGCCAAGTACGTTTTCAAAGCAAATTCTTAAGTATAAGTTAAAGTTTCAAAGTTGTTTTAAAAGTATGTTTTGGAAAATCTATTATTTTTAAATGTTTAAATGTTAAAGTAAGTATTTTTCAAATTTATTTTAGTAGTAATTATTTAAAGGTTAATTGGTATTATGTTTGGAAAAGATAAAAATTTAGTTTTATATTTTATAAAGTAGCTTTATTTTAAATATTCTTAAAGTGTATTTTTTTTAAATAAAGTATTAAAGTAGTTTTAAATCTAAATGTTTAAAAGTATATTCTATAATTAAGTGTTTTAAATGATTTTAAAGTCTAAGTATTTGTACTTGGTGATTTCAGTGGAAATAGAATATATTGGGAAATTTATTCCGTGAGAGAAAGATGGTTTGAAACTGTTTTCGAAGGGTTGAAAAGTGGAAATATATCTTGTGAAGATATTTTGAGGTTAATAAATAATTTGGGAGAAGTTATTTATTGTTTGCTGGATGTTTGTGAATGTTAATTGATAGTTAAATCACCGACTATCAATATTGGCCAATGCGTTGATCGTTTCGAAGAGATCGAGATCGGGATTAATTTTTCGAAAACCACTTTGATCTGGTTTATATGTTTTCGTGAGGAAGACGAGTTTGGGGTCGAAGATGGAGCGGTGAAGTGCAAGGGCTAGTCGCTACTAATCCTGAGGATGATTCGAAAATGGATGTAGTAGGAATAGTGCATTCGGTTCCGTTCGAACCCGGAACGGACTTTTATGGATGAATGCTTTCGGAACATCGTCAGGTAGACGGTGGGCATTCTAAGAGATGTGTTCTAAAAAGGTAACGCTTAGCCTCGAGCCTCATTAACCGGGAATGACTGAAAATCAGGGGTTATGCAGCAAGGCTAAGTGGGTCGCACCCATTAGGGTGAGGTCATCCCTGTCTAGATGTTCCTTTTTATTTCGGCTTAGTGGGCGATTGCTGATCCTAACCGCGGGGTGATCTTACTCGATTATCCAGTAAGGGGTAGTCCCGGTCTTGTGTTGTAGGGGATTGGGAGTGATCCTCGGTACGTTGATCTAGGCCACGTACTGTGACAGGTGGTACCCCAGTGCCTAGTCATTAGTTGGAAATCCATTCTCCCTACGCGCCTTTTACGGTTTTTGTTTGTAGAACCCACTTTGTGGCTAGTATGCTGGAATTTAATCATGTAACAATTTCAGCTATTTGAATAAGTATTTTATATAGACACTATTATAATATCAGACGGATTTGATAAAAAGTGTTTTGGCTATCGTAAGGTAAAAACCCGACATGTTTATTTGTGGCGTGGTCTTACGAGATGCTTTTGATTTCAAAGGGTTTGGAAAACTTTAATAATCTAATTGAGTGTGTTTTCTCACGCTTGTTGACTCGGGTGTTATTTTATTATAATGCTCGGGTCAGACCGAGTATTATAGATACATGATAGGATGCTGTGGAGCTCAGGAGATGAGTTGGATGATGAGACGTATCACCCGTATTTGTTGTATTCCGCTGTGTATCATAAGTGGTATAGTCATCTTGTGAGGACAAGTTATTATAACTGTCCTGAATTGTGATGTTGATTGTATTATACTCTGTTGTTGTATTCTGATAATGTATTTATAAGCAGATATAGTTTCTTTCTGTAAAGATCAGTTATTATCTATTATATTTTATTCCACTGCGATGTGAGATTCTGTTGTGTTGTTTTCTTTTCTTCTACCTCCTTCTTCTTTTAACCCTAATGGTTCGATTTTCGGGCATGGAAAATCGGGTTGTTTCAATTATTGAGTGATCCGAATTGCTTTTCGGCAAACTCATGTCACACAAGAAATGTACATAGATCGACATACAAGTATATAAACTTCAATTCGCAATCAAACAGAGTTTAGTTAGCAAATTGTCTCTTTTTCAATCAATATAATAATCAATTTATCACATAACAATGATTCTCAACCAAAGCATACGATGAACAAGATAAATCATAGCAGGCAACTCTATTTCAATTAATTCATCCATTCACAACTAAGTTCATCAAAAATCTGTAACCAAGGAAGAGCATGCAAAGAGAAATTTATATTTAGAACATGGATATGTAAGTTGAAATAACTCACTAATGATGTATGATGCTCCCATCAAAACTTCACAGCTTCAGCCCCTTAGTTCAACCACTGCAAACTACGCCCTAAAATCGTAGTTCGAACCAAATTCCACCCTCTTCCTTAAGTGCATACATCTACCTCCTCCACTACTAGCACCACGTCACTCGTGCCAAGCTTTCTTGGGCCAAGAGACCACTCGTGGATTCCATTTCGCTACCGTCAGCCTAAATCCTGCGTGGCTCTTCCTACGCTGCTAGCCTCACACGCGAACGAACATGCTTCATCAAAGTGCCAATTCTACAGCCACCTCTGGCATCTCCCCCATAAAACTCCCCACCTCTATATCCATGCTATTAAAGAGTAACATTAGGTATTGCTTTCTGATAATTAAGAGAATAAGGACATTGGGCTGTTATACGTGAATATTCCCTTAAGCTAACACTGGTACATATTTCAAAATCAAATAAATAACTTATCTATATGTACACAGTATCCACACAAAGTAATAAACACACGTGTTTCCAGGATAGGATAATGCATAATATACAACAAATGATAGTGAGAACATAGAGTCATTAACGCGGCGACAACATATAATATGTAATATACACTAAACTAAGTGGATAAAAATATGTCCACTACTACAAAATAATATAAAAAGTATATCCAATATACAACATAATGACATACATACATGAGGTATCATCATGTGATATACAACCATATTAAATAACTAGCCTCCACCATACCCAGTAAACATAAGCTGGTCACTTCGTCCCTGAACATGAAATGTCTCGGACTGACCCGAGTATTATGTAAATAACACACAGGTCAGACTATGTCTAAATATAAATGTCAATATATATATATATCATAGTACATGCATGATATGATAATAATATTAAAGATAGCCTCAAAGTATCACAATAGCAACCATCATGAAACCATGCATAAAAATGTCATCCATATAAAATCATGTCAAATAATAATCCATAGAAACAATGTCAAATGTGTGAATCATCCACGGATAAAATCATTATCAAAATATAGAAACCATCAAGTAAGATTGAGCTAGCATGCAGAAATGCCCTAAATAAATATAAAGTAGACATTCCCAGATTTGTCTTACTCATAAAAGTGTAATAAATAATCATCCATATATCGAAACACACAAATGGCGACGCATGCCAATGAAAAATATTATAGGCGACACACGCCTATGAAAAATATAGTTTGTGACACAGCCAAAGAAAGATACGAGGATTGACCATACACTGGATACAGTCTCAAGTATAACCATAGCTCATGACCCAAAGTATAGAGTATAAGTAATACATGTCTATCTACCACACATCAATCAAAAAGGAGACCGACAGCACGTCTGCATGCTCTAGGAACCACACATATATCTGTTTGACACGACTTCTATAGTCTTAAGTTACCTTGATGGTGATCGTGACAATATCCAGTTATGTGCTTGATAGTTCGAGGACTTGGTCATGACCCGACAAATGCCTCTGTAGTAACAGAGTGCTGGCATAGGTTACACAGAGGCAAGCGCACATAGCGATAGCACACAACTATAAATGTAGGGTGCCACGAATTCGGGCTACGACCACACAATCAGGCCGCTAGGGTGGATACTATCCTAATCTAGTTCATTTCTGTATCATAAGAGGAATCAGACAGTGATAGAAAAATAGATACTACCTATATATTGGCCGACACACAACCATATGCTTATGTCGACACAAGGTAATAGGCACGGAGCCTTGCTTACCACAGTGAGCCCCACATCATAATCTCATCATGCTTACCCCCGTATGAGTGCCATCCACGACTAAAGAATAACTGAATAAATAGCATAACGACGTCCCATACCACTGCGTGTTACTAGTCCGTTTATTCAGAGGTCATAAATCACACTCGCTCTACAAAGATTCTATACTATAAGTTATAGGAGTAACCGAAAAAAATTACCGAGTGTCCCACACCAAAATATATTACTAATCAGTTTACTCAAATTCTTCACAACCTAGAATCATTAGAAAATATTATTCTGTATAACGAGTCCAATGAATAATCAGAGAAATATTACCGAAAGTCCCATACTAAATGATATTATAACTCCATTTATTTAGATTTCTCATTATATGGAAATTAAAATTATCCACGACATTAAAATTTAATTAGAAAAGAGAAAATAATGATATAATAAAATTTAGAACAATTAGACTAAATTAATACTAATTATATTACATAGACGTATATATTCAATACTAAAATATTGATTAAATAATCTCTTTATAACATGCAATCTTACTTATATATATAAAGCTTTCAAAATCACTTTACTAGTCAAGATATAATTTATAAAAGTTTTTCTTTAATTTCTCATATTTAAATTCTACTTTAAAATAAATTTGTAAACCTTAAATAATTTCTTTTTATTCCAAACCATAAATATAATATGAAACCTATACATTGCAGAGTCATTAATAAAACATAGTAACAATAACTTAACAACATTTACCATATCAATTAGAAGACAAATTATATTTTCTAAAATCATATAAGATTTTTTAAATAATGATATAAATCCAAAATAACTATTAATACCATAAATAAATTTTTTTACTGAAATAAAATATTCTGTATTGATATTTAATACCAAATTTAAGCAAATATTTCTTAAAATTATTTATTATTATAAACTAGTGTATAATTTCATATCTAAATTATATATACAAAATATATATTTATAAAATATTTATAAATCAAAACATTACAAATAAAAGGGTCGAAGTGGGTTTCAGGTCGCCCACCGGTGCACCGATGCACTATGCACCGATCATGGTTCCTGATGTCAAATCCTCCCCTACAATCTAATTTCTCCTCCTCGTCTTCAATATCTATGTTAATTTCTTCATTTATCATGAACATACACATACATACACTATAGCAACCAATACATAACACAATTTCATCATCAATTACCTATATCATACTTGAATTCAAGATTAAATTGAAAAGCTATTTTTCCAAATAATGAAGTCTAAGGATTAATCAACCAACTCATATAATTATATCAAAATGCACATATACTAATACAAATTAGACATATGAGTATAATTACTCACCATAAGTTTGCTAAGCTCCAAATTTTTTATAGCTTGCATGATACTCCTCCTTCCTTCACTTTTCCTCTTACTTGAGAATTTTATAACTTCGAAACTTGATCAATTCTACAACTACTTCATAGATAATGCTATAGTATGGTGTTTACATGACCATATTTTAGTTTGGTAATTTATAGAATTTTATTTTATTTTGATTTTTAAAAGACGTGGAAGAGATTTTAATCAATTTTGTTTTTATGAAGTTAGAAGATAAAATGATGAAGGGGAGCTTTACGTGAAGAGAATACATAAAGGAGATGGATATTTCTAGCATAATAAAAGTCTAGATAAATTAAAGTTGGATTTATATTTTTGTGCTTGGGTTTGCAATATAGGCTTTACACAATTATCGACACTTCCCCATTTCAATTTCCCTTCCATAAAACACAATATTTTCACTTCTTTAAATCCAGTATTTAGGGGAACCAAATCTAATATTTTTAAATGAAAATTTTAAGTATTTGTAAAAATTGAGTGGAGAATAACATATCTAAGATTTAGAATTTTTTTAATTTTCTACAATTTATTATGAATTTCAAATCAATAGCCGTTTTCGACTTAAATTTTCAATAAAAAATTTGCTGTAAAGACCATATTTAGCATATCAAATCTCAATGAAAATCCTTGTAATTTGGATCGGAGGTGTTGGAACATGTCTTGAACAACATATCAAAAACTAGGTATTTTTAAAGTTTATATGAATTAAATACGAATATTATGGTGAAGATGGTTTAAAATCACATAATTTCTAAGCACACATGCATATCAACAAATTTCATCACCCATCAAATTTGCAACCATATAAACATTAGATGTTCATACTAGATAAAGTTGTGAGTCCATGAAACTCATTTGAATAATTTAAAGCCATAATAATTTGTTTTTCTACTCGAATCTCACTTTGAACAAGCTTCTTCTCAATTGTTTATTGACCAGAACATGAATCTTAATCTAACAAATCTCCTATTCTTAAACTAGCCTATTTACTAATCAAATAAAATCACTTTTAATTGTATAACATTAAAATAATATTATTTACATGTTTATAAAATTATTTTCCATGATTTTAATCTATTTAATTTAATTATTCAAAACTATCATGTTTAATCCACTTTGATAAACATTTATTTATTATACCAAATTAATTCCAATTTCCACTTTAAAATTATTCTTTACTCAAATCAATATTATTTGTTCAACATGTAATTTATGAATATTATTTCCATATTTTAACTCATTTTAATTTAATTATTCCATAATTACATTCTGAGCCCATTTATGTAATAAATTCCAAAACTCCTTAGATAAATAAAATAAAATTCCCTTCCCTTTGAAACATATTTCTAATCTCTTTTACCTTTAATATAAAACTTTGCAAAATTATTCAGTTAATTCTAATATCATTTAAATTTTAAAACATTAATATTACTCTAAAATATTTAAATTCATCATTTGTTAATAGTTTATAATTTCAAAATATGTAATTCCAAAATAATTCATTACATAATCTTTTAAACAAATAATAACTCCCAAAACAATTTGATTTCATCACTGAATGTTTTATCATCAAATTCCAATATTCCAAAATAAATCCAAAATTATTTTGTTAATCTTAAAAATCCATTTTAATTAATTGCATCCCTATTATTAACTTTAATTAATTACTTCTCAACACCAGGTTGTTATAGACTTCCCCCCTTAAGAAAATTGCGTCCTCATAATTCTCCTTAGGAAATCTATAACTAGACTGATAACTCCTATCTTAACCCCACCATCTACAATTTACATTCAAATCAAAACAATCAATTATTAACACAAATCACACAATGCTATACCTTTACTATCTAGGGTTAGTACGTATAGTGATCTGCATCGACCTATCAAGTATCAAAGAAAGCAACATAAAATCAATGATTGGACCTTTAATCAGTGGCTTATTCCAAAACTCAGATTTATCTTTCTTGCCTAATGTCTATAAACATGGACTTTGAATTTCAAATGAACTTATTTGGAAGATGTCAACATTTACACAAATTATAAAAATATTCTCTCATATGTTGTAATTTTTCAAGAATATTCGGAGTAATCTCGATGGCATGAAGTCTATTCCAAAAATTCACAATGCTTAAAAAAATATAAAAGTATCAAATCGATTCTTAACTAAATTCTTATATACTTATAAATAGTAAATATCCCAATTATCTCTAAAATCTCAAAATACTTAAGTTATTAATTATCTACCAAAGATGTTAATAAAGGATATTTTATATTTAAAGATACATTTACTGTAACATCCCACCTTTTTGTACGCTTAAGCAGACACACATGTCGACTTAAACCATATAGAAGGGCGGATTGTTATGGGGTAAATAAGAAAAAGTGGAGAAATAAAAGAAACAAAATAGAATCTTGTAGCGGAACGATAAAATATAATAATCAAATAAAAGTTCATGAAGCTGTTTTACAAAACATTTGATTATACTTATACAATACATATCATAGTTACACATACCAGAATGATAATTATGCAGCGGAATACAATGGTGTAGTAGAATATATAACAAATATTAATAATAAAATCTTCGTCTTCGTCCTTCAGAAATAGGGCCTTCAAATCCTGAAATGCTCAGGCTGACCCGAGCGAATTGAAAAAAACAAAACACTCGAGTCAGAACTAAAAGATCTTATGTAAGTTAAATCAATGAAATAAATAAGAGTGTAAACGGCGTCAGAGATGTTTACGGGGTTTGACATCTCCTATCCAGTGTCTAACGTGAGTGCAGTAACTTAAGAAATGTTCGGGATTCACATCTCTTAAGGATCCGTTAAACTATTTACTATGTAGTAATATTCGCTATATACAGTAGTGTCTAATCAGTAAAGTATAATCATATAGAAAATAGCGTTAAGGGGATGGAGAACCTTAACGCGGTCGGATCTTAAAATCATAATCGTAGTAAAGCTCTATATGGTAGGTGACACGGCACAACTAGGCAATGCCAGGGTAGATATACCAATTACGCATCCGGACTGGTGGTGACGCATAGCAGCCACTACCGCCCACCTCGAACAACACTCCCAAATCGAAGGGTGGCCACCAAAATAACAAAGTAATAGAATGGTATCGAAGAAGTGTGTCCGATCAGAGGTGCTACCTCATTGGTCCGTCAATCGCTCCTGTTTTAGCCACCTTATGCCAACTCGCGGGAATTGGGTCCACGTATATACCTTAGGATCGTCGCCACCATCCTACTTCATTCTGGAAACTCCACCGCGTACACAGTTGTCAAAGTGGTTTTCGGTATCGACAGAGAGTATGTCCATATCCGATCCCGGTCTCTTTAACAACCAATCGTTATTATAACACCGTGATCATTTTAAAAAATATATATACCTTTAAAAACACAATCATTGCCCTTTCAAAACATATTCTTTATTTCAAAATAGTATATACATCAAAAACCAAAATATTATTGCCATTTCAAACCATATCCTTTACTTCAAAATAGTATATACTTTAAAACCGAAATATTATTGCTATTTCAAAACATATCATTTACTTCAAAATAGTATATACTTTAAAACCAAATTCAATAATATATCATTTAAATAAAATCCAAATTTTCAATCACTATTCTTACTTTTAATTATAAAACTTGAAATATTCTTTAAAACCATCTTAAACCCAAATCACAAAAATGCAGTCATATTCTTAATCTCAAAATTTCAATCGGTTTCAAATCAATATATTTAAAGATAATTCTTAAATAAATTCTATTTCAAATAAATTCATTTTTCAAACCATATTACTTTCAAAGTTATAACAATTTCGAAACCAATACTTTGAAAAACTGTAACGATTTGGATTTTCGCGCTCGAAAATCGACATCCATACTTTACATCGTACTCGAATGCCGTAGATTCGACCGTTCAAATCCGAGTCGCCGGAGCTTATAACAACATTAAGTAAATAACACAGCGGAATAAATGAATAATACATTGATATACAATATCTGATACAATAGAATGATACAACAGATATCAATATACATCAGAGATATGATACAAGAAATAGCAGCAGAAAGAAAAATGATAACACCAGCAGCGGATAGAATGTCTCCAATAGAATGCTCCAATCCATAGCTAGCGGAAAGCAAGGTCAGTCGTCCAAGGACTGACTAGCTCCAGATAATCTACTCAACCTGAATATCTGAGAAACCCAACTCTAGACTGCCCGTGTGGAAAATTATGAGCACCCAGAGTTTAGGAAAGGAACAATAAACTCCGAGTCAGTCGTGGGACTGGTGTGAGCAACAAAAACAGTTTATCTTTAAAACAAACACAAAAGGTTTTAAATATTGAAATCCGCAATGCTTTTAGAAAATGAAACTACCATAAGACCTCCCACCACACACACAATGCAAACGCAGACTTGGAGGAGATTTCTTCTTATGTTAGTCAAAGATGCTTACTACGCAAAATCAAATCATTTTTGATATTATTATTAGTGCATAGTGTAGAAAACATTTCGAAAGTAGAATATAAATCTTAGCCAGCATAGGTACCATTATATTATGCCTGCAATAGCTGCCTCCCGAGGAGACAGGTTCTACAATTTGCAATCGTAAAGGGCTCGTATTGTTTCTTTGGATTTCCAACAAATGGTCAGGCCAAGGAACTTCCCATTGCCACATGGAAACGCCTCTGGAATGACGTCCCGAGAACCTAACCGGATCTCTGCCAACACAAGGTCGGGTTACCTCTGCAAAAATAGGTAACTACTGACACGCGTATGCCATCCCCCGATCGTCACCGATCTCCCCAAGGATCCTCGATTTCCAACAACCACATAATAATAATAATGCAGTAACCACATAGGTTAAGTATCTGGGCTCCATACCAT
Organism: Allium fistulosum; assembly: GCA_030737815.1. Lineage (NCBI taxonomy): Eukaryota > Viridiplantae > Streptophyta > Magnoliopsida > Asparagales > Amaryllidaceae > Allium > Allium fistulosum. The sequence continues at coordinate 774,760,225 of CM060906.1, forward strand.
GATACCACCTTTATCCAGAAGGAATAACATACACTAAGGGGCGCTACTCCCTAGAACCTTGCCGCATCTTTCCTGTTTTGACCATTTCCGAGGTGTGAGGTTCGACGAAGTCTCGTCGTCAAAGCTACGCTTTGTCACAAAGCCATGCTTCGGGTCAAAAAAATGATCAAAGAGATGATCACAAAGATATAAGATCAAACAAATGATCATATCGCAAATGATCAATCAACGATCATTTCACAGCAACACTTAGCATGTCACATTACCAAATTGGGAATATATCGCTGATAAATTTCAACTACATAACCTCTGAGCTCGTACGTCTCAGAGAAGGGTGTTAAGCTAAGAGAATAAATTCTCCGCCACCAACAGAGATGTATTTGAAAGAAATCGGCTTTATATATCAAAGTGTAATGTCAAACATGTATCCATACAAGTCTGTTCCGGGCTCGAACAGAACCGAAGGCACTTCTCATAAAGCCCTTGCAATTCCGGATAATTTCCAATCACGTCCGGACTTCTCGTCACTAAGGGTGATAAAACCTCTATATCGGGGATCAGCCGATGCAGAGTAACTCGACGGTAATCCTTCCGTTTTCAAAAATATCCGGTCTTCAACACCGGTCATCAAATGCCATCCATAACGACATATCACATATTCGGAATGGGTTATACGACCCAAAGGTCCTTTCCCGGCTAACCCGAATAGTGAGCGCAATTTAAAATCATATGGATATGGGATTTCAATTAAGTCACAACTTAAAACCCAAAATCTTTCTTCAAATGGTTTAACAAATTACCATTTTCAAATCTTTAAACAAAAAGATTCATTTTAAACAACCTTCAGCGGTTTAAACAATTTCCACATTTAAATCTTTTAAATAAAAGATTCATTCACAGATTTTCTAAATCAATTTCCATTTCAGTTTAACTTGTTAAATCTTTAAATCAAAGATTTAACTTATAGCTTTCAAAACAATTTCATTTCGAATGGTTTAAACAAATCGTCATTCTAAATCTGTTAATAATAAACAGATTTAATTTATAGCTTTCAAAAGGAATTCATTTATAACTTGGAAAACCATTTTTCAATTCGTACTTGAAATTCCTTTAATTAAACTGGAATTTCATTTCTTATCTGAAAGCTTTTATCTTTTGAAAACAAATAGTTTCATTTCAGAAAATCTGATTTATTCATACGAGTTAAAGTCTTTGGGTTAAATCCAAATTCTCAAAATTACATTTTTAAATGGTTTACATTCAAATAAACACATTTATAACATTTTCAATCCCTAGTTTCAAATCATAGGATTCAATTTCAAACTTGAATTCAAATTTAAATCAAATTATTTAAATTTTCAAAACTCGATTAAGTTATTCAAAATAACTTTTATCTTTGAAATTCCATTTCAAAAGTTTTCCACTTTAAACCCAAATTTCCAATTTCCATTTCAAAAACATCAAATTTAAATTATCTGTGACTTAACTGATTTCCATGTGAAATCCATATTTGTGTGTGTAAAAGTGTGGTCTAGGGGTTTTACACAATAGTGCAACACAATGAATCATCACATATCAGAATACAGAAACATAGTTGATAACCGATATAAACTATATCGCTTATCTTTTACTCACAGATCACAGATATATATAAATTTCAGATAAATAAACTACAGTAAAGATTACACACAAATCAGAATATATCACAAAGCATCATAGATCAGAATATCAAACAATTCAATCATCCAATCAAATCCAAATATTCATAAGTAAGGTCAGTTAATTATCTGATTTATTCAAATTTGATTAATTACTTATGAATTTCTAATCCGGGATAATTAATCGTTAATTAATTACAAACCAATATATTTAATTATCCTTTAAATCATTTATTAACTAACCATTAATAATTAATAAATTATTCTTAAATTAATTATCCTTAATTAATCACATTGATTAATTAGCCCTTAATTTATTATCTTTCCTTAATCACCTTCATTAATTTATAATTCTTTAATTAATTAACTTAATTAATTAATCCTTAATGACCCATTAATTATTTAATTAATTCAAGTTTTTAAATGTAACTTATTAATTTAATGAATCCAAATCATTAAATTCAAACTTAAGGATTTTTAACTAAATTTCTTCTTAAATTTCAAATCATTAAAGTATGCTTTACTCTTACTTATTTACATCATTTAAAGTTATAAACCTTGTTTAATTTCAAAACCTAAGATTCAAATCTCAAATTGAATTTAGATTTTAAATCTTAATTTAAACTGGGTTTTAAGTTTGTTTCAGATTTTACACTATACTTTTGAAATCGAGAAGACTGCCAGGCTTTATTTCTCAAAGCCTGGAACCAACATACTCGAATCAAACAAAACCGCTTCGAGTCGTCTCTCCCCTACTTCGAGTAACCCTCTCGAATAACTCGAGTAATACTCGAGTCAAATCTTCGTCTCCCCCAAAGAAAGACAGAGCCAAGGAAACGTGCACGTGTACCGTGCCGCCTCCGCCTCCGGTCCCCTGCCGATCATCGAGGCAAGTCGACAACCCTCCCCACGTCAAACTCCGACCATCGAAATTTCGAACTCCCCTGGAAATCGAAAACGAGCATTCGAGCTCGAACATAACAGCAATGTCGAATTTTGAAAACGCCTAAATCTCAAGAATCCGGCCACTAGAGATTCTGTCCTTCCATCATCTTCTTCGACGAGCAACCCACCATCAATCCCCTCAGTTTGGGTGAACTCGATCACCCCTAGAGCTTGCATCGACCAAAATACTGATCAATTACGAAACTAGGGTTAAATACTTTAATGCCTAATCACCACTGCCTCGGTGTTAAAATTCTTATTCCAATAATTTTCCCTGCCTCTCCTATCTCCTCTCCATCACCAGAGAAGCCGCTGACCACTCCAATCATCTAGAACGACAGTTATACTCCAAAATACCATTTCTGGTTAAACCATAAATGCTCGATCATTCTTGAACTAAAATTCCTGATTTTAGTTTTAAAATTCAAGTGTTGGTTTAAGTAATCGATTTATACTCTTGAATTAATGAAACTGGATGATCAAATTTTTTACTTACATACAGTTGTTCTATTATTACTGAGTTTCCAAAGACATTACAGTTTTCATTTTATTTTAAATAATAATTAAAACTTTAACTTATATTACATAAACTATATATTGTTTTGAAATCTTGAATCTTAACAAATGTCTGAGCATAGGATCATGATTTTGATCAGAGATTAATCCTATAATTCTAGAACAGGCAAAACATATCACAATATAAGCATGCTTCAAAAAAAAACATACTTATTACAGGGAATTTCAACACATACATCCACTTCAAACATGATTATCACAGAAATAAATCAAGTGACTGTAATTACTTAAATTAGCTTAAATAAAAATGTTACTCACCTGAAGTTTAGAAAGAACAGAGAAAGGCAGAGACAAAATGTTTTGCCTGGAAACTCCTACTTTATGCTCTGGTTGTATTGGGTTGCTTGATTGAGAATGTTTGTTTAGATTTTAAAAGAAGTTTTTATCTTGGTTTTATTTAGTTCGAATGGAAAATGAAAAACTGATAAGGGAAAGTAATTTACAGAGTGAAGTATAAAACAGGTTGATATATACAACCAGTTACAGGGTATCATTTACTTTAGATAAAATAGTGTACAAGATGTACAAATTTTCAGAGATAGCTTATAGTTTGGTGGCCGAGATTACATTTTTATGTACTAGAAAAGATATTTGCTTTTATCTCATTTAATGCTATGTCCTTTATGTTTTTATTTTAGGCTTATCTTATTATTTTATACTTGCCTGCATCTTGATTTACAAACACATGCAAACTATATTTCTACTTTGCTTTTGATTCTTATCTTAGCACATTTTCTTCTTACCAGCCTACATACCTACTTAGACTTAGTTATACTCAAGTCTGCATACCCATACTCGAGCCATTGTTTACATACTTACCCTATGCAAGTTTATTTTCTAACAAGTTACTATATTTTGACTTTGCAGATTTTCATTAGGGCTGGCAAATCATTCCTATGTATTTTATTGCCTTGTTCTATATTTATATATATATCTGCTATTTTTCCTTTGCAAATTCAAAGATGTTTGTATTTCTTTTAAACTTTGTTCTTGCCTTGCCTACTTATTTACAGGCTGCAGCTTTGTCTCGTTTTCTATTTTATTTTAAATCAACATATGCTATTTGTTTCAGCCTACATATTTTCCAACTTTAATTCAAAAATTGAATTAATTATCAATTTAAATATTTATAAAATTCGGGGTCGTTACAGACTTCCCCCCTTAAAAGAATTTCGTCCTCGAAATTCACAGGCACGAAAACAAAGACAGATGAAGAATGTTTCATCTAATCAAACTGAACATTTATTCGGCATTTGGCTTACCAAATCAGAATATCAAAATCAGATACGAGAACGAATCTGTTTAACAATCAACAAAATACTCGGGTTATCCAGATCTACGAAGTATGCAATGGCATCGGTTAGTTCGAAAGGGTAACTAACCATTCGTAGAATATATTGGGATCCAAAGAATAGATAGATATATGGATATCATTCCTAAATTTTTTTTAGTTTAGAAACTAAATTATACCTATCAACCATAGCAATCAAAGCAACCAATTCATCCAAACAAACAATTTTGGCTCAGTTGGAGTTTATTGTCCCATTTTAATATATCGAATCTTTTCCTGGATCTACCAGAAATTATCGAAGAATTGAGAAAAGATATTGAACAAAAGAGATTGATAGAGAAAATTTGTTTCCTTGTTGTTACAGAGTATTGACCATTTATAGTCGTATTCCCCTGTCCCCTATCTCGTCCTCTTCTTGCACTCATATCTACTATCAGTGGATAGTAAGAGAATTTACTAAGGCACACGACGGATATCTGAGGATACTCATTCTAGAGTTTACTTCACTCTATCTCTAATGAGCTACTTAACGTGTTATACTCCTGAGCTAAAGTTCAACCTTAGCTCTGGTACCACTTGTAAAGGTCCGAAAACAGCAGTCACAACCGGTAGGCTTTTCAACCATCCCAGCCCCACCGTGGCTTACACTGGCACCTCGCATTTACTTTTACGGCCATCCTCTCGACTGTCACGGCCTCTGCCTAACCAACCCATCCCTCTCAAGGACATGTAGGGGTAAGAGTCTCCCGTTCGCCACCAAACCGCGAAGCGAGAACCCCCTATCATGCTGTAATATAGCAAATGCGATCCATAACACCAGCAGAGATACGAGTGCAAGAAATAGCAGCGGAAAGAAAAATGATAACACCAGCAGCGGATAGAATGTCTCCAATAGAATGCTCCAATCCATAGCTAGCGGAAAGCAAGGTCAGTCGTCCGAGGACTGACTAGCTCCAATAGAATGACAATATACATCAGATATATGATACAAGAAATAGCAGCGGAAAGAAAAATGATAACACCAGTAGCGAATAGAATGTCTCCAATAGAATGCTCCAATCCATAGCTAGCGGAAAGCAAGGTCAGTCGTCCAAGGACTGACTAGCTCCAGATAATCTACTCAACCTGAATATCTGAGAAACCCAACTCTAGACTGCCCGTGTGGAAAATTATGAGCACCCAGAGTTTAGGAAAGGAACAATAAACTCCGAGTCAGTCGTGGGACTGGTGTGAGCAACAAAAACAGTTTATCTTTAAAACAAACACAAAAGGTTTTAAACATTGAAATCCGCAATGCTTTTAGAAAATGAAACTACCATAAGACCTCCCACCACACACACAATGCAAACGCAGACTTGGAGGAGATTTCTTCTTATGTTAGTCAAAGATGCTTACTACGCAAAATCAAATCATTTTTGATATTATTATTAGTGCATAGTGTAGAAAACATTTCGAAAGTAGAATATAAATCTTAGCCAGCATAGGTACCATTATATTATGCCTGCTATAGCTGCCTCCTGAGGAGACAGGTTCTACAATTTGCAATCGTAAAGGGCTCGTATTGTTTCTTTGGATTTTCAACAAATGGTCAGGCCAAGGAACTTCCCATTGCCACATGGAAACGCCTCTGGAATGACGTCCCGAGAACCTAACCGGATCTCTGCCAACACAAGGCCGGGTTACCTCTGCAAAAATAGGTAACTACTGACACGCGTATGCCATCCCCCGATCGTCACCGATCTTCCCGAGGATCCTCGATTTCCAACAACCACATAATAATAATAATGCAGTAACCACATAGGTTAAGTATCTGGGCTCCATACCATGATACCACCTTTATCCAGAAGGAATGACATACACTAAGGGGCGCTACTTCCTAGAACCTTGCCGCATCTTTCCTGTTTTGACCATTTCCGGGGTGTGAGGTTCGACGAAGTCTCGTCCTCAAAGCTACGCTTTGTCACAAAGCCATGCTTCGGGTCAAAAAAATGATCAAAGAGATGATCACAAAGATATAAGATCAAACAAATGATCATATCGCAAATGATCAATCAACGATCATTTCACAGCAACACTTAGCATGTCACATTACCAAATTGGGAATATATCGCTGATAAATTTCAACTACATAACCTCTGAGCTCGTACGTCTCAGAGAAGGGTGTTAAGCTAAGAGAATAAATTCTCCGCCACCAACGGAGATGTATTTGAAAGAAATCGGCTTTATATCTCAAAGTGTAATGTCAGACATGTATCCATACAAGTCTGTTCCGGGCTCGAACAGAACCGAAGGCACTTCTCACGAAGCCCTTGCAATTCCGGATAATTTCCAATCACGTCCGGACTTCCCGTCACTAAGGGTGATAAAACCTCTATATCGGGGATCAGCCGATGCAGAGTAACTCGACGGTAATCCTTCCATTTTCAAAAATATCCGGTCTTCAACACCGGTCATCAAATGCCATCCATAACGACATATCACATATTCGGAATGGGTTATACGACCCAAAGGTCCTTTCCCGGCTAACCCGAATAGTGAGCGCAATTTAAAATCATATGGATATGGGATTTCAATTAAGTCACAACTTAAAACCCAAAATCTTTCTTCAAATAGTTTAACAAATTACCATTTTCAAATCTTTAAACAAAAAGATTCATTTTAAACAACCTTCAGCGGTTTAAACAATTTCCACATTTAAATCTTTTAAATAAAAGATTCATTCACAGATTTTCTAAATCAATTTCCATTTCAGTTTAACTTGTTAAATCTTTAAATCAAAGATTTAACTTATAGCTTTCAAAACAATTTCATTTCGAATGGTTTAAACAAATCGTCATTCTAAATCTGTTAATAATAAACAGATTTAATTTATAGCTTTCAAAAGGAATTCATTTATAACTTGGAAAACCATTTTTCAATTCGTACTTGAAATTCCTTTAATTAAACTGGAATTTCATTTCTTATCTGAAAGCTTTTATCTTTTGAAAACAAATAGTTTCATTTCAGAAAATCTGATTTATTCATACGAGTTAAAGTCTTTGGGTTAAATCCAAATTCTCAAAATTACATTTTTAAATGGTTTACATTCAAATAAACACATTTATAACATTTTCAATCCCTAGTTTCAAATCATAGGATTCAATTTCAAACTTGAATTCAAATTTAAAACAAATTATTTAAATTTTCAAAACTCGATTAAGTTATTCAAAATAACTTTTATCTTTGAAATTCCATTTCAAAAGTTTTCCACTTTAAACCCAAATTTCCAATTTCCATTTCAAAAACATCAAATTTAAATTATCTGTGACTTAACTGATTTCCATGTGAAATCCATATTTGTGTGTGTAAAAGTGTGGTCTAGGGGTTTTACACAATAGTGCAACACAATGAATCATCACATATCAGAATACAGAAACATAGTTGATAAACGATATAAACTATATCGCTTATCTTTTACTCACAGATCACAGATATATATAAATTTCAGATAAATAAACTACAGTAAAGATTACACACAAATCAGAATATATCACAAAGCATCATAGATCAGAATATCAAACAATTCAATCATCCAATCAAATCCAAATATTCATAAGTAAGGTCAGTTAATTATCTGATTTATTCAAATTTGATTAATTACTTATGAATTTCTAATCCGGGTTAATTAATCGTTAATTAATTACAAACCAATATAATTAATTATCCTTTAAATCATTTATTAACTAACCATTAATAATTAATAAATTATTCTTAAATTAATTATCCTTAATTAATCACATTGATTAATTAGCCCTTAATTTATTATCTTTCCTTAATCACCTTCATTAATTTATAATTCCTTAATTAATTAACTTAATTAATTAATCCTTAATGACCCATTAATTATTTAATTAATTCAAGTTTTTAAATGTAACTTATTAATTTAATGAATCCAAATCATTAAATTCAGACTTAAGGATTTTTAACTAAATTTCTTCTTAAATTTCAAATCATTAAAGTATGCTTTACTCTTACTTATTTACATCATTTAAAGTTATAAACCTTGTTTAATTTCAAAACCTAAGATTCAAATCTCAAATTGAATTTAGATTTTAAATCTTAATTTAAACTGGGTTTTAAGTTTGTTTCAGATTTTACACTATACTTTTGAAATCGAGAAGACTGCCAGGCTTTATTTCTCAAAGCCTGGAACCAACATACTCGAATCAAACAAAACCGCTTCGAGTCGTCTCTTCCCCTACTTCGAGTAACCCTCTCGAATAACTCGAGTAATACCCGAGTCAAATCTTCGTCTCCCCCAAAGAAAGACAGAGCCAAGGAAACGTGCACGTGTACCGTGCCGCCTCCGCCTCCGGTCCCCTGCCGATCATCGAGGCAAGTCGACAACCCTCCCCACGTCAAACTCCGACCATCGAAATTTCGAACTCCCCTGGAAATCGAAAACGAGCATTCGAGCTCGAACACAACAGCAATGTCGAATTTTGAAAACGCCTAAATCTCAAGAATCCGGCCACCAGAGATTCTGTCCTTCCATCATCTTCTTCGACGAGCAACCCACCATCAATCCCCTCAGTTTGAGTGAACTCGATCACCCCTAGAGCTTGCATCGACCAAAATCAATTACGAAACTAGGGTTAAATACTTTAATCCCTAATCGCCACTGCCTCGGTGTTAAAATTCTTATTCCAATAATTTTCCCTGCCTCTCCTATCTCCTCTCCATCACCAGAGAAGCCGCTGACCACTCCGATCATCTAGAACGACAGTTATACTCCAAAATACCATTTCTGGTTAAACCAGAAATGCTCGATCATTCTTGAACTAAAATTCCTGATTTTAGTTTTAAAATTCAAGTGTTGGTTTAAGTAATCGATTTATACTCTTGAATTAATGAAACTGGATGATCAAATTTTTACTTACATACAGTTGTTCTGTTATTACTGAGTTTCCAGAGACATTACAGTTTTCATTTTATTTTAAATAAAAATTAAAACTTTAACTTATATTACATAAACTATATATTGTTTTGAAATCTTGAATCTTAACAAATGTCTGAGCATAGGATCATGATTTTGATCAGAGATTAATCCTATAATTCTAGAACAGGCAAAACATATCACAATATAAGCATGCTTCAAAAAAAAACATACTTATTACAGGGAATTTCAACACATACATCCACTTCAAACATGATTATCACAGAAATAAATCAAGTGACTGTAATTACTTAAATTAGCTTAAATAAAAATGTTACTCACCTGAAGTTTAGAAAGAACAGAGAAAGGCAGAGACAAAATGTTTTGCCTGGAAACTCCTACCTTGTGCTCTGGTTGTATTGGGTTGCTTGATTGAGAATGTTTGTTTAGATTTTAAAAGAAGTTTTTATCTTGGTTTTATTTAGTTCGAATGGAAAATGAAAAACTGATAAGGGAAAGTAATTTACAGAGTGAAGTATAAAACAGGTTGATATATACAACCAGTTACAGGGTATCATTTACTTTAGACAAAATAGTGTACAAGATGTACAAATTTTCAGAGATAGTTTATAGTTTGGTGGCCAAGATTACATTTTTATGTACTAGAAAAGATATTTGCTTTTATCTAATTTAATGCTATGTCCTTTATGTTTTTATTTTAGGCTTATCTTATTATTTTATACTTGCCTGCATCTTGATTTACAAACACATGCAAACTATATTTCTACTTTGCTTTTGATTCTTATCTTAGCACATTTTCTTCTTACCAGCCTACATACCTACTTAGACTTAGTTATACTCAAGTCTGCATACCCTACTCGAGCCATTGTTTACATACTTACCCTATGCAAGTTTATTTTCTAACAAGTTACTATATTTTGACTTTGCAGATTTTCATTAAGGCTGGCAAATCATTCCTATGTATTTTATTGCCTTGTTCTATATTTATATATATATTTGCTGTTTTTCCTTTGCAAATTCAAAGATGTTTGTATTTCTTTTAAACTTTGTTCTTGCCTTGCCTACTTATTTACAGGCTGCAGCTTTGTCTCGTTTTCTATTTTATTTTAAATCTACATATGCTATTTGTTTCAGCCTACATATTTTCCAACTTTAATTCAAAAATTGAATTAATTATCAATTTAAATATTTATAAAATTCGGGGTCGTTACAAAAACAATAATACCTTAATTTCAACAAAACATTTAAATTTTGATATATTTCAAGTCTTTAAATATTCCAAAATTCCCAACCAAATATGATAGTCTTATATATACCTTAATTCAATTTACTATTATTTAGTTTAGAAATATTTATTTAATAAATTCAATATCACTTAAATAAAGCTCAAACTTGAAATATTCGTAAATCAAACTTAAAACATCATCAAGTTATACATAGCTTAAATTTTAGAATTTAACCATATATAAAATAATATTTATATAATATCAAAATTTAATATTTATTAAACCGTATATTTCTTTCCAAATCATAGAAAAATCACTTTAAAATATTTTATATATAGACCACGGTGCCTGTATATAATTTTCTATCCTATGGTCAAGTGATACGGATATTTATTATTTCAATCCGCAATTTAAAAATAAAAGTTTACGGTTATATATCATTTCAAACCGCAATCCCGAATGAAATGAAAATGCATAATAACTTGCAGTTTATACAATATAAAATATAGCATCCATTCATCCAAATATCAATAAACAACCATTTATTACAATCATCATCCAATTTAAACAAAACATCAATATAAAGCATATAAAATATAACAGGCATCAACAAATAGTTTATATTCAATAAAAATTAATAACTGTTCAACTGGCAGTTTATATGCAATAATAAATAAATTTAACTCGCAAATTTTATGCAATAATAAAATTAAATAACAATTAAATTTAACTAAATGTTATCTAACTGAGATGATGATTAAATATATGCCCAAACAATCATAGATAAATTTTAAATCACATCAAAATTTAATTTAACAAACATAAGAAATCTTAGAAGTTGTGAGTGGGTTAAAACACTCACCTTTTGAATTTAAATTGAATTTAAATTCAATTTAAACCCAAAAATTTTACAGTCTCAGAATTCGTCCAAACCAGTGTCAAAAGATCTGGAATTTCAATATGATCCTAACAAAAGAAACCGCGTCCAAATCCGAGTCCGTATGCAAAAGTTATGAAAATTTGAAGATTGGAAAATTCTGGTCCTGAGTCGACTTCGAGTTCAACACGGTCCGCCGCCTCAAATACCCGATGCTTGCTCTGAGTTTTTGCCAAAACGACCCGGAGACCCGAGTCATTTTCTTCGTGACACGAAGTAGCTCCAAGGGTTTTCCCCTTGAAACCCGAAGCGCGACCCGAAGCGCGACCCGAAGCGCGACCCGAAGCGCGTAAATCTCGATTTTTTTTTTTTGAAATTAGATTTTGGAATTTGGGAATTAGGTTTTGTCTGCCATTGGAATGAGGAGCTAAGAAGAAGATGAATTGTACGTACAGACAAATGAAGATTAGGGAGGCTAGGGTTTATAACTGTGTTTATATAGGTAGGTTAGAGATAGAGCTGATAGACTGGATAGATGAACGTGCGGAACAAACTATGGCCCGAAAAGCCCGTTCTGACCCCGGAACGAATTTGAGTAAACCCATATATCAAAATAGGTGTTTTAAAATATTCTGAGCGCGATGGAAAATGTTTCACGTCCAAATTCCATTGTATGAAGAAGTTATGCTGAAAAAGAAATTCTCAAATTGATTTCAAAAATTGATTTCAATTAAATCGATTTCAAGGCGTTTCGCATTCGTACGATCAAACGACAAGTCCGATCGTTATGAAACTTGAAACCCTACAATAATTCATTGATACGAATCCGATGAAACTAGTTTCGTCGAAATCCGAGTTAGTGACAAAAATGGCTATTTTTATATTAATTAAATAAATTAAGAATTAGTAAATAAATCCAATTTTTATATTTCAGTTTCGGAATTGGCAAATTTTATCACTTAAAAATTTTCAAACATTTAAAATGATTTAACAATTTTTAAATGTCAATTTATTAAAGATTAAATCAATATAACTCTTAAATTTCATAAAATTCAAAATTATATGTAAATTTCCAAAATTTCCATAAATTTTACTTTACCCATAATTATTCCATTCATATTTCGAATAGGAGGCTTGCCATTGGATTTAAAAATTATTACATAAATATTTCCCATTATTCAACTAAAATTTTAATTTAACGTAATAATTAAATTTTCATTTCATTTATTTCAATAAGTCCAACAATTATAAATTAACAAATTAACTCATTATTAAAGATTCAACTTCAAAAATTCATAAAGTTCATCATCTTGATTTACTCATTAATTCATAATTCTTTAAACCAATTCCCTTCTAAATTTTAAAGTAACCAAATTTACCAAATCATAGTATTTATTTCAATTTCTTAAACTAACCCCCTTCATTATAAATTGAATCTAATTTATTAAAATAAGTTTCCAAATTTAATGTATTAGACTCAATTTCACTTTTTAACTTACACTTAAATTTAGGTCATAATCAATTTATACGTATTCCTTTCTTAGTTACTATTTTACATACTTCTTGCATAAATTTCACAATTAACCATTATTATTAAAGTAATGCTAATAATAAATACGACCTTACTATTACTCAACATTTAAACGAACGTTACTTCATTTCCATTAGTGTAACATTTATTTCCTTATCACTTATTACCAATTCAAATTTCATTAACAATAAGTAGGTAATTTATAATATATGTTTACAAATTTTGAATTAATCGTTATTCAAACCACTATTCATTATTATTTACTTAAATTTAGCATTAATTACCTTGCATTACATTGTTGCTTAAATTCCCAATCCGATTGTAATTAATACTCTAAATAAATACGCTTACTCCTTTCGTTATTTATTAATTGTCACAAGAAACGTTTAATAATTTCAACAACATTGTAATTACTAATTACCTACATTGATTGTATACGTTTTCCATTATTATCATTTATTAAAATTATGTTCAACTTTCCATCTTATGCATATAGTTAACCTTTATATTGATTTTACATTCAAAATTTCCAGTTATTCTCTTAACTTACAAAAAAAAACAATGATTAATTTCATTTTAATCGCTATTAATTACATGCATTGTTAACAGACAATAGTTTTCACCATTTTACAAATTTTAACATTTGAAATTTATTCTCTACAACAATTATTACCTATCAATATTAATTTGCCCATAAATACAAAACTTGCAATTGTTCTTATTATCATATTCCATTTACTGTTAACAATGTTTATTACATTATATCAGTTTAATATTTTCCTTAAATCCTTATATTCAATTCATATACAGGTAAAATTCTTTTCACTACTTAAAATCATTTGAATTAACTTCGAATTACTATAAGTAGTTTTTTTTTCTAAATTTAATTACAAACTCCTATTAAATTAACAAATTTAATTGTTGAAATTTACGGGTCGTTACACTCTCCCCCACTCAAAACTTTTCGTCCCCGAAAAGGAAAAGAAGGGAAAAGAAGAAATAAGAAATCTATATATATTTTATTTAAAACTTTATAAACAATTAAATTTAAAAAATTAATTAATTTAGATAAAATATACCACTTTATAACTATTAAATATATTTTTTTATTATTTATAAAGTTTGGAAAACATTTTAAAAAAAATTCTAAGTCCAAAATTTTACGGAAAATTTCGGCAGAGTCTCCTTTGTACGGAGAGGCTCGGAAGAAAATATAATATAAATATATCAATATACCACATATAATATCCAAAATTTAATATCCCAACATGGTAAAACAATATAATAGCGCTATAAACCGTAATCCGAAAACGTACCTATTTGTCGGGCAATTAACGCTTATTTATGGAACCAAAAGCAGTAGCAATTTGCTTCCATAACCTACATTTTGCTTATATAAATCCGATAAGCGTTAGAAATTTTATAGAATGAAATATTTAAGTTGTTCAATCACTAACAACAATCAATACAACAACCATCCATTTCAACAACAGCATACACAACAAATACAAAACAACCATTCAATAAAAAAACAAATAGTTGTTTGGGTTCAAAACTTGAAATTGTACGGAATGAAAATAACTATCAAGTGCATCATTTACTCAACAGTCTTAGATGGAACAAAAATAGATTATTTATTCATCCAACAACTTCAAATTTCCTTACCCAACCAACCATAAAACAAGCAATAACAATTCAAACCAACAAACCAAATCAACTTATTATAAATTTATTTCATACTTTAGTTGTTTGATTTCCTTTCTTTCATTTATTCAGTGATTACTACATTTATTTTCATTTTATTATTATTTTTTCTATTTTATTTAGAAATAACTTCAACCCTTTTCTTAAGTTTACAATTTCCCTTTATTATATTACACTCGTTTATTTGCACTTACTACTTACTATTATTCATTCATTTATTATTTCGTGATCTTATTTATCCACACTTTAATTACTTAAGTTTATAATCATTCATTTTTCACACTTACCTTTAATTATATTTACTTGGTAAAATTTCAATTATAACTTAAGTTTATAACATTAAATTATCCTTTAACAGCAATTTCATTGAATACTTTCATTATTTCAAAATTCTACTTGTATAATATTCTATTACAATTTAAACACTTGCAACAAGGCATACAACTATAAAATCAATCATTCATTCATATCAAACAAAAGAAATAGTTGTTCAGGTTCATAACTTTAAATTGTACAGAATGAAGAATAAACTACTAAGTGTATCCTTCACTCAGCAGTCTTAGGTGAAACTAAATAGATTATTCCTATATCCAAACAATATTAAAGTATCCTTGCCCAAACAACCATGAGCCAAACAAACAACAAATTCAACAATAGATCAAGTTCATTATTATTAATTTCACTCCATATATTGTTGTTTGATTTCCTCTTTATTCATCATTTATTTTTATCCATTCAACCAAATTCCTTGGTAGGTAAATTTATTACTTAAGTTTTACAGTCATTTTCCAGTATTCATCTTTTATTCTAAGGTAACTTCAACCTATTACTTAAGTTTATTATTATTTATATATAACATTTAAGTCCATAACAACTAGAACATCAATACTTATTAATTTCATTTATTCATTTTTAAATTAATTTACTTTGCATATTTATTCATTTACTTAATTTTATTTATTCATTTATTAATAATATTCATGTTCAATTTTAGTTACTTGGCATAACAGTTATACTTTAATTCTTATTAATAAAAGAAATTTACTGAATATTTCATTACATAAGTTCACTTGTACAATTTACTATACATTTTCTTATTAAACATTTTCAACTTTTATAAATTTTTGGTAAGTTATATTTATGCTTTTAAAGACTGAAATTGAAAGTTGTACAAGTTTTCTCATTTCTTTTAATTATTTTAATGTTCAATAATTATTTCCTTTATTTCATAGGTTACAATTTCAACTTTCGTTTAATACCATTTATATCCTAGCATTAAATCTCTTATTTCCTCTAGAGGTTTCAATTTATTAATTACCTACGTTCCAATTCACTTCAGTAATTAGGACTATTTATTAATGGAAACTTAAGAATTAAATACCGGGTTTTATTCAAAAATCATTTTAAAATAATAGATAATATATATACTTATAATTTATATATCCAATTATATTTAAAACAATTTAAAATAAAATAATATTGTAGTAAAACTACTATAGTGGCCTTCCCACTTTGAAACTCGAAAATGAATGTCGATGATGCGGCCGCCATCACCGAAATTATTTTCCAGCGACAAAAAGGGGAGTACAACTTATTTCTTTACGGAATTTCTTTTAAAACGTTTCTTTCAAATTCTATTGAAATATTTATATCAGAAAATACTTCTAACAATATTATTATTATATTCCAAAATCAATTGAAAGAAATCTTCAAAAACCCCGGAACTTAAGCTCTAAATTTCCAAATTTCATTTATTTTATTTTGCAATCTTATTTCTATTATTATTTACACTTTATTACCTAACAACCAATCTATTGCAGCCAAATATAGATATCATTTGAAACATTTTATTTTATATATAGAAAATATAATAGGCAAAATTATTTCATTCACTTATATTAAAAACAAATATTATGTCGGTCTGTCCTATTAAGTGTTTAGAAACCCCTATTGATGTCACAGCGTCCCATGCATCAACCGAAATTTATAAATACAAAACGGAACAGATTACCACAATATTAAAACCTTTTATAACACTAACAAATGCGCTCTCTCATATATATACACTCAGCGACTCCCATAGGGTATTACTACCCTATTAGTAAAGAGTCAGACCCCATAAAGCTAAGGTTTATCGCTAAACCAAAGCTCTGATACCAACTGTAACATCCCACCTTTTTGTACACTTAAGCAGACACACATGTCGACTTAAACCATACAGAAGGGCGGATTGTTATGGGGTAAATAAGAAAAAGTGGAGAAATAAAAGAAACAAAATAGAATCTTGCAGCAGAACGATAAAATATAATAATCAAATAACAGTTCATGAAGCTGTTTTACAAAACATTTGATTATACTTATACAATACATATCAGAGTTACACATACCAGAATGATAATTATGCAGCGGAATACAATGGTGTAGTAGAATATATAACAAATAGTAATAATAAAATCTTCGTCTTCGTCCTTCAGAAATAGGGCCTTCAAATCCTGAAATGCTCAGGCTGACCCGAGCGAATTGAAAAAAACAAAACACTCGAGTCAGAACTAAAAGATCTTATGTAAGTTAAATCAATGAAATAAATATGAGTGTAAATGGCGTCAGAGATGTTTACGAGGTTTGACATCTCCTATCCAGTGTCTAACGTGAGTGTAGTAACTTAAGAAATGTTCGGGATTCACATCTCTTAAGGATCCGTTAAACTATCTACTATGTAGTAATATTCACTATATACAGTAGTGTCTAATCAGTAAAGTATAATCATATAGAAAATAGCGTTAAGGGGATGAAGAACCTTAACGCGGTCGGATCTTAAAATCATAATCGTAGTAAAGCTCGATATGGTAGGTGACACGGCACAACTAGGCAATGCCAGGGTAGATATACCAATTACGCATCCGGACTGGTGGTGACGCATAGCAGCCACTACCGCCCACCTCGAACAACACTCCCAAATCGAAGGGTGGCCACCAAAATAACAAAGTAATAGAATGGTATCGAAGAAGTGTGTCCGATCAGAGGTGCTACCTCATTGGTCCGTCAATCGCTCCTGTTTTAGCCACCTTATGCCAACTCGCGGGAGTTGGGTCCATGTATATACCTTAGGATCGTCGCCACCATCCTACTTCATTCTGGAAACTCCACCCCGTACACAGTTGTCAAAGTGGTTTTCGGTATCGACAGAGAGTATGTCCATATCCGATCCCGGTCTCTTTAACAACCAATCGTTATTATAACACCGTGATCATTTTAAAAAATATATATACCTTTAAAAACACAATCATTGCCCTTTCAAAACATATTCTTTATTTCAAAATAGTATATACATCAAAAACCAAAATATTATTGCCATTTCAAACCATATCCTTTACTTCAAAAAAGTATATACTTTAAAACCGAAATATTATTGCTATTTCAAAACATATCATTTACTTCAAAATAGTATATACTTTAAAACCAAATTCAATAATATATCATTTAAATAAAATCCAAATTTTCAATCACTATTCTTACTTTAATTATAAAACTTGAAATATTCTTTAAAACCATCTTAAACCCAAATCACAAAAATGCAGTCATATTCTTAATCTCAAAATTTCAATCGGTTTCAAATCAATATATTTAAAGATAATTCTTAAATAAATTCTATTTCAAATAAATTCATTTTTCAAACCATATTACTTTCAAAGTTATAACAATTTCGAAACCAATACTTTGAAAAACAATAATACCTTAATTTCAATAAAACATTTAAATTTTGATATATTTCAAGTCTTTAAATATTCCAAAATTCCCAACCAAATATGATAATCTTATATATACCTTAATTCAATTTACTATTATTTAGTTTCGAAATATTTATTTAATAAATTCAATATCACTTAAATAAAGCTCAAACTTGAAATATTCGTAAATCAAACTTAAAACATCATCAAGTTATACATAGCTTAAATTTTAGAATTTAACCATATATAAAATAATATTTATATAATATCAAAATTTAATATATATTAAACCGTATATTTCTTTCCAAATCATAGAAAAATCACTTTAAAATATTTTATATATAGACAACGGTGCCTGTATATAATTTTCTATCCTATGGTCAAGTGATACGGATATTTATCATTTCAATCCGCAATTTAAAAATAAAAGTTTATGGTTATATATCATTTCAAACCGCAATCCCGAATGAAATGAAAATGCATAATAACTTGCAGTTTATACAATATAAAATATAGCATCCATTCATCCAAATATCAATAAACAACCATTTATTACAATCATCATCCAATTTAAACAAAACATCAATATAAAGCATATAAAATATAACAGGCATCAACAAATAGTTTATATTC
Organism: Allium fistulosum; assembly: GCA_030737815.1. Taxonomy (NCBI): domain Eukaryota; kingdom Viridiplantae; phylum Streptophyta; class Magnoliopsida; order Asparagales; family Amaryllidaceae; genus Allium; species Allium fistulosum. Next base: position 774,779,330 of record CM060906.1, read on the forward strand.
AATAAAAATTAATAACTGTTCAACTGGCAGTTTATATGCAATAATAAATAAATTTAACTCGCAAATTTTATGCAATAATAAAATTAAATAACAATTAAATTTAACTAAATGTTATCTAACTGAGATGATGATTAAATATATGCCCAAACAATCATAGATAAATTTTAAATCACATCAAAATTTAATTTACAAACATAAGAAATCTTAGAAGTTGTGAGTGGGTTAAAACACTCACCTTTTGAATTTAAATTGAATTTAAATTCAATTTAAACCCAAAAATTTTACAGTATCAGAATTCGTCCAAACCAGCGTCAAAAGATCTAGAATTTCAATACGATCCTAACAAAAGAAACCGCATCCAAATCCGAGTCTGTGACGACCGCCCATGACCCCTGCACTGAACCTAGAGAAAATGCGCAGCAAAGTGTGCCAGGCAGCCATGGACGATTGTCAAGGTAGATAAAAAAAACAACAGAACCTATCGTATTACTCACAGCGCATGGACAAAATGCAATAGAACATATGTATAGTGAAGCTTTACAGAATGAAATACCATCATATAAAACTCCATAATAGTTGAATACAAACATCCAAATAGTCAGTACATCAAGCCTCACTACATAACACTCAGAGATTATACAAACAGCGGAACATCCAGTACATATAATAAGAAGAAAATATGCAACCCTCCAGCTCGTCTTCGATATCTGCATCGTGAGAAGAGAACAGCACCTATCACCTGCTACCTAGTCTGCCCGTCCCAAAATGGACGAACAGCCCAAGGCAATAAGAATTAAAACAAAAAGCCTTGAGTCAGACAACAGTCTTAGTGAGCAGTAAATTAACTAACAACATACCAATAGAGCATAAAGGAAAAGGAATAGGAATACAATCCTCCCACTCCAACCTCTTTCTATAGTGATAGCCCCCAGACACACACTAAGTAGAAGCAAGCATAGCAGAGCATACAATGTAAAGTAAAGCAATTATCACTCGAGTCAAGGGCGATGTTTTCCAAGCACAAACCCCCAAGGCCTAAACCAAGATCAGATAAGCACCCAGAAAACACTGCTCTTGAGACCGAATGACGATACAACCAAACATCCATGACTCTGGGTATCACTGTTATCATTGCTTCGATATGACCGTTAGTTGAATGACCGGCACATTCTTTCAGCCGTCCGTCAAGGGCTAATGGAAACCCCGGTTCTAGACAGTACTCCGCACGTCGTCGCAGCTCGTGCCTAGGACTATTGAATCTGCCCAGAGTACTTGACTACCCAATCAGTAGCCTTCAGGGACTATCGAATCTGCCCAACGTACTCTTGCTTTGAGCATGCTAGAACCTTCAACAACGATGGGATCTCAGCCTTCTAGTCGTCCTCCTCGACAACTATTTCCATGCTAGCTCAAGCGCCTCTCGAGCATCCATTATCTTCAACCCGCTTGGAATGATCCCGTCTGGATTAGACCAAGACTATCTCATATCATACTTCGCTTCATCACATCCTCGCAAAGTCTCATCTCAACATCATCATCAAATCTATGCATAAGAGCTTCATCATCCGCTACATATGCCACAAGCAGCTTTTCCCATTCAAGAGCCCTTCTCTTAGCTTTTGAATCATCCTCGATCTAAATCAAATCATCAATCATCTAATTAATAGCAATCAACCAAATCAAACATTAATCCAAGCAATCAAGCATTCAAATATGATCTAAGTAGACAATTATAACTATAATGGCAATTTCGTAATTAAAGAGTCGAAAGTCAAATAAGCATGAAAACATGAACAATGTCTCTATAATCTTGATGAATGAACTTGCATAGATTAACATGTAGTAAAATGGATGTAACATCATCATGAACAATGGATCTATATGGATCTACACTTAGGATGAAGAAAATGTATGGAAATCACTAATTTAACACCAAATCGAGCCAACAATCCGATACACTCCTTTGGATCCGTGTGAGAGATAATCACCACTCACCAAATCACCTAAACAACCTCAAATCAACACGCTTCAGATCTGGACAGCGAAGGATCAAGCTTGATGTATCACGAATCCGCTTCAAACGAAGAAATCTCACTTCAAAGGATGAAGATCTTCAATATAAGCTCTTGAATCTTCGATTTGATCTTCAACTTGGATGGATGGAATCCCTAGATTAGAGTGGAGAAAAGAAGTGAAGAAGTCGAGCTCTCAAAATGGCAGCACTTCGTCGCTTCGAAATCCGGATCCCAAAAAGTGAGAACAACCTTCCTATTTATAGCAAAAATATCCTTAAGTCGGCCATCTCCATAAGTCGTCTCCGACTTATAGCCTTCCGACCTAAGCCCTTCCGACCTAGCCTCTTCCGACCTATGACTTAGAAGAATATTACGACCTACCAACCAATCTCCTAAGTCGGTCACGACTTAACACATAGGCTACGACTTAACTCCTCAGCGACCTAACACATGAGTGTTTTCTCGCGACCTAACAACTATAGAAGTCCACGACCTAACTTAGGTCGTTTCCGACCTAACTGCCTACGACTCAGTTGGGTTACGACTTAATTCGTTAGGTCGTCTAACGACCTAACTGCCTACAGAAGACACACGTCTTCACGCGACCTAACACTTAATTGCTATGCCGACCTACGACATAACGAGGTGCTCGACTTAACCAGGGCTACGACTTACGACTTAACAACTTACTGGGATACGACTCAACAATCATACGACCTACTAACTTAGCCTAGCTTCGACTTATCTCCTTAGGTTGTCTACCGACCTAACTAGGCACTAGGTCGCTAAACTGCCTATCTCCTAACTCCTTAAGTCGTCTATGCCTTAAGTCGGTCAACTTGCTAAATCTCTTAAGTCGCTACCCGACCTAAGTCATTAACTCTTAGGTCGGTCAATTCTATAAGTCGCTAACTCTAATAAGTCGGTAACTACTGGGTTGTTAACTCGCTAACTCGTCTAGCCGACCTACCCCTTAAGTCATCCACTACCTTAGGTCGCTCCAACACCCTACGACCTAAGCTACTACGACTTATCTCCTAACTCGCCGAATTCCTTAAGTCACTGCCGACCTACCCCTTAGGTCGCCAATCCTATAAGTCGGTCACGACTTAAGACTTAACCAAATTCTACCCAAAATCTGAAATGACTTAACAACGCTAAAAATTCCAGATTTGAACGAACTTTTCAATCCGTAAAAATACGGGTCGTTACATTCTCTCCCCCTTAGGAATTTCGCCCCCGAAATTCCAAACAAACAAAGCAATCAAAAACTATTCTGCACGCCTATCATCCATAGCAATCAACAAACCATGCATTCAATTCTAGCTTAGCATGCAGAATTCTAAAACGAGAACAAGTTACAATATCGTGAGATGACACGACACCTTAGGGCCATACCTTGAAGAGTTTAGGATGAGCTGCCTTCATCCTCTCTTCCACCTCCCACGTACAGTCGTTATCATCATCACTCCATTGTATCTTGAGCAACTTAACTATCTTCCTCCTAAGCTGTTTCGTGTCGGTTTCTACAACACGAAGCGGCTTACGAGGTCTTCTATTGACTGGATCAACTTCGAAATCTTCACAGCTATCAGCAGAAACCATTGTATTCGAGTCGTGCACATACTTCCGTAGATATGATACATGAAAAACATTGTGCACACTCGACATCTTCTCAGGTAACTCCAATCTATAGGCGAGCTTTCCAATTCGCTCGATGATCGGGAATGGTCCAACAAATCTCGGAGTCAATTTTCCTTTCTTCCCGAATCGAATAACATTCTTCAGTGGAGAAATCTTCACAAAAACCATATCTTCTACGTCGAATTCCAAATCTTTACGACGCTTATCGGCATAACTTTTCTGACGATCTTGGGCTGCCTTCATTCGTTGCCGAATGATCTCTATACAATCTGAAGTCTGTCAAATCATCTCTGGCCCAAGTATCAACTTTTCTCCAGTTTCTAACCAACAAGTCGGTGAGTTACACGGTCTCCCATACAATGCCTCATACGGTGCCATACCAATGCTTGACTGGTAACTGTTGTTGTATGCAAACTCCACCAAATGAAGGTGATCTTCCCATGATCCTCCGAAATCCAAAACACAAGCTTTAAGAAGATCTTCCAAAACTCGGTTGACTCTCTCGGTCTGACCATCTGTTTGAGGGTGATAAGCTGTACTCAAACACAACTCGGTTCCTAAAACTTCCTGGAAGCTCTTCCAAAATCCACTAGTGAACAATGGGTCTCGATCGCTCACTATACTCTTCGGAATACCATGGAATCGAACTATCCACCTAACATACAACTCGGCCAACTTTGATGCAGTCCTAGTCGATCGAACAGGAATGAATCTTGCACTCTTAGTCAGACGATCTACAATGACCCAAATCCCTTCATTTCCCGTTCTGGTTCTAGGAAATCCATCGATAAAATCCATCGATATCTGCTCCCACTTCCATGTAGGAACTTCTAATGGCTGAAGCAATCCACTTGGCTTCTTCTGTTCGGCTTTTACCAACTGGCAGTTCATACATTTGGAAATAAAATTTCCAACATCCTTCTTCATACCTTCCCAGTAGTAGGTTCTCTTCATATCCTGATACATCTTATTTCCACCTGGATGAATTGTCAGCTTCGAGTGATGACTTTCCTTCAGAACTTCACTCCTCAATTCATCTATATCGAGAACAACTAGTCGTCCTTGCTTCCGAAGCCAACCCCCTCGATCGACCTCGAATCCTTTATCCTTTTCTGGATCCAACCCAGATTCCAAATCACGGATAATCCTGACAAGCTTATCGTCTCGCTTTTGGCTCATGCCAATCCTTTCCATAAGAGAAGGTCTTATCGATAAGTTTGCCAACATCTCTGGTTCCAATTCACATCTAGGCTTGAAGTCAAATCCAGCTAAATACTCAAGATTCTTCCATTCTGAAAACATGGCTCCCAATCCTGCATGTCTTCGACTTAACGCATCTGCCACCGCGTTACCTTTTCCCGAAGTATAAGCTATACCAAAATCATATGATGCCAAAAACTCTAGCCAACGTTGCTGCCGAAGATTCAAATCCTTTTGGGAGAAAAGATACTTCAACGACTTATGATCTGTAAACAGCTCGAATCGAACTCCCAATAGATAATGTCTCCACATCTTCAGAGCAAAAACAATCGCCGCTAACTCCAAATCATGAGTCGGGTAATTCCTTTCATGTGGCTTCAGTTGTCGACTGGCATACGCAACAACTTTCTCCTTTTGCATCAGCACTGCTCCAAGTCCAGTACCACATGCGTCGGTGTAAACCACCATCTCATCATTCCCACTTGGAATAGTTAAAACAGGAGCACTTGTCAATCTCTCTTTCAGGATTCCGAAAGCTTGCTCACACTTAGCTTCCCATCTGAACACTTGGTTCTTCTTTGTCAATCCTGTTAACGGTGCAGCTATCTTGGAGAAGTCTTTGATAAACCGTCGATAATATCCTGCTAATCCAAGAAAACTTCTCACATCAGATGCATTCTTAGGTCTAACCCAATCCTGGATTGCTGCCACCTTAGCGGGATCAACCGCTATTCCATTTCTAGAGATAACATGGCCTAAGAACCTCACTTCACCCTTCCAGAAGTGACACTTCGAAAACTTAGCTTTCAGCTGATGTTTCCACAAGATTTCCAAAACAATACGCAAGTGCGTCTTGTGCTCTTCTTTAGTCCTGGAATAAATCTGAATATCATCCACAAACACAAGTACGAACTTGTTCAACTGATCTCTGAACACTCTATTCATAAGATCCACAAAATATGCTGGCGCGTTAGTCAATCCAAATGGCATTACCAGCCACTCAAAGAAACCGGATGGTGTCCTAAAAGCTGTCTTCGGCACACTATCCTTAGCCACTCTCAACTGGTGAAATCCCGTTGCCAAATCCATCTGAGAGAACACCTTGGCTTCGTGAAGCTGATCAAACAAGTCATCTATTCTCGGCAATGGATACTTGTTCTTCTTAGTCACCTTATTCAGCTCACGATAATCGACGCACAATCTCAACGACCCATCTGCCTTGGTTGCAAACAAAACTGGTGCACCCCACTCGGACACACTACGCCGAATGAATCCTTTCTGCAAAAGATCATCAACTTGCACCCTCAACTCCTGCTGTTCCCTAGGCGCCATCCGCCTAAGAGGCATCACAACAGGTCTGGCTCCTTCAACTAGATCTATACGAAACTCGATCTCTCTATGCGGCGGCAACCCTTTGACTTTGTCAAAGACATCCTCGAATCCATTAGCGATTGGCACCGATGACAGTCCATCCCGTGGAACAACCAGCGAATACATGAAGCTCATGAAGAGGCCTTCTTCATGCTTACATCGTATCACAATCTTTCGCCCTTCCACATTCTCGACTGTCACTTCCAACCTTTCGCAATCAACCTTTGCCGCATACCTCCTAAGCCAGTCCATGCCCAAAATAATTCCGAACCCCGCAAAGTTCAGAACAAAATAATCACAAAAAAAAGAGCAACCATGACTCGACACAATCAGACCACGGCATAACATACACAAACAAGACGAACCCCCAACTGGATTAGTCACAACCAATGGCCTATCAACAATATCCGGTTCCAAACCTAACCGGCCTACGAGTTCTATAAAAAGGAATGATCAGAACATCTAGAGAAACAACTGCATAAAGGACTCAAACTCAACTAAACTACTATATTATATATAGTATTCATCCATCAAAATACAATTACGTCTCTCATACGTAGTTACGTCAGCGAGCGTTGGGTAAGATCGATTAACCAATGCTCTGATACCAAATGTGACGACCGCCCATGACCCCTGCACTAAACCTAGAGAAAATGCGCAGCAAAGTGTGCCAGGCAGCCATGGACGATTGTCAAGGTAGATAAAAAAACAACAGAACCTATCGTATTACTCACAGCGCATGGACAAAATACAATAGAACATATGTATAGTGAAGCTTTATAGAATAAAATGCCATCATATAAAACTCCATAATAGTTGAATACAAACATCCAAATAGTCAGTACATCAAGCCTCACTACATAACACTCAGAGATTATACAAACAGCGGAACATCCAGTACATATAATAAGAAGAAAATATGCAACCCTCCAGCTCGTCTTCGATATTTGCATCGTGAGAAGAGAACAGCACCTGTCACCTGCTACCTAGTCTGCCCGTCCCAAAATGGACGAACAGCCCAAGGCAATAAGAATTAAAACATAAAGCCTTGAGTCAGACAACAGTTTTAGTGAGCAGTAAATTAACTAACAACATACCAATAGAGCATAAAGGAAAAGGAATAGGAATACAACCCTCCCACTCCAACCTCTTTCTACAGTGATAGCCCCCAGACACACACTAAGTAGAAGCAAGCATAGCAGAGCATACAATGTAAAGTAAAGCAATTATCACTCGAGTCAAGGGCGATGTTTTCCAAGCACAAACCCCCAAGGCCTAAACCAAGATCAGATAAGCACCCAGAAAACACTGCTCTTGAGACCGAATGACGATACAACCAAACATCCATGACTCTGGCTATCACTGTTATCATTGCTTCGATATGACCGTTAGTTGAATGACCGGCACATTCTTTCAGCCGTCCGTCAAGGGCTAATGGAAACCCCGGTTCTAGACAGTACTCCACACGTCGTCGCAGCCCGTGCCTAGGACTATCGAATCTGCCCAGAGTACTTGACTACCCAATCAGTAGCCTTCAGGGACTATCGAATCTGCCCAACGTACTCTTGCTTTGAGCATGCTAGAACCTTCAACAACGATGGGATCTCAGCCTTCTAGTCGTCCTCCTTGACAACTATTTCCATGCTAGCTCAAGCGCCTCTCGAGCATCCATTATCTTCAACCCGCTTGGAATGATCCCGTCTGGATTAGACCAAGACTATCTCATATCATACTTTGCTTCATCACATCCTCGCAAAGTCTCATCTCAACATCATCATCAAATCTATGCATAAGAGCTTCATCATCCGCTACATATGCCACAAGCAGCTTTTCCCATTCAAGAGCCCTTCTCTAAGCTTTTGAATCATCCTCGATCTAAATCAAATCATCAATCATCTAATTCATAGCAATCAACCAAATCAAACATTAATCCAAGCAATCAAGCATTCAAATATGATCTAAGTAGACAATTATAACTATAATGGCAATTTCGTAATTAAAGAGTCGAAAGTCAAATAAGCATGAAAACATGAACAATGTCTCTATAATCTTGATGAATGAACTTGCATAGATTAACATGTAGTAAAATGGATGTAACATCATCATGAACAATGGATCTATATGGATCTACACTTAGGATGAAGAAAATGTATGGAAATCACTAATTTAACACCAAATCGAGCCAACAATCCGATACACTCCTTTGGATCCGTGTGAGAGATAATCACCACTCACCAAATCACCTAAACAACCTCAAATCAACACGCTTCAGATCTGGACAGCGAAGGATCAAGCTTGATCTATCATGAATCCGCTTCAAACGAAGAAATCTCACTTCAAAGGATGAAGATCTTCAATATAAGCTCTTGAATCTTCGATTTGATCTTCAACTTGGATGGATGGAATCCCTAGATTAGAGTGGAGAAAAGAAGTGAAGAAGTCGAGCTCTCAAAATGGCAGCACTTCGTCGCTTTGAAATCCGGATCCCAAAAAGTGAGAACAACCTTCCTATTTATAACAGAAATATCCTTAAGTCGGCCATCTCCATAAGTCGTCTCCGACTTATAGCCTTCCGACCTAAGCCCTTCCGACCTAGCCTCTTCCGACCTATGACTTAGAAGAATATTACGACCTACCAACCAATCTCCTAAGTCGGTCACGACTTAACACATAGGCTACGACTTAACTCCTCAGCGACCTAACACATGAGTGTTTTCTCGCGACCTAACAACTATAGAAGTCCACGACCTAACTTAGGTCGTTTCCGACCTAACTGCCTACGACTCAGTTGGGTTACGACTTAATTCGTTAGGTCGTCTAATGACCTAACTGCCTACAGAACACACACGTCTTCACGCGACCTAACACTTAATTGCTATGCCGACCTACGACATAACGAGGTGCTCGACTTAACCAGGGCTACGACTTACGACTTAACAACTTACTGGGATACGACTCAACAATCATACGACCTACTGACTTAGCCTAGCTTCGACTTATCTCCTTAGGTTGTCTACCGACCTAACTAGGCACTAGGTCGCTAAACTGCCTATCTCCTAACTCCTTAAGTCGTCTATGCCTTAAGTCGGTCAACTTGCTAAATCTCTTAAGTCGCTACCCTACCTAAATCATTAACTCTTAGGTCGGTCAATTCTATAAATCGCTAACTCTAATAAGTCGGTAACTACTGGGTTGTTAACTCGCTAACTCGTCTAGCCGACCTACCCCTTAAGTCATCCACTACCTTAGGTCGCTCCAACACCCTACGACCTAAGCTACTACGACTTATCTCCTAACTCGCCGAATTCCTTAAGTCACTGCCGACCTACCCCTTAGGTCGCCAATCCTATAAGTCGGTCACGACTTAAGACTTAACCAAATTCTACCCAAAATCTGAAATGACTTAACAACGCTAAAAATTCCAGATTTGAACGAACTTTTCGATCCGTAAAAATACGGGTCGTTATAGAGTCCGTATGCAAAAGTTATGAAAATTTGATGATTGGAAAATTCTGGTCCTGAGTCGACTTCGAGTTCAACCCGGTCCGCCGCCTCAAATACCCGATGCTTGCTCTGAGTTTTTGCCAAAACGACCTGGAGACCCGAGTCATTTTCCTCGTGACACGAAGTAACTCCAGGGTTTTTCCCCTTGAAACCCCAAGCGCGACCCGAAGCGCGTAAATCTCGATTTTTTTTTAAAATTAGATTTTGGAATTTGGGAATTAGGTTTTGTCTGCCATTGGAATGAGGAGCTAAGAAGAAGATGAATTGTACGTACAGACAAATAAAGATTAGGGAGGCTAGGGTTTATAACTGTGTTTATATAGGTAGGTTAGAGATAGAGCTGATAGACTGGATAGATGAACGTGCGGAACAAACTACGGCCCGAAAAGCCCGTTCTGACCCCGGAACGAATTTGAGTAAACCCATATATCAAAATAGGTGTTTTAAAATATTCTGAGCGCGATGGAAAAAGTTTCACGTCCAAATTCCATTGTATGAAGAAGTTATGCTGAAAAAGAAATTCTCAAATTGATTTCAAAAATTGATTTCAATTAAATCGATTTCAAGGCGTTTCGCGTTCGTACGATCAAACGACAAGTCCGATCGTTACGAAACTTGAAACCCTACAATAATTCATTGATACGGATCCGATGAAACTAGTTGTTTGTACCAAAAATGGGCACAACACTCTTCGGGAGTTATTTGAAGAGATAAAATGAAGATTATAAATGTAAAACAGAGGTTATCTAACAAAAACTCCAACAAACAGAAATGTAAAATGCACAGACAAGCAATTTAGAGTGGTTCGGCGTATGGCCTACGTCCACTATGAAGTTTTGATGATTTTATTGATTCTCTTTCAATGATTACAAGTGGTTACAGCAATGAACATCGGATTATAGTTTAGAATTCGAAATTGACAGCAAAAGTAGGATGCAAATCTCAATCCGGCAGAGTCTGGACGCTTCAGAGAAAAAAGATCCCCTTTCTGTTGATTCTGGGGCTCTATTTATAGGCGTAGGAGGCTCAGATCTCGCCTAAACTTCGGGAGACTTGGTCTGGCACGTAAGGGGGCCCACGCGACCGTTTCCAGAAATTTTCGCCTCGATCTACGATCGATACGAATCCATTTCGTATCGATCAAGATGATGTCCAATTGAGCTGAAATTTGGCATGGGCATCCTCCCGTGTGCATGCAAGCTTCCCTGAAAATTTCATTGGATTTGGATCAGTAGATCACGAGATATGGTCGATACGAACTGAGATTTCTCGAAGGCTGTCTGGTTCGTCTCCATGACTTCGACTCGATACCTTCGTGTCGATGGCCGCGCGTGCTCTTGGGATGACGTGGTGCGCGCGCTTCGCCTCGATCCGGTTTTTGCTCCGCTTTGACTGCTTCGACTCCATGTATCTCGCCTCGTTTCCTTCGATGGATGACACGTTATCCAAACTGGTTGACCTGATGGATTCAGATAAGACTCCGTCCATGGATTTGAAACGCGGTCATCTATGGATACGAACTGATTGTCAACTGGAGATGAAGAGACCCTCCCTTGATGGATACGAAATACGTAGTCCCTTAATGGGTACGAAGTCAAAGAACGTAAGTGGTGCCTTCCGGAGGACACGAAGTATTGAACATCTGATGGACACGAAGTTGACATCAAGTGACCGTTACGAACCAAGTGACTTGTTGGTAGATACGAACATGTCTTTCTGGCTGAAGGTTCTGTCGATACGAAGTTTATCAATGTTTGGACTTAGTCATTCTAATCGACACGATACTGATGGATGCGAAACGAGGACTATTGATGGATACGAAATCCATCGATACGAACCCGATATACTAGCTCCATCGATACGAATAGATACGCTTTGATGGATACGAAATGAGGTCTGCCGATGGATACGAAAACATGCTTTTTCCTCCAAGTTGTATCCATCATAACCTGCGTATATGGGCTCAGATTGACTTGAAACTTGGAACGTTGGTTTGCTTTACTTTCCTGATCATGCCTCATCAGTTGGGGTGTGATCCGGACTTGGTAAAAGTTCAGCGATATCCATGACAAGCGACATTTGGAATCCACCTCCTTGGTGTCCCGGCTTTGCCAAAAGGCGGGATAACACTAGTTTCGTCGAAATCCGAGTTAGTGACAAAAATGGCTATTTTTATATTAATTAAATAAATTAAGAATTAGTAAATAAATACAATTTTTATATTTCAGTTTCGGAATTGGCCAATTTTATCACTTAAAAATTTTCAAACATTTAAAATGATTTAACAATTTTTAAATGTCAATTTATTAAAGATTAAATCAATATAACTCTTAAATTTCATAAAATTCAAAATTATATGTAAATTTCCAAAATTTCCATAAATTTTACTTTACCCATAATTATTCCATTCATATTTCGAATAGGAGGCTTGCCATTGGATTTAAAAATTATTACATAAATATTTCCCATTATTCAACTAAATTTTTAATTTAACGTAATAATTAAATTTTCATTTCATTTATTTCAATAAGTCCAACAATTATAAATTAACAAATTAACTCATTATTAAAGATTCAACTTCAAAAATTCATAAAGTTCATCATCTTGATTTACTCATTAATTCATAATTCTTTAAACCAATTCCCTTCTAAATTTTAAAGTAACCAAATTTACCAAATCATAGTATTTATTTCAATTTCTTAAACTAACCCCCTTCATTATAAATTGAATCTAATTTATTAAAATAAGTTTCCAACTTTAATGTATTAGACTCAATTTCACTTTTTAACTTACACTTAAATTTAGGTCATAATCAATTTATACGTATTCCTTTCTTAGTTACTATTTTACATACTTCTTGCATAAATTTCACAATTAACCATTATTATTAAAGTAATGCTAATAATAAATACGACCTTACTATTACTCAACATTTAAATGAACGTTACTTCATTTCCATTAGTGTAACATTTATTTCCTTATCACTTATTACCAATTCAAATTTCATTAATAATAAGTAGGTAATTTATAATATATGTTTACAAATTTTGAATTAATGGTTATTCAAACCACTATTCATTATTATTTACTTAAATTTAGCATTAATTACCTTGCATTACATTGTTGCTTAAATTCCCAATCCGATTGTAATTAATACTCTAAATAAATACGCTTACTCCTTTCGTTATTTATTAATTGTCACAAGAAACGTTTAATAATTTCAACAACATTGTAATTACTAATTACCTACATTGATTGTATACGTTTTCCATTATTATCATTTATTAAAATTATGTTCAACTTTCCATCTTATGCATATAGTTAACCTTTATATTGATTTTACCTTCAAAATTTCCAGTTATTCTCTTAACTTGCAAAAAAAACAATGATTAATTTCATTTTAATCGCTATTAATTACATGCATTGTTAACAGACAATAGTTGTCACCATTTTACAAATTTTAACATTTGAAATTTATTCTTTACAACAATTATTACCTATCAATAGTAATTTGCCCATAAATACAAAACTTGCAATTGTTCTTATTATCATATTCCATTTACTGTTAACAATGTTTATTACATTATATCAGTTTAATATTTTCCTTAAATCCTTATATTCAATTCATATACAGGTAAAATTCTTTTCACTACTTAAAATCATTTGAATTAACTTCGAATTACTATAAGTAGTTTTTTTTTCTAAATTTAATTACAAACTCCTATTAAATTAACAAATTTAATTGTCGAAATTTACGGGTCGTTACATTTACCAAAATCGAAACTTACTTTTTGATAATTATAAAATGATTCATCTTAAATAAATTTATTTTCAAGTACTTTTCTCAAAGATTCTCATTTTATACATAGTTTAAACACTTTTCATAATATTGGAATTCCTTCAACCAAAATTCAAAATACTTCATCTGAAATAAAACCTTTCCCAAATAGTATTCTCTAAAATTGTCACTTTGCAATTTAATATAAATATTGTTCAAAACATTTCTTTCAACTAACAAATATCAATTAAGAAAACTACTCTTTCTTTAAATATCTTTTATTTACAATTTAGAAAACTAGTCTACACAAAAACTTTTCATATATTTATAAAACAAGCACCTTTACAATTAAAATACTAAAATTTCAAAATAACTAAATATTTAACTCTTTGTCAACATTCTTCAGATATATATTCATTATAAAGGACTTTTAAACACATTTATAAAAGTTAACACTTCAAAATAAGATAAAACTGTATTTCTTTCCAAAACAAGCCCTCTAAGAAATATTTCTATCATACATTATAAACTTTATAATCTTCAAAATATTTTATCACAAAAATTTATTTCAGAAAAAATCTCTTTTCATTCAGAAGATTTTTTTTAAAATCCATTCATTATTTAACTTTAATTTCCTTTCAAATCTAAATTTTCCACTTCAAAATCAAAATCAAACAAATTCTATCTTTTAGTAATTAGTAATGTACATAACCAAAAGAAAATTTCTTTTACTTAAAATATTTTGTTATAACAAACTTTAATTTAAATACATTTCCAAGGTTTCTTTTCATATTGAGTTTGTAAATCCATTTTAGTATATAACACACCTTTATACCACTTTAATATAAACTTTATTACCACTTTCAATATAATAATACACACTTCCTTTTTAAACCTTTATTAATCTCAAAATATTAAATTAAAAAAATTACTCTCTTCTAAAATATTTTACATTCACACAATCCAAAATATCTAAACTATAAAATATTTCATATTTACATGAATTAAATTATCCAAAATCTATAAATTTATTCAAATATAAATATTAATATAAATAAAGTATAATTTTTTCTTTCAAAAATTATAGCCCATAGTACTTATTTTTAAAATGTAGCTTTATCTTCCAAGACATTTTTAAAATTTACTACTGATATTTCTCAAAATTTCATGATATTGCTCAATTTTTTTCAAAATGCTAATTTCTTTTCAAAGTTTTATAGACCTTCCAAAATATTATACCACTATTCGTAATATAACTTTTAATATTGTACAAATTTTTTGGTTCTTTGAAATATTTTAATATTTTCAAAACATTGAAATCTTTACAAAACATTGCGTCAATATGCCTCGTTCAAGCATAGGAATCCCTATCAATAATGCTAGCCAAACGCATTGACCAAAACTCTTAAAACACTCGACATATAATTTAACATAATTTTTTTTCAAAATTATATATATATATATATATATTATATACATAAATTCTTCCAATAATCTTACTTCTATATAAAATAATTATTTGCTTTCATTTCAAAACACAATCAAATTGAACATCCATGTATATATATTTGATCAAAAGATTTCTCTAATTTAAAACATTTTCTTATATTTTACACACACACTCACACACACATACATATGTACGTACATATATATCAAAAAGGTTTTCTAATACTTTATCTAAACATGTGCTTGCTTATATAGAAATATCTATAAATGCTTTCTAAATATTCATTGAAATAATAAATCACTTTTAATAGTTCAAACATCACACATCAATAAGCAAAAATTATACAAAATCAAACAAACATTCTGCTCATTCATCCATAGCAATAAATAAACATTAAAATTAAATTCATTTCACAATTGTAATTATTGTATTTAAATAATATATTATCTTATACAAAATACAAATTTAATTTCCTCAGTGGAAACTTCATTACTGAAGACACTGCAAGGTTTTATTACGAATATTGAATAGGTTTCTAATCTTTAGATAATGATCCCTACTCAATATTATTCTTAACAATAATTACAAATTCAATACAAACAAGCATCAACAAATTAGGCACATATAAGAAACAATCAATTGATGCACTCGGTGGAAAATAATCCATTAACTTCTGCTGCGCACTCTGATCAATAACATATCAGAATATAACAATTTAATTCACCATAGGTCAAAATATTCAACACTACTAATTGGACTAACATCTTTCATCCTTAATTCTATAATCATTTTATATTTCATAATCAAAAAAGACAAATGAATGGAGATTTTTGCGTGCGCATACACACACATACACACACACGGATATATATATATATAATAAATATGTCTCCAAGTGATTACCCCTATAATCATCCTATATACATATCATCTCTTATTATAGGGTAACTACTCATCATACCCAAGGGATAGGGGCACTAAGTCTCATCTAAGGTCATGACTCTTGTCTCAAATATACAATGTATTATTCTGAACCTTACTCTGATACAAAATGAAACACCTCACCTCTATACCCATACTATCAAAGAGTATCAATAGGTAATACTGTTAAATAATACGGAGAATGAGGCAATATTAGGCTGTCACGCATGAATATTCCTTTGGACTAACATTGGTACATATTTCAAAATCAAATAAATAACCCATCTATACGTACTTGGTATCAGTATAAAGCAATAAATACGTGTGTTTTCAAGATATAACAATACGCAATATACAACAAATGATACAGAGAACACATAGTCATTAGCGCAGCGATAAGATATAATATGTAATATACATTAAACTAACTGGATACAAAATTTTATATGTTTTCTATTTCAAAATAATATACAAAGTACCAAAATACAACATAATCACATACATATATGAGGTAACATCATATATAATGATATACAACCATATTAAATAACCAGCCTCTATTATGCCCAGTAAACACAAGCTAGTCACTTTGTCCTAACGTCTCGGACTGACCCGAGTATTACGTAAATAACACACAGGTCAAACTATATCTAAATGTAGATATTAATATATATATATATATATCTGTGTGTGTGTGTATCATAATATATGCATGATATGGTAAGAATATTAAAAATAGTCTCAATATCAAAAAATAGCAACCATCACAAAACTATGCATAAAAATGTCATTATCTATATAAAATCATGTCAAAATAATTATCCATAGAAACAATGTCAAATGGGCAAATCATCCATACATAAAATCATCATCAAAATATTGTAACCATCAAGTAGGATTGGGATAGCACACAACAATGTCCTAAATAAATATAAAGTAGACATTTTCGGGTTTGTTATACTTATAAAAATGAAATGAATAATTATCCATATATCAAAACGAACAAATAGTCACACATGCCAATGAAAGATATAACTAGCGACACATGCCTATGAAAAATAAAGTTAGTGGCACGCGCCAAAGAAGGATATGGGGATTTATCATACACTAGACATAGTCTCAGGTATAATCACACCTCATCATCTCAAATATAGAGTATAAATAATATATGTCTATCTACCAAACATCAGAACCAAATGGGAGACCGACAACACGTCTGCTTAATCCAAGAGCCACCCATGTGTCCATCTGACACGGTTCATATAGGCTTAAGTTACCACCATGGTAATCGTGACAATATCCACCGGTATGCTCGTCAATGCAAGGACTTGGTCACAACTCGACACATGTCCCTATGGTAACAGACTGCTGCCCTATGTGACATAGGGCGAACACACATAGCAATTGCACTCAGCTATAGATTTAGGGTGTCATGGATTAGGGGCACGACCAAGCAGTCAGGCCGCTAGGGTGGATACTAGCCAAATCCGGTTCACTCATGTACTATAAAAGAAGCCAGACAATGACAGACAAACAAGTACTACCTACGTATTGGTCAACAAAAAGCTATATACTTATGCCGACACACGACAATAGGCATGAAGTCTTGCTCACCGCAGCGAGCCCCATATTATAATCTCATCATGCTTATTCTCATATGAGTGTCATTCACGAGCAAAGAATAACCGAATAAATAGCACAACAGCGTCCCATACCACTGCATGTTAATGGTGTGTGTATTTAAAGTTCATATATCACACTTGCTCTAGAAAGATTCTATACTACGAGTTATAGGAGTAATCGAAAAATATTATCGGGTGTCCTGTACCAAATAGTATTACTAATCCATTTACTCAAATTTCTCACAATCTAGGATCATCATATAATATTATTCTATATAATGAGTCTAGTAAATAATCATAGAAATATTACCGAAAGTCCTATAGAAAACGATATTATAACTCTGTTTTTTCATATTTCTCATTACATTGAAATAAAATCAATCCATTGCATCAAAATTTAGTTTAAAAGGAGTAAGAATAATATAATAAAACTTTGAACAATTAAACTAAATAGATACCAATTATATCACGTAGGTATACATGTTCAATAGCAAAATAGAGGTTAAATAATCTCTTCATAATATGCAGTCTTACTTATACATATATAAAGATTTCAAATTCACTTTACAAGTCAAAATATAATTTATAGAAGTCTTTCTTAAATTTCTCATATTTAAATTATGTTTTAAAATAAAGTTATAAACCTCAAATAATTTCTTTTTATTCCAAACCAAAAATATAACATGAAACCTTTACATTCTTTGCACAATCATTAATAAAACGTAATAAAAAATCACTTAACAACACTTACAATATCAAATAGAAGATAAATTATACTTCTAAAATTATATAAGATTTTTTTAATAATTATTTAAATCCAAAATAACTATTTAATAACATAAGCAAATTTTCTTATGGAAATAAATAAATATTCTTTATTCATATTTAATACCAAATTTAAGCAAATCATTTCATAAAATAATTTTAACATCATAACAATTTTATATTTAAATTATATTTACGAAATATGTATTTATAAAATAGTTTATAAATCAAAATATTACAAATAAAAGGGTTGAAGCGGGTTTCAGGTCGCCTACCGGTGCATCGATGCACTACATACCGATCCATCGGTCGTGGATCCTGATGCCGAATTCCCATGCAATCCAATTTTTTCTGCTCATCTTAAATTTTTATGTTAATTTCTTCACCGAACATGAACATACACACATACATACACTATAGGAACCAATACATAACACAATTTCATCATCAATTACCTTTATCATACTTGAATTCAATATTAAAGTGAAAAGCTATTTTGCAAATAATGAATTCTAGAGATTAATCTACCAACCCAAATAATTATATCATAATGCACATATACTAAAACAAGTATAGACACAGATTTGTGAGTATAATTACTCACTTAATCTTGCTAATCTCCAAATTATTCATAGCATACATAATACTCCTTCTTCCTTCACTCTCCCTCTTAGTTGAAAATTTTATAACTCCATAACTTAATCAATTCCACAACTTCTTCATAGCTAATGATGTAGTATGGCATTGAGATGACTATATTTTAGTTTGGTAATTTACAGAATTTCATTTCATCTTGTTTTGATTTTTAAAAGAGGTGGAAGGGTTTCTAATCATTTTTGTTTTCATGAAGTTAGAAGATAAAATGATGAAGGGAAGCTTTACGTGAAGAGGAAACAAGAAGGGGATGA
Source organism: Allium fistulosum (assembly GCA_030737815.1). Lineage (NCBI taxonomy): Eukaryota > Viridiplantae > Streptophyta > Magnoliopsida > Asparagales > Amaryllidaceae > Allium > Allium fistulosum. Next base: position 774,798,508 of record CM060906.1, read on the forward strand.
ATATTTATAACATAAGAAAAGTCCAGATAAAGTTAAGTTGGGTTTAGAATTTTGGGCTTGGATTTGCAATAAGGGCTTTATACTATTACTAGTCACTTCCTCATTCCAATCTCCCTTCCATAAAACACAATATTTTCACTTCTCTAAATCCACTATTTAGGAGATCCAAACCTAATATTTAAAATGAAAATTTTACATGTTGTTAGAATTGAGTTGAAAATAATATATCCCTTTAGAATTTCTATAATTTTCTATAACTTATTACGAATTTTAAACCAAAAGGCGTTTTCAGCTTAAATTTTCCACGAAAAGCTTGCTGTAAAAAACTTATTTAGCACATCAAAACTCAATGAAAACCTGACATTTGGACCAAAGGTGGTTGAACATGTCTGGACAACATATCAATAATTATGGATTTTCAAAGTTCGTATTAATTAAAATACGAATTTTATAGTCAAGATGGTTTAAAATAACATAATTTCTAAACACACATGCACATCAACAAGTTTCATCACCAATCAAATTTGCCACAATATAAACACTGGATATTCATATTATATAAAGTTGTGAGTCCATGAAACTCATATGAATAATTTTAAGCAATAATAATTTGTTTTGCTACCCAAAATCACACTTTCAACAAGCTTCTTCTCCATTGTTTATTGACCAAAAAATGAACCTTAATCTAGCAACTCTTCTGTTTTCTCCTAACCCATTTACTAACTAAATAAAATCATGTTTAATTTTATTAACATTCATGTACTATTATATAAATTTTCATAAAATTAACTTCCTTGATTTTAATCTATTTAATTTAATTATTTTAAAACTATCATGTTTAGTCCACTTTAATAAACATTTATTTACTATCCCAAATTATTTCCAATTTCCACTTTCAAATTATTCTTTAATCAAATCAATATTATTTTTAAAATATTATTTCTATATTTTAACTCATTATAATTTAACTATTCCATAATTACATTCTGAATCCATTTATGTAATAAATTACAAAACTCCTTAAATAAATAAAATAAAAATCTTTTCCCTTAGAAATATATTTCTAATCTATTTTACCATTAATATTAAAATTTGTAAAATTATTCAATCACTCTTAATATCAGTTAACATTAAAACATTAACATTGCTATAAAATATTTAAATTCACAATTTATTAATATTTATAACTTCAAAATAATTCATTATATAATCTTTTAAACAAATAATTACTCCTAAAACAATTTGATTTCTTCACTATATATTTTATCATCAAATTACAATATTACTAAATAAATCTAAAATTATCCTTATTTAATCTTAAAAATCCATTTTAATTAATTAAATCATTATTATTAACTTAATTAATTACTTCCCAACACTAATTTGTTACGCCCCTCCTCCACCTGCGACGTTCTTGCCATCACCGGTTATATGCGTGAGGCCATATGTAACATCCCCCTTCTAAACCCAAAAAGTGAACGTCGATGATGATGCAGTCATCACCAAAATTATTTTCAAGCGACAAAGTGAGATCAACATATATATTTTCCACAACATTAGGTAAACAAAGCAACTAATAATATCATTTCATCAAAATGGTTTACATAAGTCTTTAAATTAGCATTAACCCAGTTTGTTCCCTTGTAGATGTAAATACAATAGAATATAAATAGAGTGTCATGCCCGACATACGAGGATGCCGTCATGGACACTTAACAATTATAAACTCAAGTTTTACATAGTGGAATTTTCAAAACAACTTTTATTTGTAAAATAAGCCTCCTACTTCATCTTCGGCTCCTTTATTCGTCTTTCCAAAAAATACACGTCTAAGCCATAAACTCTGCCTACTCGAATGAGTGCCCATGAGTTTTATGGGAAATAATAAAAACATGGGTCAGACATAGAGTTTGGTATGAGTAATACTTTTCCCCGAAAAACAAGCATATAGTGAGAGCACACCGCTAAAGTATGGAACGGGGTTTCCCTTCACTTCTCCAGTCATCATTACATCATACTATGTAATAACATCATGTCATAAATGAACATAAATCATTGATTCATCATAAGTGTGAGATTTTCTTTACACAATTTCGAATAGATTTTATACTTAATTCATTTTTAATTGCCACTCAGGCTTTACTGTAACGACCCTATTTTACAACGGTAATATTATATTAGTTTAATTAAAACAGAAGTGCTTGAATTCGATTTTTGAAAATTATTATTTTGAAATCAAATTATTATTCAATTATTCTATTTAATAAAGGATATTGTTATAATAAAATTTAATTGGTTAATAAATTCCTTTTTAGATAATATATTAAAATTCAAATAAAATGTTAATATAAAATATTTTAAAGCGTAAATAATTTTATATATTGAAATGAATTTTTGAGAATTTAACTTAAATTTTTAGTATAGTTTAGGAATTAAAATGGACAAAGTAATTTAAATGTAATGACCCGCCTTTTTGAGCATCGAAAGTCGACACCAAACACTACCACTGTGTTCCAATGTCGCGCATCCAATCGACAAAACGGTAGATTGTTAGGGTAAATAAAAAAGAAAGGATCAAAGAATAGAGAAATCAGAATCTCTCAATGGAATTGACAACATATAATATAATAAGGACAGTAGAAACTGTCACTCCAAACATACAGAGTATATCAGAGTTAAAAACAAACCTTATCAACTAGACAATTATAAAATCCTAACCTTACAAATGCCGATAGGTATACTATATAATATAGTGGAAAATAAAATATTACGACAGGTGAAACTTCAGCTCCCCTCCACGATCTCTGAAACTTCAAGGACAACCTGGGAAAATTCTCAGTCTAATCCGAGCATTATAAATAAATAACTCCCGGATCAGTCTGGAAATACCAGCGTGAGATAACTCGAATAATGGGAAACGTATATAAAAATTCTGTGAGACCACGCCACTGATGCGGAACGAGTTTTTACCTCACAAGAATAACATCCATACAAGCAAGAGCAGAAATAAATATCAGGAAACAAATCCAAATATGATTGAGCATAGATAATATTAAACCAGACCTGAAAGAATGGAAATAAACCGAGTAAAGTCCAAACTGGACAGAACGGATAGAACAAGGAAAAATAGTCCAACTCGATAGAATGGGCTAAATAAGGTAACAGTCCAAACTCGATAGAATGGGCTAAATAAAGTAACAGTCCAAACTCGATAGAATGGGCTAAATAAAGTAACAGTCCAAACTCGATAGAATGGGCTAAATAAAGTAAAAGTCCAAACTCGATTGAATGGGCTAAATAAACACTTAAATGTTATGATGAGGAGTTGGCTCTACTCGTGGCAATTTTAAAGCTAAAACAGATTTAGGGGTACGAATCAAATAAGGAAAGGAAATTTTCCAACAAATGACTAGGAGGGTGCTCCTCCCTTACCGAAAGTATACCTATAGAAATATATTTGAGAACTCCGATGGCTCTCGGAAACCTCCAAGCCGGACCCTGCCAACTGTTACCGAGTATCCAAGCAATTCACATCTCAATGCGCAACGCCGAATCCAATCTAGAGTGGATATGAAGATACCCTAATGGGAGCAACCCCACATAGCTTGGCCCCCACACGCTCTTTGGGTTTAGTCATTTTCGACAAAGGATAACAAAGCTCAAATGAGCAACATATCGTCTTAGAGTGACGAAATAAAAGTGGCTGAAGTAACCGATAGCTGAGATACCAATTATCGAGGACATAAAACGATCGTATATGGAAATTAAGTCTTGTATACTTATCACCACTCATTGAATTCAAACTTGTACTATTTCCGGGTTAACAATGATACCAAACAAGTCAAGGTAGTGTTACCACAAAGTCATGTCACACGATTATTCTTAACTTTTGAAATAGTGACAAGTCTACTTCTTCGATGTTTAGTGCTAATTATACAAATAAATCATTTCCATATAAATGATTCGCTTTATGGGAATAATTCATTTCCATAAACGAATCATCCTTTTTCTTTTTAGAAATGAACCAAACTTTTTGGCTTGATTTCGGTATTGGTAAAACACTTTTAGAATTAGTTCCAGATTGTTAAAACGTTAAGGGAATAATTTTTCCAAGTGCGCGACCCCGAAGGCCTAAACAACATCAAACCGAACACCCAGAAGATTATCCAACTTATCATCCTAAAAATCGAGTTCCATTTCCTTTTTATACTTTAAAAACAATATTAATTATCCTGAAAGATAGTTAATTACATTTAAAATCCCTTTAAATAAACAATTCATTATCTATAATAAAATAGATAATTATTTCCAAACACTTTTATAACATTGGTAAATTAACTTTAAATTCTTTATTAAATCAGTTTGTTAAAGCAATTTTTATTATATTAGTTAACTTGCTTTAATCACCTTTATTAAATTAATTAATTAAAAAGATTTATTAAATTCAAATAGTCATTAATTAAATGAATAATTAATCTCAAACATCATTAATTAAAATGATAAGTAATTCTAAATTCCAATGATTAAAACAATTAATTAAGTTCAAAATAATCATAAATTAATCGAATTAATTACATCCAAACTTCATTAGTCAAACCGATTAATTAAAACATCATTTGTTAAAATGATTTATTTAATTATAAAACATCATTAATTAAAACGATTTAACTACATTTCAAAAATCATTAGTTAAAACAATTAATTAAATTTAAAAACAATCATTAATTAAAATGATTAATTAAATTCAAAAATCATTATTTAAAATGATTTATTACTTTTAATATCATTAATTAAAATGATTATTAATTTCAATTATCATTAATTGAAATAATAAATTAAGTTCAATAGATTAATTAAACTCCATTATCATTAATCAAATAAATAAATAATTAATTAAAATCAAATAATCATTAGTTAAAATGATTAATCAAGTATAAAACATCATTAGCAAAAATGATTGATTCAATCTAAATATAAACAATGTTAATCATCATTTGTTAAATTGGTTAATTAATCTCAAATTAATTAGTTTAAAAGATTAATTAATTTACATTATCATTAATCAAAATGATTAATAAATTTTCAATATTCTTTTTAGCGGAAACACAAGCAAGCTCAAGTTCATAAGATAGGGTTTTAGGGATGAAAATTTAATAAACGAAGGTATAGCAAAAATCGCTATAACGACATTTAAACTATTAAATGAAATATCAGAAATTAATTTTAATTAATCATCAATAACAACATATGGATGTAAATAAATAATTTATGGGCGAGAAACCCCCGTTGGGTCTCTCTACATATTTTTCCTGCAAAACAATTATAACGACCCGTATTTTTCGATAATTAAAATATTAAATTAAATAAGATTTTAGAATTTAATATTGTGAAAAATTGAAATTTATGATTTATTAATGAGAAAATAATAAGAATACGATTTTAATAATGTTGTTTGAATGCAATTGACAATTATCTTAATGTAACTTCAATCAATTGAATTAATTGTAAAGTTAATTTGGTGATAATTGTAAATAAGGAAATAAATTAAGTATTGTATTAAATGGTGAGATTATATGTGTTACCTAAAGGTTTGACCAGGCAACTAAGCACTCAGCACTTGCATATCGTTCGGCATGGAGAGTCGTTCAGTATTGTACATGGATCGGCATTCCAGAGTGATCGGCATACATAAGGCGTTCGTCATTCCACACTGCTCGGCATCCACACATCGTTCGGCATGGTAGGAGCGTTCGGCGTACTTGGATCGTTTGGCATGGCAGAACATTCGACAAACGGAGTTGTTCGGCGTCTAGAGATGTTTGACATCAGTCTGTTCGGCATCGATGGTTCGGGATAAATCTGATCGACATCGATGGTTCAGCATCATTCTGTTCGGCATTAGTCCATTCAGCACATCAGTTTGTTCGACATCAGTCTGTTCGGCATCAGTCCATTCAGCACATCAGTCTGTTCGGCATCATTCTATTCGGCATCAGTCTGATCGGCATCAGTCTGTTCGGCACATGTCCACTTAGCTCATCAGTCCACTCAGCTCATCAGTCTGTTCGACATCAGTCTGTTCGGCATTAGTCTGTTCGGCATCAGTCTGTTCGGCATCTGTGGTTCGGCACACAGAACTCACTCTTTCTGGGCCGAGGTATTCAGCTACCAGGCCCACCATGGAAGTCCAACCCAACTTTGTCTATAAATAGAGAGGCAGGGGCATAGTGAAAAGGGACCTTTTTTCGAGAACACTGGGGAGACTTTGCTGCTTTCAAGACTCATACTCATTACTTAGCAATTGTATTCAAGTAGTTGGTAAACAGATTGTATCTGTAATCAATAATCAAGAAAAGCAATAAAGTTTAACCTCAAAGTGGACGTAGGCAGTTACGCCGAACCACTATAAATCTGGTGTTCTCGTCTTTGCATTCAATTTAGCATATTGTCCTTTATTTGAATTTACTTTCATCATTTATCTCTCTACACAATCTTTCTCAACGAGGTTAGGGACCAATTTTGGTGCTAACACTTTGGTGCTTTCATTGAGAATCGAATTCTCAGGCCTCAAGGATTTGCTTTGAAGCTACTGGATTAAATAAATCCCCCAAAGAAGATCCGATTCATTCGTAGGACGTCCGTTGATTCTACTCAGAGTTCATACCAACAACTCTACAATGGCAAGACCACATACCAGATCAGCCTCTCATAATGCGGACGCCCACGAGACTGCTAGCGTACAATAAGCAGGTCCTAGCAATCAGCAAGCAAATCTAGGTGCACGGACTACCACCCAGGACTAGATGTCGGTTGTCACCAGAATAGAGTTCAACGACTTGATGAGAGAACTCAGGGAAAGCAGGAGACAACTCAGAGAGCAGATGCAAGCTAACGCCAACCTCATGGCACAACTCACTCAATAACAGCATCAGAATGCTAGGGGCAATCCAGCTTCTTATTCTTCATCCGACAGCTCGACTTCGTCCGATGAACCTCTCAGGCATAGACGCCGCAAGACTGAAACTACGCAGGCAGGTGTTGCTGTCTGAACAGCCGGGGACCATTTACACCTCGGAGACCGTGACCAAGCCGGAACTGGAAACTTAGGAGCTGGAGTGAAGGTGGAGGCTGGATGCTCGGCTCACCAAGAGGCTAATGATATCGAACCTCAAGATGCACGTTTGGCAGTTCGCCAACAGAGGAGGCATCAGCCTGATCAACCCCGTCAGACAGACTCCAACCTTCCACCTTCCATACAAACCCCAGACTTGACAGCTATGATCAGACAGTTGATGAAAGAGAATCAAGGTTTATCAAATGACGATTGGGGAGTGTCCAGAAGTCATACTCCTTTCACAGACGTTGTTCTACAGGTGGAGTACCCAAGGAAGTTCAGCATGCCAACTATCCCGGCTTATGAAGGAAAGACTGATCCCAGACAGCATGTGATGAGGTACGAATGGATGATGGATTCAGCTAGAGCGAATGATTCAACCAAGTGCAGGTGCTTTCCAATAACTCTATCTGGGATCGCTACCATGTGGTTCACCCGACTTCCTCCGCGGTCCGTATTCAGTTTCGAGAAGTTGGCGAAGAAGTTTATAGAACAGTTCAGGATACATACTACCCGTCCAAAGGACGTGATGTCTCTATCAAGTGTAATCCAAGCTCCTGGGGAGTCGTTGAAGGAGTATTTACAAAGATTCCATGTTGCGGCTACTGAAGTCAGCAATCCCAACGATCATGCAATTCTTATGGCTGTGATGCGAGGTGTGGATCCAGATTCAGAGTTTGGAGACTGGCTGGCAGGAAAGCCTCCAACTACGCTAGAACGTTTTTACTCAAAGACACATCAGTTCATAAGAAGAGAAGAAGCCAGGTGGATAAGGCGAGATAAGGCACCGGGGTCCGTTCAGGAGTCCATGAAAAGCAACAATGCTGTGAAGCAGTCCGGAGATAACTCTGGGAAGGTTCAGGTCAACGTCCAAAACAAGCCCGGGCAATCTAAGGAATCCGGGGGAAGAAATCAAGGGAAGAAGAGAGAAGCGGGGAAATGGAAGCCGAGAATTCCAACCTACAACGAGTACACCCCGCTGAATGCGTCTCTTGAGAACATTTACCTATCAACCTGCAATACCTTTCAATACAGAAAGCCACGTCCAAAGGAGTCGATCGAGGAACAAAAGCTGAAAGGGAAGTACTGCCGCTTTCATGAGACTTATGGGCACAAATACTGAAGAGTGCAGACACCTACACAACGCTATAGAGAAGTTGATTAGGCAGAAAAAGTTACAGGAGTTTGTGAAGAATACACAGGAAGGTGGACAGGGAGTATCCAATCCAGGTCGTGCACCAGCTCCGCATCATCCCGAGGAGCCTGCTTGGACCGTGGGCAGACTAGTCATAAACACGACCATCGGCGGACCTCACCCTACGGATAAGAACTGGCAAGAAATGGAACGGTATGCTAATTCCCTGAGACATGCAGACTTCGAGTGTTGTTCCAACGTGGAGGATGGGACCCCCGCCAAACAGCTATGCATGATGACAGACGATATAGTATTTAGGAGCAGAGATGCTGACCAGGTGGAGGCTCCTACCATTGACCCGATGGTCATATCTGCGACGGTCTGACTAGCTTTTGTGAAAAGAATTTTGATTGATTGTGGAAGTTCTGTCAATATCATCTTCAAGAAGGCTTATGATTAGATGAAGATGGAGACGAAGGATTTAAAGCCATCTAAAGCTCGTATACATAGGTTTAATGGCACCGCGACCGATGCAGTGGGATATGTTGAGTTGCCAGTTGAACTGGGACAAGGTGAGCGAAGGAGGGTGCGAATCCTACCTTTCGTAGTTTTGGATGTAGATTCTCCGTACAACGTGTTTTTGGGCCGACCGGCCCTGGCTGAGTTTAGGGCAGCATTAGCCCCATGGTGTTTGACTTTAAAATTTCCGACCGACAAAGGAGTAGGTGTTGTTCACGGCGACCAGGCGACCAGTCGTGCATGTTATGTGGCTGAGCTCCGAGAGGCCCATTAGAGGGAGAAAGGAAAGGTTGCGGACAATCCCGTCCGCATCCAGCACACTGACAATTGACAAGTAATGCCCGAGCCCTGGCTCGGGCATGATTCTCGGATCTTCAGAGACATAGATCCGAGAGACGACGATGAGAAACCCAGGGAGGAGAAAGCGGCACAGGCTGAATTGACGATTGACATTTCAGTCAGCCGAGATGATCCATCGCGAGTACTGAAGATCGGATCACAACTCAGCCCCGCAATGACTGAAGACCTTAGTGATTTCCTCCGAGCGAATCTTGATGTTTCCGCTTGGACACATTCTGATATGTGTGGGATTTCTCCCGTTATTACGAGTCATATGTTGAACATAGACCCGAAGTACGTCCCGGTTAAACAAAAGAGGAGAGGGATGGACCTGGAGAGGTCCGCTACTCTCAGAGAGGAGGTGGACAAACTCAAAGCCAATGGGTTCGTCCGCGACGCCCTCTACTCTGAATGGGTATCAAACCCTATGCTGGTGACAAAGGAGAACGGGAAATGGAGAACAAGCATAGATTATTCCGATTTGAACAAAGCATGCCCCAAGGACAGTTTCCCATTGCCTAGGATTGATCAGTTGGTCGACTCCACTGTAGGACATGAGCTGTTGTCATTCATGGATGCGTACTCGGGATACAATCAGATCCTGATGCATATTCCGGACCAGGAACACACCAGTTTCGTCACAGACGTTGGGCTATATTGCTATGTAGTAATGCCTTTCGGATTGAAAAACGCGGGAGCGACCTATCAGCGTTTGGTGAATCGAATGTTCAAAGACCAGATTGGTAGAACGATGGAAGTCTATGTGGATGACATGCTCGTGAAGTCACGACAGTCAAACGACCACATTCGAGACTTAGCAGAGATGTTTGATATACTCAGATATTATGGGATGAAGATTAACCCTCTGAAGTGTTCCTTTGGCGTTGCGTCGGGGAAGTTTTTGGGATTCATTGTTAATGCCAGGGGAATTGAAGCTAACCTGGAAAAGATTCAAGCTATTCGAGATGTGCGAGTGCCCAGAACTATAAAACAGGTGCAAAGCTTGAATGGAAAGGTGGCTGCGCTGAGCCGATTTATATCCAGAGCCACGGACAAGTTCATTCCTTTCTTCGATATAATAAAGAAAGGGAAGAGGAATTTTGAATGGACATCCAACTGTGAGGAAGCGTTCCGAGATCTGGTGAGGCATTTGGAGAGTCCTTTAGTGCTGTCGAAACCAGTAGACCACGAGATGTTGTACGTATACTTGGCCATATCCCCGCATGCTATAAGTGCGGCTTTGGTCCGCGAGGAGGACCGAGTCCAAAAGCCGGTGTATTACGTTAGTAAACGTTTAACGGGGGCAGAAAGAAATTACCCTAAAATTGAGAAATTTGCATATTGCTTGGTGATTGTATCACGTAAGCTGCGTCCATACTTTCAAGCACACGCGGTCAGTGTCTATACCGATCAGCCCTTATGGCAGGTACTCCAACGACCAGAAACTTCTGGAAGGATGTTAAAATGGAATATCGAGTTGAGTCAGTTCGATATTAACTACCTGCCACGAAGAGCCATACAAGGGCAAGCATTAGCAGATTTCATCGCTGAGTTTACTGTATCTGACGAACCAGATAATCACAGTGTCATTCCCCCCATTCGATGGAAATTGTACACCAATGGGGCATCAAACGACCGTTGCTCCGGAGCTGGTGTAGTTCTCGTGACTCCAGAAAATCGATCGATTTGTTACGCTTTGAAGCTCAATTTTCCAGCTACGAATAATGAAGTAGAATATGAAGCACTGATCGCTGGCTTAAAGCTCGTTGAAGAACTGGGGGTTAAATCAGTTGAAATCTTTTGTGACTCGCAGCTGGTGGTGTACCAAGTGCGAGGAGACTACCAAGCAAGGGGACAAAAGCTTGCTCCATACCTTGCTCTGGTCCAGGAACTATTGGCGAACTTCGAACATTATGACATTTCGCATGTCCCGCGTGAACAAAACAAGGAAGCCGAGTTGTTGGCCAAATTTGCAAGCACTGGCGATGCGCAGCAGATGGGATTAGTTCTCGTCTAAACCTTACACACTCCAAGCATAGATGTGATGGAAGTCGATTTTGCGTTGGAAACGGAAATCGAGGAGGAGTCGTGGATGACCCCATTCAAACGATACCTGCTAAACGGGACTTTGCCCGAAAGAAGAAGCGAAAGACGACAGGTCATTCGCAAAGCCGCTCGATATGTGATGTAGGGAGGAGTAATGTATCAGAGAGGGTTCTCGGTCCCTTTACTACGGTGCATTGCCCATGATGAGGCAAAGCGGGTCTTGGAGGAGGTTCACGAAGGAGAATGTGGCGACCATACTAGGGGGCAGACACTAGCAAAAAAGATCCTCCGCTACGGATACTATTGGCCAACTGTGAATCGGGATGCTGCAGATTACGCAAGAAAATGTGACAAGTGTCAAAGATATGTGAAAATCCCGAGAGCTTCACCAACAGAACTCACACAAATGGTTAGTCCCTGGCCGTTTGCAATATGGGGAATCTACATAATCGGTTCTTTGCCTATATCCAAAGGTGGTGCAAAATACGCGATAGTTGCGGTCGACTATTTCACAAAATGGGCCGAGGCAGAGCCTTTAGCCACAATCACCTCCAAGAAGGTCATTAATTTCGTTGTACGAAACATTATATGCCGCTTTCGCCTTCCGCGAACCATCATTACGGACAACGGAACGCAGTTTGATAGTAGGGAATTCAAAGATTTCTGTTTAAAGTATGGCGTTGAGAAAAAGTTCGCCGCCGTTGCACACCCGAAAGCTAACGGACAAGTCGAGGACGTGAACAAAATAATCAAGTCCATACTGAAGAAGCGTTTGGAAAAAGCCAGAGGCAAGTGGGTAGATGAACTCCCAACAGCGCTATGGGCTTATAGAACTACCCACAAGTCCGCGACTGGCCATACTCCATTTGCATTGGAATACGGCTCGGAAGCTGTTATACCCGTGGAGCTTGAAGTTTCATCGCATCGAGTGACGTATTATGATCCTAAGACAAATCAGGATCTCTTGTTGGAATCACTGGACTGCATCGATGAATAATGTGAAGAGGCTGAATTAAGGGCGGTAGCATATAGGCACCGAGTCAAGCGATATTATGACGACAAAGTCCGCCCAAGAATCTTTGATGTGGGTGATCTCGTTTTGAAACAAGTTTTTCCGATACCATCACGTATGAATCCCAACTGGGAAGGTCCTTATGTCGTTGAACGGAAACTTGGGGAGGGAACTTTCAAGCTGGCGACCGTTGATGGCGTGACACTCCCACGAGCGTGGAATAGTGAACATTTACGACGTTATTATGTTTAGCATGTTTCTTTTCTGTTTTAGGTACAATTGTTTGTTGTATGTTCTTATTCCATTGATTCTTAGTTTCCTTTTTAGCATGTAATCGGACAATTTAGTTTGTTTCATTAATAAAGGCTTGAAGCCGTCTTTTCCATGAATTATTGATGTTTATTTACCTTATAGTCTGGTGATGAACTACTGGAGTTACATCATTCCATATGATGTACGAACTCGCATAAACGACTCGAATCTCCGAGTCCCCTGAGTGCGGACCGGAGTACTCTAAGTCCCCGGAGCGTGGACTAGAGTATAAACGACTTCAATCTCCGAGTCCCCTGAGTGCGGACCGGAGTACTCTAAGTCCTCGGAGCGCGGACTAGAGTATAAACGACTTCAATCTCTGAGTCCCCTGAGTGCGGACCGGAGTACTCTAAGTCCCCGGAGCGCGGACTAGAGTATAAACGACTTCAATCTCCGAGTCCCATGAGTGCGGCCCGGAGTATTCTAAGTCCCCGGAGCACGGACTAGAGTATAAACGACTTCAATCTCCGAGTCCCCTGAGTGCGGACCGGAGTACTCTAAGTCCCCGGAGCGCGGACTAGAGTATAAACGACTTCAATCTCCGAGTCCCCTGAGTGCGGACCGGAGTACTCTAAGCCCCAGAGCGCGGACTAGAGTATAAACGACTTCAATCTCCGAGTCCCCTAAGTGCGGACCGGAGTACTCTAAGTCCCCGAAGCGCGGACTAGAGTATAAACGACTTCAATCTCCGAGTCCCCTGAGTGCAGACCAGAGTACTCTAAGTCCCCGGAGCGCGGACTAGAGTATAAACGACTTCAATCTTCGAGTCCCCTGAGTGCGGACCGGAGTACTCTAAGTCCCCGGAGCACGGACTAGAGTATTAACGACTTCAATCTCCGAGTCCCCTGAGTGCAGACCGGAGTACTCTAAGTCCTCGGAGCGCGGACTAGAGTATAAACGACTTCAATCTCCGAGTCCCCTGAGTGCAGACCGGAATACTCTAAGTCCCCTGAGCGCGGACTAGAGTATAAACGAATTGAATCTTCGAGTCCCCTGAGTGCGGACCGGAGTACTCTAAGTCCTCGGAGTGCGGACTAGAGTATAGACGATTCGAATCTCCGAGTCCCATGAATGCGGACCGAATTACTCTAAATCCATTGAGCGCGGATTAGAAAATATTCTAAGTACCAAAAATGTGAAACGAGAAATGTACCATTCCAAAGAATGTTCAAACAATATAAGAATGGATTGGGAATTTATGCAACTCATAAGAACTTGAGTTTCGACCACATTTATACAGAAAGTTAAAAAGCAAGAAATTGTTCAAATGACAAAGAAACTAAACTTTATTCAGTTATCCAAAATGGGGTTATACAACCACTCCTCCAAAACTTGGAGTTAAAAATCTATCTACATAAACTACGAAGACAAAAAGTAGAAGTAGTTACATGACCTAAGCAAAACCTCGTTGAACGAGTATAGTGGCTACTTCTTTGGCTTCTTTTTCTTGTCCTCCTTCACTTTCTCGGATGACTCCTCTCCCTCACGTTTCCTCTTGGACTTCTTGCTCGCCAAGGAGGCGGAGTCAGGAGTGGGGGGAGGAACATCCAGTGGTTTGGATTTGCTGGGAAGAATGACTTTCAGAGGCCTATTCAGCGGGTTAGTAAGTTCTAGTATTTGAGGCTCGACCTTGATCTTGACCTTCTTTTTCTTCTCTTCCTCGAGTCGCTCCTTCATACTCACCTTCGAAGTGTGTTCTAAGGCGCCCGTGATTTCGACTTCATAACTCCCTTCAACGGGAGATGAAGTGTCAGACTTGTCATCATCTAGCGCCCCGATCACTTGAGTGTTAGGGCCGGGAGTTACTCCCACGTGAGCAGCATCGCTTGTTTTCCCCGCCTCCTTCTTGGCGTCATCGCTCCTCGGAGTCGGTTCAGGATCAGAGCGGCCTGCATAAAAACATAAAAAACGAACATTAGGACCAATAACCGCTCACAGAAAGCGATAGATATTTGAACTTCTAGAAGAAGAGTTTTATACTAGTTTCTTGCTGGCTTTCAGCTGTGCGCGGAGTTTCACCCTCTAGAATGGGGGATAGCACGTGAATGCCGAGACCGGGATCTTCCGGATCATAGCCGGCATGCTGCTCGAATGGGTCAAGTGCTGGCCGACTGGCCGATTGAGTAGAAGCAGGAGCTGCAGCCTCAGCTCCAGATGGACCAGCTTTGTCGTCTTTCTCTTTTGATAGGGGAGAGCCTTTACCAAAGAGAGCCATAGCTGCAGACAAGTCCGATGGCTCGTTCCCCCTGAGAAACTCTTTCACTAAAGCCTCCTCATCGACCTCCTCAGTGCCCGACTCAACCTTCCTGATCTTTATTAAAGTCTCCCAGGCCTCAGCTAGAGATTCAAGATAACCCTCGCCTAATAAAGTCAAGTCCCGGTGCATGAGGACGCAGGCGCTGTATTCGGCAATCAGCGGGTCAAACATACACTTGACCTCTTCTCTGTCGGCCTCTGCAGCTGCTTCAAGACGGGAGTCGATCTCCTCGGAAGCTAGTCTCTTGCCCTCCTCACGGGCTTCGTCCTTCATCATCTCAACCTTAGAAAGCTCATCATCGAGCTTTGCTTTTAAAAGACGTGTATCGACGATCTCGTTACAGTACCGTTGAGACTCTTCTTGAGCCGCTATCTTCTCTTCCCTCTCCTTAGAGAGTAGCTCCTTCAACTCTTTGACCTGCAGGGCGAGTGTATCCCTTTCTTTTTGAAAAGAATCTTTTTCTAGAGCTAGGGCCCCACTGCATTGGACTTTGACGTCTAGTTCCTTCTTATGGGTCGTCTCTAGACGAGTGACGGCCTCGCAGTCTCCTTAGCACTCTGTTCTGCAGCTTCAAGTTTGGACTTGTACGAAGCGAGCTCTTCGTCCTGGTTCTTGATGATGTCTTTATCAAAGATAGCTTCGAGCTTCAAGCGGTCGATTTCTTATTGACGCTCAACGGATACTTCCGAGACTTTTTTGACCAAATGAACAAACGCGTCATGTTGAACATAGACGTCGTTGTTACAAGCGATGGCACTCTGCTTGACATGCCCTAGAATGTGATGAATAGCTGGGAGGAACTTCAGACCGTCAAAGCAGATTTTGGGAAATTTAGCTTTAAGATCGACCATCTTCTCTGCTATCGTTGGGTCAGCCACAGGAACAAGGGGAGGAGGCTTTGAAAGTTCTGTTCTCTTCCGATGTTCCCGAGATTTCCGTGTGCTTGATGAACCAGAATGTTGATCTCGGGAAACATCGGGTTGAGACCCCTTTTGCGGAGGTTTTTCTCTGTCTGGCTCAGTCTGAGGAGGGAGATTGCCAGAGTATGAAGACTGGGAATATGATTTCTTTCGATAAGACGAATCACGGGGACGGTTGTCTCGATCTTCGTAATCGTCCTTGTCCCTGCGTCTACCGGAGCCTGAATCCCGTCCAGAATGGTGAAATATAGAAGAGCCGTGGAGGCGATCGAATCTGTCGGAGCGCCTCATGTCACCTGCATAGAATAAAAATAACAGCGAGTTAGGAAGAATCGGGGTAATGGCAAAAATTGAAGTGTATGGTGAAGTGCATGGGTGCGTGTGTGTCCTAGTGTTCCCCCCGATGGACCAGTTCCTTTATCTTTACTAACTGGAGTATTATCTCCCTGGACTGGGGCTTGAACTCCCGTGTCGCCTCTAGCGGGCGAATGAAACTGGAGGGCTTCTGGATCGTCGAAACTGTAGTTGAGTAGATCGTTTGGAAGGGTAAGGTTCGACAGGCCCTTCAGAGGACTTTCTAAATGTGATGAGGAAGCTTCTTTCTTCACTGGAACAAGGGTAATGTTAGAAGTTCCACCAATTTTTTCCTTCCTCATCTTGTATGTCGGTTTATTTTTCCCCTTAGAAGGGGAAGATGACGTTTCGATGTCGTGAACTTCAACCGTTGGGTCTTGAATGTGACCGACATTCTCATCCTGTGCTTCGGGTGTCTCAGTCTCCTTAATTTCCCCCTCTTCTGGTGTATTAGGAGCGTTGCGTGCTGAAGACTCAGCCTGTTTTCTCCCTTTGCCAGAGGCAGGCCTGGGAATGGTGACGCCCTGAGGAAGGCTTATCCGACGGCCTTCTGCCAACAGTCCAAGCCTTGTAAGTGACTCATTCGAAATGAGAGTTCTAATGTCCCGTTCTCGGGCAGGAAGGGCTCGAATAGCTTCGACGACATGAGAGTGTCCGCGGCCGTCAGGATGTGGAGTGATACCTAAAAAGATGGGTAAAAGTTAGAAGAGGTACGGCTGCTGCTAAACATGAGTAACGGTTCAAGAAAAAGGCTTACTTCCTTCAACCCATCTCCTCGCAAAGCCTGGAGGACAACGCACATAAAACCATTCCTGTTTATACAAGGCAAACTTGGTCCACGCTCTAGTTAAGATTTGACATTTGTTGTGTGGCTCGAGAAACACAAATGATGGGCTATCCTTCCGCTTCTTGATGCAATATATGTATCTGATATCGTGTGGAGTTGGAAGCCTAGAGAAGACATTCATAAAGAGGATGCAAGTGCTGTAGAGGAATGCATGGCCGTTCGGGTGCAGTTGCGATGGAGCAATGTCGATGTACTGCAGCACATCCCGAAGGAACGAGTTGAATGGTGGCACAGTGCCAACCCAACACATGAATTTGTTACAAGCTGTGTATCCGACCGGGGGCAAGTGCGGACGGTCATGCCCCGATGGGACTAGCACGTCATCAAAAGGGATTCCGTGGACAGAGCTTAGCAGTGGAGTGTACTTTCATTAATCTTTGAAGCAAGTGAATCGACCGGATTGTCCAAGAAAATTGCTGCCTCCAGCGCATCGGGAGCTAAGTCATGTGTAGGGGAAGTTGACGGATTTGGAGTATCTGCGACTTCTCATCGGGAGGATGGCCCGGGCCTATCTGAAATAGTGGCGGAGCTAGATTTTCTAGACATCGCTGATAAGGAATGAATCTAGCAAAGTACCTGTTCGAACTATACTTAAAAAATAATCGACGTTAGAATTAACAATGCGAATATTCCCCCCGTGTAGTGTGTGAACTAGTGCGATCATTCGGGTGTAAACGCTGAGAAATTATAAGTCACAGAATCGATGGTATGAAGTTGAGCATTGAACTATCGTCTTCGAAGATCGTCATCGCTGACCGTCTCCGAAAGCCAGCATTGCAATATTTTCAATCTTGAACTCGGACATTGGCACTGCGTGTTAAAAGATTTAATCCGTTATTATTGGTTTAAGTTCAGGCTTGTGATTATTGAAACTAAGAAGTTATCAGTCCAGATTAGTTCGATATGCTGTTATGCTTAAGTCCATGTCCTTGTGTTTGATGTTTGATTAGGCAAGATGAATAGAGTTCTGATCGGCTTAAGTTCTGTTCGGCTTATAGTTCTGTTCGGCTTAGAGTCCTGATCGGCTTAAGTTCTGTTCGGCTTAGGTTCTGTTCAGTTTAGGTTCTGTTTGGCTTAGGTCCTGATCGGCTTAAGTTCTGTTCGGTCTAGATTCTGTTCGGCTTAAGTTTTGTTCGGCTTAAGTTCTGTTCGATATAGGTTCTGTTCGGCTTAAGTTCTGTTCGGTTTAGGTTCTGTTCGGCTTGACTTTCGTTCGGCCTTTGTTCTGTTCGGCCAAAAATTCTGCTCGGCCAGAAACTCTATCCGACCAGAATTTTGTTCGACCTCTCTTCTGTTCGGCCTGAAGACGAGTGCACGCAGCAGGTCGTGCCGAGTTGATTCACTCGGCCTTCTGCCCTTAACATCATTTCTCTTCTTTTCCTCCATCGCTCGGCATAAGGAAGTCATGCCGATCCACATTAATACGTCTTCCACCAACTCCCTCCTTCAAACACCTCTGCCACCCTCTTCTCTTCTATAGTTCGTCTAACCTTAAACTCCTTTAAAACACCCACACTTCACCCTTAACTCCTCCTGCTCCATGCAATTATTTCTGACATTGATTTTGTAGAGATTCGCGAGTTCGAATCTCATGCTAGGTTTCCTAATCAAAGTGAAGTATTTAAGGAAAAGTTTTTTACCTAAGAAATGAGTCAAAGCTCGGGGGGATTCTGGAGTAGGGAACGTGGTTCTAATTGGATTCAGTTGGTTGGAGAGGGAAGTGAAGCAACGAATGATGTTTGAGAAGGGAAGGGAAAAGTAGATAATTCTCTGAAGTCTGTTGAGAGGCAAAGTTCGTAAATATTGAAAAACGGAGGTTGAAGTAAAGGGGAGAAGGAGAAGGAGCATCGGCTTAAATACAGAGAAGGGAAGTCGAAGAGACTATAATCGATAGAACCGGTCAAATCGACATTGTTCGACATCCAGGGTGCTTGGCATCGACTAGGTCGTTCGGCATCCAGGGTGCTCGGCTTCGGCTGTGTTGTTCGGTATGGGCATATCGTTCGGCATCCGGGATGATTCAAAGCACATCACGTTTAACCACATGATGTACTTTGGGGGGCAAGTGTTACCTGAAGGTTTGACCAGGCAACTAAGCACTCGGCACTTGCATATCGTTCGACAAGGAGAGTCGTTCAGTATTATACATGGATCGACATTCCAGAGTGATCGGCATACATAAGGCGTTCGGCATTCCACACTGCTCGGCATTCACACATCGTTCGGCATGGCAGGAGCGTTCGGCGTACTTGGATCATTCAGCATGGCAGAACATTCGACAAACGGAGTTGTTCGGCGTCTAGAGATGTTTGACATCAGTCTGTTCGTCATCGATGGTTCGGGATCAATCTGATTGGCATCGATGGTTCAGCATCATTCTGTTCGGCATCAGTCCATTCAGCACATCAGTCTGTTCGGCATCATTTTGTTCGGCATCAATCTGATCGGCATCAGTCTGTTCGGCACATCAGTCTGTTCGGCATCATTCTGTTCGGCATCAGTTTGATCGGCATCAGTCTGTTCGGCATCAGTCCACTTAGCTCATCAGTCTGTTCGGCATTAGTCTGATCGGCATCAGTCTGTTCGGCATTAGTCTGTTCGTCATCTGTGGTTCGGCACACAGAACTCACTCTTTCTGGGCCGAGGTATTCAGCTACCAGGCCCACCAGGGAAGTCCAACCCAACTATGTCTATAAATAGAGAAGCAGGGGCATAGTGAAAAGGGACCTTTTTTTGAGAACACTGGGGAGACTCTGCCGCTTTTAAGACTCATCCTCATTACTTAGCAATTGTATTCAAGTAGTTGGTAAACAGATTGTATTTGTAATCAATAATCAAGAAAAGCAATAAAGTTTAACCTCAAAGTGGACGTAGGCAGTTACGCCGAACCACTATAAATCTGGTGTTCTCGTCTTTGCATTCAATTTAGCATATTGTCCTTTGTTTGAATTTACTTTCATCATTTATCTCTCTACACAATCTTTCTCAACGAGGTTAGTGACCAATTTTGGTGCTAACAATATGTAATTAATTGAAATTGAATATGAAATCAGTGATGTATAAGTAGTTATAACATTTGCTAGTAAATACTAAATTTATAAATATGATTAAATTCTTAAAAGTGACAATTGCTTATTTATCGTCTTATTATTTAATCTGTTGAAATTAATTTGGAAATTAATAAAATTAAAATGTAATTAAATATGGCGTTAAATCAAATTAAGATGATAACAGCAGAGCATTAATGTAATAAAAAATGAACTAGCGTCAAATGAATTCATATTGGTATTGGATGATTGAATAATAAGATGAAAATCAAAAGAAAAGAATTTATTGGAATTTAAATTATATTTAACTAGGTTTTATTACAATTGAAATTGAATGTTAAATTTAATGAAATATTTTAATAGTGAATTTAACATAGAAAATTTATTTTAATAGATTATTAATTTCTTTGTAATCTAGAATGATGAAATTGTTAATTACAAAATTTGAATTTAAAAGTAATTGAACCAATTTTAATAATAATTATTTAATTAATGTGAAAAATAGTCATTTTGACCACTGTCTCGGATTTCGATGAAACCAGTTTTATTGGATCCGTAATGGTGAATTATCGTAAGATTTCAAGTTTCGTAGCGATCGGACTTGTCATTTGAATCGTTCGAGCTCGAAACGCGTTGAAAATCAATTTAATGAATTCAATTTGAATAAGCTAATTTAAAAGCTAACTTCTGTATACAATGGAAATTGGGTTTGAAACATGTTCCATTGAATTTAAAAATATCGAAAACATCTATTTCAATATATTGGATGACCCACTTTTTTCGGAAACGGAACGGGCTTTCCGGGTCGTTATTGTCATTTCGAATCAATTCGATAGGTTCATTCATTCTTATCGGGCCTTGTCTATATAAATAGACTTTGTTTCTCAAACCCTAGCAGTCTTTTTGTTTATTTTGTACATACATCAACTTCTATCTGTTCATTTCTTCAATGACAGAAACCAAATTCCAATTACAAACCCTAATTCAATTTCAAATTCAAATCGAAAATCAAACTCCTCAAAACTATATCATATTATATATTGCTAGAAAGCTCTCGACGAACGTAGTCCAATGCAGCAATTTTTTTTTCAATTTGATGCATCGTTTGACCAGAAATTGATGAAGAACCTCAGCTGTCCATTTCTAGGGTTTCCAATCCAACGGTGGATCTTCGTCTTGGGTGCGATCAGCGAGCACTGGTTTGTAGAGGGTGTCAAGGCAAGTCGATCCATGGTCTTCTTTTGTCTCATAAGTGGCCTGAATTTCCATCACTGTCTATAGAAGTGGCGGCAGCGTGCTCAAGGAGGCTGGAAGGGATCGCGAGCGGCGGCGTTCTGGGCGTGAGGTCGACAGGTCCAGGCAATCGATGCTGAGGTGTCTGACGTTGACGAAGTGGCCTATGGTAGGAGGCGAATGGATCTTGGTGGCGGCTGTTTGTCGAGTGAAGAAGCGTGGACGAGCGATGCTATGGTTTGACTGTGAGTAGCGTGTTTGACCCCCTTTTTTTAATTTAAATTGAAATTTTCAATTATTCTAATCATCGTAACTTTTTGATACGAGCTCGAATTCACGCGCGGTTTTCTCCGTTACGATCGTATCGAAATTTCAAATGTCATGGAACTAGTTTGGACGAATTCTGAGACTGTTAGATTTTGGACCATTATTTGGATTTTAAATCGTCGAAAATTCAAAGGTGGGTGTTTTAACCCACTCACAACTACTAAATTGTCTTATGTTAGTTAAATTAAATTTATGATGTGATTGGAAATAGATTGATTGCTGTTTGGTATATTTAAATTGTCATTCCAGTTAATCTGACTTTTATTGAATTTAATCGCCATTTAATTTAATATTAAATTTTAAATTGCCAGTTAAATACCTGTTAATGATAACCAGTTAATTCTTGTTGTTTATTGGCTGATTTAAATGATGATTTTGATGGATGTTTAATTGTTGATATTGGATGATTTGAGGTTATGTTTATTTTATAGATCGTTATCACACTGCAAGTTCCCTTAGTTAATGTTAGGAAAAATCACTATGGGTTGAAATGATACATACCCGAATGGACTTATAGATTAGGAAAAATCGTTATGGGTTGAAATGATAGACTCGAGCGATTTTATGGATTTTGAATTTTATTCGGGATTGCGGGTTGAAATGATATATATCCGTAAATTTAAGTTATTACGGGTTAAAATGATACATATCCGTATCACTTGACCATAGGGTGGAAAATTATATACAGACACCAGATTGGTTAAATTAAATGATTTTAAAATCCTTAAATTTTGAATCCAGTTAAATGTATTTTGTAATAAAAATTGGTTTATATAAACTGAATTATTTTTGAAGATCCAAGCCTTAAATGTTGAAATTGAAATTGGGTTACACGAATTGTTTAAAGGATTTAAATTGAAATTTTAAAGTTGAATTTGAAGTATAAATGAAATTTATGGAAATTGATTTATTGTAAACATTTGAATATAATTTTGAAATCTACTAAATTTAAAGTAGTTTAAATTTACAGTTCAAACATGGATTTGAAATCGATACGGATTTATATGGTTTTATGTAGAATTTGAATAGAAAGATAAAAATTTTGAGTTTTTTGATTTGAAAGTTGGATATGGTCCAGATTTGTGGAAATGAAAGAAATAGTTTAATTTGATATTAATTTAAAATAATAATTAATTTAATATAAACTGTTTAAAAATATATTATTTTAAATTCAGATTTATTTAGATTTTCAAACCATTTTATATCAAACTATTAAACTATATTAAACTTATTTTCTTCTATTTAAACCATTTAAACTATTTCAATCTACATTAAGAAAATTTATTTATTTTAAACTATTTTAATCTATTTTAAGCTATTTAATCAATATTAAACTATTTTAAACTATTTTAATCTAATTTAATATATTTTAAACTATTTAAACTATTTTAAGCTATTGTAATCATTTAAACTATTTTTTAGTATTTTAAACTATTTTTAAACTATTTTGAAACTACTTAAACTATTGATGACTATCTGAACTATTTTCTAAAATTAAAACTGTGCAAGGCTGAATTGTTTAGATTTAAATCTTTGGTTTAAAAGCGAATATGGTTAAATGATGTTATAACCTAAGTTGGCATTAGAAATGGTATTTTCTAGTGAAATGACATATTTTGAGTAAATATGATGATTTTTGAAATGAGGGTTTAACTTATTTTGTGAACATGATTTCGAAAGTGGATATGATTTTGAAAGTGATATAATTTTGAGAATATGATATTTTAATATCAATTATGAATTGATTTTGGAAATGTAAAAGAACCATCTGATGTGAAATAAGTGTTTGGTTATTAAAGAGACCGGGGTCGATATTGTCATACTCTCTGCCAATATCAAAAACCGCTTTAACAACCATGTACATGGTGGAGATTCCAGAATGAAGTAGGATGGTTTGGCGAACGATTCTGTATGAGGTATTATTGTAGCCCTGACTCCCTTGAGTCAGCTTGATGTGGCTAAAACAGGACCTATACCGGGCCAAGTGAGGTCGCTCCTCCGATCAGACACATTTCTTCGATACCATATTATGACTTTGTGATTGATTTGGTGACCACCCCTCGATTTTGATTATGGGAGTGTGTTCTGAGGTGGGCGGTAGTAGCTGCTATGCATTACCACCAATCTAGAAGTGCAAATGGTAGAATCCTACCTTGGCATTGCCTCGCGTACCTTGTCACATGCCTTATTGCGCCCATTACGAGTTTGGTTTGTGTCGTACATATGGAGTGCTCCCTGATAACCCACCAGTTTACGGTGGAGTTTACAGTACTGTATAGACTACGGCATTTATATAAAATGTGTAAAGGAGAATATGGGTAACGCATTAATGCTATTTTAATACTTTACTTTACTGTATACACTATTATAATAGCATATTGTACAATGTATGTAGACAGTTTAACGGATCCTTAGCAGATGGAATCCCGAACACTCTTAAGTTATTGCACTCACGTTAGACACTGGATAGGAGATGTAAAACCCCATAGACATCTCTGAAGTCGTTACACTCATATTTATTTACTGTTGATTTAACTTACATAAGATCTTTTAGTTCTGACTCGGGTGTTTTATCTTTTCATTACGCTCGGGTCAGTCTGAGCTTTTTAGTGTATTGAAGACCATTTATCTATGGAGGACGAAGATGAAGATTTGTATGCTATTTATTATATTTATACTACTGCATCATGTTATTCTGCTACATTATTGATTTATTCCTGTTGTATGTACTCTAATTCTGTATTGTAAAAGTGTAATCAAATGTTATTTGTAAAACAGCTTCATGAATTGTTTATTTGATTATTATATTTTATCATTCCGCTATGAGATTCTGCATTTTGTTTTTCTTTCTTTCTCTGTTTTTCTTATTCACTCCATAACAGTCCTCCCTTTTGAGTAGTTTGAGTTTGACATGTGTGGTTTATTGTCGATTTAAACCGTACAAAAAGGTGGGTTATTACATTTGGTATCGGAGCGAGGTTTAGCGATAACCTTAGCTTTGTGGGATCCGTCTCATTAGAGATAGGGTTATTAATAACCTAGAATGGGTCTGTCTGAGTGTGTATATACGAGAGAGTGTACTTGTTAGTGTTATAAAAATGTTTTTATATTGTGTTAATTTGTTCCGTTTAGTATTTATAAATTTCGATCGGTACATAGGATGCTATGACATCGATAGGGATTTCTAAACACTTAATAGGGCAGACCGACATAATATTGTTTTGAAATATAGGTAAATGAAATTATTTTACCTAGTATTATATTTTGTATATAAATGAATAATTTTATAAATGTATATAATTGTATGTGATATGTTTGTTTTTTTGTTTGTTAGGAAGTGAAATTTTATAAATATTGGTTGCAAAATTGGATTATAAATAAAATAAATATAAATTGGAAATTTGAGAACTTAAGTTCCGAGATTTTTGAAATTGGTTTTCAAAGGATTTTGGAATGTAATATTAGTATTATTTGGAAGTATTTTCGGATAGAAATATTTTCAATATGATTTGAAAGAAAGTTTTAAAAAGGAAATAAGTTCTGTACTCCCCTTTCTATCGTTGGAAAATAATTTCGATGATGAGTGCACGCATCATCGACGTTCATTTTCGAGTTTCAAAATAGAAAGACCGCTGTAGTAGTTTTACTGGATACTTGTTCTGATAAACAAATCTTGATTTTAATTTTCTAAATATGATTTGAAATATATAAAAGATATGAGTATGTATATTATTTCAAAGTGATTTAAATGAATCCGGAATTTGAATTCCTAAGTTTCTGTTAAATTAATGATTTTAATTTAGAAATAAAGTGAAATTTTAATAGTTGGAATCTTCTAAAATGAAAAATTAGAAATTAAGAGTTAAGTGATTAATGAAATGTAAAGAAATTGAAGGTTGTCACTTATAAATTAAAGAGTAATGGAATTTAGAAGATGTAATTATTAAACATTTTGTTAACTAGAATGAATAAAATAAACTTGTGTAACATTCAATTACATTCTTAAAACATATATATAACTTACCAAAAATGTTTAAAAGTTGTAATGTTAAATAGGAATATGTGATAGGATATTATACAAGTAAAACTTAAGTAATGAAAGTTTTCAAATGGAATTATTTCTATAAATAAGAACTTTGATGTTACAAAAATGTTATAAACTTAAGTTAATAATTTGAAATGCTAGTAATTAAATTTAACATAAAAGTGAATACTTTATGTAAATGAATATGAACTTAAGTTAATATTCGAAGCTATTTGTAATTGAAGTGAATAGAAAAAAAGTGAATAATATACTGAGTAAATGATTATAACTTCAGAAAATTTTGAAATGATTCAGAAATAGATTTAATATTCAATAATAATATATTTGAAAGAAATAAATGTGAAAAAGAAATAATCTATTAATGGTGAATAAAAACTGTAAAGAAACTTACATAATATTTCAAGAACTGATTATGGATGATCTAAATAATTGAATGGAAATAACCTATGTAAGTAAAAGAATGTATATTAATGGAAATTGACATGATATAAATAAATGAAAATAAATAAAAATTAAACAATGATGTGAAAGGAAATTAATAAAAATAAACTTAAATAATATTTGAAATTCTTGGTTGTTTTGGTTTATGGGATGTTGGGAAAGGGTACTTCTAACTGTATAAGGATGTATAAATGATCTATTTAGTTATTATCTAGGGCTGTTGAGCATAGGGTACACTTGATAGTTCGTTTATCACCCTTGTACAATTAAAAGTTTTTGAACCGGAACAAACCATTAGTATTGGTTGCTATGGATGTATATATGTCGTTGCATGTAATGGTTGTACGTTTGCAAGTGATTGTTGTTGTGTTATGTTGATTTTGTGACGACCCACATTTCAAAAGGTTTAAATCGATAATAATCCACACATGTCCAACTTAAACAATCCGAAACGTAGATAATCAATGGGGTTAAATAAGAAAAATAAGAAGAGAAGAAGAAAACAAAACATAGAATCTCATAGCGGAAACGATAAAATATAATAATCAAATAAACAATTCATAAAGCTGTTTACTATACATTTGATTATAATCTATACACCTTTATCAGAGTTATAAATATACAGCAAGGAGAAATAATCAATGCACTAGCATAGCATGATACAGGGTATAATAATAATAGTAATATACCAAACTTCGTCTTCGTCCACCAAAGAATAGTCTTCAATACACTGAAAAACTCAGGACTAACCCGAGCGTAATGAAAAGACAACACACTCGAGTCAGGACTAAAATACTCTTATGTAAGTCAAATCAATATCACAAATATGAGTGCAATAACTTAAGAGATGTTACGGCATTTTCCATCTCCTAAGGATCCATTAAACTATTTATATATAATAGTATACGCTATAATAGATAATGTCTATCAGTAAAATAAATATCAAAATAGCGTTAAGGCTTTACATTAATCCACCTTAACACATTTATAGTTTTTAAACCAAATTCGTAATGGGCTCATATAGGGATAAATATGACAAGGCACGCGAGGCAATGCCCAAGGTAGGATTCTACCAGTTTACCCTTTCTGGCTGGTCGTAACCCATCTATGGCCGACCACGACAATCAATCCAAACGACAAAGGTGCACCCATCGAATATGAAATCACAATAGTAATACGAGGGATCAACATCGCTAGAGGCAGCTAACCTTAATGGCCAGACATAGGCTCCTATTTTAGTCATTTTAATTATGACACGAATGTCAAGGCTATCCATCATCGTTCTCTTACTTCATTCCAGTAAACGTCGCCAATTCAACCACTACATTCTGGATATCATCCACCGCTTACACAGTTGTTAAAGTGGATCCAATATTGATAGAGAGTATGCCAATAAGATGCCCCGGTCTCTTTAACAACCCAACGTCGTTTTACACACCGGTTGGTTCTTTTATATTTTGAAAACAATTCATATTTGATATCAAAATAACATATTCGCTTCAAAATCAAATCCATTTCAAAATCATCATATTCGCTTCAAAAATCAAATCCATTCCGAAATCATCATATTCATCTCACAAATCATATTTTACTTCAAAATATCAATTCAGTTCGATATATCGATTTCACTTCAAAATTTGATTCGAATTATTCTTTTGGTTATACTTCACTTTAACCCAATTCGCATTTAAATCCAAGATTTAAATCTAAACATTTCACCCTTTTGACCAATTTGAACTTTATAAAATAGTTTAAATATTTTTAAAATAATTAAATAGTTAAAATAATTTTATAGAAAATAGTTTGAGTAATAAAAATGGTTTATATAGTGAAATAGTTTGAAAAATCAATATAATTTGAATATTGAAAGAATATAGATTTTTAAATCGTTTATACTAAAATAATTCATTTAAAAATATATTTTTTAGCTTCATTTTAGGAAATTTGGGACGTACCCGAATTTTTTTTTGAAATTTCGTATCGTTCTCAGCAATGTTTGAACGATACAAATGTTGGTGAAATTGAACAATCCAAAAAGTGGACACTTGGTTCGATATGAAAGGCGCACAATTGGACCGATACGAAGTGTATCTGAGGATCGATACGAATTGGACGCGTCTAGATCGATACGAAGTGCGATCGATACGAACAGAGCAGTTACGATCGTTACGAACAGAGCAGTTGCGATCGTTACAAACAGAGCAGTTGCGATCGATACGAATAGAACAGTTACGATCGATACGAATTGCGCATGAGTATCGATACGAATTGGACGCAGATGGATCGATACGAACTGCGTGGGAGTATCGATACGAAAAGTGATCGATACAAAAAGTGATCGATATGAATAGCGATTGATACAAAAGTCGATCGATACGAATGTTGTCATATTTTCTAGATGTGAAAACATGGATACGAAAACATGGATACGAAAATCACCATACTTTCTGGATACGAAAACATGGATACGAAAAACACCATATCTTTTGGATACAAAAACATGGATACGAAAATCTTCATATTTTCATGGATACGAAAACATGGATACAAAAATCTACATATTTTCATGGATACGAAAACATGGATACGAAAATCACCATACTTTCTGGATACGAAAACATGGATACGAAAATCTTCATATTTTCATGGATACGAAAAACACCATTTCTTCTGGATACGAAAACATGGATACGAAAATCTTCATATTTTCATGGATACGAAAACATGGATACGAAAATCTTCATATTTTCATGGATACGAAAATCACCATACTTTCTAGATACGAAAACATGGATACGAAAAACACCATATTTTCTGTATACGAAAACATTGATACGAGAATCTTCATATTTTCATGGATACGAAAACATGGATACGAAAAACACCATATTTTCTGGATACGAAAACATGGATACGAAAATCTTGATGAATGTAGTTCCTCTTAGATCTGGAGCAATCTGCATAGAATAGAAGAAACCACTGGACGACAGATCTGGATCTTCTCCTTAGATTTTTGCAATCAACGACGGTAGTAGATCCACAGAGCAGGAGAAAAGCTTGGTTTTCTCAGTGAAAGCACCAAAGTGTTTGTACCAAAATTTGGCACAACACTCTTCGGATGTGTTTGAAGAGATAAAATGAAGAAAGTGTATGTAAAATGAAGCAGATCTAACAAACACACCAATAAACAGATAAGAAAATGCATAGAAAAACACGGATTTAGAGTGGTTCGGCGAATTGCCTACGTCCACTATGAAATGATTGATGTTTATTGAATTTCGCTCGTTGTTTACAAAATATTACAATAGTATGACTGAACTTTGACAATCATTTCGGCAGAATATCAGCGTAGAGAGGCCAAAAGTCCCTTTTCTGTAGGTCCAGGGCTGCTATTTGTAGGCATAGGCTGCAAATATCTCGCTCAGATCTCGGAAGACCTCTTCACTCACGTGGGTGGGCCCACGTGATCGATCTCATGTGATTGCTCTCGGTCCGTGATCGATACGAACAAATTTCGTATCGATCAGGATTTGGCCCAATCGAGTCGAAATTGAGCATGAACATTGTTGATGATGTACGCAAGCTCCTGTGAAAATTTGGTGGTATTTGGACTTGTAGATTGTCAGTTATGATCGATGCAAATTCGGGTTTTATATAGGCCGTTCTGTTCGTATCGATCGAAACTGTCTTGTTCGTATCGATCATCATAGCTCTATTCGTATCGATAGGATTGCTCTGTTCGTATCGATAATCTCTGCTCTGTTCGTATCGATTATTTCTGCTCTGTTCGTATCGATTATTTCTGCTCTGTTCATATCGATTATTTCTGCCTTGTTCGTATCGATTTAACATAGTGAATTTAATGAAATATTTTAATAGTGAATTTAATGAAATATTTTAATAGTGAATTTAACATAGAAAATTTATTTTAATAGATTATCAATTTCTTTGTAATCTAGAATGATGAAATTGTTAATTACTAAATTTGAATTTAATAGTAATTAAACCAATTTTAATAATAATTATTTAATTAACGTGAAAAATAGCCATTTTGGCCACTGTCTTGGATTTCGACGAAACTAGTTTCACACAATCCTCTTATTTACGATTAACTTCTTTTAGATCTTTTATTGAGCGAATACATTTCTATGGAAAAATAGAACATCTTCAAATCGAATATTTTTTAGTAGTATGTCGTAGCTATTTTCATAGAACTTTGTGGTTCTTCAATTGGATCCGTAACAGTGAATTATCCTAAGATTTAAAGTTTCGTAGCGATCAGACTTGTTGTTTGAATCGTGCGAGCTCGAAACGCGTAGAAAATCAATTTAATGAATTCAATTTGAATAAGCTGATTTTAAAAGCTAACTCTTGTATACAATGGAATTTTGGTTTGAAACCTGTTCCATTGAATTTAAAAATATCTAAAACATATATTTCGATATATTGGATTTTTCACTTTCGTTTCAGAAACGGAACAGACTTTTCGGGTCGTTATTGTCATTTCGAATCAATTCGATAGGTTCATTCATTCTTATCGGGCCTTGTCTATATAAGTAGACTTTGTTTCTCAAATCCTAGCAGTCTTTCTATTTATTTTGTACGTACATCAACTTCTATCCGTTCCTTTCTTCAACGGCAGAAACCAAATTCCAATTACAAACCCTAATTCAATTTCAAATTCAAATCGAAAATCAAACTCCTTAAAACTATGTCATATTATATATCGTTGGAAATCTCTCGACGAGCGTAATCCACATCATACATTCGTTTTTCGATTTAATGCATCGTTTGACCATAAATCGATGAAGAACCTCAACCGTCCATTTCTAGTGTTTCCAATCCAACGGTGGATCTTCGTCCTGGGAGCGATCGGTGAGCACTGGTGTGAAGAGGGTGTCAAGGCAAGTCGATCCATGGTCTTTTTTTTGTCTCATAGGTGGCCTGAATCGCCATGAATGGTTGTAGAAGTGGCGGTGGCGGCAGCGTGCTCAAGGAGGCTGGAGGGAATCGCGAGCGACAGCGTTCCGGGCGTGAGGTCGGTAGGTCTAGGCAATCGTGGCTGATGCGTCTGATGTTGACGAAGTAGCCTGTGGTAGGCGTGGCGAATGGATCTTGCTGGCGGCTGCGTGTCTAGTGAAGAAGCATGGACGAGCGATACTACGGTTTGACTATGAGTAGCGTGTTTGACCCCCCTTTTTTTAATTTAATTTAAATTGAATCTTTCAATCGTCCTAATTATCATAACTTTTTGATACGAGTTCGAATTCATGCGCAGTTTTCTCCGTTACAATCGTATCGAAATTTCAGACGTCATGGAACAGGTTTGGACAAATTCTGAGACAATTAGATTTTGGGCCTTTATTTGGATTTTAAATCGTCGAAAATTCAAAGGCGAGTGTTTTAACCCACTCACAAGTAATAAATTATCCTATGTTAGTTAAGTGTGTGATTATAAATTGATTGATTGCTGTTTGGTATATTTAAATTGTCGTTCCAGTTAATCTGACTTTTATTGAATTTAATCGCCATTTAATTTAATATTAAATTTTAAATTGCCAATTAAATACCTGTTAATGATAACCAGTTAATTGTTGTTGTTTATTGGCTGATTTGAGTGATGATTTTGATGGATGTTTAATTGTTGATATTGGATGAGTGGAGGTTATGTTTATTTTATAGATCGTTATGAAACTGCAAGTTCCTTAGTTAATGTTAGGAAAATCACTATAGGTTGAAATGATACATACCCGAATGGACTTATAGATTAGGAAAAATCGTTATGGGTTGAAATGATAGACTCGAGCGATTTTATGGATTTTGAATTTATTCGGGATTGCGGGTTGAAATGATATATATCCGTAAATTTAAATTATTACGGGTCGAAATGATATATATCTATATCACTTGACCATAGGGTAGAAAATTATATACGGACACCGGATTGGTTAAATTAAATGATTTATCTTTAAATTTTGAATCAAGTTAAATGATATTTTGTAATAAAAATTGATTTATATAAACTGAATTATTTTCGAAGGTCCAAGCCTTAAATGT
This sequence comes from Allium fistulosum, assembly GCA_030737815.1. NCBI lineage: Eukaryota > Viridiplantae > Streptophyta > Magnoliopsida > Asparagales > Amaryllidaceae > Allium > Allium fistulosum. Next base: position 774,830,513 of record CM060906.1, read on the forward strand.
TGAAATTGAAATTGGGTTACATGAATTGTTTAAAGGATTTGAATTGAAATTTTAAAGTTTAATTTGAAGTATAAATGAAATTTATCGAAATTGAGTTATTGTAAACGTTTGAATATAACTTTGAAATCTACTAAATTTGAAGTAGTTTGAATTTACAGTTCAAACATGGATTTAAAATCGACATGGATTTAAATATTTTAATTGAGAATCTGAATTGAAAGATAATTTTTTTGAGTTTTTTTATTTGAAAGCTGGATATGGTCCAGATTTGTGAAAATGAAAGAAATAGTTTAATTTGATATTAATTTCAAATAATAATTATTTTAATATAAATTGTTTAAAATTATATTTTTTTAAATTCTGATTTATTTATATTTTCAAACCATTTTATATCAAACTATTAAACTATATTAAACCTATTTTCTTCTATTTAAACCATTTAAACTATTTTAATCTACTTTAAGCAAATTTATCTATTTAAAACCATTTTAATCTATTTTAAGCTATTTAATCTATTTTAAACTATTTTAATCTATTTTAACTATTTTAAGCTATTGTAATCGTTTAAACTAATTTTAGTATTTTAAACTAATTTTAGTATTTTAAACTATTTTGAAACTATTTTGAAACTACTTAAACTATTTATGATTATCTAAACTATTCTAAAATTCAAATTATGCAAAGCTGAATTGTTTAGATTTAAATCTTTGATTTAAAAGCAAATATGGTTAAATGATGTTATAACCTAAGTTGGGATTTGAAATGATATTTTCTAGTGAAATGACATATTTTGAGTAAATATGATGATTTTTGAAATGAGGGTTTAACTTATTTTGTGAATAAGATTTCGAAAGTGATAATGATTTCGAAAGAGAATATGATTTCGAAAGTGATATGATTTTGAGAATACGATATTTTGATATCAATTATGAATTGATTTTGGAAATGTAAAAGAACCATCCTGTGTAAAATAAGCGTTTGGTTGTTAAAGAGACCGGAATCAGATATTGTCCAATATCGAAAACCACTTCAATAACCATGTACGTAGTGAAGATTCCATAATGAAGTGAGGTCGCTCCTCCGATCTGTATGAGGTATTATCGTAGCCCTGACTCTCTCGAGTCAGCTTGATGTGGCTAAAACAGGAGCTATACCGGGCCAAGTGAGGTCGCTCCTCCGATCGGACACATTTCTTCGATACCATATTATGACTTTGTGATTAATTTGGTGGCCACCCCTCGATTTTGATTATGGCAGTGTGTTTCGAGGTGGTGGTAGTAGCTGCTATGCATTACCACCAGTCCGGGAGTGCAAATGGTAGAATCCTACCCTGGCATTGCCTCGTGTGCCTTGTCACATGCCTAATCGCGCACATTACGAGTTTGGTTTGTGTCGTAACTATAGAGTGCGCCCTAATAGCCCACCAGTTTACGGTGGAGTTTACAGTACTGTATAGACTACGGCATTTATACAAAATGTGTTAAGGGGGATATGGGTAACGCCTTAATGCTATTTTAGTACTTTACTGTGGACACTATTATAATAGCGTATCGTACTATGTATGTAGATAGTTTATTGGATCCTTTGGAGATGGAATACCGAATACCGAACATTTCTTAAGTTATTGCACTCACGTTAGACACTGGATGGGAGATATAAAACCTCGTAAACATCCCTGAAGCCGTTACACTCATATTTATTTACTTTTGATTTAACTTACATAAGATCTTTTAGTTCTGACTCAAGTGTTTTGTCTTTTCATTACGCTCGGGTCAGTCTGAACTTTTCAGTGTATTGAAGACCATTTATCTCTGGAGGACGACGATGAAGATTTGTATACTATTTATTATATTTATACTACTGCATCATGTTGTTCCCCTGCATTATTGATTTATTCCTGCTGTATGTACTCTGATTCTGTATTGTAAGAGTGTAATCAAATGTTATTTGTAAAACAACTTCATGAACTGTTTATTTGATTATTATATTTTGTCATTCCACTGTGAGATTCTGTGTTTTGTTTTTCTTTCTTTCTTTGTTTTTCTTATTCACCTCATAACAATCTTCCCTTTTGAATAGTTTGAGTTTGACATGTGCGGTTTATTGTCGATTTAAACCGTCCAAAAAGATGGGTCGTTACAACAATGGTTATGGATAATCATATTGGTTTATAACGATCAAATTAATATGCAACCATTTTCCAATCGGAAATGCAACAAACAAGCAATCAAACAATTTAACTAACATCCAAACAATTGATAAAGATTTATAACATCATAGATGTGATATGATAAAATTAAATGTGAATTAAACTCACCGGAACTTCTTTGAAAACTTGATACACTTTGAAATTCGGGAAGCTTGGAAACCACAAATTCTTCTCGAAAATGGGTCATTTTGCACTCGACTTTTGGACCCTTTCCTCTTAGATTCTGGAAAAGTGATCAAAGGGAAAGTTTTAGATAATTCTTTCCTCTATCATTTAAACAATAGAATTACTCAAAAGAGTTAAATTTTGAGGAAGTTATAGCCAAAACAGTGAGGGGTATTTTCGGACATCAAAATCTAGGTTCAAAAACACTCTTGCAAAAAATGAATTTTTGGAGCTTCTAAGCTCGAAATAAGAAAAAGTGGTAAAAAAAAGTTGTAGCCACTGGAAATATACATGGTTTTAAGAAAAGAAAATCTAGTTTTGGAGTTTTTTGTAAGAAGTTACGGTCGAAACCATTTCGGGTAGAATGGAAGAAATTTAAATGGAAAAGAAGGAACCTTTAAACAAGTTTTTAAAACATTTAAAAGTTAATTTTTGAAATCTTAAAGCATGAAAAGTTATTTTGGAAGCCATTAAAAGGTTTCATGAAGCTTTAAGGAAGATAAGAGAACAGAAAATAAAAATAAAATGAGTAAGAAAGGTGAAAAATTAGTTTTATATGAAATAGAAATAGTAAATTACCTTTTTACCCTCATGTACTCTACTCTCCACACATGCATGACATGTCACACCCTCTCCTCTACCTCATACATTTCAGCCCACACCTAGCCACCCTCCCATCAAATCAAAGTCAACATGCATAAGTACTCTAATGTACTTATGTCTCCTAATGACGTGACATTCTCTTTTTATTTTTTTATTATAGGTTCCAAAGTGTCACATCATCATTTTCCTAACTTAATTAATTACACGTAACCCTAATTAAATAACTAATCTATGTTTATAACTGCAATAACCCGGTATTTCGAACCGTTCAAATCGACAATCATCCACTCATGTCAAACTTGAATTGCTCAAAACAACATACTGTTAATTTATATTTGGCAAAACCTAGCATATATAGTAAATAAATCAATCACAGAATCACAAACACAAAGTAATATAAAAATAAGTAGCGGAATATATAAATAGTAGTTCATGAAGCTACTATATAAACATCAGAGTTTAAAAAATATACAACAGATATCCAGTATATAGAAGTGTCAATACAAAAGAAATGACAAGTATGCACAAAACAACTGGAAGCTCAGTAGATATAAGACAGATCTTCAAGCAAAACTCTCAGCTCCAAAGGTGAGTCTCAAATGCTGTAACACTCGGTTTGATTTGAGCATTAAGCAAAACATAAAACACTCGAGTCAGGATTAACATTCTTATACTAGTTAATCAACTCAAGTGAAATGTCTAAGTGAATTACAATATAACTTAAAGGACGTTTGGGATTTCCATCCTCTAAGGATCTGTGGAACTATCTACTATGTAGTAATATACGCTATTATAATATGTCAATCGGTAAAGTAAAGTATTAAAATAGCGTTAAGGCGTTACCCATATCCCCCTTAACACATTTTATATATTCCCGTAGTCTATACAGTACCGTAAGCTCCACCAAACTGGTGGTTTACCAAAGGGCACTCCATAGGTACGGTACAAAACAAACTCGCAGAAGGCGTGATAAGGCATGTGACAAGGCACGCGAGGCAATACCTAGGGTAGGATTCTACCGTTTTGCACTCCCGGACTGGTGGTAACGCATAGCAGCTACTACCGCCCACCTCGAGACACACTCCCAAACCAAAGGTGCACCCAAATCAAATCAAAAAGCAATAGAATGGTATCAAAGAAATGTGCCCGATCGGAGGTGCGACCTCACTTGGTCCGGTATAGCTCCTATTTTAGCCACATCAAGCTAACTCATGGGAGTCAGGGTTGCATTAATACCTCATATAGAATCGTCGCCAAACCATCCTACTTCGTTTTGGATTCTCCACTACGTACACAGTTGTTAAAGTGGTTTTCGATATTGGCAGAGAGTATGACAATATCCGATCCCAGTCTCTTTAATAACCAAACGCTTATTTCACACCTTGGTCATTTACATTTCAAATAGCTCATACTTCATATCAAAATATCACATTCGTTTAAAAAAATCCTATCACTTAGAAATCGTATTTACTTTCGAAATCATATCTCTTTCGAAATCATGTTCACTTTCGAAATCATATTCACTTAAAAATCATAACCACAAAATGGTTTAAACCATCATATCAAAATATTCGCATTTAAATCCATTAAATCTAAATCATAACAGTTCCAACTTAAACAGTTTAAATATAGAAAATAGTTTATATATATTAAATTAGTTATAAATTAAAAATAGTATATATATTTAAAAATAGGTTATAGATTAAAATAGTTTTATATATTGAAAATAGTTTATATATATATATAAATGTATATAAAAATATAGTTTCAAATTAGAACTGTTTTTCCAATTTCACAACCAACTCAAATCAACTTTAGTTCCACAACCCAATTTAAATCAATTTCAGTTCAACAATTTCGAATAAAAAGGTCAGAGGTTCGATCCAAATACTCATTAAAATCATCTTTAATTTATATTGATTTCAAATCCAAGTTTGAACTATAATTTTAAACCATTTCCAATTCAATAGATTTCAAAGTCCAAATATTCAAACCATTTACAATAACTCAATTTGGTAAATTTCATTTATATTTCAAATTCAACTTTAAATTTATCTAAATTTGAAAACATTCACTTAATCATTTTAATACATTTTAATAAAATCTCAAATTACCAATTTAACAAAAATTAAATATCTAACTTTAATTATATTTAATTTGAAATTATTCACTTAATCATCTTTTATAAATATTAAAAAAATCTCAAATTACAAATTAAAATTAAAATTAAAATTTAATATTCAATTAGAATTTTATTTAAATTTTAAACATTCATTAAATCACCTTTATCAAAATCAAGTTATTAAGTAATAAAATCATATCTTTAAAATCTCAAAATCAATAAGTTCAAATCAATTCTTATTTATATCCAATTCTTAAACAAATAATATTTCAAATCAATTTCAATTTATCTTTCCAACCATACTTTATTTAAGTTATTAAAAAATCTATTTTTAAAATATTAATATAATTTATATAAATACTTAAACATATTATATATATATATACACACACACTAATTAAATTAAATTTATTAAATTAAATCTTATTGTTAAATTTTATTTTATATTAAATCTTATTTTATATATCTGAAAACAATAAAATTATAAGAAAAATCTTAAACTTTATATTTTCAAAACTAACTTATAAATTTATAATTTCCAAATATTTTTTTTTTTAAAATCTAAATTTTACACATATATTAAAAGTAAAATCTTTATATTATATTTAAAAATCAATATTTATTAAAACTCGCATATTTCCTTTCAAACTTTGGAAATCATTTCAAAAATAGACCAATGGTGTCCGTATATAATTTTCTATCCTATGGTCAAGTGATACAGATATTTATCATTTCAATCCACAATTTAAATTTAATATTTACATGTATATATCATTTCAACCCACAATCCCAAAATTCAAAATCAATGAAAATCGCTTGGGCTTATCATTTCAACCCATGATTTTCCCCTAATCTATAAGATCGTTCGAATATGTATCATTTCAACCAATGGGTATTTCTAAACTAACAGGGAACTTGTAGAGTGAGAACAAATATGATAATAATAAAACATATCAACAACATGCATATATCATCAGTAACAAATTTAAATATAATATATACTACAGGTTATGAAGTCATAGGTAAACAATTGCAGATAATGGCATATCATATTTAAAAATTAAATAACTAACTATTCAAATTTAACAGCATATTTCAATTGTCATTTCATGTGAAATAAATTTACTAAATATAAGAATGTTAGTCGTGAGTGATTGCTCACCTTTCGAGGCTAGAGAAATAACAAGAATGAGACGTCGACAGACATGGATAAGCATGGATCGATAAACGGGACTGCGACAATCTAGAAAACCGATGTTGTAATCTTCAAACAGCGGCAAAACACAACAAAGAACTTGAAATTCGAAATCGATGAACCATATATATATATATTAAAAATAATAAAATCATAAGTAAACCTTAAAATTTATATTTGAAAAATAAAAACATAAATATTCAACATATTATACATATATAAATTATTCCGAAATCTATTTCAAATCTTATTTCATATAAAATAAGTAATAATAATAATAAAGTTATAAATAAAATTTTTATAATTTACATTTTGGACTTAACTCATAATTTAAATTTTAGATCATATAATTTAGAAATCGACATATTATACATTCATACGGTTCAAAATAATAACATTTATATAAATATAAACACATATAATTATTATAACATATACATACTAATTGAAAAGAAGAAATCTATAATAGAACTTTATAAACTTAATCATACTGGTATATATATATGAACTAACAGTAAACCAATATACATATAAAAAAATTTCTCTTTCCTTAAAAAGTATTTATAAAACACAAATATTAAAATCAAAATGTCCATTACCAATTCATTTAAACTCAATACGTATAAAAAATGCAAACATATATATATATATATATATCATATTTAAATCAATACTAAAATCAATATATATATATATACACACTTCATGAAATATGTTATATGTATACTAATACACATGAAATATATATACATACGAGACATAAATATATATATATATATATATATATTTGTAAAGCCTGGTTGCACAGTTGCCGAGGAGAGGGGTGAAGTGAGAGTTGCAGGCGGTAGTAAGGCTGCTGGTGGAGGAAGTCTCAGGCAGCGTACGGGTTGAAGGGTTGGAAGGCGGGGATGTACGGTGGAAACATGGAGGCGATTCTGGGTTGAATGGGCCAGGGGAGTTGACTACGTGCTATTGTGGGAGGTGGAAGGGGATGCGGCCAGGTAGCTTGGCAATAGGGGAGGGTGCGTGGGTGGCTGCGCATGCTATGGGGTTGTGGAGGGAAGAGTAGAAGGATGCAGGGATGTGGAAGTCAATCAGGAGGAGGAGGAAAGTTGACACTGTTGTGTGGTGATGGGGAAAAATTTGGGAGATGGTGGCGTTGCTGGTTGAAATGGATGGTCACGGGTAGGTCAGTGGGTGGCCAACTTGGTCGATGTGAAGCTTTTGCGCGTGGGGTTGTTGTGTGTCATCGGTGATGGAGTGTGGATCCAGTTGCGTGGAAGGCTTTGGCGGATAGAAGGGTTGTCGCGGTGACGTGAGTTTGTGGGGAAAAGGTGATGGCGATGGTGGGTTTGGCGAAGATGAACAAGGCATATTGAGGAGGCTTGGTCGGAGCAACAGTCGAGCATGAGTAGGCTGTCTCGAAGTAGCGTTCAGGAAAGAGGGGAAAGTTCCCGAAGCAAAAATGAGTGCATTTTTATTATATATGAATTTTTTTTTAAAATGAATGAAGAAGATGAAATAATGAAAGGACGCAAGCATATATATTAAAATTCATGGGATATATAGGGTCAAATGTGAATTCAGGTAAAATAATTAAAGCAAGTGTTGCTTGGATTACACGGCTGGCAATTGAAAGATAAGGAAACAAATGGCTCAAATACGGAACTGATACGACAAATCATTACATCGATTTCGCCGTGTATCGAACGTCAAAATACATGAATAAATATACTGTGGAGATCGGCCCGATTAGATGAACATAACAGTACACAGATATCAGCGATATGATCATCCTGTCAAAAGTCGATATTCGTTGCCAAAATGCTGCTAAACCGTCGAAAATAAGATAAACGGGGATAGAGCAGTCCAAATTTGGAGAAATGAAATATGACGACTCACTTAGAAAATGATTTACAATTTTATTATATAAAATATTCAGATTTTAAAACTATTTTATTTTCATCAAATTAACTGATTTGAAATTGAAATTGAAAATTTTACCCAACAGAACTAACTCTCATATTTTCGAATAAAAATTTACTATTTGCTATGATTAAATAGACGTATTCCAAATATCAAATTTTTATTTCAAAATTTTAATAATTTATTTTTGTGAAATTTCAATTAATTATATTATCAAATCGTTAAAATTTCTGGGTCGTTACACTCTCCCACACTCAAAACTTTTCGTCCCCGAAAAGGAACGAGATAGGAGAATAGAATCAACTAGAAAGAAAGATAGATTCAAAATTCATAATACTAGATACAACAATTAATTTAAAACCATATAAATTTCATTTTTGGACATCTTATTACTTTCATTTATATTGTATATTATTTAATTACACATTCTCATAAACATTTTAACTTTTGAATATTTCAGGCAAGTTATATATGTTTTAGAATGCAATTGAGTATTATACAAATAAATATTATCCTAGTTCAACTATTTCAATTTGTTTTAATTCCATTTCTAATGTAAGACACTCCAATTATTTAAAAAATTTGCTTCATTTCAATAATTTAAAATCATTACTTAATATAAACTTAAGAATTTAACTTTCGGTTTCAGTTCAAACCATTTTGAAATAACTATATACACACATATATATATTTTATACATCATATAATACTCAAGAAGTTCAAATCAAATCCATTTTCCCAAACAAAAGTGTAACAAAGCCGCTATGAGGTCTCTCTACCTCGAGACTCGAAAATGAATGTCGATGATGCTGCAGTCATCACCGAAATTATTTTCCAACAGCAAAAGAGGAGAGTACTGACTTACTTCTTTTAAAAATTCATTGGAAATAATTTCTATTTGAAAATACTTTCAAATAGTATATTTTTCAAAACATTGAAAACCAAATTTAGAAAAGCACAGGAAATTAAATTCTCAAATCCTTAATTTAAATTCATTTCATTTGCAAAACAGTTTTATAAACTGTGTTTCAAAATTTCATCTCCTTATAACATATAACAATAGTTAATCAGTTTAGAAATGTTGACAAAACAATAAATGATAATATAGTATTATCATTTCTAACAACCAATTCATATAACTATCTAATTTCAGAAAATTATATTCCTATATATAATATAAAGTTATTCCATTTACCAAACTTCGAAAAAAATATTGTGTCGGTTTGCTCTGTTCAAGTGTTTTGGAATTCCTATTGATAGCGTTGGCCAGACGAATCGATCGAAACCCTAAATTCAAACTTACTCAAACAACACAATATAAAACATTTTTATATTAATTACAAATACGCTCCCTCACAAGATGATTCAAGAATGGATTATAAAACAAGGATAGCGATTCAATTTTTGAGGGACCCTAATCGAAGAGACCTTTATCAACGTAGATAGATCGAAAAGAAGGTAAGATAATTAAATTACAAAAGAGGAAAGATGCATAGACTTATATTAATCGCGGGTGACCTTAACCGGGTCAACCGAGACTCCAGGAAAGACGAGAATATCATCAACGAGAATGGGGACAAACTCGTTGAGAACATCGCAGAAAATGCAATTTATGAGATCGACAAAGAAGGCAGGAGCATTGGTTAATCCATAGGGGATGCCTAACCATTTATAGAAACCATTTGTCCGGGAAGACAATAGGTTGAGCTCCAGGAATAAGGTCAATGCGGAATTAATCAATTTCCCGCTAGAAGGTAGAGGAGTGGCTTCACCAAACATCAGGATAATCCCTGACTATCGAGGTGGAGTCAAGATCACAAGGCTGAGAATCACGAGAAGATAAATTGCCTGCATAATCCTGAGGCAATCGACATTTGATTACGAAAGAATTTTCCTAGTTGTCTACTAAAGAACCGATTCGGGGTTAGCAAGGGATAACAGCAGCAAAACCTATGACATAGAAATCTCCAGTGAATCGACGCCTATTGTAAAGGAGTTTCACCCCTTTACAAATCATATTAAAGTTGGCGGGACCGCCAATGGGACTAGACACACCCAAGGATGAAGTTGCCAATTAAGGTGGCAAGATGTGCTCGAATTTATTACAGAGATCCAAAGAAATAGAGCTATGGGATGCTCCAGTATCAAAAGAACATGAACAGGAAGGGACATGAATGGGTTTTAGAACAAAGGGATAGTTCCAAAATCCGAAAGAAATCCTAATCCAGGAGGATCCTAACAAAGAATTTCAAGCTCGAAAGAATATGATTCTATAATTGATTCTACTCATTCTAGGGTATTACTACCCTATCTCTAATGAGTTTTTACTCCATATGCTAGGTTTTGCCTAAACCAGAGCTCTGATACCAACTATAACGACCCGGTATTTCGAACCGTTCAAATCGACAATCATCCACTCATGTTAGACTTGAATTGCTCAAAACAACAGATTGTTAATTTATATTTGGAAAAACTTAAGCATATACAGTAAATAAATCAATCACAGATTCACAAACACAGAGTAATATAAAAATAAGCAGTGGAATAGATAAATAGTAGTTCATGAAGCTACTATATAAACATTAGAGTTTAAAACAATATACAACAGATATCCAGTATATAGAAGTGTCAATATAAAAGAAATGACAAGTATGCACAAAACAACTAGAAGCTGAATAGATATAAGACAGACCTTCAAGCAAAACTCCAAGCTCCAAAGGTGAGTCTCAAATGCTGTGACACTCAGTTTGACTCGAGCATAAAGCAAAACACAAAACACTCGAGTCAGGATTAACATTCTTATACTAGTAAATCAACTCAAGTGAAATGTCCAAGTGAAATACAATATAACTTAAAGGATGTTTGGGATTTCCATCCTCTAAGGATACGTGGAACTATCTACTATGTAGTAATATACGCTATTATAATATATCTATAAGTAAAGTAAAGTATTAAAATAGCGTTAAGGCGTTACCCATATCCCCCTTAACACATTTAATATTTTCCCGTAGTCTATACAGTACCGTAAGCTCCACCAAACCGATGGTTTAACCAGAGGGCACTCCATAGGTACGGTACAAAACAAACTCGCAGAAGGCACAATAAGGCATGTGACAAGGCACACCAGACAATGCCTAGGGTAAGATTCTACCGTATTGCACTCCCGTACAGGTGGTAACGCATAGCAGCTATACTACCGCCCACCTCGAGCCACACTCCTAAATCGAAGGTGCACCCAAATCAAATCACAAAGCAATAGAATGGTATCAAAGAAATGTGCCCGATCGGAGGTGTGACCTCACTTGGTCCGGTATAGCTCCTATTTTAGCCACATCAAGCTGACTCACGGGAGTCAGGGTTGCATTAATACCTCGTACAGAATCGTCGCCAAACCGTCCTACTTCGTTTTGGATTCTCCACTACGTACACAGTTGTTAAAGTGGTTTTCGATATTGGCAGAGAGTATGACAATATGCGATCCCGGTCTCTTTGATAACCAAACGCTTATTTCACACTTTGGTCATTTACATTTCAAATAGCTCATACTTCATATTAAAATATCACATTCGTTTAAAAAAATCCTATCACTTAGAAATCGTATTTACTTTCGAAATCATATCTCTTTCGAAATCATGTTCACTTTCGAAATCATATTCACTTAAAAATCATAACCACAAAATGGTTTAAACCATCATATCAAAATATTCGCATTTAAATCCATTAAATCTAAATCATAACAGTTCCAACTTAAACAGTTTAAATATAGAAAATAGTTTATATATATTAAATTAGTTATAAATTAAAAATAGTATATATATTTAAAAATAGGTTATAGATTAAAATAGTTTTATATATTGAAAATAGTTTATATATATATATAAAAATGTATATAAAAATATAGTTTCAAATTAGAACTGTTTTTCCAATTTCACAACCAACTCAAATCAACTTTAGTTCCACAACCCAATTTAAATCAATTTCAGTTCAACAATTTCGAATAAAAAGGTCAGAGGTTCGATCCAAATACTCATTAAAATCATCTTTAATTTATATTGATTTCAAATCCAAGTTTGAACTATAATTTTAAACCATTTCCAATTCAATAGATTTCAAAGTCCAAATATTCAAACCATTTACAATAACTCAATTTGGTAAATTTCATTTATATTTCAAATTCAACTTTAAATTGAGTGAATATTAGGCACGCATCCCTAAAAGCAAACTTAATTCACTAAAACTCCTCCCGCAAGAAAACATACTTTGCAGGTCCCTGTTTTTCATTTCGGATGTTTTTTCCCTAAAATACCCCTCCGCTTCTTGCACAATTGATTTTAATAACGAGTTTATTTTTCTTGATTTCATCTTCTTCTTCATTGGCGAACTTATGTTTCTTGATTTCATCTTCTTCTTCAATGGCGAGCTCAGCTTTCTCGATTTCAATGGAAAACTACAATTATACACAATAGTAGTAGAAATGTCTGCAATTATATGCAATAGTTGCAGACATTTCTACAACTATATCATATAGTTGTAGAAATATCTGCAACTATATGCAATAGTTGCATACATTTCTGCAACTATATGCAATAGTTGCATTTCTGCAAATATGCAATAGTTGCAGAAATGTCTGCAACTATATGCAATAGTTGCAGACATTTCTGCAACTATACCGTATAGTTGCAGAAATTTTTGCAACTATATGCAATAGTTGTAGACAATTCTGCAACTATAGCATATAGTTGCATTTCTGCAAATATGCAATAGTTGCAGAAATTTCTGCAACTATATGCAAAAGTTGTAGACATTTCTACAACTATATCCAATAGTTGCAGACAATTCTGCAACTGTAGCATATAGTTGCATTTCTGCAAATATGCAATAGTTGCAGAAATTTCTGCAACTATACCATATAGTTGTAGACATTTCCGCAACTATAACATATAGTTGCAGAAATTTCTGCAACTATATGCAATAGTCGCAGACATTTCTACAACTATAGCATATAGTTGCATTTCTGCAAATATGCAATAGTTGTAGAATGTCTGCAACTATATGCAATAGTTGCAGACATTTCTGCAACTATATTAGTTGCAGAAATGTCTGCAACTATTGCATATAGTTGCAGACATTTCTGCAACTATATCATATAGTTGCAGAAATGTCTGCAATTATTTCCAAATGTTGTAAATTTGAAAAAAAATCGAAAGTGTTCAAAATTTGCTGAATTGTCTGCAAATATATGAAATCATTGCACCTTTACTACAAATTTGAATTTTTGGTATCAACAATGGATCACATTTTAAAGATCATAAAATTTGTGATTTTTTTGGTGAAAACGGTATGTTGATCCGATTTTTCTACATAAAGTTATACGCGTTTGGAATGTTAAAAACATAAAAGGGTATTTGGGTCTTTTTGCGTGCGCGAATTTGAATATAGGGACCAGAAATGTAAGTTTACTTTGGGAAGGATGTTTTCTCTATTTTGAAACTTATTAGGGATGTGAGCCAAACATACCCTTAAATTTATCTAAATTTGAAAACATTCACTTAATAATTTTAATACATTTTAATAAAATCTCAAATTACCAATTTAATTAAAATTAAATATCTAACTTTAATTATATTTAATTTGAAATTATTCACTAAATCATCTTTTATAAATATTAAAAAAAATCAAATTACAAATTTAAATCAAAATTTAATATACAATTACAATTTTATTTAAATTTGAAACATTCATTAAATCACCTTTATCAAAATCAAGTTATTAAGTTATAAAATCATATCTTTAGAATCCAAAAATCAATAAGTTCAAATCAATTCTTATTTATATCCAATTCTTAAACAAATAATATTTCAAATCAATTTCAATTTATCTTTTCAACCGTACTTTATTTAAGTTATTACAAAATCTATTTTTAAAATATTAATACAATTTATATAAATACTTAAACATATTATATATATACACACTAATTAAATTAAATTAATTAAATTAATTAAATTAAATATTATTGTTAAATTTTATTTTATATATTCAAAATAATAAAATTATAAGAAAATTCTTAAAATTTATATTTTCAAAACTAACTTATAAATTTATAATTTCTAAATATATATATTTTAAAAAAAATCTAAATTTTACACATATATTAAAATTAAAATCTTTATATTATATTTAAAAATCAATATTTATTAAAACCCATATATTTCCTTTCAAACTTTGGAAATCATTTCAAAAATAGACCAACGGTGTCCGTATATAATTTTCTATCCTATGGTCAAGTGATACGGATATCTATCATTTCAATCCATAATTTAAATTTAATATTTGTGGGTATATATCGTTTCAACCCGCAATCCCAAAATTCAAAATCAATGAAAATCATTTGGGTTTACCTTTCAACCCATAACGATTTTCCCCTAATCTATAAGATCATTCGAGTATGTATCATTTCAACCCATAGGTATTTCTAAACTAACAGGGAACTTGCAGAGTGAGAAAAAAATATGATAATAATAAAACATATCAACAACATGCATATATCATCACTAACAAATTTAAATATAATATACACAACCGGTTATGATGTCATAGGTAAATAATTGCAGATAATGGCATATCATATTTAACAATTAAATAACTAATAATTCAAATTTAACAGCATATTTCAATTGTCATTTCATGTGAAATCAATTTACTAAATATAAGAATGTTAATCGTTAGTGATTGCTCACCTTTCGAGGCTAGAGAAATAACAAGAATGAGATGCCGATAGACAAGGATAAGCATGGATCGACAAACGGGATTGCGAAAAGCTAGAAAACTGATGTTGTAATCTTCATACAGCAGCAAAACATAGCAAAGAACTTGAATTCAAAATAGACGAACCATATATATATATGTATGTATATATATATATTAAAATAATAAGATCATAAGTAAACCTTAAAATTTATATTTGAAAAATCAAAACATAAATATTTAACATATATACATATATAAATTATTAAAAATCTATTTCAAATCTTATTTCATATAAAAAAAGTAATATTAATAATAATAAAGTTATAAATAAAGGTTTTATAATTTACATTTTGGACTTAACTCATAATTTAAAGTTTAGATCATATAATTTAGAAATCGACATATTATATATTCATACGGTTCAAAATAGTAATATTTATATAAATATAAACATACATAATTATTGTAACATATGCATACTAACTAAAAAGAAGAAATCTATAGCAGAACTTTATAAACTTATTCATACTGGTGTATATATATATATATGAACTAATAGTAAACCAATATACATATACAAAAAATTTCTCTTTCCTTGAAATAGTATTTATAAACCACAAATATTAAAATCAAAATGTCCATAACCAATTCATTTGAACTCAATATGTATACAAAACGCAAATATATATATATATATTTATATATATATCATATTTAAATCAATACTAAAATCAATATATATTTACTTCATGAAATATGTTATATGTATACTAATATGTACTATTATATGTATACTAATACACATGAAATATATATACAAACGAGACATAAATAAATATATATATATATATATATATATTTGTAAAGGCTGGCTGCATAGTTGTCGAGGAGAGGGGTGAAGTGAGAGTTGCAGGCGGCAGCAAGGCTGCTGGTGGAGGAAGTCTTAGGCGGCGTACGGGTTGAAGGGTTGGAAGGCGGGGGTGTAAGGTTGAAAAATGAAGGCGGTTCTAGGTTGAATGGGCCAGAGGTGTTGACCGCGTGCTGTTGTGGGAGGTGAAAGGGGATGCGGCCATGTAGCTTGGCAATAGGGGAGGGTGCGTGGGTGGCTGCGCATGCTATGGGGTTGAGGAGGGTGGAGTAGGAGGATGTAGGGATGTGGAAGTCAATCAGGAGGAGGAGGAAAGTTTACACTATCGTGTGGTGATGGGGAAAAGTTTGGGAGATAGTGGCGTTACTAGCTGAAATGGATGGTCGTGGGTAGGTCAGTGGGTGGCCGAC
The DNA here is from genome assembly GCA_030737815.1 of Allium fistulosum. Taxonomy (NCBI): domain Eukaryota; kingdom Viridiplantae; phylum Streptophyta; class Magnoliopsida; order Asparagales; family Amaryllidaceae; genus Allium; species Allium fistulosum. Next base: position 774,846,761 of record CM060906.1, read on the forward strand.
TTGGTCACTGTGAAGCTTTTGTGTGTGGGGTTGTTGTGTGTCATCGGCGATGGATTGTGGAGCTGGTCGCATGGAAGGCTTTGGCGGATAGAAGGGTTGCCGCGGTGACGTGAATCTGTGGGGAAAAGGTGGTGGCGATGGGGGTTTAGGGAAGATGAACAAGGCGTATTAAGGAGGCTTGGTCGGAGAAACAGTCGAGCGTGAGTAGGCTGTCTTAAAGTAGCGTTCAGGATAGAGGGGTAAGTTCTCGAAGCAAAAATGAGTGCAGTTTTATTATATATAAATTTAGTTTTTGTTGCGACCAGAAAGTTTCAACCATTCGCATCCATACATGTCGGATTTGAATTGCTCAAAATATCAGATTGTTAATTTAAATTTGGCAAAACTCAGTATATACAGTAAATAAATAATCACAGAATCACAGACACAGAGTAATATAACAATAATGCAGCGAAAATAAAAGAATAGTAGTTCATGAAGCTACCATATATATAACAGAGTTAAACAAGATACAACAGAAGTCACGAGAACATAGGTGTCTCAATACAATAGTCAAATACAAGATCTGAATACATCACTGAAATCAACTGAATAACTGAAAGCTGGATAGATAGCTGGATCTCCAAGCGAAGCTCCAACTCCAAAGGTGAGTCACAAATGCTGTATCACTCAGTCTGACCCGAGCGTAAAGCAAAACACAAAACACTCGAGTCAGGATTAACATTCTTATATCAATAAATCCAACTCAAGTGAAATAATAGCTGAAATACGAGTAACTCAAAGGATGTTTGGGATAACCATCCTCTAAGGATTAGTTAAACTATCTACTATATAGTAATATTTCGCTATTATAATAATGTCTAATATAAAATAAACATACTTTTTAATAGCGTCAAGGGGTTACCCATATAGCCCTTAACATGTAATAGTCCCAGTAGTCTATCCAGTATTAGTATACTCCAAAATCGAGGGCTACCCTCAATACTCCACAGGCTACGGGAGAAATCCAAACTCGTAGTAAAGCTCACTATGGTAGGTAACACGACGCAACAAGGCAATGCCAGGGTAGATATACCAATTACGCATCCGGGCTGGTGGAAACGCATAGCAGCCACTACCGCCCACCTCGGAACACACTCCCAATCAAAATTGAAGGGTGGCCACCAAATCAATCACAAAGTAATAGAATGGTATCGAAGAAATGCGTCCGATCAGAAGTGCAACCTCATTGGCCCGAGAATCGCTCCTGTTTTAGCCACCTTATGCCAACTCACGGGAGTTGGGTCCATGTATATACCTTTAGGATCGTCGCCACCATCCTACTTTATTCTGGAATCTTCACCGCATACACAGTTGTTAAAGTGGTTTTCGGTATCGACAGAGAGTATGTCCATATCCGATCCCGGTCTCTTTAACAACCAAACGTTATTATAACACCGTGGTCATTTCAAAATAGTTTATACTTCAAAACCAAAATATCATTTCCATTTTTAAACTATATCAAAACGATTTCATTTCAGTTCAATATATCATTCCTAAAATCATATCACTTTCCAAAGTTATAACGCTTTCGAAATCATAGTCTTTCAAATCAAAACACTTTAGAAATCACAGCTTTGAAATCATAGCATTTTGGAAATCATAACACTTTGAAATTACAGCATTTTGGAAATCATAACATTTTTGAAATCATAGCATTTTGGAAATCATAACACTTTCCTCTTAAATAGTTTAGATGTTAATAACAGTATATAAAATGAAATAGTTTATAAAATAGAATAATTTATATAAAATAATTATAAGTCAAAACGATTTATATTAAAATAATTAGTATATTAAAAAAATAGTTTATATTAAAAATAGTTATAAAATAATATAAAATAATTTTAAATATACTTTAAAATACTATATATAATAAAATATTTTTCCTCAAATTTCACAAATCGATTCAAATCAATTCGAATTCTGTGACGACCCGACTTTCCACTCCCGGAAAATCGCATCGACAGTAAGAAAGAAAGGGGTGAGAAGTAGAAAAGAAAAGAAGAGAAAGAAAACAAACACAAATACTCACAGCGGAAACGGAATAAAATATAATATATCACATAACTATTACATAGTATCATATACATCATCTATCAGAGTTATACAGATTACACATCACATACTAGACAGTTATAAACATCTGTCTAGTTATTACATCTCAATACAAAACAAGGATCTAAACAAGATCAACACAGTGGAAACTACTATCTATATCTACAACGCTGAAGCCTCCTGCTCCATTGCTCCTCCACAATTCGTCAAGGCTAACCTGAATCCCTTGGCTACTCGTAAAAATTTGAGTACCCAAGAGTTTATAAAACAGAAATAAACACTTGGGTCAGACATGGGTCTGGTGTGAGTAACAGGTTAAACTTGCTTAACTTCAAAACCTTTAGAAAGAAAAGGTATCACGTAAGACTCCCCACAAATAAACATGGGTAAGTTTTTACCTTACGCTAACCAAAACATTTGATAGGAAATCTGATTTTATTATAATAGGGTCTAGGGTTTTCAAGTAAAATATAGAAATAGCTGAAATGCTTACATCTCACATTCCAACATAGTTGGGCACAACTAATACGTACGGCACTTATTGGAGTTTGGATTCCATACAATGGCAGGGCTACTGGGGTACCGCCCGTCACAGTACGTGGCCTAGATCACCGTACCGAGGATCACTCCCAATCCCCTGCAACACAAGGTCGGAACATCCCTTACTGGATAATTCCCGCACAAGATACCTCACGGTTGGGATCAGCAACCGCACCACTAAGTCGAAAATAGAAAGGGACATCTAGACAGAGGTAACCTTGTCCTACTTGGGTGCTACCCACTAACCTTGCTGCACCTCCCCTGTTTTAGCCATTCCTGGTTTGTGAGGCTTGAGGTCACGATTACCTTAGAAAAGAACACATCACTTAGAATGCTCATCGTCCACCTGACGATGTGCTGAAAGCATTCAATCCATACAAGTTCGTTCCGGTTTCGAACGAAACCGAAGGCATTATCTCGTTACACTCGTTTTGGAATCACCCTCATAGTTAACGACAATAACCCTTGCACTCTGAATCTTCATCTTCACTTGATTCACGACCTATCGTAAATTTGGATCGATGTGGTATTCGGGTCTCCAGACCTGGAAATCCGGTATACGGAAACCCGATCCCGGTCTCATCGAAATCCAAAGCGTATCTTTTAAGGCCAAGTTGTTTTAAAGGTTAAAACAATTCAATTCAATTATCTTTATACACATAGAAGGATAATTCACAATAGATAATCAACATTATCAGATAATCCATATTATCATCACAATTCAACTAAACATCCATATCACACAGCATATATCTCATCAGAGATATCAATCAAAGTCAAGTATCCAATACTAACATCCATTCATAAGTAATGATTTATATAATCTTAATTTAAATTGAATTAAATTAATTACTTCATTTTATAAATCCTTCTTACTTAACCATTAATTAATTACAATCCATTAATTAATTATCCTCTAATAATTCATTTCAATTAATCATCTTGATTAATTATCTTTTGATTACATTCAAGTAATTTATTCTCAATTAATTACTTAAATTAATTATCCTTAACCACTTATAGTAATTAACCTTTAATTACATCAATAATTAATTAACTAAAATTAATTAAGTTAATCAACTATAATTAATTACATTAATCCTTAATTAATTATATTGATTAATTACTTCATTTATTAATTATTACTTAATTAACCAATCTTAATTACATCATTAATTATATTAATTAATGATCCTTAATTACAACTTAATTATTAATTACTTAATTAAATTAATTACATTAAGTAATCAATCTTTAATTAAACAACATTTATTAATCATCTTGATTAATCTCATCTAGTAATTAACTCCCCTTAATTACTTTTATCAACTAAATTAATTACTCCTGAATTAATTTCTTAATTAATCCCTTGATTAATTATTCAAAGTAATTAACTCAAATTACTTCTATTAATAAAATCATTTATTCAACTAATTACTTCCAGTAATTATCTTATTATTTACTTCTCTAAATAATCTTACTTTAATAATTACATTAAGTAATTATTATTAAATCACCTCTTGATTTTTCTAAATTAATTAAACTTAATTAATTAATTTAACTAAATCAACTTAACTTCAATTAATTACAATAAGTAATTAATTCTTAATTACTTCCAATAAGTAATTACATTTAAACAATTTCATAAATGATTATTCTTAAATTAATTTAACTAATTAATTATCAAAATTAATCCCATTAATTAATTATTTAATAATCCATAGTTAATGACCTTCATTAACAATTATTTAATTACTTTTCTTAAGTAATTAACTTAGATTAATTATTATTAATTCTAAATTAATAAATCTTAATAACCAATTTATTAATCTCTAATTACTAAATTAATTAAGTGTCAACCATAACTTAATTAATATTTAATTACTTATTAATTAATTCCTAACCATTAATTAATATTCTAATTATAATCCTTAATTACAAATAATTATTCTAATTAATTAATCTTAATCACTAATTAATTAGTTTAAACCATTAATTACCTATTTAATTAATCCAAATGATTAATTAATCAATTAAATTAATTATCCATTAAATTTCCTAATTAATTCAATGAACACAAATCTCTAATTACTTTAAGATAAAACATTTTCTTATCAAAGGTTAAATTATCATTCTTAAATACATTTGAAGACATCCATTTCAAATTAACTTTTAAATTTCATTTTAAATTCTAGATTTAAAATGAATACTAATTTATCTTTTACAATGTTTTAAACAACATTTCTAAAACTCTTTTAATTTACAAGTTAAAGAAATACTCATTTATAAAGAAGTTTAAAAGGTGCTAACAAATTCATATTTAAATTTATTTTAAATCTCAATCTAAGATTCAAAACCCAACTTGAATCCATATATTTAAATCTTTGATTTAAATTTCTGTTCAGTTTTAAATTTAGTTTAAAGTTTAAACAGACAGTTTTAAAAACCTGTCAACACTAAAACTCTCGAACCCAACCTAAATTGCTTCGAGTCGCAACCCTAAATTCCCCGAGCTAGCTTCGAGTCACTCGCCTACGTATCTACTTCGAGTCGAACACGATGAAAACGAATTCCCAACTCGAGTGACCTCATCTTCCCCAATGCTACCCACAGCACACTAGAACGAAACAACGTGCATGTGCACGTGCACCACCAACTTCGACCACCGGAGATCGTAGCGACGACTCTCGACAACCAATCCTACCCACTCCAATACTCACGTGAACCCAGATTTCAAAATCCAAACACGAATCGAAATTCGACCATTCTCGATCAAAACTGGAAGCACCAATGTCGGAAATTTCCCCCATCGTTGACGAACTCCGCCTCGAGAAGCCACGCCGTCCTCACTGAAGCTTCGCCTCGTCCTCCTGCAATGATCCCCCACATCGCGATCGTGTCCGGCTCCTTCACGGCGGCACAAATTCCTGGAGAAAATATCGACCCAAAACAGGGAAGAAAACCCTACAACCTTGTCGCTCCACTTCCACGATTATCTGAAATTCCTGCCATTATTTTTCCTGTGACCACCCGGCCTCCAACTACCTCCACTCGTGATTTCGAGATCCAAACATTTTCCGATCACCAGATTTTGACTAAATTACAAACCCCGTTCTACTCGCATTTTCTCATGATTTAACAATCTAAAAATTGTGATATGCATATTAAAATTCGTGATTTTCAATCACGAACACATTCATGCAATTCAAATCAAAAATTAAGTTGGTTGATTTTTTTATCATATATGTGAATTCCTCTGTTATTTCTATTTTAAAAATTATTTACTAAGTTTAATTCCCTGAAACCATTTTTATAACTAACATTACATTAAAACAAACAACTTTTATTTAAACATCAAAGATTAATATGAGATCAATTTGGAGATTTGAATTTTTGTTTGTTGTTTGGACAGAAATCATAACAGAGTCAGGCTATATTCATATAGACATAAACATTTATATTCATATGCACAATCATTCATATATATATACATGCATCCATATCATAAACATATACAACCATATTCTATAGCAATTTAATTATAGGGTCAGATTTAGAAACTGTTTTTAAAGTATGGTTTACTCACCAATTTATAGGCATAGAACAGAGAGCATATTCCAGGTTTGTTTTACTTCACAGGCATTCAAACACACATAATACAACATGCATTCAATTCAATTCAATAATCCAGGAAGACATCTTGATTTTCATACATATATCAAAGAGAAGAACAAGATTTAAGTTGTTTTTAAAATCTGTTTACTCACCTGTTTTAAAGATGAACAGAGCCTATTATTTTGAAAAGCTTTTGAAACTGAGAAACTTGAATTCCTCTTTGAATCTTTAAACTTGCATGCCTCATTTGATTTAAAAACTTGAATTGCTGGGGCTTTACTGATTGAATTTAGAACTGCATGCATGCTTGCCTCCAGGTTGAAGAAATGAATGCAGACAGTTTGAACTGATTCCAGAGATGAAAAGAATGCAGACTGGCCTTTGAATTGGATTTGAAAAGAATTTCAGGCTGAAGACTTTATTACTTGCTTTAGATCTGAAAATGGTTTCAGGGTATTGTTCTTTGATTTGGAAAAGAATTTCAGGGTTTGATTTGGAGAAGAATGTTGCAGGTTGATCTTTGATTTCTAGTTTGAGGCATTTTTAAATGATTTCAGATTTTAGATTAGAGGATTGCATTTGAGAAGTGGTTACTGATTTATTTCAGATGTGTATTTGAGAAAGATTTGAGTTTATCTTCTTTTGAAAAGGAGAATAGAAAGAATGGAATAAAGAAATGCAAATGTATATATGTAAGTAAATTGTGATTTTATAAAAATAAAAGAAAATAAAAATAAATGAAGACACTTGTCATTTTGAGTTTATCTTTTATTTACACATGTTAAGACAAGGCTTTAGATAAAGACACATGTCCTTTAAGTAATTTTTACATATTTATATTTATTTTTAAATGTAAATAAAATGCCTTTTCTTATTATTTAAATACTTATCTATATATATAAATCACTTTTTAGACAAACAAACTAATTATATTTATAAATAAAAGTTATACAAATATTCTAAATCCAAATCAATTTAAATATTTATTCTTTTGAATTTCAAAACTTTAAATTCAAATTCAAATCAAATTAAATTCTAAGATTCAATTTAAAAATTAAGTTATATATATATACACTTATATAACTACTTATCAATTTAAAAATATAACAATTCCATAGTCTTTTAAAATCCATTCATATTTATAAAAATAATACATTATACTTATTATTTGAAAATAACATATTTGATACTTATTTAATTAGATTATTAAATTAAATTCAAATTTTATTATCAAAGATCATCAATATCAATTTAATTATTTAACAGATTATTAAATTGATATTGTTAAAATTTCCGGGATATTACATTCCTCCCCCCTTAAAATAATTTCGTCCCCGAAATTTAAAACAAAGGTAATTTAATAATCTTATTAAAGATTTTAATTTAAAACACAAGCATATACTATCATCCATATGCTAGCAACCATAGCAACCAAATCATCCAATCAAACAATTCTAACTATCTAGACTAAATTCTAGATAAAATTCCTCGAGTTTCCCCAAGTATATATATATATACCGGGATACTCGCTCTACAAACAATCTAAACTACTAAGCTATAGATCTCCTACTTATCTAGATTTATAGAACTAAACAGAATATCAGACTACAGACGAGTCTGACTCAACTACCAAACTTCCCAAACTGCAGATTCTAAAACCAGAGATAGATCAAATACGTACTCCCTCAGAGATACGTAAAACTCAATGAATTCCAGTTATCCAAACTGACAATTCAATTCAGAAGTCCAAACACTTATCCAAATCAGAACACAGACGAGATCCAAACACAACTCTACTTCACAACATTAGTAGATTCCAAACTTACTTCTCCTATCCAGAGATACACTCCAAACTGCTTTCGCTGCACCACTCTGATCTGAAGTAGAACACAAGCACAGACTGGACAACTCACTCCAGAAATAAGGTTTACTGATCCATAAAGAAAACTCAGATATTCCAGCAAAACTTGAGCTGCTTTGCCAAACTCTATCTCTAGGAAAACATCCTTCAACTAGACTGAACCACTGGTATCACTCATGGAATCCAGTCGATAAGAAAACTCAACCTTCAGATGCGGACAACTCTTGACTTCCTTGAAGACATCCAGAAAAATTCTGACAACCCAAGAGAACACTCAGACAATCGCAAGTCACTTTTGCGATCAACCCATCCTAATTCCAAACAGACTGTTCTCTCTTTACCAATCAGAACAGCTTACACTTATTTATCCAATTTATCGAAGAAATGGATCCACTCTGCTGCTTCTGAACTTCACTTCCAGAAAAACTGCTCATCCAGAAAACTTTCTGCCAACATAGAACACTCCGAGTCGCATTGCTGCCACAAACCAAAGACTTCTTATCCGAAACTCCTCGAGAAACTCGGACCTCAAAGCAAATAGAAACACCCCAGTGGACTCAGCCACAATACCGAAACAGACTCACTTCTTCAAACTTGTTCCAGAAGAAACATCTTCAGAAACGTCCATAGCCACCGTGTCTCATCACACAGCTACTACTTCCTGAGGTTACCAAAATACCATCACTCTCTTCAGCTCATCCAATAGATCTACTCTATTCATCCAACTTCAAAGATAAACTCTAAACCATAACTGGTTTCCTTCAGAGATCGGTGAAATCTTTACACCACAACAAAGTTCACTCGAGACAGTATTAGGTCTACAGTCTCGTCAGATATACTTCCAACCTCAACACTCAAATTCTAACTATTGGTAGTCGTGTTATTCACATTACCACCTTATCTACCTTTATAACTTATATTGGAAAACCCGAACAGGTAACCCAACAAATAGGTAGAAATATATATATATATATTAAAAATGATACTTTTTTATATAGAAATTATATCTGGGTAAAATTATTTCATTTACCTCTTTAAAACAATATTGTGTCCGTTGGCCTGGTTCAAGTGTTTAGAGATCCCTATCAATAACGTTAGCTACTCGTATTGACCAGAATCCATATACCACTCAACCGATCAATTAACACAATATAAAATCATTTTTATATAACTAACAATTACGCGCTCTCAAGATAGACACCACTTCAGAGCCTAGGTATTCACTCAACCTACTGCTCTGATACCACGTGTGACGTCCTAGGCTTTTCAACCTTCAGCAACGGTTCACGACCGGTAGGCTTTTCAACCATCCCAGCCCCGCTGTGGCTCACAGTGATACCTCGGGTTTGCTTTTACGGCCACCCTCTCGAGTCGCAACCAACCCCAAAAGGCCTTATACTACCCCCGGGGACATGTAGGGGTAAGAGTCTCCCGTTCGCCACCTAACACAAAGCGAGAACCCCCTATCACGCTGTAATGTAGCAAACCCGATCCCGGTCTCATCGAAATCCAAAGCGTATCTTTTAAGGCCAAGTTGTTTTAAAGGTTAAAACAATTCAATTCAATTATCTTTATACACATAGAAGGATAATTCACAATAGATAATCAACATTATCAGATAATCCATATTATCATCACAATTCAACTAAACATCCATATCACACAGCATATATCTCATCAGAGATATCAATCAAAGTCAAGTATCCAATACTAACATCCATTCATAAGTAATGATTTATATCATCTTAATTTAAATTGAATTAAATTAATTACTTCATTTTATAAATCCTTCTTACTTAACCATTAATTAATTACAATCCATTAATTAATTATCCTCTAATAATTCATTTCAATTAATCATCTTGATTAATTATCTTTTGATTACATTCAAGTAATTTATTCTCAATTAATTACTTAAATTAATTATCCTTAACCACTTATAGTAATTAACCTTTAATTACATCATTAATTAATTAACTAAAATTAATTAAGTTAATCAACTATAATTAATTACATTAATCCTTAATTAATTATATTGATTAATTACTTCATTTATTAATTATTACTTAATTAACCAATCTTAATTACATCATTAATTATATTAATTAATGATCCTTAATTACAACTTAATTATTAATTACTTAATTAAATTAATTACATTAAGTAATCAATCTTTAATTAAACAACATTTATTAATCATCTTGATTAATCTCATCTAGTAATTAACTCCCCTTAATTACTTTTATCAACTAAATTAATTACTCCTGAATTAATTTCTTAATTAATCCCTTGATTAATTATTCAAAGTAATTAACTCAAATTACTTCTATTAATAAAATCATTTATTCAACTAATTACTTCCAGTAATTATCTTATTATTTACTTCTCTAAATAATCTTACTTTAATAATTACATTAAGTAATTATTATTAAATCACCTCTTGATTTTTCTAAATTAATTAAACTTAATTAATTAATTTAACTAAATCAACTTAACTTCAATTAATTACAATAAGTAATTAATTCTTAATTACTTCTAATAAGTAATTACATTTAAACAATTTCATAAATGATTATTCTTAAATTAATTTAACTAATTAATTATCAAAATTAATCCCATTAATTAATTATTTAATAATCCATAGTTAATGACCTTCATTAACAATTATTTAATTACTTTTCTTAAGTAATTAACTTAGATTAATTATTATTAATTCTAAATTAATAAATCTTAATAACCAATTTATTAATCTCTAATTACTAAATTAATTAAGTGTCAACCATAACTTAATTAATATTTAATTACTTATTAATTAATTCCTAACCATTAATTAATATTCTAATTATAATCCTTAATTACAAATTAATTATTCTAATTAATTAATCTTAATCACTAATTAATTAGTTTAAACCATTAATTACCTATTTAATTAATCCAAATGATTAATTAATCAATTAAATTAATTATCCATTAAATTTCCTAATTAATTCAATGAACACAAATCTCTAATTACTTTAAGATAAAACATTTTCTTATCAAAGGTTAAATTATCATTCTTAAATACATTTGAAGACATCCATTTCAAATTAACTTTTAAATTTCATTTTAAATTCTAGATTTAAAATGAATACTAATTTATCTTTTACAATGTTTTAAACAACATTTCTAAAACTCTTTTAATTTACAAGTTAAAGAAATACTCATTTATAAAGAAGTTTAAAAGGTGCTAACAAATTCATATTTAAATTTATTTTAAATCTCAATCTAAGATTCAAAACCCAACTTGAATCCATATATTTAAATCTTTGATTTAAATTTCTGTTCAGTTTTAAATTTAGTTTAAAGTTTAAACAGACAGTTTTAAAAACCTGTCAACACTAAAACTCTCGAACCCAACCTAAATTGCTTCGAGTCGCAACCCTAAATTCCCCGAGCTAGCTTCGAGTCACTCGCCTACGTATCTACTTCGAGTCGAACACGATGAAAATGCATTCCCAACTCGAGTGACCTCGTCTTCCCCAATGCTACCCACAGCACACTAGAACGAAACAACGTGCACGTGCACGTGCACCACCAACTTCGACCACCGGAGATCTTAGCGACGACTCTCGACAACCAATCCTACCCACTCCAATACTCACGTGAACCCAGATTTCAAAATCCAAACACGAATCGAAATTCGACCATTCTCGATCAAAACTGGAAGCACCAATGTCGGAAATTTCCCCCATCGTTGACGAACTCCGCCTCGAGAAGCCACGCCGTCCTCACTGAAGCTTCGCCTCGTCCTCCTGCAATGATCCCCCACATCGCGATCGTGTCCGGCTCCTTCACGGCGGCACAAATTCCTGGAGAAAATATCGACCCAAAACTGGGAAGAAAACCCTACAACCTTGTCGCTCCACTTCCACGATTATCTGAAATTCCTGCCATTATTTTTCCTGTGACCACCCGGCCTCCAACTACCTCCACTCGTGATTTCGAGATCCAAACATTTTCCGATCACCAGATTTTGACTAAATTACAAACCCCGTTCTACTCGCATTTTCTCATGATTTAACAATCTAAAAATTGTGATATGCATATTAAAATTCGTGATTTTCAATCACGAACACATTCATGCAATTCAAATCAAAAATTAAGTTGGTTGATTTTTTTATCATATATGTGAATTCCTCTGTTATTTCTATTTTAAAAATTATTTACTAAGTTTAATTCCCTGAAACCATTTTTATAACTAACATTACATTAAAACAAACAACTTTTATTTAAACATCAAAGATTAATATGAGATCAATTTGGAGATTTGAATTTTTGTTTGTTGTTTGGACAGAAATCATAACAGAGTCAGGCTATATTCATATAGACATAAACATTTATATTCATATGCACAATCATTCATATATATATACATGCATCCATATCATAAACATATACAACCATATTCTATAGCAATTTAATTATAGGGTCAGATTTAGAAACTGTTTTTAAAGTATGGTTTACTCACCAATTTATAGGCATAGAACAGAGAGCATATTCCAGGTTTGTTTTACTTCACAGGCATTCAAACACACATAATACAACATGCATTCAATTCAATTCAATAATCCAGGAAGACATCTTGATTTTCATACATATATCAAAGAGAAGAACAAGATTTAAGTTGTTTTTAAAATCTGTTTACTCACCTGTTTTAAAGATGAACAGAGCCTATTATTTTGAAAAGCTTTTGAAACTGAGAAACTTGAATTCCTCTTTGAATCTTTAAACTTGCATGCCTCATTTGATTTAAAAACTTGAATTGCTGGGGCTTTACTGATTGAATTTAGAACTGCATGCATGCTTGCCTCCAGGTTGAAGAAATGAATGCAGACAGTTTGAACTGATTCCAGAGATGAAAAGAATGCAGACTGGCCTTTGAATTGGATTTGAAAAGAATTTCAGGCTGAAGACTTTATTACTTGCTTCAGATCTGAAAATGGTTTCAGGGTATTGTTCTTTGATTTGGAAAAGAATTTCAGGGTTTGATTTGGAGAAGAATGTTGCAGGTTGATCTTTGATTTCTAGTTTGAGGCATTTTTAAATGATTTCAGATTTTAGATTAGAGGATTGCATTTGAGAAGTGGTTACTGATTTATTTCAGATGTGTATTTGAGAAAGATTTGAGTTTATCTTCTTTTGAAAAGGAGAATAGAAAGAATGGAATAAAGAAATGCAAATGTATATATGTAAGTAAATTGTGATTTTATAAAAATAAAAGAAAATAAAAATAAATGAAGACACTTGTCATTTTGAGTTTATCTTTTATTTACACATGTTAAGACAAGGCTTTAGATAAAGACACATGTCCTTTAAGTAATTTTTACATATTTATATTTATTTTTAAATGTAAATAAAATGCCTTTTCTTATTATTTAAATACTTATCTATATATATAAATCACTTTTTAGACAAACAAACTAATTATATTTATAAATAAAAGTTATACAAATATTCTAAATCCAAATCAATTTAAATATTTATTCTTTTGAATTTCAAAACTTTAAATTCAAATTCAAATCAAATTAAATTCTAAGATTCAATTTAAAAATTAAGTTATATATATATACACTTATATAACTACTTATCAATTTAAAAATATAACAATTCCATAGTCTTTTAAAATCCATTCATATTTATAAAAATAATACAATATACTTATTATTTGAAAATAACATATTTGATACTTATTTAATTAGATTATTAAATTAAATTCAAATTTTATTATCAAAGATCATCAATATCAATTTAATTATTTAACAGATTATTAAATTGATATTGTTAAAATTTCCGGGATATTACAAATTCCAAATTCAAATTTAATCAAATCTAAACCATCAATTTCAATTCAATTAAACATTTCAAATTATATCGATTTCAAATACTGATTTGAACCACAAATAAACCATTTCAATTTCAATATATTACAAAGCTTCAAATATTCCACATTTCAAAACTAAATTCGATAATTTTATAAATATATCAATTCACTTTTCTATTATTTAGTTTTGAAATATTTACTTAATTATTTCAATATCATTTGAATACAACTTCAATTTACAAAATATCCCATTTAAATTTATATAAGTTTGAAATATCCATTTAAGTCACCTTTAATCAAATTTCAAGTTGTAAAACACTTCTATAAAATTTCAAATTCAATAAATTTCAAATCATACTTATTTAAGTATAATTCTTAAATAAATATAATTTCAAATTAATTTCAAATTTATCTATACAACCCGAATCATTACAACTCTATATTCGAAAATATAAATTTTAAATAAATACTTAAACATATTATATATCAACTTTATTAAATCAACTTTAATAAATCTTTAAAAATCAATATTTATCAAAACCATATATTTCTTTTCAAAACCATAGAAATCATTTTCAAAATATTTATATATAGACCAACGGTGTTTGTATATAGTTTTCTACCCTATGGTCAAGTGATACGGATATTTATCATTTCAATCCGCAATTTAAATATATACGGGTATATATCTTTTCAACCCGCAATCCCAAATTCAATTAAATGAAAATCGCTTGGGTTTATCATTTCAACCCATAATGATTTTCTCCTATTCTACAAGATCGTTCGGGTATGTATCATTTCAACCCATAGTGAATTCTATACTAACAGGGAATTTGCAGAGTGATAACAGATATGATAATAATATAAAAATAGTAACAGGCATATAATATCAGCATAAATAACAGATAATGGTGTCAGATGTCACAGGTGAACAAATACAGATAATGGCATATATATAGCAATGTGAATAACTAACAGCAGCATATTTCAATTGTTGTTTCAATTGAAATCAAATTTAATAAATATAAGAACGTTAATCTAGAGTGATTGCTCACCTTTCGAGGCTAGAGAGACAAGAAGATGATACAAACAAAGATACCAACACTGAAATTGGTTACGAATCCAAACACAAATTCCAAAGCAAAGCTAGATGGATACGAGTTCGACGATGATAGCTCATATCAAGGAATAGACGAAATCAAATCAGAATGGGGTCGATGAAGATAAATGGGTATAAGTGAACTTGTATATAACCATATATAATTTTTTTTACAAAACCATATTCTAAATACAAACACATCTAAAATTAAATATATACATTTCAAATAACCAGACTATATAATTATATGACTGACATGCTTAATGTATTTGACAAATATATATAAAGCCGCAAAAAGACAAAAATCTATATACACACATAAATCCTTTTTAAAACTGTCACATGGGGATTCCATTCAGCCTATAATATAATATTTTTAACATATAAAGTGGCAAATACTGGGAGCACGCAACAATTATAAGGACCCAGCGAAATAAAACATCTACATACTTTTATATTATATACTAACTAATATAAATTAATTCATAAAGCAGCAATAAACGAAAACGTATACAGTAACTTTATACATCGTATATCGATTATTCATATCAAACAAAACAAAATATCAATGCAACTTATAAATATATATACATGTTATATCTCAGAAATGCAGATTTTAAAATTAATATCAACTTGACTTGTTAATATATACTTTAAAAACTATCCTATATATTAAAATAACCCAAGCTTATAATACTTATAAAAGCACATACACGACACTATAAGTGTATATATCATATCTAAAACCTACATTAACAGATATATGTATAATTTATAACTTCCAGTACAACAACATAAACATTATATACAAATTTAATATATAGAATATACAACATGTGTAAACGTGTATAAATTGAAAGCTCACAATCCGTAGATAAATATACTAACCTGTTATATTATATATCATAAATATATTTTAAACTTACTTACATAAGAGACTGCAGCAGCCTTAAAATACCATACGCATAATACTATTATAAGATGAAATATATACATATATATATTTAAAACCACATGAAGTACATATGATTTATTTCAGCCTCAACCTTTCTTAAACACTGTTTGTTAAAAAAATCAATGTGTATAAGTTATCCAAAACACACACCTAGCTATATAAATATTAATATATATAAAACTTACATATTATAATTTTTTCAAATATCAACCAAAGACTCATGTAAAAATATACTTACAGATGCCAAAATTCGACTATACATATATATATCATATAAATTTTTTTTCTTAAACCAATATTTATGAAACAATACTTATGTGACAATCAAACATAAGGCTGCAATATATATATATATACCTTTAAAAAAATTTGTACCTTGAAATACTGGTTGCATTATATTATATATATACAATACAAAGGTCATACAAATAATGCAAGGCGAGCTGGCTAGGGTAAACAAAAAAAACGCAGACAGTTGGTGGATCGGTTGGCTTTTGTGGTGGGTGTATCAGCTGTAGATGGCATGCGAGACTTCGGCCAGAGGGGAAGGGATGTCTGCCGGTCGGTGGGCTCAGTTGAAATTGACAGTGGAGGATTTGACGAGCGGTGGTTCTCCAGTGGCCAAGGCGGTTTGGAAGCAAGGGCGGAAGGAGGCTCGGGAAGGCGTGATAGGTGGTTGAGATGGTCGGTTGTGGAAGATGACAAAGGAAAAGTTGGGGAAGAAAGAAAATCTGGGTAGAAGCGAATGAGCTACTGCAAAATTTTCTTTTATAACGTTATAATATAATTAAAAATTGAAGAGGAAGAATGGATCAGAAATATAAATGAAACAGAGAAAATAGGAACTAGAAGAAAATAAATTAACCGATGGAATAGCAAAAGGCTAAATTATCTCTGGGAATATGAAAAACAAAGGCTATTTTGAATTCGACAGTTGGATAGATGAAAGGACAAGAAATATAAAAGGTTGAAATTTGGGTACCCGTACAGTCCAACGTTTATAGATTTTTTTCCATCCACCGGACGTCGATACACCCAAACGAATATACCGCAGAGATAAGCTCGATGAGACGATCAAAACGGTATACAGATATCAGTGGTACGATCATTCAATCAAAAGTCGATAATCGGTACTGAAAATGCTGCCAATTTACCAAAAATAAGATAAACGGAGCAATAACATTCCAAATTTGGAGAAACGAAATATGACGTCTAACTCAAAAGACGATTTACAAACTTTCTATAGAAAAATATTTGGGTTTGGAAAACATTTAGTTATCATCAAATATTAACTGATTTTAATTGAAATAGAATTACATAAGAAAATAAACTTCCATATTTTCAAATGAAAATTTGCCCTTTGCTATGTTTAATTAAACATATTCCAAATATTAAATTTTTATTTCAAAATATTATTATTTAAAATTTCACAAAAAATCAATTAATTAAATAAATAAAACCACTAAAATTTACGGGTCGTTACATTCTCCCCCACTCATAACTTTTCGTCCCCGAAAAGGAAGGAGGTAGGAGAATAGAAACAACTAGAAGGAAATAGATTGAAAAACAAAATAAAACAATTAATTTAAAACCATATAAATTTCGATTTTAAATTAATTAATATTCAACAATTTATTTTAAACTCAAGGTATTTTATTAAGTTGATTTTATTTCAATTTATTAATATTTTCGAAACGAAATTTATTTTATTTATCTCATTTATTATTCAATTTGCCTATTATTCTATCTATCTCTATTACCATTTTTATAATTAAAATTTAAGTGTATTACATTTATTATGAACACTCAAATTTTATTTATAAAAATGTTTATATTGTATATTATCCAATTTCATATTCAACTTCTGAATAATTAAGGTAAGTTGTATTAAAAGTGGAATCAGGTATTATACAATTAAAATTTTTCCCAACTCAATTATTTCAAATTTAAGTATTTATTCGAATTTTTGGATTTATTTATGTTAACCCTTAATTTTCTTCGACTCAAGAAGTATACGACTCATGGCCCAGAGACTTAACGAGTTAACACTATCAACGGCCTACGAGATAAGAATTGAACGACTTAAGTTATGTCACGACCTAACGAGTTTAAGAGCTAACGACCTAATTGCTGAAGGGACATAAGAGTTAGCAGGCCTACGACTTAAGGGGGGTCTCCGACTTAACAGTTTACGAGTTAAGGTCTGTACGACTCAACGAGTTAAGCTATCTACGACTCAACGGGTTAAGCTGTCTACGACTCAACGAGTTAGGGTCTGTACGACTCAAGAGGATCTTACGACTTAAGGGTCTTACGACTTAAACGTCTTATGACTTAAAGGCTATCAGGTTAAAATCCAGAGCCTGTGCCTATGCTACCTTTATCTGGTAAGTCGGCTACGACTTAGCACTTGTCTTCGGCTAAGCCACAAGATGAACCCAGTAAGGCGTCCACGAGTTACGACTCATCTAAGGTCAACTACGAGTTACGACTCATCTTAAGTCAACTACGAGTTACGACTTATCTTAAGTCGGTCACGACTCATGACTTGGCAAAAACGAGAGTTCAGAATTCGACCCCTATAAATAGACCACCACTTCCAACATGAAGAGGACTTTTGGGCCATTCATTTCTTCAAGCGCCGTTACTCTGTCGAAGTCTCCACTCATTCAGCAATCAAAGATCTTCAAGCATTCAAGATGCTACAACAAGCTTCAAGAGAAATTCCTTACATCCAACACGGATTCATCGAATTTCATCGACAAAGATTGAGCTAGTAGTCAAGAGTGCTTTCGTGATCAAATTGTATTGTATTTTGAAGGATATTGTATCAAATTGTAACCGAATCAGCAATAAAAGACTATAAAGTGGACGTAGGCTCAATTACGGGCTGAACCACTATAAATCTGTTGTTCATTTACTGCTCTTTCTGCTATTTTTAGCTTATTTTCTGTTCCCGTACCAACGGGTGGTGCTTTCACAATTCTATTACACACATCGGGTGTTAGCATTCACTTTTTGGCGTTAACATTTTGGTGCTTTCACTGAGAATTGAACTCAGGCGATCATCCACTGTTGCTTCGCAAAGATTCATAAAAAGAACCTCTCTTAAAAACCATATTCGAAATAATGGCTCCTGGAAGAAGAGGTAGACCTATCAGATCCAGAAATGCTCACGAAGGGACTTCCGCTTCCCCAACAACAGACCAAGCGACTCCTACCTTTGGAGTCACCAGGGCTGAATTGGACGACGCAGTTTTTGGATTATACCAACAAATTGAAACTCAAAACGCTTTGATGATGGATAGAATAACTGCCCTGCTCGGGGCAAATCGTCAACCAGAAAACCATCAAACCACCCTTCCCGAAATGCCACCTTTCCAAGCTGATGGTTCTATGCCGCAACCAACTTGTCATGAACCTATACCCGGGCAAACTTCCGAGGGAAGAACTGATGCTTGCCCGGAGGTGTCTTTGAACAATAAAGAGTACCTGTCTGAAATGGTTGGCCGCATCATGAAAAAGAGCATGCAAAGGGAAGAGGATGAGGCTGACTGGGGATTCGCGCCAAGCAGAACTCCGTTTACTGAAAGGATCCTGAGAGCGGAGTTTCCAAGGAAATTTGCACCTCCTACTATCCAAGCCTATAGGGGAACCAGTGACCCTAATCATTTCCTATACAAATACGATTGGCATATGACCGGTGCAAGAGCATCAGACGAGATCAAATGTCGATACTTTCCAGTACCTGGAAGGTGTGGCTTTACTTTGGTTCACAAAGCTTCCAGTTCGGTCTGTAGATAAGTTCTCCGACTTAACGCAAAAGTTCAAAGAACAGTTCAGATTGTATGCTTCAAAAGCTAAGGATATAATGTCACTGTCTAACCTTGAACAAGCGCCCGGAGAATCAATCAAATCTTTCTTGAGCCGTTTCAATATAGCTTTAGCCGAAGTAGAAAATGTGGAACCACGCATGATCCTGACTTATTTGATGTGAGCCATTGATAAATCGAGTAAATTTGGAATATGGCTAAAGATGAAGAAACCGAACTCACTTGAAAATTTTTATAAAAAGGACGACGAGTTCATTCACCTTGAAAGCCTTTCTACGACATCGAAAGTGGTTGCTGCCCAAACTAATAATAACAATGTCCCATCTAATAAAAGAGAATCTGAAAGTCAGAAAAGGGAGAATGAAGGAGGAAAGAGCCAGGGAAATGAAAAGAAACCTCGCCGCTTTAATCCTTTGGATTTTACTCCTTTAACTGATACACCAAGAAATATCTTTTTTGCAACAAAGGACGTTGTCAGGTATCCTAAGCCACCTGAGATGATGAGAGGTGCAAAGCGTAATGGAAAATTCTGCCAATTTCACAATCAACCTGGCCATGACACTGACCAATGTCGCCAATTAAAGAATGTGATTGAAGAATTGCTGGAGCAGGGTAAACTCCAACAATACGTTAAGAAAAGCGGAGTCGATCCAGCCTCATCCACTCGGGATCAACAATGTCCTACCCATCAACCCGATTCTCACCACAACACTGCAGCGCAAGATTCAGAAAAGCTTGTCATTAATGTTGTCACAGGAGGTCCATACCCAGCAGGCAGAAGTTGGGACGACTGTTAATTGTCCAAAAAACTGCAACTGGGACATCTTTCACTTTCTCTGGCATATAAATCCGAAGCTGCGAATCCAGCGCAAATGGAAAATCAGTCCGGAGATTCTGAAACAACAATAACTAGCATCCATTTTTTACTTAACAGCATTGCTTAAATTTGTAAAAAAATGATAATGGATGTGTGACTTCTGAATTGTAAACCGCTGAGAAATCAGTGTGACTGAATAATAAAAAACTATGAATTCTATGTTTTCTATTACGAAATGCCTGTTATATTTCGATGTGTAAATACTCTAAATGTATTGCTAAAATGTCGATCTAATATTGCAGGTCATTAAAGCAAAGCTCACCCATCGCAAAGCTAAGAGAGCCTTACAAATCATTTATTAAAGCAAATACCAAGCAACAAAAAATTCCATATTCAAATCCTATACAAGAAGAACTTCACATAAAAAGTTGGCAACTTCACTGGGGCAAGCCTTTGTTAACCAGTTGTGATTGTCAATATGAACAGACATCCAGCTAGGTAACTCGCGTTTGTCCCGTGAAGTTATTCAATAGTGAAGTCCACTTCTTCGGATAAGGCAATTTACTTACAAAAGGAACGAAGATACGCTTGGAAATGATAATAAAAGATCGCTAATGGGCAGATGATGGGAGAACATGGCCAAGCAAGCACGGAAGCAACCAAAAGGAATTTTGCTCCTCAATAAAAGGGCCGGTAGAACCACCGAAGGGACACCTTCCCAAGCAGAAGGAACATGGCCCTTGCTAACTGATCGTGATGCATCCGATCAAGCAGCTTGCGTCCGTCCCGTGGATCTACTCGCCCCTGAGAAGCAACCTTCCTGGCACACCAACCAACCGATGCTCCTTCCCAAAGGTCAACAAAGCCCTCTAACGAGGCACGCCAATAAATGAAAGTGCTTCTCTCAATAACAAGATTGGTGGAACCACCGGAGGGGCACCTTCCCAAGCTGAAGGAACAGGGCCCTTGTTAATTGATTGCGATCGTTTGTGCAAATGAACATCCAATCAAGCAACTTGCGTCCGCCCCGTGGATCCACTCAACCATGAGAAAGTAACTTTCAGGCAATTTCAAGCCCTTTTCGGAGGCACATTTCACCCGTGTAGAAGTGCAAAATGCTTCTCTTCGGAGACCCACTTCACCAGTGATGAAATGCTAAAAAGCCCTTTTCGGAGGCACATTTCACCCGTGTAGAAGTGCAAAATGCTTCTCTTCGGAGACCCACTTCACCAGAGCTGAAATGCCAAAATTGCTTCTCTTCGGAGACCAAAATTGCTTCTCTTCGGAGACCAAAATTGCTTCTCTTCGAAGACCAAACTCGCTTCTCTTCGGAGACCAAAAGACCTCTTCAGAGGCGTACTTCACCTTGCTTGAAGTACCAAAAATAAACCCTTTACTGGGGCACAAAATCAAAACCTTATTCAGAAGCTCATTTCACTGTGCAGAAAAATTCACTTTTAAACAAATAAAAGTGATCATTCCCAAAAGTTGAAGTGTTCTTCAGGAAGAAAGAGAAAGTAAAAATTCCTCTAAAGACTAGATATACTCTATTAAAAGCAGAATGATTCTTTCCTTAAAAGCGGAGTAATTATTCTCTGAAATAAGAGTATTAGTCTTGAAAAAGCTAAGAATATTGCAATGTACTTGCGGCATGGGAGCAATACTGTACAATTCGATTATATTAATAAACACAACATGCCACAAGTTCATTGCAATATCACGAAAAATAGACGTGGAATAAATGTATTCCCAGACACAGACAAAAAGTTTGTACAAGTAAAAGGAATCGTTTATTCTACACTAAAAAAGAGAAACAGATGCATTCTCACATACACAAGAATTTGTACAAGTAAAATTACTGTTTTATTTAGTACTATGAAAATTCTTTACATGCGCAGATATTTCAAAAGAGCAAAAGTAGGGACCGGTACCCGCACAATCTCCGGTCTATACATGTAAAAGGCAAAATAAGAAGTAGAAAGTTCAGCATGTCACTCCTTCTTTCCGCCACCCTTGGAGCCTTTGCTTGGCCTAATAGTTAATTTCGGAATCCGATGTGGGCGAGACGGAGAAGGAGGAGTGGTTGGGTCTTCTTCTGTTTTGTCTTCCCCAGTCGAAGCACCTCTCTTCTTCTTCCTTATGGCACGCTTCCCCTTCCTCTTCGAAGAAGATTCGCTCCCCGGAGTAGCAAGCAATGTTGAAAGCTTCGTGTCATCATCTAGGGACTGCTCCGGGGTCTTCTCGATGTTTTCAAGATCCTCCGCCTTCTGCTCCTGCGAAACAGCCGGATCATCCAGGCCTTGAAAAGCTTCGATTTTCTCTGCTTGTGATCTCGGTTGGGAAGCAGAAGGAGGAGTAATCTGTAAGGATGGAGGGACGGCAACTGAAGGAGTGGAAACTTGTGCAGTGTTTGGTGCCTCCGCTGTAGAAGAAAAGAAGTTAAAATCAATATCTCCCGGAAATAAAGAAGGTATCGGTTCACCAAAGTTTAAGTAACAAGTAAGAAGGTCATCAAACTCGGTTAAATCGAATAACTGGTTCATTGGGCCCGGGACGACGCCAAAATTACCTGGAGGAGTTGGCTTCACAAGGTCAATCTCAAATTTCTCGGCTTCAGTATCGTCCGGTGCCTCATCCTCAGTGGGAGTGGTTGCAGTTTCTTGGGCAATTTTAGCTGGGAGTGAAGAATGGGAGCCGGAATCCATAATGTTTACATTGGCCGAAGTGGAGGTGTGAACAGGGGCAGTTAAAGGAGCTTTCTCCTTTGAAAGCTCTTCTCCCGTTGATTCACCCCGTACTTTAGCAAGCTGCTCCTTCCCTTTAACAAGAGCGGCACGAGCCTCATATCAAGATAGCGCTCCTCAAGTTCCGACTCATCATAGCCGGCCCCGCCAAGCGTGTCAATTGCGACTTCCCACACTTCAGCCAATGTAATTTCATAATCAGGACCCAGAAAAGCGAGACTCCCACGACCCAGAACACTGTGTAAATAAAAGTCGAATAAGGTAGAGCTGACATTGGCTTTTGTCTCCGCATGAGCTTGCTCGGCCGCTTCTTTTCCGGCAACGGCAGCAACCCGACCAGTAATAGCCTCATCACGCTCTGTCTTAGCCTTAGCAAGTCGAGACTTTAGTAACTCAATCTCCACGTTCTGGGAAGTGACTTTTTCTCGCAGTTCGGCGTTTTCTGTGCGATATTTCTCAGTAATGTGCTGCTCAGCGGCAAGCTTCATTTCGACATCTCTTTGTGCAGCATGTGCATCCCGCACTTGCTTCTGAAAGACTTCTTCTTTTTGAGTGTGCGATGCAGAAGATGAGGCGAGATCTTCCTTAAGTCGCTTGACTTCAGATGCAAGCTTTGCGTTGTCGTCTGCAATGCTCGTCATCTCCGCATCATGCTGCTTACGCCATTTGTCCCATTCTGATTTATCATTCTCCATGGTCATCATCGCCTCAAGATTCATGTGGTTGACCCTTTGAAGTTCGTCGACAAGTTTCTGCCATTGCGACATCCTCTCAATATTAAGCCTGACCGCGTCAAGACTTTTAAGCATGTCTTGCTTATCAATCGAAACCAAATCCAAGTCGAAGCGCACTCCTTTTAGGCACCAATTCGGAAATCGGCACTGAAGCGTTGGAGGGCCGTCTTTAACTTGATATTGTGGCCTGTTAACGATTGTTTGAATATCATTTTTCTTTAGAGGAGGAGAGCCGGCCGGAGTATCAGAAGGGATAGGAGCATCAGTTTTCTCAGAAATTACGGATGCGTCACTTGGCTTGGACCGTTTGCTTGATTCATCGGTAATATGAGTCTTCCCTTTGTCATCATAAGACTTTCGCTTATGAGAATCGTAACTTCTGTAAGAACAATCATATCGATCAGCATCTCTTCTTCTCTGCCGCTGTTCATAATCCCATTTTTCTTGAGCCTTCCTTTGGGCCCGTTCCTCATCTGTCTCTCTCTGGTCGCCAAGGTATTTTCTAAAGTCATAGGATCCACGACCTCCATGGCGCTGAAATGAGTCATAATATGAGCCGGTACGTCCCATCGGAGAATCTGAAAAACGGAAAATAAGTAAAGCTTAGAGATTTCCAGAAAGAAAGAGTAAATGCTTATAAGTGCAGAAAAATCCTAAGTGTGTGCGGCGTGCGAACTACATGCGTCAAGCTACAAACCACGCTTTAGTGCGGGAACGGAGACGACAGGTGTAGAAGGCGTCGAAGTTTGTTTCAAAGAGGAAGTCGCTTCAACGACGGGAGAATTCGCTTTTGGAAGATTATCCTTGAAAATCTCTTGAGAAGTTATCATTATGTCACTCAGGCCGTCAAAGGTGTCATCACCCTGGTGTTCAGCAGACTTCTCCTCTTCAACTTCCGTATCAATTGATTTTTCAGAAACTCGAGGATTTTCTTCCTCCTCAATAATTGGGGCAAGTGCCGACTTGCTGACTGACCCTACAACATCGGTGAATGCGGAACATTTTACCAAAGCAGCCTCTACGACGGGTGCTTCTGATGCAATTTCTTCTACAGAAGCTGGGGCATTCGAAGTCTCTGCTCGAGAGCCCGAAGCAGCTAATGTTTCAGCATCAGAACTAGAGATTTCATGAATCTGAGTCGATTTAGAAGGATGTAAAAGTCCAAACTGGTGAAGAATCTCATCTTTCAACAAAAATTTCGCATCCCGTTCTTCAACTGGAACAGCCATGAGTCTCTCCAGAGTTTGCTTGTGACTAGAGTCCCTAGAGGGAGAGAGGAGCGCTGAAATGAGAAAGCAAAGTAACACTCAGTGATTTGGACCGCAAAATACTCAGAGAATAAGAAGAAGAAAAGATAGGCATTCTTACTCCCTTCTCTCCACACAGCGTAAAACCCAGGGGGACAGCGAACGTAAAAATACTGAGTCAAAAACCCATGAGCAGTATCAAGGAGACCGACAACCAATTTGCGATTCCTGGCACTTCTTATAACAATGATTGAAGGATGATCTTTGATTCTGATAAAAGAGCATAGATAACAGATTTCGTCAACGCTGGGGAGACGGTCGAGCGTTCTGCCGAATAGTACGCACAGCCCCATTAGAACAGCATAGTTGTTGGGGTGTAATTGGAATGGAGCGATTGCAAGTTGGCGAAGAAGATGTTGAAGAAAGTTGTTGAAAGGAGGAATGGCCCCGCTCAAGCACATTTGTCGGTTGACCGCTACAAAGCCAGGAGGTGCTACATCAGCAGTGTTATTCTTCTCAGGAAGGATAGCGTCAGCTTCAGCAATGCCAAATTGAGTGCACAATTGCCGAAAAGTTTTGTACAATAGAGTAGTAGAGGCTCTCTCCGGGGGATTGACTAAAGGGGCTGGAATGAGAATGGACTCTGCGGTCTGAACTGTTACATCTCCTTGTTGAGAAGTCATTCTACACAAGCAACTGGATATTCAAATGTGAAGGTGCACGTTTCCTAAATAGTGTGAAGTGTTGTGCAAAACTAGTAAAGATAACAAGTAAATACAACTGGAATTAAGGTAGTCAGTAATTGATCGATTATCGAATTTCAGGACTTGTTAATTTAGAGTTCAGGTACAGTATTAAGTGTAAACCGGTCATTTTTAATTGACTGTTTTAATGCTGCTTTAATACTTTGCTTGAATCTGTTGATTTAAAGCACTTCATTCATACGATCTATTTATGTTGATTATCTGTTATTAGCTAATCTGTCATTTGATGTGGGCGGTCAGTGACAGTATATTCGTCTAAATTTTCTGTAAATGTGGTATTAAACAGGTTGATTAATTCGCAAGTTAGAACGATCTGAAGAAAAATGCAGCAGTTCAAAGTTCAGCAGTTCAAAGTTCAGCAGTTCAAAGTTCAGCAGTTCAAAGTTCAACAGTTCAAAGTTCATGCAAAACCTAAGTCTTAAGTCGCCAACGACTTATATGTTAACTCGTCCACGGCTTAAGGACCTTAAGACAAGACAGATCAGGTCATTTCGATTCTAGGTTGTTGTTGCCTTCGGTCGACAACACCTCAAGTCAGTAAGTCGTGTAAAGGAAGAAAGGGGCTTCAGGTTAAAGCGAGGCAATTTCCCTAAGTCCTAAGTCGTCCACGACTTAAAGCTTATGTCGTGACAGGCTTAAGTCGTACAAAGCTTATGTCGTGACAGGCTTAAATCGTACAAGTGTTATATTGAATGAGGCTTATGTCGTAAGTCGCAAGACGATGCTAAACCGTGACCGTGCTAACATCCCACTCCACTGGACCTATTGACTTTTCTCCTAACCCGCTAAACTCCAAACCCGATAGCCTCTCAATCAACTATGATCCCTATCCTTGTGCCACCAGACCATTGAATCACCCAAGAGCCAATTCGCCGGAGCTTCGCCCACCTAATCAATTAAACCTGAAAATCCCTCCTCTCCATCACCTCATTCGCCTAAAGATGAAATCGATCGAACGTCAGGCACACGAACTGCCAATGCGACGGAATTCGCAGCAGAGTAATACACAAGAGGGCGAGTTAAGGACAAAAAGGGGGATTCACGAGTTACTGATGATCGAGATTCAAGGAGGAGGCAGGAGCACTTACGCTGTAGAGGATTAAGTATCGGTGATTGATTGATTAACAAGAGAGGATGAAATCGCCTTGAGAAAGCTTTGAGAGATATTAATGGCAGATACGACTCAGGAGATAGGCAATGGATAGAAGGAACGACTCAAGCTTTTTATACCTCTGGATAGTGGAACACGAAAAGGCACACACGAGTTAAGATAAGTCGAAGCACACGACCTACGACTTAGGCGCGTACTTCGAGGGGCAAATGTTAACCCTTAATTTTCTTCGACTCAAGAAGTATACGACTCATGGCCCAGATGACTTAACGAGTTAACACTATCAACGGCCTACGAGATAAGAAGTGAACGACTTAAGTTATGTCACGACCTAACGAGTTTAAGAGCTAACGACCTAATTGCTGAAGGGACCTACAAGTTAGCAGGCCTACGACTTAAGGGGGGTCTCCGACTTAACAGTTTACGAGTTAAGGTCTGTACGACTCAACGAGTTAAGCTATCTACGACTCAACGGGTTAAGCTGTCTACGACTCAACGAGTTAGGGTCTGTACGACTCAAGAGGATCTTACGACTTAAGGGTCTTACGACTTAAGGGTCTTACGACTTAAACGTCTTACGACTTAAAGGCTATCAGGTTAAAATCCAGAGCCTGTGCCTATGCTACCTTTATCTGGTAAGTCGGCTACGACTTAGCACTTGTCTTCGGCTGAGCCACAAGATGAACCCAGTAAGGCGTCCACGAGTTACGACTCATCTAAGGTCAACTACGAGTTACGACTCATTTTAAGTCAACTACGAGTTACGACTTATCTTAAGTCGGTCACGACTCATGACTTGGCAAAAACGAGAGTTCAGAATTCGACCCCTATAAATAGACCACCACTTCCAACATGAAGAGGACTTTTGGGCCATTCATTTCTTCAAGCACCGTTACTCTGTCGAAGTCTCCACTCATTCAGCAATCAAAGATCTTCAAGCATTCAAGACGCTACAACAAGCTTCAAGAGAATTCCTTACATCCAACACGGATTCTGTGATATCCCGGAAATTTGGCAATATCAATTTAATAATCTTTATTAATAATTAAATTGATTTGTTGATTTATTTTATAAATTGACAAGTTTAATTCTTTTAAAGGTTAATAACATTTTAATTGGAAAGTTTATTTCTTTTGAAAAACTAATAACATTTTAATTTGGGAATATCTTTTCTAACAATTTTAAATTAGGAAGATTTATCTTTCTAAAAACTTATATAGGTGTTTACATTTATAATGTATATATATTGGTATATATATTATAAATAGGTAGTCTTTAATTTAATAAAAGGATAAGTTTTCAAATTATAATATATATGAATATATATATTGTTATTTGAAGTTATATATTAAATTTCAATATAATAATTATTAAAATTTATGTTAAAAGTATTTTCCATTTAGAATATATATATTTGTATATATTGAAATGGCAAGAATATTGAATTTGAATTTAATAAAGTATTTTCAAACTTTAATATTTATATAATTTGTAATTTGGAAATTGTTAATTTGGTTTAATACTTTTGGAAATGATAATTGAGATTTAAATAACAAGAATAATTTCTTATTTATTATAAACATATATTTTAAGTTTTATTTTGGTTAAGGTTTAAATTAAGAAGTTTATTTGTTTTAATATTCTTTCATTTTAAAAATTCAAACATAAGATAAATTGGTTTGTAAATATATATATATATATATAGAGTTAAAATAAGTTTCTCAAGCATATATAAATATGTTATAAAAATTTGATCAAAGCATAAGTTATTTTAAATAATTGTTTTTCACATTTGTATATTTATTAAAATCTAAAGCTTATTTATAAAAGGAGATATATACATTATATACATATAAATATTTCTTAAATACATATAAATGACTTAAATAAATTAATTAAAATAAGAATGTACACTTGTAAGTTTTTAAAGGTAGTTTAAAGACAATTGTAAGAAAATAGGCATATGTGTAAGTTAATTAACCTCTAAGAAGGACAAATGTCCACATTTTCTTTTTAATAATTAAATTAAATAAATAACATATGAAAGAAGAAATATATTTTTACTTTCAGCTGAATTAATCTATCTTCACTTCTTTCTCCACAAAAAAATACAATTCGAATCTAAAATCAAAAAGAAAAATGAAAACCTGGAAATCAAAATTGAAAGCAAAGCAAAATCTAGAAATTTCAAATGAAAATCAGAGAAAGAAGATCAAGACAACAGCAATTTCAAATCTTCAATATGCAATCTAAAGACATGCAATCAGAGAAATAAATCAACAGCAAGTTTAAATTCATAGCAGCTAGATTCAAATTCAACTAATCAAAAGAAGTTCAAAAATCTGGAACATCAGCCTGGAAACAAATCTGTCTTTTGTTCTCTGTTCTCTGATAAACTGGTGAGTAAACCTAACTTTAAAAACAGTTTTAAATCTGTTACTATGTTTTGATATGTTTGATAAATGTTGTAGTAACATGATATGCAATGTTTACTTGAATGTTGGATGTGAATGCATGTTTACATAAGAGTTTGTGCTTCTCTGTTATTTTCCTGTGAGTAAACATCTAGTAAAACTTAAGTAAATTATAGCCTGTTGCTTGTGAAGTTCTGTGATAATTGATGCTTGCTTATGAATATATATGTGGAATTCCTGTATGAAAATTTAAGTATAAGTTTAAGATACAGGTATGCATGTTCTGTTTTTCCCTAACTTTGATACAGGGTTTAAAATCTAGAACAAAATTCCAAATTTTTACCTGATCATTGTTAAACTTTGGACTTCAAACAAAATGGTTAAGTTTTAAACTTAATCTAAGATTTTAAAATAGGTACAAATATTTTAAAATTTAGAAATATACTAGAATATGGAAATACAGTAGCAAATCATAATAACTTGGTAAAACCAAATGTTGAATTTTATTGATTCAAGATTATATCTTGAATCGTCTCTGAAAATTAGAATTTTTAAAACAAAAATCAAGATTTTTAATGAAGATTTGATTGAGAAATTCTAAGTTGATCAGAAAATGAGTTTTAAAGTTTTTCTGGCGATCGTGATACTCGGGGTAGTCAAGACCTTGGTTGGAGGTAGAAGAAGGTTCAGGGAGGCCGGGAAAATTATCTAGTGGAGCTCCAAATCACCGTGGCGGCGGCGATGGGTTGTGAAAGTTTTAAACCCTAGTTTATGTGGTGGTCGGAATTGTGGTCACCACGGAGTCTCTGGTGATTCGAGTTGTTTGAAACTTTGGGAGATGGCAGCATGGAGGATCGGCAAGGTGTGGCCGGAGTTGTGGAACGTCTGGTGGTCGGAATCGCTTAGACGAGGGATTTCAGGCTTGGGTTTTTGGTTACAGGTCTGCCTGAATTGCTCGATTTCGAATTTCAGGCGCATTTGAGGTTCTGGGTGTTCTTGACGAATGAGGGGAACATCAGCGACTTGTTGGAGGTGGTGGCGATGAACGAAGCTACGGCGCTCGTCTGTGCACGTGCACATGTGTCAGGGGATTTGGGTATTGATGCTTCAGGAAGGAGAAGAAGTGGAATCGAAGAAGGACTCGGGAAGATCACGGGTTCGACTCGTGGAGATAACGGGTTTGCCTCTTGAGTGTTTTAGCTGTTCAACAGTTTTAAAAAAAATTTAAAACAAAATAAAGTAAAAAAAAAAGGGGAAGTGGCTCGGGTATGAACTCGGGAATTTGGCGTGTTGGCTCGAGTAAAGACTAGGGTTAGTATTCGAGTAGAACGTGAGTGTTTGTATGTTTCAGATTTAACTTCAAACTAAATCTAAGTTTTTAAATTTAAATCAAAGTAAGTTTTAAAGTAAAAAAAAAATAAAATCTAGTTTAAAACTATTTCTTAAATCTATTCTTTATAAAATAAATGTTTTTAAGTAATCAAATTAAGGGAAGTTATGTTTTATTAACTTTAATTTATCAAGTTAAATGTTTATTTATTTTAAACCTTAATTAATAATTTAATTAAGAAAAGTTAGTTATTAAGATAAGGTGTTTTAATGATAATTAAGGCATTAATAAGATAGTGTTTTATCTTAAGATAATTAAGTTTTAAATGTCTTGATATTAATTAAGTTAATTAAGAAAATTAGGTATAATTAATTAATTTAATTAATAATGATTAAGGATTAGTTAAGAAATTAATTAAGAGTAATTAATTTATTTAATTAACTCAATGATTAAGATTGATTTAATTAATGACTAAAGATTAATTAATTTGTAATTAACTAATTAAGTAATTAGAGGTTGATTAATTTGAAATTAAGAAGTACTTAATTAAGTTTATTAATTAATAATTAGGTTTTATTAATTAATAAATAAGAAATAATTAATCTATAAAGATTAATTAAAGGTTAATTAACTGTTATTAAAAATTGATTAACTAATAATTAAGGATTAATTAATTTATTATTAAGTTTTATTAATTGATAATTAAGGCTTATTAATTAATAATTAAAAGAATAATTAATCTGTAATTAAAGATTAATTAATTGGTTTAAAGAGTAATTAAAGAATGAATTACTCAGCTATGATTTATGAGATGAATGTGATTAAGTTAAGTTAATTAATTTGTTAATTAATTAAAGATAGTCACTTGGAAATTAATTAAGTATAATTATTTAATGAGATTTGATAAGTGTAATTACTTAGTGTAAGTAATTAATGTGTAATTACTGAATGTAATTAAATAGAAGAGTAATTTCTTAATGAAAGTAATTAAAGAATTTATTACTTAAGGTAATAAATTAAAGAATGATAAATTTCTAAATATAATTAATTAAATTTAATTAATGAATGTGATTAATTAATATTAATTAATGAATACTTGTTAATTGTAATTAATTAGAAGGGTAATTAAATAATAAAAGTAATCAGAGATTAATTAATAAGAGTAATTAAAGGTTAATTACTTTTAATGGTTAAGAATAATTAATTTGTTAAATTAATTAAAGGATAATTACTTTATGTAATAAATGAATAATTAATCAAGGATGATTAATATTTAATGAGTAATTAATTAATTAAAGGTTTATAATTAATTAATGATTGATTAAGCAAGATTAGATAATTAATTCTTAAGTAATTAATTTAATTTAAGATAATTAAATTAATTATAACATAGGGTTAATAATTGTTGCTTATATATGATTGTTGTATCTGAATTGGATGATATGCTGTGATATTCTGTGATATGATATGGGATATATCTGTGATAAATGTATGATATTTATCTGTGTTAAATGTTGTGTGAATTCAAGTATTGAATTGAATTGTTTAAACCTCTAAACAACTTGGCCTTTAAAATACGTTTTGGATTTCGATGAGACCGGGATCGGGTTTCCGTATACCGGTATTCCAGGTCTGGAGACCCGAATACCACATCGATCCAAATTAACGATAGGTCGTGAATCGCAAGTGAAGATGAAGATTCAGAGTGCAAGGGTTATTGTCGTTAACTCTGAGGGTGATTCCAAAACGAGTGTAACGAGATAATGCCTTCGGTTTCGTTCGAACCCGGAACAAACTTGTATGGATTGAATGCTTTCAGCACATCGTCAGGCGGACGATGAGCATTCTAAGTGATATGTTCTGATTAAAGGTAATCGTAACCTCAAGCCTCATCAACCGGGAATGGCTAAAACAGGGGAGGTGCAGCAAGGCTTCGTGGGTAGCACCCACTGAGAGCAAGATAGATCCCTGTCTAGAGGTCCCTTTTCTTTTATTCGGCTTAGTGTGTGGTTGGTCGCGCCAACTACGGGATTATCTTGTTCGGAATTATCCAGTAAGGGATGGTTCCAGCTTTGTGTTGCAGGGGAGCGGGCGTACTCCTCGGTACGGTGATCTAGGCCACGTACTGTGACGGGCGGTACCCCAGTAGCCCTGCCATTGTATGGAATCCAAACTCCAATAAGTGCCGTACGTATTAGTTGTGCCCAACTATGTTGGAATGTGAGATGTAAGCATTTCAGCTATTTCTGTATTTTACTTGAAAACCCTAGACCCTATTATAATACAATCGGATTTCCTATCAAATGTTTTAGTTAGCGTAAGGTAAAAACTTACCCATGTTTATTTGTGGGGAGTCTTACGTGATACTTTTGTTTTCAAAGGTTTTCAAAGTTAAGCAATCTAACCGTTTACTCACACCAGACCCATGTCTGACCCAAGTGTTTATTTTCTGTTTTATTAAACTCTTGGGTACTCAAATTTGTATGAGTAGTCAAGGGGATTCAGGTTAGTCTTGACGAATTCTGGAGGAGCTGTGGAGCAGGAGGCTTCAGCGTGTAGATATATAGAGTTTCCGCTGTGTATGATGTATCGTATTTATGTAGTTGTGTTGTATAATAGACAGAAGTTTATAACTGTCTATATTGTGATGTATAAATCGTGTACTCTGATGTATATGATACTATGTAATATCTTATGTGATAATATATTTCTCGTTCCGCTGTGAGATTTCTGATGTGTTGTTGTTCTCTCTTCTTTTCTTTTCTTCTTCTATCCCTTTCTTTCTTCATAACGATGCATCTTTCTGGGCAAAGAAAGCCGGGTCGTTACATATGGTATCAGAGCATAGGTTGAGCGAATGCCTAAGCTTTTGGTTAAGTGAATATCAGAGCAGTAGGTTGAGTGAATACCTAGGCTCTGAAGTGATGTCTATCTTGAGAGCGCGTAATTGTTAGTTATATAAAAATGATTTTATATTGTGTTAGTTGATCGGTTGAGTGGTATATGGATTCTGGTCAATACGAGTAGCTAACGTTATTGATAGGGATCTCTAAACACTTGAACCAGGCCAACAGACACAATATTGTTTTAAAGAGGTAGATGAAATAATTCTACCCAGAAATAATTTCTATATAAAAAGTATCATTTTAAATATATATATTTATGTATTTCTACCTATTTGTTGGGTTACCTGTTCGGGTTTTCCAATATAAGTTATAAAGGTAGATAAGGTGGTAGTGTGAGTAACACGACTACCAATAGTTAGAATTTGAGTGTTGAGGTTGGAAGTATATCTGACGAGACTGTAGACCTAATACCGTCTCGAGTAAACTTTGTTGTGGTGTAAAGATTTTACAGATCTTTGAAGGAAACCAGTTATGGTTTAGAGTTTATCTTTGAAGTTGGATGAATAGAGTAGATCTATTGGATGAGCTGAAGAGAGTGATGGTATTTTGGTAACTTCAAGAAGTAGTAGCTGTGTGGTGAGACACAGTGACTATGGACGTTTCTGAAGATATTTCTTCTGGAGCAAAGTTTAAGGAAGTAGATCTGTTTCGGTGTTGTGGCTGGGTCCAGCAGGGTGTTTCTTTTTGCTTTGAAGTCCAAGTTTCTCAAAGAGTTTCGGATAAGAAGTCTTTGGCATCTGTGGCAGCAGTGCAGCTCGGAGTATTCTGTGATTGGCAAGAAGTTTCTGGCTGAGTAGTTTTTCTGAAGTTAGAGTCCAGAAGCAGCAGAGTGAATCCATTTCTTCGATGAATTGGATAGTTAAGTATGAGCTGTTCTGATTTGTGAAGAGAGAACAGTATCTGTGGAAATTAGGTTGGGCTGATCGCAAAAGTGACTTGCGATAGTTCGGGTATTCTCTTGGGATTATTGGATGTTGAGATTCCGTATCGACTTGATTCGTGGAGTTACCGGAAGTTCAGCTTAGTAGAAGGATGTCTCCGAGAGAAGAATTTGGTGAAGCAGCTCAGAATTCTTTGGAGAGGGATTGATCACACCTAGTTTTTCTGGAGAAGTTTCTGCGAGATGTTTCTGACCAAATGGAATGAAGTCGCTAAGATTTTATGGTCTGATGAACTGTGGATGATCAAGTTTGTGCTCGAGTTTTTCCGACGGCATTCTCATCTATTCCAGATCAGAGTTGTGCAGCGAAAGCAAGATAGCAGCTATTCTAGAGTAGGAGCAACCGGGAGTTGTAATTTTCTTGGAGAAGAAGATTTCTATAGGAAATTCAAGTGTATCTCTAAGTGTGAAGAATTTTCAAGATCTGGAGGTAAGATTGTCAAGTGCAACTGTTTGGCTATTTCAGATAGGAGAAATAGTTCGAAGTGCTCTTATGTTTGTGGAGTAAAGTTGTGTTCTTGATTTCGGTGATTTTTGGGAACCATTTTGTTGAGTAGGATCCGGAAATTGGTTTGATGTTGGTCTAGTCTGTTTCAAGAGGCATCAGCAAGAGCTAAGCTAATCAGGAAGGATGAAGTGACTCAGGATCGTCAAAGGAGTTATGCAGTTAAGAATTGATGGAATTTGGAAATTAATGTTGAAATTGGATATTGTTTAAGTTTTTCTCCGATCAAAGGAGATATAAGATTTGGTAAGACTGGAGAGTAAGCTCCGGAAGTATTATGAGATTTTTCTGTGTTCTTTGGAGATTAGATTTTGATCCCCAGGATTGAGTTGCCAGTTCGGATAACTGGAATTCATTTTATTTCACATATCTCTGAGGAATATGTGTATGATTCATCGAGTGATGGAATCAGCAGTTCAGAAGGATAGTTGGGATGGTTTTGAGTTAGTCTGATATCTTGTTCAGATTTGTGATCTAGAAAGGTAGGAGTTCTAGATTATTGTAGATAGTTAGTTAAGATCCTGTAGAACAAGTATCCCGGTATATATATATATACTTGGGGAAACTCGAGGGAATTCTATCCAGAATTTATCTGGATAGTTAAATTTGTTTGATTAAATTGTTTGCTATGGTTGTTAGAATATGATTAATATGTATGATTGCTGTTTAAAATTAAAAATTTGCTGGGTTATTAAATTATCTTTGCTTTTAAATTTCGGGGACGAAATTATTTTAAGGGGGAAGAAATGTGATATCCCGGAAATTTGGCAATATCAATTTAATAATCTTTATTAATAATTAAATTGATTTG
The DNA here is from genome assembly GCA_030737815.1 of Allium fistulosum. NCBI lineage: Eukaryota > Viridiplantae > Streptophyta > Magnoliopsida > Asparagales > Amaryllidaceae > Allium > Allium fistulosum. The sequence goes on from CM060906.1 coordinate 774,882,944, forward strand.
TTGATTTATTTTATAAATTGACAAGTTTAATTCTTTTAAAGGTTAATAACATTTTAATTGGAAAGTTTATTTCTTTTGAAAAACTAATAACATTTTAATTTGGGAATATCTTTTCTAACAATTTTAAATTAGGAAGATTTATCTTTCTAAAAACTTATATAGGTGTTTACATTTATAATGTATATATATTGGTATATATATTATAAATAGGTAGTCTTTAATTTAATAAAAGGATAAGTTTTCAAATTATAATATATATGAATATATAAATTGTTATTTGAAGTTATATATTAAATTTCAATATAATAATTATCAAAATTTATGTTAAAAGTATTTTCCATTTAGAATATATATATTTGTATATATTGAAATGGCAAGAATATTGAATTTGAATTTAATAAAGTATTTTCAAACTTTAATATTTATATAATTTGTAATTTGGAAATTGTTAATTTGGTTTAATACTTTTGGAAATGATAATTGAGATTTAAATAACAAGAATAATTTCTTATTTATTATAAACATATATTTTAAGTTTTATTTTTGTTAAGGTTTAAATTAAGAAGTTTATTTGTTTTAATATTCTTTCATTTTAAAAATTCAAACATAAGATAAATTGGTTTGTAAATATATATATATATATAGAGTTAAAATAAGTTTCTCAAGCATATATAAATATGTTATAAAAATTTGATCAAAGCATAAGTTATTTTAAATAATTGTTTTTCACATTTGTATATTTATTAAAATCTAAAGCTTATTTATAAAAGGAGATATATACATTATATACATATAATATTTCTTAAATACATATAAATGACTTAAATAAATTAATTAAAATAAGAATGCACACTTGTAAGTTTTTAAAGGTAGTTTAAAGACAATTGTAAGAAAATAGGCATATGTGTAAGTTAATTAACCTCTAAGAAGGACAAATGTCCACATTTTCTTTTTAATAATTAAATTAAATAAATAACATATGAAAGAAGAAATATATTTTTACTTTCAGCTGAATTAATCTATCTTCGCTTCTTTCTCCACAAAAAAATACAATTCGAATCTAAAATCAAAAAGAAAAATGAAAACCTGGAAATCAAAATTGAAAGCAAAGCAAAATCTAGAAATTTCAAATGAAAATCAGAGAAAGAAGATCAAGACAACAGCAATTTCAAATCTTCAATATGCAATCTAAAGACATGCAATCAGAGAAATAAATCAACAGCAAGTTTAAATTCATAGCAGCTAGATTCAAATTCAACTAATCAAAAGAAGTTCAAAAATCTGGAACATCAGCCTGGAAACAAATCTGTCTTCTGTTCTCTGTTCTCTGATAAACTGGTGAGTAAACCTAACTTTAAAAACAGTTTTAAATCTGTTACTATGTTTTGATATGTCTGATAAATGTTGTAGTAACATGATATGCAATGTTTACTTGAATGTTGGATGTGAATGCATGTTTACATAAGAGTTTGTGCTTCTCTGTTATTTTCCTGTGAGTAAACATCTAGTAAAACTTAAGTAAATTATAGCCTGTTGCTTGTGAAGTTCTGTGATAATTGATGCTTGCTTATGAATATATATGTGGAATTCCTGTATGAAAATTTAAGTATAAGTTTAAGATACAGGTATGCATGTTCTGTTTTTCCCTAACTTTGATACAGGGTTTAAAATCTAGAACAAAATTCCAAATTTTTACCTGATCATTGTTAAACTTTGGACTTCAAACAAAATGGTTAAGTTTTAAACTTAATCTAAGATTTTAAAATAGGTACAAATATTTTAAAATTTAGAAATATACTAGAATATGGAAATACAGTAGCAAATCATAATAACTTGGTAAAACCAAATGTTGAATTTTATTGATTCAAGATTATATCTTGAATCGTCTCTGAAAATTAGAATTTTTAAAACAAAAATCAAGATTTTTAATGAAGATTTGATTGAGAAATTCTAAGTTGATCAGAAAATGAGTTTTAAAGTTTTTCTGGCGATCGTGATACTCGGGGTAGTCAAGACCTTGGTTGGAGGTAGAAGAAGGTTCAGGGAGGCCGGGAAAATTATCTAGTGGAGCTCCAAATCACCGTGGCGGCGGCGATGGGTTGTGAAAGTTTTAAACCCTAGTTTATGTGGTGGTCGGAATTGTGGTCACCACGGAGTCTCTGGTGATTCGAGTTGTTTGAAACTTTGGGAGATGGCAGCATGGAGGATCGGCAAGGTGTGGCCGGAGTTGTGGAACGTCTGGTGGTCGGAATCGCTTAGATGAGGGATTTCAGGATTGGGTTTTTGGTTACAGGTCTGCCTGAATTGCTCGATTTCGAATTTCAGGCGCGTTTGAGGTTCTGGGTGTTCTTGACGAATGAGGGGAACATCAGCGACTTGTTGGAGGTGGTGGCGATGAACGAAGCTACGGCGCTCGTCTGTGCACGTGCACATGTGTCAGGGGATTTGGGTATTGATGCTTCAGGAAGGAGAAGAAGTGGAATTGAAGAAGGACTCGGGAAGATCACGGGTTCGACTCGTGGAGATAACGGGTTTGCCTCTTGAGTGTTTTAGCTGTTCAACAGTTTTAAAAAAAATTTAAAACAAAATAAAGTAAAAAAAAAAAGGGGAAGTGGCTCGGGTATGAACTCGGGAATTTGGCGTGTTGGCTCGAGTAAAGACTAGGGTTAGTATTCGAGTAGAACGTGAGTGTTTGTATGTTTCAGATTTAACTTCAAACTAAATCTAAGTTTTTAAATTTAAATCAAAGTAAGTTTTAAAGTAAAATAAAAATAAAATCTAGTTTAAAACTATTTCTTAAATCTATTCTTTATAAAATAAATGTTTTTAAGCAGTCAAATTAAGGGAAGTTATGTTTTATTAACTTTAATTTATCAAGTTAAATGTTTATTTATTTTAAACCTTAATTAATAATTTAATTAAGAAAAGTTAGTTATTAAGATAAGGTGTTTTAATGATAATTAAGGCATTAATAAGATAGTGTTTTATCTTAAGATAATTAAGTTTTAAATGTCTTGATATTAATTAAGTTAATTAAGAAAATTAGGTATAATTAATTAATTTAATTAATAATGATTAAGGATTAGTTAAGAAATTAATTAAGAGTAATTAATTTATTTAATTAACTCAATGATTAAGATTGATTTAATTAATGACTAAAGATTAATTAATTTGTAATTAACTAATTAAGTAATTAGAGGTTGATTAATTTGAAATTAAGAAGTACTTAATTAAGTTTATTAATTAATAATTAGGTTTTATTAATTAATAAATAAGAAATAATTAATCTATAAAGATTAATTAAAGGTTAATTAACTGTTATTAAAAATTGATTAACTAATAATTAAGGATTAATTAATTTATTATTAAGTTTTATTAATTGATAATTAAGGCTTATTAATTAATAATTAAAAGAATAATTAATCTGTAATTAAAGATTAATTAATTGGTTTAAAGAGTAATTAAAGGATGAATTACTCAGCTATGATTTATGAGATGAATGTGATTAAGTTAAGTTAATTAATTTGTTAATTAATTAAAGATAGTCACTTGGAAATTAATTAAGTATAATTATTTAATGAGATTTGATAAGTGTAATTACTTAGTGTAAGTAATTAATGTGTAATTACTGAATGTAATTAAATAGAAGAGTAATTTCTTAATGAAAGTAATTAAAGAATTTATTACTTAAGGTAATAAATTAAAGAATGATAAATTTCTAAATATAATTAATTAAATTTAATTAATGAATGTGATTAATTAATATTAATTAATGAATACTTGTTAATTGTAATTAATTAGAAGGGTAATTAAATAATAAAAGTAATCAGAGATTAATTAATAAGAGTAATTAAAGGTTAATTACTTTTAATGGTTAAGAATAATTAATTTGTTAAATTAATTAAAGGATAATTACTTTATGTAATAAATGAATAATTAATCAAGGATGATTAATATTTAATGAGTAATTAATTAATTAAAGGTTTATAATTAATTAATGATTGATTAAGCAAGATTAGATAATTAATTCTTAAGTAATTAATTTAATTTAAGATAATTAAATTAATTATAACATAGGGTTAATAATTGTTGCTTATATATGATTGTTGTATCTGAATTGGATGATATGCTGTGATATTCTGTGATATGATATGGGATATATCTGTGATAAATGTATGATATTTATCTGTGTTAAATGTTGTGTGAATTCAAGTATTGAATTGAATTGTTTAAACCTCTAAACAACTTGGCCTTTAAAATACGTTTTGGATTTCGATGAGACCGGGATCGGGTTTCCGTATACCGGTATTCCAGGTCTGGAGACCCGAATACCACATCGATCCAAATTAACGATAGGTCGTGAATCGCAAGTGAAGATGAAGATTCAGAGTGCAAGGGTTATTGTCGTTAACTCTGAGGGTGATTCCAAAACGAGTGTAACGAGATAATGCCTTCGGTTTCGTTCGAACCCGGAACAAACTTGTATGGATTGAATGCTTTCAGCACATCGTCAGGCGGACGATGAGCATTCTAAGTGATATGTTCTGATTAAAGGTAATCGTAACCTCAAGCCTCATCAACCGGGAATGGCTAAAACAGGGGAGGTGCAGCAAGGCTTCGTGGGTAGCACCCACTGAGAGCAAGATAGATCCCTGTCTAGAGGTCCCTTTTCTTTTATTCGGCTTAGTGTGTGGTTGGTCGCGCCAACTACGGGATTATCTTGTTCGGAATTATCCAGTAAGGGATGGTTCCGGCTTTGTGTTGCAGGGGAGCGGGCGTACTCCTCGGTACGGTGATCTAGGCCACGTACTGTGACGGGCGGTACCCCAGTAGCCCTGCCATTGTATGGAATCCAAACTCCAATAAGTGCCGTACGTATTAGTTGTGCCCAACTATGTTGGAATGTGAGATGTAAGCATTTCAGCTATTTCTGTATTTTACTTGAAAACCCTAGACCCTATTATAATACAATCGGATTTCCTATCAAATGTTTTAGTTAGCGTAAGGTAAAAACTTACCCATGTTTATTTGTGGGGAGTCTTACGTGATACTTTTGTTTTCAAAGGTTTTCAAAGTTAAGCAATCTAACCGTTTACTCACACCAGACCCATGTCTGACCCAAGTGTTTATTTTCTGTTTTATTAAACTCTTGGGTACTCAAATTTGTATGAGTAGTCAAGGGGATTCAGGTTAGTCTTGACGAATTCTGGAGGAGCTGTGGAGCAGGAGGCTTCAGCGTGTAGATATATAGAGTTTCCGCTGTGTATGATGTATCGTATTTATGTAGTTGTGTTGTATAATAGACAGAAGTTTATAACTGTCTATATTGTGATGTATAAATCGTGTACTCTGATGTATATGATACTATGTAATATCTTATGTGATAATATATTTCTCGTTCCGCTGTGAGATTTCTGATGTGTTGTTGTTCTCTCTTCTTTTCTTTTCTTCTTCTATCCCTTTCTTTCTTCATAACGATGCGTCTTTCTGGGCAAAGAAAGCTGGGTCGTTACAGATTCATCGAATTTCATCGACAAAGATTGAGCTAGTAGTCAAGAGTGCTTTCGTGATCAAATTGTATTGTATTTTGAAGGATATTGTATCAAATTGTAACCGAATCAGCAATAAAAGACTATAAAGTGGACGTAGGCTCAATTACGGGCTGAACCACTATAAATCTGTTGTTCATTTACTGCTCTTTCTGCTATTTTTAGCTTATTTTCTGTTCCCGTACCAACGGGTGGTGCTTTCACAATTCTATTACACACATCGGGTGTTAGCGTTCACTTTTTGGCGTTAACAATTTATAATTAAAATCACCTTTAACATAAATTTAAGAATTAAGTTTCCGATTAAGTTCAAACCATTTAGAGATACATATATATACATACATACATATATATCAAATCAAATTAGATTTAAATAATATACTTATATATATATAAATCAAATCATACTTAAGAAATTCAAAACAAAATGTTTCAAACAAAAGTGTAGCGAAGCTACAGAATGGTCACTCCACTCTGAAACTTGAAAATGAATGTCGATGATGCGGCCGCCACCATCGAAATTATTTCCAGCGACAAAAGAAGAGAGCACTGATTTAAACATTTAAAATCCATTAGCAACGATTTCTATTTGAAAATACTTTAAATAACATACATTTTAAAACTTTAAAACCAAGTTTGAAATTACCAGAAATTAAATTCTCAAATTCCTGATTTAAATTCATTGAAATTCCAAATCATTTATAAACCATGTTTATAAATTCATTATAGAAAACAATAAATGCTGATCAAATATTATCATTTCAAACAACCAATTTAATTAACTTATTAAATGCCAGAAAATTTTACTTATATATTTATAATATAATCATACAAATTTATTTCATTTACCAAATTTGAAAACAATATTGTGTCAGTTTGCTCTGTTCAAGTGTTTTGGAAATCCTATCGATAGCGTTGATCAGACGAATCAATCGAAAACCCAAATCAACATCAAATTTCAAATTCAATAAATTTCAAATCAAACTTATCTAAGTATAATTCTTAAATAAATATAATTTCAAATTAATTTCAAATTTATCTATACAACCCGAATCATTACAACTCTATATTCGAAAATATAAATTTTAAATAAATACTTAAACATATTATATATCAACTTTATTAAATCAACTTTAATAAATCTTTAAAAATCAATATTTATCAAAACCATATATTTCTTTTCAAAACCATAGAAATCATTTTCAAAATATTTATATATAGACCAACGGTGTCTGTATATAGTTTTCTACCCTATGGTCAAGTGATATGATATATATCTTTTCAACCTGCAATCCCAAATTCAATTAAATGAAAATCGCTTGGGTTTATCATTTCAACCCATAACGATTTTATCCTATTCTACAAGATCGTTCGGGTATGTATCATTTCAACCCATTGTGAATTCTATACTAACAGGGAACTTGCAGAGTGATAACAGATATGATAATAATATAACAACAGTAACAGGCATATATCATCAACATAAATAACAGATAATGGTGTCAGATGTCACAGGTGAACAGATACAGATAATGGCATATATATAGCAATGTGAATAACTAAAAGCAGCATATTTCAATTGTCGTTTCAATTGAAATCAAATTTAATAAATATAAGAACGTTAATCTAGAGTGATTGCTCACCTTTCGAGGCTAGAGAGACAAGAAGATGATACGAACATAGATACGGACACTGAAATTGAGTTACGAATCCAAACACGAATTCAAAGTAAAGCTAGATGGACACGAGTTCGACGATCATTGCTGATATCAAGGAATAGACGAAATCAAATCAGAATGGGTCGATGAAGATAAATGGGTATAGGTGAACTTGTATATAACTATATATAAATTATTTATTTATCTATTTATAAAACCATATTCTAAATACAAACACATCTAAAATTAAATATATACATTTCAAATAACCAGACTATATAAATATACGACTGACATACTTAATGTATTTGACAAATATATATAAAGCTGCAAAAAGACAAAAATTTATATACACACATAAATCCTTTTTAAAACTGTCACATAGGGATACCATTCAGCCTATAATATAATATTTTTAACATATAAAGTGGCAAATACTGGGAGCACGCAACAATTATAAGGACCCAACGAAATAAAACATCTACATACTTTTATATTATATACTAACTAAATTAATTCATAAAGCAGCAATAAAAGAAAACGTATATAGTAACTTTATACATCGTATATAGATTATTCATATCAAACAAAACAAAATATCAATGCAACTTATAAATATATATACATGTTATATCTCAGAAATGCAGATTTTAAAATTAATATCAACTTGACTTGTTAATATATAATTTAAAAACTATCCTATACATTAAAATAACCCAAGCTTTATAATACTTATAAAAGCACATACACGATAATGTAAGTGTATATATCATATCTACAAACCTACATTAACAGACATATGTATAATTTATAACTTCTAGTACAACAACATAAACTTTATATACAAATTTAATATATAGAATATACAACAGGTGTAAACGTGAACAAATTGAAAGCTCACAATCCATAGATAAATATACTAACCTATTATATTATATATCATAAATATATTTTAAACTTACTTACATAAGAGACTGCAGCAGCCTTAAAATACCATACGTATAATACTATTATAAGATGAAATATATACATATATATTTAAAACCACATGAAGTACTTATGATTTATTTCAGCCTCAACCTTTCTTAAACACTGTTCGTTAAAAAAATCAATGTGTATAAGTTATCCAAAACACACACCTAGCCATATAAATATTAATATATATAAAACTTACATATTATACGATTTTTTTTCAAATATCAACCAAAGGCTCATGTAAAAATATACTTACAGATGCCAAAATTCGACTATATATATATATCATATAATTTTTTTTGCTTAAACCAATATTTATGAAACAATACTTATGTGATAATCAAACATAAGGCTGCAATATATATATATATATATATATAGACACACACACACCTTTAAAAAAATTTGTACCTTGAAATACTGGTTGCATTGTATTATATATATACAATACAATGGTCATACAAATAATGCAAGGCGTGCTGGCTAGGGTGAACAAAAAAAAACAAAGACAGTTGGTGGATCAGTTGGCTTTTGTGGTGGGTGTATCGGTTGTAGATGGCATGCGAGACTTCGTCCAGAGGGGAAGGGATGTCTGCTAGTCGGTGGGCTCAGTTGAAATTGACAGTGGAGGATTTGACGGGCAGTGGTTCTCCGTTGGCCAAGGCGATTTGGAAGCAAGGGAGAAAGGAGGCTCGGGAAGGCGTGATAGGTGGTTGAGATGGTCGGTTGTGGAAGATGACAAAGGAAAAGTTGGGGAAGAAAGAAAATCTGGGTAGAGGAGAATGAGCTACTACAAAATTTTCTTTTATAACGTTATAATATAATTTAAAATTGAAGAGGAAGAATGGATCAGAAATATAAATGAAACAGAGAAAATAGGAACTAGAAGAAAATAAATTAACCAATGGAATAGCAAAAGGCTAAATTATCTCTGGGAATATGAAAAACAAAGCCTGTTTTGAATTCGACAGTTGGATAGATGAAAGGACAAGAAATCTAAAAGGTTGAAATTTGGGTACCCGTATAGTCCAACGTTTACAGATTTTTTTCCCGTCCACCGGACGTCGATACACCCAAACGAATATACCGCAGATATCAGTAGTACGATCATTCAATCAAAAGTCGATTATCGGCACTGAAAATGCTGCCAATTTGCCAAAAATAAGATAAACGAAGCAATAACATTCCAAATTTGGAGAAACGAAATATGACGTCTAACTCAGAAGATGATTTACAAATTTTCTATAGAAAAATATTCAGGTTTGGAAAACATTTAATTATCATCAAATATTAACTGATTTTAATTGAAATAGAATTACAGAAGAAAATAAACTTCCACATTTTCAGATGAAAATTTACCCTTGGCTATGTTTAATTAGACATATTCCAAATATTAAATTTTTATTTCAAAATATTATTATTTAAAATTTCACAAAAATTCAATTAATTAAATAAATAAAACCACTAAAATTTATGGGTCGTTACATTCTCCCCCACTCAAAACTTTTTGTCCCCGAAAAGGAAGGAGGTAGGAGAATAGAAACAAACAGAAGGAAATAGATTGAAAAACAAAATAAAACAATTAATTTAAAACCATATAAATTTCGATTTTAAATTAATTAATATTCAACAATTTATTTTAAACTCAAGGTATTTTATTAAGTTGATTTTATTTCAATTTATTATTATCTTCGAAACAAAATTTATTTTATTTATTGTTTAATTTACCTATTATTCTATCTATCTCTATTACCATTTTTATAATTAAAATTTAAGTGTATAACATTTATTATGAACACTCAAATTTTATTTATAGAAACGTTTATATTGTATATTATCCAATTTCATATTCAACTTCTGAATAATTAAGGTAAGTTGTATTAAAAGTGGAATTGGGTATTATACAATTAAAAATTTTCCCAACTCAATTATTTCAAATTTAAGTATTTATTCAAATTTTTGGATTTATTTATAATTAAAATCACCTTTAACATAAATTTAAGAATTAAGTTTCCGATTAAGTTCAAACCCTTTAGAGATACATATATATATATATATATACATATATATCAAATCAAATTAAATTTAAAATAATATACCTATATATATATAAGTCAAATTATACTTAAGAAATTCAAAACAAAATTTTTCAAACAAAAGTGTAATGAAGCTATAGAATGGTCACTCCACTCTGAAACTTGAAAATGAATGTCGATGATGCGGCCGCCACCATCGAAATTATTTTCCAGCGACAAAAGAAGAGAGCACTGATTTAAACATTTAAAATCCATTAGCAACGATTTCTATTTGAAAATACTTTAAATAACATACATTTTAAAACTTTAAAACCAAGTTTGAAATTACCGGAAATTAAATTCTCAAATTCCTGATTTAATTTCATTAAAATTCCAAATCAATTTATAAACCATGTTTATAAATTCATTATAGAAAACAATAAATGATGATCAAATATTATCATTTCAAACAACCAATTTAATTAACTTATTAAATCCCAGAAAATTTTACTTATATATTTATAATATAATCATACAAATTTATTTCATTTACCAAATTTGAAAACAATATTGTGTCAGTTTGCTCTGTTCAAGTGTTTTGGAAATCCTATCGATAGCGTTGATTAGACGAATCGATCGAAAACCTAAATCAACATCAACAACTCAAACAACACAATATATAAAACATTTTAATATTAATACAAATACACTCCCTCACTCGATTACACAAAGATGGATTTCAAAACAAGGATAGAGATCCAAATATAGAGGGACTCTAATCAAAAGAATTCAAACTAGGAGCTAGGCTCGAACGAAGATAAGATGATTGAATTTCAAACAAGGAAGATGGATAGGCTTATTATGAATCATCGCAGGCAACCTTATATGGGTCAACCGTGACTTCAAAATAAGATCGAGGTAGAATTCTGAGGCAAATCGACATTCGATCGCCAGAGATAGGATTTTGGCATAGCAAAAGATAGCAGCAACTAAACCAAGGATACAGAAATCCCCGGTGAATTAATGCTTATTGTAAAGGAGTTTCACCCCTTTACAAATCATTCAGAGAATGGCAAGACCACCGATTTATTATAGAGATCATTCGAAGTGGAGTTATGGGATACTCCAGAATCAAAAGACACGAATATGGGAGACACGTATGGACTTTGGAACCGAAGGAACGTTCCAAAATTCAAAGGAATCGAGTCAAAGAAGAAGGAATTTAAGCTCGAACGAAAGTGATTCTGTAATTGAATTTTACTTTATATGCTAAGTTTTGCCTAAAACCAGAGCTCTGATACCACATGTAGCGGCCAGAAATTTTCAACCATTCGCATCCATACATGTCGGATTTGAATTGCTCAAAATATCAGATTGTTAATTTAAATTTGGCAAAACTCAGTATATACAGTAAATAAATAATCACAGAATCACAAACACAGAGTAATATAACAATAATGTTGCGGAAACAAAAGAATAGTAGTTCATGAAGCTACCATATATATATAACAGAGTTAAACAAGATACAACAGAAGTCACGAGTACATAGATGTCTCAATACAATAGTCAAATACAAGATCTGAATACATCACTGAAATCAACTAAATAACTGAAAGATGGATAGATAGTTGGATCTCCAAGCGAAGCTCCAACTCCAAAGGTGAGTCTCAAATGCTGTATCACTCAGTCTGACCCGAGCGTAAAGCAAAACACAAAACAATCGAGTCAGGATTAACATTCTTATATCAATAAATCCAACTCAAGTGAAATAACAGCTGAAATACGAGTAACTCAAAGGATGTTTGGGATAACCGTCCTCTAAGGATCCGTTAAACTATCTACTATGTAGTAATATTTTGCTATTATAATAATGTCTAATATAAAATAAACATACTTTTTAATAGCGTCAAGGGGTTACCCATATAGCCCTTAACACGTAATAGTCCCAGTAGTCTATCCAGTATTAGCATACTCCCAAACCGGGGGCTACCCTCAATACTCCATAGGCTATGGGAGAAATCCAAACTCGTAGTAAAGCTCACTATGGTAGGTGACACGGCACAACTAGACAATTCCAGGGTAGATATACCAATTATGCATCCGGGCTGGTGGAAACGCATAGCAACCACTACCGCCCACCTCGGAACACACTCCCAATCAAAATCGAAGGGTGGCCACCAAATCAATCACAAAGTAATAGAATGGTATCGAAGAATGCGTCCGATCAGAGGTGCTACCTCATTGGTCCGAGAATCGCTCCTGTTTTAGCCACTTTATGCTAACTCACGGGAGTTGGGTCCACGTATATACCTTTAGGATCGTCGCCACCATCCTACTTCATTCTGGAATCTCCACCGCATACACAGTTGTTAAAGTGGTTTTCGGTATCGACAGAGAGTATGTCAATATCCGATCCCTGTCTATTTAACAACCAAACGTTATTATAACACCGTGGTCATTTCAAAATAGTTTATACTTCAAAACCAAAATATCATTTCCATTTTTAAACTATATGAAAACGATATCATTTCAATTCAATATATCATTCCTAAAATCATATCACTTTCCAAAGTTATAACGCTTTCGGAATCATAGTCTTTCAAATCACAACACTTTGGAAATCACAGCTTTGAAATCATAGCATTTTGGAAATCATAACACTTTGAAATTACAGCATTTTGGAAATCATAACACTTTTGAAATCATAGCATTTTGGAAATCATAACACTTTCCTCTTAAACAGTTTAGATGTTAATAACAGTATATAAAATGAAATAGTTTATAAAATAGAATAATTTATATAAAATAGTTATAAGTTAAAACGATTTATATTAAAATATTAGTATATTAAAAAATAGTTTATATTAAAAATAGTTATAAAATAATATAAAATAGTTTTAAATATACTTTAAAATACTATATATAATAAAATAGTTTTCCTCAAATTTCACAAATCGATTCAAATTAATTCAAATTCCAAATTCAAATTTAATCAAATCTAAACCATCAATTTCAATTTAAATTCAATTAAACATTTCAAATTATATCGATTTCAAATACCAATTTGAACCACAAATAAACCATTTCAATTTCAATATATTTCAAAGCTTCAAATATTCCACATTTCAAAACTAAATTCGATAATTTTATATATATATATATATCAATTCACTTTTCTATTATTTAGTTTTGAAATATTTACTAAATTATTTTAATATCATTTGAATAAAACTTCAATTTACAAAATATCCCATTTAAATTTATATAAGTTTGAAATATCCATTTAAGTCACCTTTAATCAAATTTCAAGTTGTAAAACACTTCTTTAAAATTTCAAATTCAATAAATTTCAAATCAAACTTATTTAAGTATAATTCTTAAATAAATATAATTTCAAATCAATTTCAAATTTATCTATATAGCTCGAATCATTACAACTCTATATTCGAAAATATAAATTTTAAATAAATACTTAAACATATTATATATCAACTTTATTAAATCAACTTAATAAATCTTTAAAAATCAATATTTATCAAAACCATATATTTCTTTTCAAAACCATAGAAATCATTTTCAAAATATTTATATATAGACCAACGGTGTCTGTATATAGTTTTCTACCCTATGGTCAAGTGACACGGTATATATCTTTTCAACCCGCAATCCCAAATTCAATTAAATGAAAATTGCTTGGGTTTATCATTTCAACCCATAACGATTTTCTCCTAGTCTACAAGATCGTTCGGGTATGTATCATTTCAACCCATAGTGAATTCTATACTAACAGGGAACTTGCAGAGTGATAATAGATATGATAATAATATAACAACAGTAACAGGCAAATATCATCAGCATAAATAATAGATAATGGTGTCAGATGTCACAGGTGAACAGATACAGATAATGGCATATATATAGCAATGTGAATAACTAACAGCATCATATTTCAATTGTCGTTTCAATTGAAATCAAATTTAATAAATATAAGAACGTTAATCTAGAGTGATTGCTCACCTTTCGAGGCTAGAGAGACAAGAAGATGATACAAACATAGATACAGACACTGAAATTGAGTTACGAATCAAAACACGAATTCCAAAGCAAAGCTAGATGGATATAAGTTCGACGATCATAGCTGATACCAAGGAATAGACGAAATCAAATCAGAATGGGTCGATGAAGATAAATGGGTATAAGTGAACTTGTATATAACTATATATAAATTATTTATTTATTTATAAAACCATATTCTAAATACAAACACATCTAAAATTAAATATATACATTTCAAATAACCAGACTATATAAATATATGACTGACATAATTATGTATTTGACAAATATATATAAAGCCGCAAAAAGACAAAAATCTATATACACACATAAATCCTTTTTAAAACTGTCACATGGGGATACCATTCAGCCTATAATATAATATTTTTAACATATAAAGTGGAAAATACTGGGAGCATGCAACAATTATAAGGACCCAGCGAAATAAAACATCTACATACTTTTATATTATATACTAACTAGTATAAATTAATTCATAAAGCAGCAATAAAAGAAAACGTATACAGTAACTTTATACATCGTATGTAGATTATTCATATCAAACAAAACAAAATATCAATGCAACTTATAAATATATATACATGTAATATCTCAGAAATGCATATTTTAAAATTAATATCAACTTGACTTGTTAATATATACTTTAAAAACTATCCTATACATTAAAATAACCCAAGCTTTATAATACTTATAAAAGCACATACACGATACTGTAAGTGTATATATCATATCTACAAACCTACATTAACAGACATATGTATAATTTATAACTTCCAGTACAACAACATAAAATTTATATACAAATTTAATATATAGAATATACAACAGGTGTAAACGTGTATAAATTGAAAGCTCACAATCCATAAATAAATATACTAACCTATTATATTATATATCATAAATATATTTTAAACTTACTTACATAAGAGACTACAGCAGCCTTAAAATACCATACGTATAATACTATTATAAGATGAAATATATACATATATATATTTAAAACCACATGAAGTACAAATGATTTATTTCAGCCTCGACCTTTCTTAAACACTGTTCGTTAAAAAAATCAATGTGTATAAGTTATCCAAAACACACACCTAGCTATATAAATATTAATATATATACAACTTACATATTATACGATTTTTTTCAAATATCAAACAAAGGCTCATGTAAAAATATAATTACAGATGCCAAAATTCGACTATATATATATCATATAAATTTTTTTGCTTAAACCAATATTTATGAAACAATACTTATGTGACAATCAAACATAAGGCTGCAATATATATATACCTTTAAAAAAATTTGTACCTTGAAATACTGGTTGCATTGTATTATATATATACAATACAAAGGTCATACAAATAACGCAAGGCGAGCTGGCTAGGGTGAACAAAAAAAAGTAGACTGTTGGTGGATCGGTTGGCTTTTGTGGTGGGTGTATCGGCTGTAGATGGCATGCGAGACTTCGGCCAGAGGGGAAGGGATGTGTGCTGGTTGGTGAGCTCAGTTGAAATGAACAGTGGAGGATTTGACGGGCGATGGTTCTCCGGTGGCCAAGGCGGTTTGGAAGCAAGGGCAGAAGGAGGCTCGGGAAGGCATGATAGGTGGTTGAGATGGTCGGTTGTGGAAGATGACAAAGGAAAAGTTAGGGAAGAAAGAAAATATGGGTAGAAGAGAATAAGCTACTGCAAAATTTTCTTTTATAACGTTATAATATAATTTAAAATTAAAGAGAAAGAATGGATCAGAAATATAAATGAAACAGAGAAAATAGGAACTAGAAGAAAATAAATTAACCGATGGAATAGCAAAAGGCTAAATTATCTCTGGGAATATGATAAACAAAGGCTGTTTTGAATTCGACAGTTGGATAGTTGAAATGACAAGAAATCTGAAAGGTTGAAATTTGGGTACCCGTACAGTCCAACGTTTACAGATTTTTTTTTCATCCAACGGATGCCGATACACCTAAACGAATATACCGCAGAGATCAGCTCGACGAGACGATCAAAACGGTATATAGGTATCATTGGTACGATCATTCAATCAAAAGTCGATAATCGGTACTGAAAATACTGCCAATTTGCCAAAAATAAGATAAACGGAGCAATAACATTCCAAATTTGGAGAAATGAAATATGACGTCTAACTCAGAAGATGATTTACAAATTTTCTATAGAAAAATATTCAGGTTTGGAAAACATTTAATTATCATCAAATATTAACTGATTTTAATTGAAATAGAATTACAGAAGAAAATAAACTTCCATATTTTCAGATGAAAATTTACCCTTTGCTATGTTTAATTAGACATATTCCAAATATTAAATTTTTATTTAAAAATATTATTATTTAAAATTTCACAAAAATTCAATTAATTAAATAAATAAAACCACTAAAATTTACGGGTCGTTACATTTTTAGAATGAATGAAGAAGACGGACTAATGAAAGGACGCAAGCATATATATTAAAATTCAAGGGATATAAAGGGTCAAATGTGAATTCAGGTAAAATAATTAAAGCAAGTGTTGCTTGGATTACACGGCTGGCAATTGAAAGACAAGGAAACAAATGGCTCAAATACGGAACTGATACGACAAATCATTACGCCGATTTCGCCGCGTATCGAACGTCAAAATACAGGAATGAATTGTAACGCCCCACTCTGAGACCTACTGTAACAAAGAGTATTACGGGAGTAATACTGTCTGTTAAAGCGGAGAATAGAGTATAGTGGGAGCGACCATTTGTAATCAAGCTATAACTATCTACCGAATACGTCGAAAGGTGGAATCTATTTAAATTTTTCTCAATCAGGTGGTTCGACATATTCTGTAAATACTTATAACGAAATTACAAATGGCTAAAGATCTATCAGAATAAGCATAGTAATAAATGATAAAACATCACAGAACAGAATCACATCACAGATATAAAATCCTAGAACAATACATCATCAATACAGATCCAAATACCATAAGTGGGTACAAAGCCACTGCTCAAACATGTGAGTCAAAAATATGTACATATCAAAGTCTGAATAATAACAGAGTAGCGAAATAGTGGACAAATAAAAACGCTATCTATCAGCATAGCAGATAATGTCCAAGCGGAAGCACAGATGCTAAGTCCAGAGACCTAACCTGAAACAACTCGGTCTGACCCGAGCGAAAACAATCGGGTCAGGCTAGCTAAACAATCAGTAATAACTGAGATATATAATAATGTGGTACATAAATAAAACAGTACTTATCCAAAGAGAAGTATATTATGAACCACATGAATATAATGACGATCCCTAATCATCAATAAACAATAAAAATCTCCAAAGAGAAATCAACACCAAAGTGTATAATAAATAAAATCGCCTCATATCATCGGCATAGCCAAAGCTATAAAAAGATGCCCATAGGCAATAATCCCAAGAGTGACCAGAGTCTGTAATCAATGCCCAAGCAAAGATCGATGCTCCAAAGAGCAATGGGGATATACTAAAAAGTCAATGAAATCCAACACTGAAAAGCAGTGTCCAGAGACACTGTGAATCCACAAGGCAATCGCACTTACATCGTATGGTTCCATAGAACCAACACTGAATGGCGGTACTCGAATGGATATAAAAATCATCAAATAATACCAATATTGCACGTGCACCGACCAGAGTCGTTGTTGCCAAGTACTGTTGAGTTGTGATCGATCACTCGCACAGATGCGGAACGCGCGAGACGGCGAGATCCTTCCCAGAAGGATAAAGGCCCAGAGGCGCACGCCGAAAAATAAACTGCTCCATAGAGCAGGTGTCCAGAGACGGTTGCCCAGAGGCGTGGTGACCCAGAGGTCCAGTACTGGCCGCCCAGAGGCTAATGTGTCACTAACTTCTTGGAGAGGAACCCGTAAAGTGTTAACAATGAATCTCATACCCCACGTTCGCACTAAACGGTTTACTAACCAGTAGCAAGCTCACACTCCAAACAATAAAAAGTCCACCTCGTATCATCGGTAAACTAGACCCAAAGGTCAAAATGATCAATCGAATAGGTCGGGGATTAACCGGAAAGAAAATACACACGGTTCCATAAGCCGGAGATTTCCTAATCGTTTAAGCACCTTTCCACTTCGCTCGACGTGCTAAAAAGTGAGTGTGAGATTTTTATTATACAAAATAATGGTGCGAAACGGATTTATAATTGATTTTTAAATCACTTTAAAACGGCTTTTGAAAACTCTCCTATTATGGAGTAATTAATTTAATAATTAAAAATAATATTATATAATAATTTCTAAAGCCATTTAGGAGTGAAAAATCTTTTGAAAATGATTCATAAAACCCGTGTACGAAATTTAGAGACAAATCTCAAAGAAATCAATAAAACCAGAAAATCACTGAAAAATATTCTAAGTGTTTGTAAACATTCAAAAACAGCTGCGAACCCAAGTTCGGCAATTTATTTAGACCAAGCAGGCATGTAGCCCAACATCCCTACTTTAAGATGCAAAAAGAATTTCTGGATTCCGAGTTGAGACGAAGTGGCAGCGACGTCTCAA
This sequence comes from Allium fistulosum, assembly GCA_030737815.1. NCBI lineage: Eukaryota > Viridiplantae > Streptophyta > Magnoliopsida > Asparagales > Amaryllidaceae > Allium > Allium fistulosum. The sequence continues at coordinate 774,901,774 of CM060906.1, forward strand.
AGTTGGACCCAGAACAAGATTCACACTGTTTACCAACAGCGACCAGAGTTCAACTTCGACACGAAATTCGAAGTAACAAACGAACTCCGATATTGCCCAAATTTTCCAAAGATGGAGTTCGAAACTCCACCTTTCCAACGAGACCAAAAACGTCGAATTCCGACTTCGGATGCGATCGTGGCGGCATCGCGAAGTGGAGGAAAAAAAATCTGAAAACAGGATTGAACAAATTTTTTTTTTTTTTGGACGCGGGCCCCGGCCCGCGTCAGCCTGCCCCAGCCCAGCCTGGGCTGGAGAAGTAACAAGCCCCAGCCCAGGTGGGCTGGGGTTCAGTTAAACCCCAGTCCGCCCGGGCTGGGGAGGCAGCCCAGCCCGCCCGAGCTGGGGAGCAGCCCAGCCCGTGCGGGCTGGGTGCTTACAGCCCCAGCCCGCCTGCGCTGGGGAGCAGCCCTAGCCCATGCGGGCTGGGGAGAAGGGGGGGATGTGTGCCAGCCCACTAGGGGCTGGCCTGCTACTGGCTAGCCCAGCTGGGCTAGCCTGCTGTTCTTGGGTGCAACCAAGGCTGTTTTGGGCTTTCAGCCCCTATTTTCAGCCTATTTTAAATTCCAGCCAGCAATTTTTCTTGTTTTTGATGATTTTGGATGTTTTTTTTCATGATTTTAGCATCAAAATTTCACCAATAACAATTACTAATTACCATATGATGATTACTACACTATATTTAAGAAAACAAAGGCCAAAGCTTAGCATTACCTTAGAAAGCAATATCACAAACACCTTATGTGCAACCCCAAAATGAAAGCAAAGATGATCAAAGAGCTATGATTCACATGTTACACAAGAAAACATGTGTTACTAAATGATTATTGAAATCAAATGATGATTAAACACATGCTAGAAGAGGTTTTTAGCAATATACCTCTCTTGAAAGCAACAAATTCTATTATAGCATCAACCCAAATTAGCAAAAGGTGATTAGGAGGCTATAAGATCAAAAAAACACATAAAACATGTGTTACTAATCAAATTTCAGAAATTATGAAGATATAAAATATGGATTTGAGGTGGGTATTTGAATTACCTTTGCATAGAATGACTTGCATAAGCTAAAACTAGAAGGAGATGAAGATGGAGGCCATTTTTGTTATGAAAGCTTTAGGAAATGGTTAGGGTTTTGATTAGGGTTTTGATGAATGAGGTTAGGAGAGTTTGAGATAATTTATAGAGGAAGTTTAGGGTGGGTTATTGGGTAAGGTTTAATAACCCAATATGAAGAGAGTTATTTCCATGTTTTCAAAAAATTTCTAAGTGTTCATATATGTTTATAAAACTCACTTTTCTTATTCAAACCCATTTTAAATCCTCTCCTAAAATATTTAACTTTTCAAAAATAACATTTTATCCTCATTTTAAAATCCCATATTTCCCATTTAATTAAAATAGCCTTTTTCAAATAAATTTTGTTATTCCAAATCCTTTTATGCTTCATTAAAATAAATAAAATCCTAACTTTTATTTATTAATTGGTAATGCAAATCCCGGGTTGTTATAGACTCCCCCCTTAAGAAAATTGCGTCCCCGCAATTCCTTAAGATAGATGTCGTTTATAACGTCAAATCCACAAAAGAAGTGATAGAGATAAAATAGAGAATTCTCACCCGCAGAAGAAGATAGGAGAAAGCCAGGATAAGAGCGTTCGATAGATTCTCTGGTCTCCCAAGTGCAGTCCTTAGGATTCGGTGACCATTGAATCTTCACGAGTGGGACCTCTTTGTTGCGAAGGCGTCTAACCTCCGAATCAAGCACACGAAGAGGTTGCTGCTCCAAAGATAAATGAGGTAAGATCTCTAAATCAGGCACAACATGCGGCTCAATGATAGAATCAGGATCGCGGACACACATGCGAAGCTGGGAAACATGGAACACGTCGTGTATTCCAGAGAAGTGAGCAGGTAGAGCAACTCGATAAGCCACGGGACCAATGCGTTCCGTAATAGGAAATGGTCCAACATAGAGAGGAGCCAACTTCCCTGTAGAGCTGAAACGCACAACCCCTTTCATAGGAGATATCCGAATAAAGACATGATCACCAATGGAGAACTCAAGAGGCTTCCTACGGTTGTCCGCGTAAGATTTCTGACGATTCTGCGCCTCTTTCATTCTCTGACGAATAAGAATAATCTTCTCAGAAGATTCCCAAACTGAATCTGGACCAAGAATGAGCTTCTTGCTAGATTCTAACCAACAAGCAGGAGAGCGACATGGCCTTCCGTAGAGAGCCTGGAAAGGTGCCATGCCGATACTAGACTGAAAGCTGTTGTTGTAGGAGAACTCTATAAGCGGTAAGTGATCCTCCCAACTACCTCCGAAATCAAGAATACAACAGCGCAAAAGATCCTCTAAAACACGATTCACCCTCTCCGTCTGACCGTCGGTCTAAGGATGATAAGCAGTCGAGAGATTCAGCTTTGAGCCCAAAGCTGATTGTAGGCACTTCCAGAAGTGACTAGTAAAGATAGTGTCTCGATCACAGACGATAGAGCTAGGAATGCCATGAAGTCGAACGACTTCCTTCACATATAGCTTGGCAAGCTGAGGATCAGTCCGAGTGGACTTAATAGGAATGAAATGAGCTGATTTGGTCAAACGATCGACGATGACCCAAATAGAAGTATGGCCAGACCTCGATCGAGGCAGACCGTCAATAAAATCCATGGATATCTGATCCCATTTTCACAATGTAATCTCTAGCGGCTGAAGAAGACCAGATGGACGCTTATGTTCGGCCTTGATCTGTTGACAAGTCATGCAACCACTCACATAACTTGCAACATCTTTCTTCAACCCTTCCCAATAATATACCCGACACATATCGGCATACATCTTGATCGAACCGGGATGGATGGTGTACTTAGTGCGATGACACTCATCCAGAATGTCATGCCTAAGTGATAAATCAGATGGTACCAAAATACGGTTCTTCCTACGAAGACACCGATGAGAATCAATAGAATAATCCAACAATGTCTCATCACTGGATCCCGACTCAAGGAGATGAATATATCGCAACAAGTCTGGATCCTACCGCTGGGCATGGGCAATGCGATCCAATAGAATAGGTCGAGCTTCCAAGCTGAATAACAATATCTGAGGATCAGAAGACGGAGCTCGATTTCGAATATCACACATAGAAAGAGTCTCAAGAATATCCCACTCGGCCATCATCATAGAAACTACTGCCGAGTGTTTGCGACTGAGTGCATCTGCAACACGATTACCCTTGCCAGGGGTATACTGAATGTCTAAGTCATATGAGGCGAGAAACTCAAGCCATCGCTGCAGCCTCATATTGAGATCTTTCTGACTGAATAAATACTTCAGAGACTTGTGATCGGTGTAAAGAGTGAAGCGTTCGCCTAATAGAAAGTGACGCCACGTCTTCAAAGCAAAGACGATAGCTTCCAACTCAAGATCATGAGTCGGATAGCGAACCTCATTCGGACGTAGCTGCCTAGAAGCATAAGCAACTACCCGATCCTTCTGCATAAGCACAGCACCGAGGCCGCTACCACAAGCGTCGGTGTAAACAACAAGATCCTGGTTACTCTCAGGAACCACAAGGATAGGAGAATGAGTGAGAAGTTCCTTCAGTCGCTGAAAGGAAGCTTCACACTTATCAGACCAAATAAAGTGAACCCCCTTACGAGTCAGAGTCGTGAGGGGAAGTGCAACACGAGAGAAATCCTTGATAAATCGACGGTAATAACCCGCCAGACCAAGGAAGCTGCGAATATCATGAACGTTCTCGGGCTGCCTCCAATTCTGAATAGCTTCGATCTTGGCAGGATCGACAGAAATACCCTCAGATGATACAATATGACCCAAGAACTTGACCTTGCTCTCCCAAAAATGGCGCTTGGAGAGCTTGGCCTTAAGCTGATGCTGATGAAGAGTATCCAAGACGATCCGCAAATGATGAGCATGCTCTGCCTCAGATCTAGAATAAACAAGAATATCGTCGATGAAAACCAGAACGAATCTATCGATGTATTCCCGGAATACTCGATTCATAAGATCGACGAAGAAAGCCGGTGCATTTGTCAAGCCGAACGGCATGACCAACCACTCAAAAGAACCATAACGAGTGCGAAATGCTGTAAGAGGAATGCTGTCTTCCGCGACTCGTAGCTGATGGAATTCGGTGGCAAGGTCAAGCTGAGAGAAGACCTTCGCACCGCTCAATTGGTCAAACATGTCGTCTATCCGAGGAAGTGGGTAGCAATTTCTGATGGTCAGCTCATTGAGCTTGCGATAGTCAATGCAAAGCCTATGAGAGCCATCAGCCTTCTTAACGAAGACCACAGCAGCACCCCATGGCGAAGAACTGGAACGAATGAACTGCTTCGCTTCAAGCTCAACTAACTGCTTCTTGAGTTCCTCATTCTCTTTAGTATACATTCTCGTAGGAGGACGCCCAACTAGATGAGAGCCTGAAATGAGATCGATGCGGAACTAAAAAGCTCACTTTGGCGGCAGTCCGGATACTGGCTCGAATACGTCGGGGAAATCCCGAACAACAGGAATACAAGATAAGTTCAAATCCTCATCTCGTGAATCGAGAGAAAATAAAGTAACATCAGAAAGCCCAACATCTTGAAGAAAAATAGCTAACGGAGAGGACGAGTCAGGATGACGAAGAAATAATATCCGCTCCGAACAAATAATTTTGGCGTCGTGCTGAACGAGCCAATCCATGCCAAGAATCATATCAAAGCCCAAATACTCCATAACGTGCAGATTCGCACGGAAAGAAAATCCACAAAGATCGATATCTATATCCTCACAAAGCAAGCTAAGGGTCGTGGATCTGCCTATGGGATTCACAATCCTTAGTGAAGAAACCAAACATGTAACATCCAAAGATAAAGTATCAACTAGTTACTTTGATACGAATGAGTGAGAGGAACCCGTATCAAAGAGAACTCTACAAGATCTACCATGAAATAAAATAGAACCTTCGAGAACGGAAGGATGCGTACCTCGAGGCTGAGATAAAGATTTAGGAGCCTTGGCAGCATTAAGCTTGCCAGATCTAGGAGGTGCAGTAGGACAAGCGGAGATCCTGTGTCCCTCCTTCTTGCAGAAGGTGCAATAGAGAGGCGTGGGACACTCTCGAACATATGATCGGTAGATTTAGTTAAGCACGATTCAAAGATAGATAATTCATTAAGGAATATTACGGAATATAATAGATTCCTACACATATTCCTAACTTATTTATCTAAAGGTGGATATGTTCAATTTGGATCGTATTATAACGTATTGTACTACATGTCTGTTCTGTGTTTGTTATGCTTAATTCTGATCCTTGGCTCTGATACCAAACTGTAACGCCCCACTCTGAGACCCACTGTAACAAAGAGTATTACGGGAGTAATACCGTCTGTTAAAGCGGAGAATAGAGTATAGTGGGAGCGACCATTTGTAATCAAGCTATAACTATCTACCGAATACGTCAAAAGGTGGAATCTATTTAAAATTTTCTCAATCAGGTGGTTCGACATATTCGGTAAATACTTATAACGAAATTACAAATGGCTAAAGATCTATCAAAATAAGCATAGTAATAAATGATAAAACATCACAGAACAGAATCACATCACAGATATAAAATCCCAGAACAATACATCATCAATACAGATCCAAATACCATAAGTGGGTACAAAGCCACTGCTCACACATATGAGTCAAAAATATGTACATATCAAAGTTTGAATAATAACAGAGTAGCGGAATAGTGGACAAATAAAAACGCTATCTATCAGCATAGCAGATAATGTCCAAGCGGAAGCACAGAAGCTAAGTCCAGAGACCTAACCTGAAACAACTCGGTCTGACTCGAGCGAAAACACTCGGGTCAGGCTAGCTAAACAATCAGTAATAACTGAGATATATAATAATGTGGTACATAAATAAAACAATACTTATCCAAAGAGAAGTATATTATGAACCACATGAATATAATGACGATCCCTAATCATCAATAAACAATAAAAATCTCCAAAGAGAAATCAACACCAAAGTGTATAATAAATAAAATCACCTCATATCATCGGCGTAGCCAAAGCTATAAAAAGATGCCCATAGGCAATAATCCCAAGAGTTACCAGAGTCTGTAATCAATGCCCAAGCAAAGATCGATGCTCCAAAGAGCAATGGGGATATACTAAAAAGTCAATGAAATCCAACACTGAAAAGCAGTGTCCAGAGACACTGTGAATCCACAAGGCAATCGCACTTACATCGTATGGTTCCATAGAACCAACACTGAATGGCGGTACTCGAATGGATATAAAAATCATCAAATAATACCAATATTGCACGTGCACTGACCAGAGTCGTTGTTGCCAAGTACTATAGAGTTGTGATCGATCAATCGCACAGATGCGGAACACGCGAGACGGCGAGATCCTTCCCAAAAGGATAAAGGCCCAGAGGCGCACGCCGAAAAATAAACTGCTCCATAGAGCAGGTGTCCAGAGACGGTTGCCTAGAGGCGTGGTGACCCAGAGGTCCAGTACTGGCCGCCCAGAGGCTAATGTGTCACTAACTGCTTGGAGAGGAACCCGTAAAGTGTTAACAATGAGTCTCATACCCCACGTTCGCACTAAACGGTTTACTAACCAATAGCAAGCTCACACTCCAAACAATAAAAAGTCCACCTCGTATCATCGGTAAACTAGACCCAAAGGTCAAAACGATCAATCGAATAGGTCGGGGATTAACCGGAAAGAAAATACACACGGTTCCATAAGCCGGAGATTTCGTAATCGTTTAAGCACCTTTCCACTTCGCTCGACGTGCTAAAAAGTGAGTGTGAGATTTTTATTATAGAAAATAATGGTGCGAAACGGATTTATAATTGATTTTTAAATCACTTTAAAACGGCTTTTGAAAACTCTCCTATTATGGAGTAATTAATTTAATAATTAAAAATAATATTATATAATAATTTCTAAAGCCATTTAGGAGTGAAAAATCTTTTGAAAATGATTCATAAAACCCGTGTACGAAATTTAGAGACAAATCTCAAAGAAATCAATAAAACCAGAAAATCACTGAAAAATATTCTAAGTGTTTGTAAACATTCAAAAACAGCTGCGAACCCAAGTTTGGCAATTTATTTAGACTAGTAAACAGTGTCCAAATGTCATGAAAATTTGCAGGCATGTAGTCCAACATCCCTACTTTAAGATGCAAAAAGAGTTTCTGGATTCCGAGTTGAGACGAAGTGGCAGCGACGTCTCAAAGTTGGACCCAGAACAAGATTCACACTGTTTACCAACAGCGACCAGAATTCAACTTCGACACGAAATTCGAAGTAACAAACAAACTCCGATATTGCCCAAATTTTCCAAAGATGGAGTTCGAAACTCCACCTTTCCAACGAGACCAAAAACGTCGAATTCCGACTTCGGATGCGATCGTGGCGGCATCGCGAAGTGGAGGAAAAAAAATCTGAAAACAGGATTAAACAATTTTTTTTTTTTGGACGCGGGCCCCGGCCCGCGTCAGCCTGCCCCAGCCCAGCCTGGGCTGGGGAAGTAACAAGCCCCAGCCCAGGTGGGCTGGGGTTCAGTTAAACCCCAGTCCGCCCGGGCTGGGGAGGCAGCCCAGCCCGCCTTGGCTGGGGAGCAGCCCAGCCCGTGCGGGCTGGGTGCTTACAGCCCCAGCCCGCCTGCGCTGGGGAGCAGCCCCAGCCCATGCGGGCTGGGTAGAAGGGGGGGATATGTGCCAGCCCACTAGGGGCTGGCCTGCTACTGGCTAGCCCAGCTGGGCTAGCCTGCTGTGCCTGGGTGCAACCCAGGCCTGTTTTGGGCTTTCAGCCCCTGTTTTCAGCCTGTTTTAAATTCCAACCAGCAAGTTTTCTTGTTTTTGATGATTTTGGGTGTTTTTTTTCAAGTTTTTAGCATCAAAATTTCACCAATAACAATTACTAATTACCATATGATGATTACTACACTATATTTAAGAAAACAAAGGCCAAAGCTTAGCATTACCTTAGGAAGCAATATCACAAACACCTTATGTGCAACCCCAAAATGAAAGCAAAGATGATCAAAGAGCTATGATTCATATGTTAAATAAGAAAACATGTGTTACTAAATGATTATTGAAATCAAAAGATGATTAAACACATGCTAGAAGAGGTTTTTAGCAATATACCTCTCTTGAAAGCAACAAATACTATTATAGCATCAACCCAAATTAGCAAAAGGTGATTAGGAGGCTATAAGATATAAAAAAACACATAAAACATGTGTTACTAATCAAATTTCAGAAATTATGAAGATATAAAATATGGATTTGAGGTGGGTATTTGCATTACGTTTGCATAGAATGACTTGCATAAGCTAAAACTAGAAGGAGATGAAGGTGGAGGCAATTTTTGTTATGAAAGCTTTAGGAAATGGTTAGGGTTTTGATTAGGGTTTTGATGAATGAGGTTAGGAGAGTTTGAGATAATTTATAGAGGAAGTTTAGGGTGGGTTATTGGGTAAGGTTTAATAACCCAATATGAAGAGAGTTATTTCCATGTTTTCAAAAAATTTCTAAGTGTTCGTATATGTTTATAAAACTCACTTTTCTTATTCAAACCCATTTTAAATCCTCTCCTAAAATATTTAACTTTTCAAAAATAACATTTTATCCTCATTTTAAAATCCCATATTTCCCATTTAATTAAAATAGCCTTTTTCAAATAAATTTTGTTATTCCAAATCCTTTTATGCTTCATTAAAATAAATAAAATCCTAACTTTTATTTATTAATTGGTAATGCAAATCCCGGGTTGTTACAGACTCCCCCCTTAAGAAAATTGCGTCCCCGCAATTCCTTAAGATAGATGTCGTCTATAATGTCAAATCCACAAAAGAAGTGATAAAGATAAAATAGAGAATTCTCACCCGCAGAAGAAGATGGGAGAAAGCCATGATAAGAGCGTTCGATAGATTCTCTGGTCTCCCAAGTGCAGTCCTTAGGATTCGGTGACCATTGAATCTTCACGAGTGGGACCTCTTTGTTGCGAAGGCGTCTAACCTCCGAATCAATCACACGAAGAGGTTGCTGCTCCAAAGATAAATCAGGTAAGATCTCTAAATCAGGCACATCATGCGGCTCAATGATAGACTCAGGATCGCGGACACACATGCGAAGCTGGGAAACATGGAACACGTCGTGTATTCCAGAGAAGTGAGCAGGTAGAGCCACTCGATAATCCACGGGGCCAATGCGTTCCATAATAGGAAATGGTCCAACATAGCGAGGAGCCAACTTCCCGGTAGAGCTGAAACGCACAACCCCTTTCATAGGAGATATCCGAATAAAGACATGATCACCAATGGAGAATTCAAGAGGCTTCCTACGGTTGTCCGCGTAGGATTTCTGACGGTTCTGCGCCTCTTTCATTCTCTGACGAATAAGAATAATCTTCTCAGTAGATTCCCGAACGAAATATGACGTCTCACTCAGAAAATGATTTACAATTTTATTATTTAAAAATATTCAGATTTCTAAAATATTTTATTTTCATCTAATTAACTGATTTTAAATTGAAATTGAAAATTTACCCAGGAGAACTAACTCTCATATTTTCCAATAAAAATTTACTATTTGCTATGTTTAAATAAACGTATTCCCAATATCAAATTTTTATTTCAAAATTTTAAGAATTTATTTTTGTGAAATTTCAATTAATTACGTTATAAAATCGTTAAAATTTTCGGGTTGTTACAACAACATTGCATATATTTGAATATATATATACACAAATGTGTACACAACATTTCAAATAACTTTATATGATAAAACGTCGAAAATTCGAAAAACGGTTTCCGGTCACATTTTCTGTTTTTCATCGAACTATATATTTTTGTAAACAAATTTAAAAACTATTTCACCAATATTATTTATTATTAAAAAGAGTTTTATTTTCATTATAAAACCATTTATTTGAGTATTTATAATTAATTAAATATTCACAAATCAAAGCAGTGAAATTCCGGGTCGTTTTATTACAATTTGATTTTTCTTATTATTTATTATATTCGAACCATTTGTTATTGTAATAAATTTGCAAAATGATTCACCATTATCATTTATTAATTAAAAGAAGTTAAATCACACTATTAAATCTATTTAATTCATATTTGGTTCACCATTCAAATATTTAATTCATAATTCAAATATTTAATCGATCACTATTATTGAATTCCAAGTATTCAATTCCAAAATCCAAATATTTAAATATATAAAATTAGTTACATATTTAAAATCAAATGACCAGAATTTTGGGTTGTTACATTAAAATTTCAATTTCGCATTTTATTTGCATTTTATAAACCCAAAATTCATTAAAATTCATATTAGTGAAATAAATGGCATTTATTAATTTTGAGATTATCTAAGAAATAAAAAAATAACTATTAGAAGTGAAAATTGATTTAAACTAGATTGAATTATATTTACAAATAAATAAATGATAGGGACTGATATTTAAACTTAAAAAAATAGTTAAAAACTATATTGAATGAAAAAGTAAACTCAAAACTAAATTCAAAAGCAACCCAAGCCCATTTAAATGACCCAAATCCATTTTTCGTTTACCAGACTTACCTGTTTTCTTGAATCCAAATATACGTTCCTCTATAGTTTGCCCTAACCTAAAACATCCCCAATTCGCAAATCAAATTGGAAGAAAAAATACGAGCACGTTTGCACGTAGAGCTGGCGACACCGGTGATAGAGGCGTAGCAACGATCGAAGGAGGAGGCAATGCACAGTGGGTACATGGTCAAGGTGGAGACTGGCAATGACGCGGAGGAAGCATGCAAGAGTAGGGCCTGGGTGCGATGAGGTGTAGTGTTTTGAGGTGTCGTCGGAACTTGCCTGAGGCGGTTTTAGGTGGGGTCGCGGCGAATGATGACATGTGTGATGACTCCGACAAAGATTGGAGGCGGTAAGGGTTTGGGAGTTATAGGGCGTTGCGAGTAGAAGTATAGGCAAACAGAAGGTTAAGGTGAGATATTAATCTCACACAATTATATCTATATTTTATGACACCTATAAATGGATTGTTGTTTTGGATGAGTGAATGGTTGCTATGTTTGAGTCTCTATTAGAAACTTCGAAACCAGTATATATATATTTGATAATCTTTTTGCTAGAAATCCTTTAGTTAATGTATTGTGGTTTGATAGTCTATACCTGCATGCTTATATATTCCTATTGTGTGCTAATTCATTTGCTCTTCATTCTTTTGTTTGTTTACTGAGTATTGGAGGACAATAAGGCACTATATTCTTGTATATTTTCAATTGTTAAAAATGCTTATAAAAGATATATGAATATATAGTTTCTACATTTTATTTTATAAACCAATTTATTCATGTGCTTAAAGCATAAATTTATATATTTTATACGCTATATTGAAACCAAGTTTTCAACAAGATATAGTAGTAGATTAACCTATATTTTAATACCTATGTTCGTATGATAAAAAGTATGTATGGGTTGAAAAGAGGAATTGCAATTATCTATAACGACCCATAAATTTTTGTGGTTTTAATAACGTAATTAACTAAATTTTTGTGAAATTTTAAATAATTGGATTTGGAAATATAAATTGGATATTTGGAGTATGTCTATATAAACATAGCCAATTTAAATAAGAATTTATTTGAACTTATTGATTTTGAGATTTTGAAAATTTTGATTTATAACTTAATTCGATAAAAAGGTGATTAAATGAATGTTCTCAATTTTGAAATAAAATTGAGATTGAATATCTAATATTGATTTAAATTTATAAATTGGGATTTTAAATAATTGTTATAAAAATGATTAAATGAATACTTTCCAATTTGGATAAATTTAAAGTTAAATGTTGAAATATAAATGAAATTTATATCGTAAATGTTTAAATAGGTAAACTTGAATCTTTGAACTTTAAATTGAAATGGTTAAACTGGAATTGATTTAAGTTGAATTTTGGAATTTGAGATGATTTAAATCGATTAGCGAAATTGGAAGAAGCTAACTTTATTATATAAAGTATTTTATTATATATATAAACTATTTTAATTTATAAAGTACTTTAATATATGTACTGTTTTCAACATCTGAACTGTTTAGGGGAAAGTGTTATGATTTCAAAGTGTTATGATTTCAAAGGGTTATAATTTCAAAGTGCTATGATTTCGAAAGTGTTATAAATTTTGAAAGTGTTACATTTCTGAAATGAATATTATTTAAAGTGGATAATGATATCGAATTGATATGGTTTTGAAATGAATATGATATTTTGATATGAAGTATGAACTATTTGAAATGAAATGACCATGGTGTGAAATAAGCGTTTGGTTGTTAAAAAGACCGGGATCAGATATTGTCATACTCTTTGCCAATACCGAAAACCACTTTAACAACTGTGTACGTGGTGGAGATTCCAGAATGAAGTAGGATGGTTTGGTGACGGTTCTATATGGTATTTACATAGCCCTGACTCCCGTGAGTCAGCTTGATGTGGCTAAAATAGGAGCCATGCCGGGCCAAGTGAGGTCATTCCTCCGATCAGGCACATTTCTTCGATACCATTCTATTGCTTTTGTGATTTGATTGGGTGCACCCTTTGATTTGGGAGTGTGTCACGAGGTGGGCGGTGTAGCTGCTATGCGTTACCACCAGTCTGGATATGCAAACAGTTTATCTACCTTGGCATTTCCTCGAGTGCCTTGTCGCATGCCCTATTGCGCCTTCTACGAGTTTGGTTTGTACCATGCCTATGGAGTGCCCTCTGATAGCCCTCCAGTTTACGGAGGGAGTTACGGTACTGTATAGAATATGAGAATATATAAAATGTGTTAAGGGGGATATGGGTAACCCCTTAACGCTATTTTAATATTTTTACTTTACTATAGACATATTATAGTAGCGTATAGTACTACATAGTAGATAGTTCCATGGATCCTTAGAGGATGGAAATCCCAAACATCCTTTAAGTTACTTGTATTTCAGTTGACATTTCACTTGAGTTGAATTTATTAATATAAGAATGTTAATCCTGACTCGAGTGTTTTGTGTTTTGCTTTACGCTCGGGTTAGACTAAGTGTCACAGCAATTGAGACTCACCTTTGGAGTTGGAGCTTCACTTAGAGATCCATCTGCATCTATTCAGCTTTCAGCTATCCAGCGGTTTTGTTTAGACTTGTCATCTGTTTGTATTCGAGACTACATTGTATTTTAGATATTCTGTTGTATTTTGTTTCAGACTCTGTTGTTTATATAGTAGCTTCATGAACTACTATTTATCCTTTATGCTTCTTATTATCGTAATACTCCGTGTCTGTGATTCTGTGATTGATTTATTTACTGTATATGCTGAGTTTTTCCAAATATAAAATTTACAATCTGTTGTTTTGAGCAATTCAAGTCCGACATGTGCGGATGCGAACGGTTCGAAATACCAGGTCGTTACACAGTATAAAGCTATAAATCATTTTGTTTTGAGAAACATACTTTCAACCTTATATAGTAAAATAAAATGCTTATATTTATATACATTAGCCTTAGCAATAATAAGTGTTTAAGGATTTAGTTTAAGAGATATTAAAAGCATATATATATATATAATATTTTGGAAAGTAATTCCATTAATAATAAAATTAAAACTATCACTTTATAAACAATTATTCTATTTTTTGTTTTATCAAAATAGATCTTTAGCTAATAGTTTTCATTCAAGATTTCTATATGACCTTTGAGATATTACATTTTAAATTTTAGTAAAGAAATTATATTTTAAAAGTGATAAATGTGAAAGACTATAGATAAAGCAATTTAGAAATCATTCCTATATAATAAAATTATATTACTTTCTTTTAAACTATAACCTATTATTGGCTTTAATTGTGTTCAGCCTTTGGCTAATTATATACCATTTTGGTATTTCTTTAATGACTTTTGGAAACATTGATTTCGAACAATTAATGCATTCACTTGTGTTTTTATTGAATTTCGTGCTTTTCTATGAAACAAAGAATTTTAATAAACGATTGAATTGTCGGATGGTATGGGACACTTTTTACAATTCTTTCGGCTATTATTATAATTTGTTAAATAGAGTTTAAAGTGGAAATTACTAGCTTTTAGTAAATACTTGAATTTACTTTCTGGCATGGGACAGTTAGTTAAATTCTTGTAATTACTGGAGTGGCTGTAATTAACGCTTAGAGTTGTCTCATCTTAGGGCATTCGAGTTTCAGACCGATAGATCCCTGAGAGAAGATAACTCATTTTTATTGATCTGAGAATCAATACATTTTTAGATTTGGGTAGGCAGATCTCTTTCGGAAGATCTGTTATGGTGTAAATACGGCTGTCTCTTTCGGAAGATATATTTTTACATGCATCGTAGTCTATAGATACTATAGCCTATCGGTTTATTTTTTATATATGGTTAGACTATGTTTACCTCTTTCGAAAGGTAAATTTGCATGGGATAGATTAGGTACATGGCTGCTCTTTTATTCGAGCAGCATCCCAAATCTGCAGTCTCTTTCGGAAGGCTTTCTTTCTATGTAGCGGATCTCTTTGGTAGATTTCGTGTCACTGTATTAAATTGATAGATGACTACCATTATTATTTCATTATTGATGATTATTTCTTCAGAGATTTTTAGTATGGATATTCTATATCCTTTATGGCTCTGAGAAATTTTGAATTGGTTATCAGCATATTTTGAGATGATAGTCTATTGAGACTTGATACGTATTTATGACATGGTGATTTGTTAGATATGCCTTATTTTAGTATTTGTTTTGGGCATATTTTATCATTGACTTATTTGGTTATTGTTAAGTTAGAATTGTGAGATCTGTATTTATTGGTTTGATATGCCTTTTATGGATTTTTGAGTTTTAGGCATATTTTGAGATGACTTATTTTAGAGTTAAGTCATTTATGGATTATAAAGTAATGAATTTAATTAATATGCCTTATTATGATTGTTCGTTCGACATATTTAATATGGCTTATTATTTTAAGTCATAAAGTTAGGATATTAGTATCTCACCCTTATTTAGATATAGTCTGACCTGTTTATTATTTTAATACTCGGGTCAAACCGAGACTTTACAGGTAAAGCGACCAATTGACCTTTGGATTTTGAGCTAGCATTGAAGTAGACTATTTTGATAGTTTTAGTTTACTTCATACTTGTATATATTGATAGTTAGGAGTTTCTATCATCTATGTTATATAATAGTGACTTCGTACCTGATACAAGATTTTGGATACGATGTATATATTTATGTGAGTCTAGTACTGATATTTTGTAGACTCACATTCTATTATGTATATAATGATGATGTATATTGTTCCGCTGTGATCTGTGACTCTAATTCTGATTTATCTATATTATACACCGTTCTGAATATTTTTAGTCGGTGTGTTTATTACTTTGTATTAATACTGTACACGTCTATATTTTAGTTCAGATCCTCAAAAAGGTAAATAAGACATGTCTCCGGATTCCCCGGATTAGCAGATGGCATTACTTGTAATGTTCTTTGCTAAACTGGGCATAGCGGTGGGATCGTTACAGCTTGGTATCAGAGCCAGGTTTCAGAACATTATAGAAAATAAATTGTAAAGAGTCGAGATCCAAACCTAGATAGACTTAGAGTCCCGTCCCTTGGGTGTGTAGTTGTTAGTAATTTAATTATCTATTTAGGAATAGAAATATAAATAATTATTGGGAATAATCATTGGGATGTATTTGAAAAACATTCTGATAATATTATATAACGTTTTGTTATGAAAATATTGAACTCACTTCTGTAAAGAGTGTGATTTAATGATAGCATAAACGAGTCCTTAGATGGCTTAGAATCAAATTGTGGTGTCCTGATTTGTTAGTGATCAGACTACGCAGCGGAAGCTGAAAAATAGCTTTCCATTGAAGGCGATTGTTTGTTTGTTTGATTGAAATGTATGTTGTTTGCATCCCTGGTTGTTTTGTTTATGCTCCATTTAAAATGTGAAATTGAATAAGACGTTATCACTCAAAGAATATATAAACCCATTTAAATTTGAACAAACAAATTATTAATAAAAGCTAGTGGTTCCTCAAAAATAGAATCATTGGAGAATAATAAAAATATCTAAGCAATTAATAGTTATAAAATATAGAATTATAAATAATGTTTATCTAATTAAATTTGGAATTTGAAAAGATACTTAATAAATAAAATAAGTTATAATAAAGATGGATTGGTTAATGGATGTTTGATTGCTTTGAAAATTCTAAATAATTGTTGAATTAGTATTGAGTAGGAATTTTCATCTGAAAATTTATAGCCCGCTCGGTACTAATTATTAAAAATTATGGTGTCTTCATTAGTGTGGTTACTACAAAGGAAATTGAAAACTTTTTTTAATATAAAATGAAATTTGTAACTATTGGTACAACCGAATAAATATCAAGATGCACAGTGGAATTGAAATTTATTAAGAAATATTTTATTTAAATTTTGAAATGGATTGAATGAACTTTTATAAAAGCAATATTTGATGAAAGTGTAAAATACCAGAAGGTATATGTATATCTTATAGAAAATAAATTGTGTTAAATTGCCCATTGAGTGCTTTAAGAATTCTGGTCGATACACCCGATCAACGTTATCGATATATATACTTAAATAATAGGACGAGACATTCAGACACAGTGTTTTGGATAATAAAATATTTTCAGAAATAATATTTAGTAAGTGTATAATATTTTTGAAAAGAAGATAGAATTTTGAAATAAGTTAAATATTATATATATTAAATTAGACAGTTTGAAAGTATTGTTTTGATAGTAAAATAATATTTTATAGGAGTGTATAAATTATATTTTTAAAGGGAGATGCCTTGGGATAATTGGATAAATAAAATAAAGTATTTAAAATGAGAGTGAGCATTATTGGAAAACTAGAGTATTACTTAAAAAGATATTTTAGTAAAAATTTATTTGGCATTTGTAAATTCTTATATATTCATTTACAAAGAATGCAAATGGTTGATAATGGATGTGTATAAATATGAGACATCATAAGTTAATATTTTTATATAAGCAAGCAAATGATTTGAGAAAGTATAAATATTATTTTCTAAAGTGATTGAAAAATATAAATAGTTTATTCCATGTTAGTTGGTCCATTGAGTGGTTTATGAATTTTGATCGATACAAGTAGCTGATGTATCGATAGGGATTTCTAAATGCTTAAACAAGGCTAAATCGAGACAATCTTTTGGAAATGTAACAAGAACAAATTAAAAAAATTGTGATGTTGACATTATTTTCAAAGAATGGAATTTACTGGAAAATAGTATATATTTTATTTATTGAATAAAAGTGGAATATATAAAAAAGAAAATTTAATTATTCACAACCATATAAGATTAGTCTGCTAATGCAATTTAACTTTTGCAAATATTTACTTATTTAAATTTGAACTAAACATAATTCAGCTTGAGATCTTTGCAAAGAAATAAATTCATCAGAATAATAATAATAATAATAATAATAATACTAAAGTAATTATTTATTTATAGAATGGAGGATGAGTATATGGAAAAGAAGGTTTAGAAATGAAATGAAATGAGTGGTTTAAGAAGAAAAGGAAGAAGTGAAAGTGTTAAGTAATCTTTGAAATATATATATATATATATATTTAAAGTAAAATAAAATAATATAGGTGGAAGTTACATAAGAGATATTTTATATAAGTGTTGTTAGAAATGAAACTAAAAAGGCAAGCTTTTAAAATATGAAACGATTGTTTTAAAAAATAAAAATATTTGTAATTTTGTGAATGAAAGAAGTTGAATATACATATTTCAAATATATATATATATATATATATATATATATATATATTTGATACTGTTGTGCACATACAAGGACATATTTGGTTAAATCTCCTTACATTGTATAATGTGACGCCCCACCTCTATACTCATAATAACAAAGAGTATTAAAAGAAATACTGTCTATTATTACGAAGAATAAGGCTGGATAGGAGCGACCATCCGTAATTGGCCTTACACTAATATTGGTTATCTCGATAGGAGTGGTATATACTTTTTATTTTTCATCTATTATTTATTTACTCCCATCGACATATCCAATTATCAGTATAAAACAACTACGATAGTTCATAATAGTTTAGGACATTAGATATAACAATAACACAGATAATATAAATGCGGAACACAGATTAACAAAAATCTCATATATATATAACCGATGTCAGTTACAATATAGTTGACACGATACATATGATACAACTACAACTGTCGACTCTAGAAGTTATATATACAAGTACATTATCGACTAATATACATGAATACATATCGTTCTATACAATGACACGACTACTACAAAATGACACTGACAACTTCAGAAGATGTGAAAAGTCTTCATATCCTGAACGGCAACTCAAAGAAGAAAATCTACAACCTGAAATAACTCGGGTCTGACCCGAGTATTAAATTCAACGAAAATAATACACGGGTCAGTCTAATTCAAACCAGTTTATTAGTGCATAGAAGCAATAATAATCAAATATCAAATAGACGACAGTCACAGAAATCTCGTATATCCAACCTCTCGATAAGAGAATCGGATAACGGCAGATATAACACTAAGCAGTGTTAAACAACAAATCAACAATCCAGATCAATTTAAACAATTGAAATGTCAATTTAAAAACAACAAAGCTGATTGGCTGTAGTACACGCTAACGTGTACTGCCTCGCCAATACAGTCTATGAAATACTCAGAAGATCAATGAATTAAAAAGTCAACGGATCCAACTCAAATGCCATTCAAATAAAATCACAACGCGAGCACAAGGTCAAACCCGAGCGTTTCAGCCGGATTCAACTCAAGTGTAATGAGAAAAACAAATCCGATGTATATCAGATCAGTGATGCTCAAACCCAAACCAAACTACAATGAACCAAGGGACAGGACAAGTGCAGCCCCTATATGAATAATGGAAAACATAAGGGATGCAACAGTTCAGTGAACTGCAAGTATTGACCCGGTAGCCACAAGTATAAGAAATGCCCAACACAAATGAATGCAGTGAAGGGTTCATGGATGTAACATGCACCAGATCAGGTCGGAGTGAACCAGATTCAAGTGCAGACCGAAGGCAGCAACCAACAACAAAATGCAAAGGTCAAGCCATGGTTGTCATGACTCAACACAAATGCAAAGCTTCAACAAATCAAAACAGCGTCAAAGCATATGTATGCAGACCCAATGTCTCGAATGACTTAAGTGATGGAACACTGAAATAATGCCAATGTCCAGACAACAACAGAGCACAATGCACCAAGTAAGTGACAGCAAGCAACAGGGCCAGACCAAAATAATGCAAGCATGAAGTGAATGCAACTACAGGTAAACAACCTAGGGCCAAGCACTGATATATGCAAACAAAAGAAATGCAACATAAATTAAAAGCTATGAAGTGATCAAACAGACTGCAAGATGTATGCAAGCCTAAGGCATGAAACCACAGTGCAACGGTCAAGGTTGTATACCAAACTGAAACAAGCACATATCTATGTATATGTATATGCAAAAGTCATGCGCAACTGGATATCAACACGATTCAAAACTGTATACCAGATGCAACAAGGAACCGGAACTAAATGTCATGCAATGGGATTATCAAATTATACTATAGTGATGATACAAGCACTTACAAAATCAAGTTAGTCAATGTGATCAAGGCAGATAACAACATATAGTGTATGAACGAAAATTTAAGGGGTAAAACCCTATATGAGCAAATCATCACGAGATTGCAGAAGTAAGAAATCATCAAATTTTAATACCAGCGAATTCGAGAGCAAAGAAAACTGTGCCGAATAAAATGTCGAACAAGTCGAACCATAGCCAACAGCATACTGGCAGAAGCCAAAGAGAATCAAATGCCCAAATAAATGACCAAATGCCAAAGACTCGGTGATACTCAAAGAGCATCAAAATGCAAATCATTATTAAGCTATGCAAACTCAAGCTTACAGAGGTATAAACGACCAAATGGCAAACGAAGTATACATGTGAAGTATACCAAATACAACAGGGCCAAAATGCAGACATGAGGTGAATGCAACCACAGGGTGCAGTGGAGATTACAAATGTATGTATCGGTACAGAGGCAAATGCTACCATGACTCGAGTGCATGCTACAGCAACAAGGAGCAAGGCTAAGGCACAGGGCTATCAGACTGAAAACATATCGCAGTAACAATATGAACGCAACTACATACAACTTCAATGCAAACAAATCAAAGAAGTCGAACAAATCAGGACCAAGGTCAATGAAGTTCCAAGTCAAGGCCGAAGCAAGTCATAATTTATGAAATCAGAGAGTGGAGTCAAAAATCATCAAAAACATTTGCATAAATGACTACTAGTTCGAACCATCCAGATGACCAAAGTCCACCATTAATTCAGAGTCGAAGAAAACATAAAATCCCAAATTCAAAATCACGAATTTACACAAACCAAAAATCTTTAAACTGTTTCGAATATAGATGTGAGAAATAAAATTTCTCACCTTTAATCGACGCGTATTAAAGTAGCCGCGAGCGAGACGAAGGAAGTCGAACGAAGGTTGATCGGCGAAGCCCTAGCTATTTGGAGACGACGCCTAGGCCCAAATTCCAGTCGAGGCAAGCTGAAGAAGATCGAGCAGATTCGCCATGGCTACAGAGGATCGAAGAGTTGAATCGCCGAAGAATCGCCGCCATTTTTATTTCGTTAGTTTACTTTCTTTTTTCTAGGGTTGGAAAACGAATGAAAGGGGAAATGGGTACAAAACAGTCCCTCCACAAAAGGAATGGGCTAATTTACTAAAGATAGAAGTGAGAGTGTTATTGGGCCAGGGTTCAATTGAAAGCCCGTATAACTCTTTAACAAATTTTCAAAAGAATTTCAACCCAACATTCGAAGAGAATTCAACCGATTAAAATACCAACAATAATTAGCTATCGATTTAATCGTCTAATGACGATGATCAATCGATACGGAACCTCGGGTTGTTACAGACCCCCCTCCTTAAAGAAATTGCGTCCACGCAATCATAGGGAATAAATGGATAAAAGGTAACAACCAAAAGAGCATGGCAATGTCGAATGTATAAGTAAAGCAAGTGTCAGCGGGGAAGTATTAGATAAGAAATCGAAAGGTTCGACTGCTTCAAATCAAAAGAATCAACATCGTGGGAATCAGGGATCAAAATCAGACGACTAACAAAAGCAAGAACAATCGAGTTCCAGCAACTAAAAGAGAAGGAAAAACAGAGCAGAAATCCCATACAGAGCACGAATTGAATGTGAGTAAATCAAATTACTCATCTGAATCGCCAGAGAAAAAGACGAAGCTCAAATCTCAAAAATCGCAAATATTTACTTATCTCAAACGATAGTCAGAAGACAAATATTCAATTATCCAAAACGATAATCAAATTTCTCAAATCAACAAATATTCGATTATCACAAGCGATAATCAAAGTTCTCAAATCAACAAATATTTAATTATCTAAAGCGATAATTAAATCTCAAAACAGAAAATATTTAATTACCTCAGGCGATAATTAAATTTTAAATCAACAACTATTTAATTATCTCAGACGATAATTAAATCTCAATCTATAAATATTTAATTATCTCAAGCGATAATTAAATCTCAAAACAGCAATTATTTAATTATCAAAAACGATAATTAAATCTCAAATCATCAAATATTTAATTATTAAAGACGATAATTAAATCTCGAATCAGCAAATATATAATTATCTAACAACGATAATTAAATTTAAAATCAACAAATATTTAATTATCAAAGACGATAATTAAATCTCAAATCAGCAAATATTTAATTATCAAAGACGATAATTAAATCTCAAATCAGCAAATATTTAATTATCTAACAGCGATGATTAAATTTAAAATCAACAAATATTTAATTATCAAAGACGATAATTAAATCTCAAATCAACAAATATTTAATTATCTCAAGCGATAATTAGAAACAACAAATATCTGATTATCGAAAACGATAATCAGAACTCATATCAACAAATATCTAATTATCACAAGCGATAATTAGAAACAACAAATATCTGATTATCAAAAACGATAATCAGAACTCATATCAACAAATATCTAATTATCACAAGCGATAATTAGAAACAACAAATATCTGATTATCAAAAACGATAATCAGAACTCATATCAACAAATATCTAATTATCACAAGCGATAATTAGAAACAACAAATATCCGATTATCGAAAACGATAATCAGAACTCATATCAACAAATATCTAATTATCACAAGCGATAATTAGAAACAACAAATATCTGATTATCAAAAACGATAATCAGAACTCATATCAACAAATATCTAATTATCACAAGCGATAATTAGAAACAACAAATATTTGATTATCAAAAACGATAATCAGAACTCATATCAACAAATATCTAATTATCACAAGCGATAATTAGAAACAACAAATATCTGATTATCAAAAACGATAATCAGAACTCATATCAACAAATATCTAATTATCACAAGCGATAATTAGAAACAACAAATATCTGATTATCAAAAACGATAATCAGAACTCATATCAACAAATATCTAATTATCACAAGCGATAATTAGAAACAACAAATATCTGATTATCAAAAACGATAATCAGAACTCATATCAACAAATATCTAATTATCACAAGCGATAATTAGAAACAACAAATATCTGATTATCAAAAACGATAATCAGAACTCATATCAACAAATATCTAATTATCACAAGCGATAATTAGAAACAACAAATATATGATTATCAAAAACGATAATCAGAACTTATATCAACAAATATCTAATTATCACAAGCGATAATTAGAAACAACAAATATCTGATTATCAAAAACGATAATCAGAACTCATATCAACAAATATCTAATTATCACAAGCGATAATTAGAAACAACAAATATCTAGAAATCAATTAAGAAGACTAGAAAATCAACATAAAAGCTTGGATCGATCCCATCAGATGGCGAGTTTTTAATTCGCCGCACGTGCATCTCAGAGTGGCCGAAGCCTACCAAGTACTCAACATAATTTTGGTGCCCATCAGATTGACCCGAAGGTCCGCAGAGTGACCCGAAGGTCTAGTACTGGTATTTGACCCGAAGGTCCGCAGAGTGGCTCGAAAGCCCAACAAATGACCCGAAGGTCCGCAGAGTGGCTCGAAAGCCCAACAAATGACCTGAAGGTCCGCAGAGTGGCTCGAAAGCACACAAAATCATCAAATATTTCAATTAACGAGTCCGGAATTAACCGAAATAGCAAACGCACATGTCCCATACCACGTGTTTTACTAAATCGTTTGATTCTCTTCATCGTTTCCTTGAAAGTGCAAAATTGTGTATTTTGTAAAAATACATTTCACATTCTCAAACGGACAAGTCCGGAATTAAGCGAATCAGTAAAAGAAAGGGGTCATAGTCCTCGATTTTGCTGAAACGTTTAAATCGCTTCCTCATTCTTTTGAAATCGCAAACTGTAAAATTTTTGAAAACAATTTTATTTATTTTGTAAAAATAACAATTCGCATTCTCAACTGAACAAGTCCGGAGTTAAGCGAAACAGTAAAAGAAAGGGGTCATAATCCTCGATTTTGCTGAATCGTTTAAGTCGCTTTCTCATTCTTTTGAAAACGCAAACTGCTAAAATTTTATAAAACAATTTTCATTTTAAAACGATTTTCCAATCACGTGATTAAAGCAGCAATATTAGTAACAATTTCGATAAGGAAATTGTACTTCTCAAAATATCGTAAAAACGGTCACAAATCAGTATTGCGGAATAACCGCTTGAAAATCCACTTTTAAAACTTGACGGTTACTGAAGCCAAGGTGACAGTAATTTTTAAACGTCAAAATCTCATCAAAATAATTTACATCAAAATGTAATATCAATGAATTTTCATTCATCAAAATGCCACAAAACACCGTGCTTCAAAATATAGCATTGGCGTAAAATCCCGTTATAAAATAACGGCAACAAAATACGTTTCATAACCAAGCATCGGTTCAACGTAAAATAAATGCAATAACGTGCAATTCAAATTTTTGCACGTACTACAAAATGAACAAAGAAATCATTCGAACGTATCTTCAATGAAGATAATTCAAAACAGCAAAAATCTAATCAATAGATGATTAGTACAAAAGAAAGCCAGCGGAAATTTTAACAAAAATCACATAACTGTAATTTCTTCGAATCCTCAATTCGGATTCAAAATTCTCAAAGAAACAAAATAATTACAGCTATGTAAACAACAAATGAAATTCATATCAATTTCGTATTTTGATTTTTAAATCAAAAAGATTGTCAGTTGTACTCAGCGAAGGCAGTTTCACTGTTTCCGCTGCGCACTCTGATAAACAGAACACAATTCAATCAAATCAACAAAACACAGTTTCACTTTTTATTTTTAAATAATGATATTTAAAAGCTATGCATCAAAATTTCAAAATTTTAGTTTTGACTCAAATCACAGATAAAACATCGACTAATAGTTGTAACATATGTTCCATCCAAGTTATGTTTTATATTATGTCCATAAACCCCAAGCTCTGATACCAACTGTGACGCCCCACCTCTATACTCATAATAACAAAGAGTATTAAAAGAAATACTGTCTATTATTACGAAGAATAAGGCTGGATAGGAGCGACCATCCGTAATTGGCCTTACACTAATATTGGTTATCTCGATAGGAGTGGTATATACTTTTTATTTTTCATCTATTATTTATTTACTCCCATCGACATATCCAATTATCAGTATAAAACAACTACGATAGTTCATAATAGTTTAGGACATTAGATATAACAATAACACAGATAATATAAATGCGGAACACAGATTAACAAAAATCTCATATATATATAACCGATGTCAGTTACAATATAGTTGACACGATACATATGATACAACTACAACTGTCGACTCTAGAAGTTATATATACAAGTACATTATCGACTAATATACATGAATACATATCGTTCTATACAATGACACGACTACTACAAAATGACACTGACAACTTCAGAAGATGTGAAAAGTCTTCATATCCTGAACGGCAACTCAAAGAAGAAAATCTACAACCTGAAATAACTCGGGTCTGACCCGAGTATTAAATTCAACGAAAATAATACACGGGTCAGTCTAATTCAAACCAGTTTATTAGTGCATAGAAGCAATAATAATCAAATATCAAATAGACGACAGTCACAGAAATCTCGTATATCCAACCTCTCGATAAGAGAATCGGATAACGGCAGATATAACACTAAGCAGTGTTAAACAACAAATCAGCAATCCAGATCAATTTAAACAATTGAAATGTCAATTTAAAAACAACAAAGCTGATTGGCTGCAGTACGCGCTAACGTGTACTGCCTCGCCAATACAGTCTATGAAATACTCAGAAGATCAATGAATTCAAAAGTCAACGGATCCAACTCAAATGCCATTCAAATAAAATCACAACGCGAGCACAAGGTCAAACCCGAGCGTTTCAGCCGGATTCAACTCAAGTGTAATGAGAAAAACAAATCCAATGTATATCAGATCAGTGATGCTCAAACCCAAACCAAACTACAATGAACCAAGGGACAGGACAAGTGCAGCCCCTATATGAATAATGGAAAACATAAGGGATGCAACAGTTCAGTGAACTGCAAGTATTGACCCGGTAGCCACAAGTATAAGAAATGCCCAACACAAATGAATGCAGTGAAGGGTTCATGGATGTAACATGCACCAGATCAGGTCGGAGTGAACCAGATTCAAGTGCAGACCGAAGGCAGCAACCAACAACAAAATGCAAAGGTCAAGCCATGGTTGTCATGACTCAACACAAATGCAAAGCTTCAACAAATCAAAACAGCGTCAAAGCATATGTATGCAGACCCAATGTCTCGAATGACTTAAGTGATGGAACACTGAAATAATGCCAATGTCCAGACAACAACAGAGCACAATGCACCAAGTAAGTGACAGCAAGCAACAGGGCCAGACCAAAATAATGCAAGCATGAAGTGAATGCAACTACAGGTAAACAACCTAGGGCCAAGCACTGATATATGCAAACAAAAGAAATGCAACATAAATTAAAAGCTATGCAGTGATCAAACAGACTGCAAGATGTATGCAAGCCTAAGGCATGAAACCACAGTGCAACGGTCAAGGTTGTATACCAAACTGAAACAAGCACATATCTATGTATATGTATATGCAAAAGTCATGCGCAACTGGATATCAACACGATTCAAAACTGTATACCAGATGCAACAAGGAACCAGAACTAAATGTCATGCAATGGGATTATCAAATTATACTATAGTGATGATACAAGCACTTACAAAATCAAGTTAGTCAATGTGATCAAGGCAGATAACAACATATAGTGTATGAACGAAAATTTAAGGGGTAAAACCCTATATGAGCAAATCATCACGAGATTGCAGAAGTAAGAAATCATCAAATTTTAATACCAGCGAATTCGAGAGCAAAGAAAACTGTGCCGAATAAAATGTCGAACAAGTCGAACCATAGCCAACAGCATACTGGCAGAAGCCAAAGAGAATCAAATGCCCAAATAAATGACCAAATGCCAAAGACTCGGTGATACTCAAAGAGCATCAAAATGCAAACCATGATTAAGCTATGCAAACTCAAGCTTACAGAGGTATAAACGACCAAATGGCAAACGAAGTATACATGTGAAGTATACCAAATACAACAGGGCCAAAATGCAGACATGAGGTGAATGCAACCACAGGGTGCAGTGGAGATTACAAATGTATGTATCGGTACAGAGGCAAATGCTACCATGACTCGAGTGCATGCTACAGCAACAAGGAGCAAGGCTAAGGCACAGGGCTATCAGACTGAAAACATATCGCAGTAACAATATGAACGCAACTACATACAACTTCAATGCAAACAAATCAAAGAAGTCGAACAAATCAGGACCAAGGTCAATGAAGTTCCAAGTCAAGGCCGAAGCAAGTCATAATTTATGAAATCAGAGAGTGGAGTCAAAAATCATCAAAAACATTTGCATAAATGACTACTAGTTCGAACCATCCAGATGACCAAAGTCCACCATTAATTCAGAGTCGAAGAAAACATAAAATCCCAAATTCAAAATCACGAATTTACACAAACCAAAAATCTTTAAACTGTTTCGAATATAGATGTGAGAAATAAAATTTCTCACCTTTAATCGACGCGTATTAAAGTAGCCGCGAGCGAGACGAAGGAAGTCGAACGAAGGTTGATCGGCGAAGCCCTAGCTATTTGGAGACGACGCCTAGGCCCAAATTCCAGTCGAGGCAAGCTGAAGAAGATCGAGCAGATTCGCCATGGCTACAGAGGATCGAAGAGTTGAATCGCCGAAGAATCGCCGCCATTTTTATTTCGTTAGTTTACTTTCTTTTTTCTAGGGTTGGAAAATGAATGAAAGGGGAAATGGGTACAAAACAGTCCCTCCACAAAAGGAATGGGCTAATTTACTAAAGATAGAAGTGAGAGTGTTATTGGGCCAGGGTTCAATTGAAAGCCCGTATAACTCTTTAACAAATTTTCAAAAGAATTTCAACCCAACATTCGAAGAGAATTCAACCGATTAAAATACCAACAATAATTAGCTATCGATTTAATCGTCTAATGACGATGATCAATCGATACGGAACCTCGGGTTGTTACAGACCCCCCTCCTTAAAGAAATTGCGTCCACGTAATCATAGGGAATAAATGGATAAAAGGTAACAACCAAAAGAGCATGGCAATGTCGAATGTATAAGTAAAGCAAGTGTCAGCGGGGAAGTATTAGATAAGAAATCGAAAGGTTCGACTGCTTCAAATCAAAAGAATCAACATCGTGGGAATCAGGGATCAAAATCAGACGACTAACAAAAGCAAGAACAATCGAGTTCCAGCAACTAAAAGAGAAGGAAAAACAGAGCAGAAATCCCATACAGAGCACGAATTGAATGTGAGTAAATCAAATTACTCATCTGAATCGCCAGAGAAAAAGACGAAGCTCAAATCTCAAAAATCGCAAATATTTACTTATCTCAAACGATAGTCAGAAGACAAATATTCAATTATCCAAAACGATAATCAAATTTCTCAAATCAACAAATATTCGATTATCACAAGCGATAATCAAAGTTCTCAAATCAACAAATATTTAATTATCTAAAGCGATAATTAAATCTCAAAACAGAAAATATTTAATTACCTCAGGCGATAATTAAATTTTAAATCAACAACTATTTAATTATCTCAGACGATAATTAAATCTCAATCAATAAATATTTAATTATCTCAAGCGATAATTAAATCTCAAAACAGCAATTATTTAATTATCAAAAACGATAATTAAATCTCAAATCATCAAATATTTAATTATTAAAGACGATAATTAAATCTCGAATCAGCAAATATATAATTATCTAACAGCGATAATTAAATTTAAAATCAACAAATATTTAATTATCAAAGACGATAATTAAATCTCAAATCAGCAAATATTTAATTATCAAAGACGATAATTAAATCTCAAATCAGCAAATATTTAATTATCTAACAGCGATGATTAAATTTAAAATCAACAAATATTTAATTATCAAAGACGATAATTAAATCTCAAATCAACAATTATTTAATTATCTCAAGCGATAATTAGAAACAACAAATATCTGATTATCGAAAACGATAATCAGAACTCATATCAACAAATATCTAATTATCACAAGCGATAATTAGAAACAACAAATATCTGATTATCAAAAACGATAATCAGAACTCATATCAACAAATATCTAATTATCACAAGCGATAATTAGAAACAACAAATATCTGATTATCAAAAACGATAATCAGAACTCATATCAACAAATATCTAATTATCACAAGCGATAATTAGAAACAACAAATATCCGATTATCGAAAACGATAATCAGAACTCATATCAACAAATATCTAATTATCACAAGCGATAATTAGAAACAACAAATATCTGATTATCAAAAACGATAATCAGAACTCATATCAACAAATATCTAATTATCACAAGCGATAATTAGAAACAACAAATATTTGATTATCAAAAACGATAATCAGAACTCATATCAACAAATATCTAATTATCACAAGCGATAATTAGAAACAACAAATATCTGATTATCAAAAACGATAATCAGAACTCATATCAACAAATATCTAATTATCACAAGCGATAATTAGAAACAACAAATATCTGATTATCAAAAACGATAATCAGAACTCATATCAACAAATATCTAATTATCACAAGCGATAATTAGAAACAACAAATATCTGATTATCAAAAACGATAATCAGAACTCATATCAACAAATATCTAATTATCACAAGCGATAATTAGAAACAACAAATATCTGATTATCAAAAACGATAATCAGAACTCATATCAACAAATATCTAATTATCACAAGCGATAATTAGAAACAACAAATATCTGATTATCAAAAACGATAATCAGAACTTATATCAACAAATATCTAATTATCACAAGCGATAATTAGAAACAACAAATATCTGATTATCAAAAACGATAATCAGAACTCATATCAACAAATATCTAATTATCACAAGCGATAATTAGAAACAACAAATATCTAGAAATCAATTAAGAAGACTAGAAAATCAACATAAAAGCTTGGATCGATCCCATCAGATGGCGAGTTTTTAATTCGCCGCACGTGCATCTCAGAGTGGCCGAAGCCTACCAAGTACTCAACATAATTTTGGTGCCCATCAGATTGACCCGAAGGTCCGCAGAGTGACCCGAAGGTCTAGTACTGGTATTTGACCCGAAGGTCCGCAGAGTGGCTCGAAAGCCCAACAAATGACCCGAAGGTCCGCAGAGTGGCTCGAAAGCCCAACAAATGACCTGAAGGTCCGCAGAGTGGCTCGAAAGCACACAAAATCATCAAATATTTCAATTAACGAGTCCGGAATTAACCGAAATAGCAAACGCACATGTCCCATACCACGTGTTTTACTAAATCGTTTGATTCTCTTCATCGTTTCCTTGAAAGTGCAAAATTGTGTATTTTGTAAAAATACATTTCACATTCTCAAACGGACAAGTCCGGAATTAAGCGAATCAGTAAAAGAAAGGGGTCATAGTCCTCGATTTTGCTGAAACGTTTAAATCGCTTCCTCATTCTTTTGAAATCGCAAACTGTAAAATTTTTGAAAACAATTTTATTTATTTTGTAAAAATAACAATTCGCATTCTCAACTGAACAAGTCCGGAGTTAAGCGAAACAGTAAAAGAAAGGGGTCATAATCCTCGATTTTGCTGAATCGTTTAAGTCGCTTTCTCATTCTTTTGAAAACGCAAACTGCTAAAATTTTATAAAACAATTTTCATTTTAAAACGATTTTCCAATCACGTGATTAAAGCAGCAATATTAGTAACAATTTCGATAAGGAAATTGTACTTCTCAAAATATCGTAAAAACGGTCACAAATCAGTATTGCGGAATAACCGCTTGAAAATCCACTTTTAAAACTTGACGGTTACTGAAGCCAAGGTGACAGTAATTTTTAAACGTCAAAATCTCATCAAAAAAAATTACATCAAAATGTAATATCAATGAATTTTCATTCATCAAAATGCCACAAAACACCGTGCTTCAAAATATAGCATTGGCGTAAAATCCCGTTATAAAATAACGGCAACAAAATACGTTTCATAACCAAGCATCGGTTCAACGTAAAATAAATGCAATAACGTGCAATTCAAATTTTTGCACGTACTACAAAATGAACAAAGAAATCATTCGAACGTATCTTCAATGAAGATAATTCAAAACAGCAAAAATCTAATCAATAGATGATTAGTACAAAAGAAAGCCAGCGGAAATTTTAACAAAAATCACATAACTGTAATTTCTTCGAATCCTCAATTCGGATTCAAAATTCTCAAAGAAACAAAATAATTACAGCTATGTAAACAACAAATGAAATTCATATCAATTTCGTATTTTGATTTTTAAATCAAAAAGATTGTCAGTTGTACTCAGCGAAGGCAGTTTCACTGTTTCCGCTGCGCACTCTGATAAACAGAACACAATTCAATCAAATCAACAAAACACAGTTTCACTTTTTATTTTTAAATAATGATATTTAAAAGCTATGCATCAAAATTTCAAAACTTTAGTTTTGACTCAAATCACAGATAAAACATCGACTAATAGTTGTAACATATGTTCCATCCAAGTTATGTTTTATATTATGTCCATAAACCCCAAGCTCTGATACCAACTGTGACGCCCCACCTCTATACTCATAATAACAAAGAGTATTAAAAGAAATACTGTCTATTATTACGAAGAATAAGGCTGGATAGGAGCGACCATCCGTAATTGGCCTTACACTAATATTGGTTATCTCGATAGGAGTGGTATATACTTTTTATTTTTCATCTATTATTTATTTACTCCCATCGACATATCCAATTATCAGTATAAAACAACTACGATAGTTCATAATAGTTTAGGACATTAGATATAACAATAACACAGATAATATAAATGCGGAACACAGATTAACAAAAATCTCATATATATATAACCGATGTCAGTTACAATATAGTTGACACGATACATATGATACAACTACAACTGTCGACTCTAGAAGTTATATATACAAGTACATTATCGACTAATATACATGAATACATATCGTTCTATACAATGACACGACTACTACAAAATGACACTGACAACTTCAGAAGATGTGAAAAGTCTTCATATCCTGAACGGCAACTCAAAGAAGAAAATCTACAACCTGAAATAACTCGGGTCTGACCCGAGTATTAAATTCAACGAAAATAATACACGGGTCAGTCTAATTCAAACCAGTTTATTAGTGCATAGAAGCAATAATAATCAAATATCAAATAGACGACAGTCACAGAAATCTCGTATATCCAACCTCTCGATAAGAGAATCGGATAACGGCAGATATAACACTAAGCAGTGTTAAACAACAAATCAGCAATCCAGATCAATTTAAACAATTGAAATGTCAATTTAAAAACAACAAAGCTGATTGGCTGCAGTACGCGCTAACGTGTACTGCCTCGCCAATACAGTCTATGAAATACTCAGAAGATCAATGAATTCAAAAGTCAACGGATCCAACTCAAATGCCATTCAAATAAAATCACAACGCGAGCACAAGGTCAAACCCGAGCGTTTCAGCCGGATTCAACTCAAGTGTAATGAGAAAAACAAATCCAATGTATATCAGATCAGTGATGCTCAAACCCAAACCAAACTACAATGAACCAAGGGACAGGACAAGTGCAGCCCCTATATGAATAATGGAAAACATAAGGGATGCAACAGTTCAGTGAACTGCAAGTATTGACCCGATAGCCACAAGTATAAGAAATGCCCAACACAAATGAATGCAGTGAAGGGTTCATGGATGTAACATGCACCAGATCAGGTCGGAGTGAACCAGATTCAAGTGCAGACCGAAGGCAGCAACCAACAACAAAATGCAAAGGTCAAGCCATGGTTGTCATGACTCAACACAAATGCAAAGCTTCAACAAATCAAAACAGCGTCAAAGCATATGTATGCAGACCCAATGTCTCGAATGACTTAAGTGATGGAACACTGAAATAATGCCAATGTCCAGACAACAACAGAGCACAATGCACCAAGTAAGTGACAGCAAGCAACAGGGCCAGACCAAAATAATGCAAGCATGAAGTGAATGCAACTACAGGTAAACAACCTAGGGCCAAGCACTGATATATGCAAACAAAAGAAATGCAACATAAATTAAAAGCTATGCAGTGATCAAACAGACTGCAAGATGTATGCAAGCCTAAGGCATGAAACCACAGTGCAACGGTCAAGGTTGTATACCAAACTGAAACAAGCACATATCTATGTATATGTATATGCAAAAGTCATGCGCAACTGGATATCAACACGATTCAAAACTGTATACCAGATGCAACAAGGAACCAGAACTAAATGTCATGCAATGGGATTATCAAATTATACTATAGTGATGATACAAGCACTTACAAAATCAAGTTAGTCAATGTGATCAAGGCAGATAACAACATATAGTGTATGAACGAAAATTTAAGGGGTAAAACCCTATATGAGCAAATCATCACGAGATTGCAGAAGTAAGAAATCATCAAATTTTAATACCAGCGAATTCGAGAGCAAAGAAAACTGTGTCGAATAAAATGTCAAACAAGTCGAACCATAGCCAACAGCATACTGGCAGAAGCCAAAGAGAATCAAATGCCCAAATAAATGACCAAATGCCAAAGACTCAGTGATACTCAAAGAGCATCAAAATGCAAACCATGATTAAGCTATGCAAACTCAAGCTTACAGAGGTATAAACGACCAAATGGCAAACGAAGTATACATGTGAAGTATACCAAATACAACAGGGCCAAAATGCAGACATGAGGTGAATGCAACCACAGGGTGCAGTGGAGATTACAAATGTATGTATCGGTACAGAGGCAAATGCTACCATGACTCGAGTGCATGCTACAACAACAAGGAGCAAGGCTAAGGCACAGGGCTATCAGACTGAAAACATATCGCAGTAACAATATGAACGCAACTACATACAACTTCAATGCAAACAAATCAAAGAAGTCGAACAAATCAGGACCAAGGTCAATGAAGTTCCAAGTCAAGGCCGAAGCAAGTCATAATTTATGAAATCAGAGAGTGGAGTCAAAAATCATCAAAAACATATGCATAAATGACTACTAGTTCGAACCATCCAGATGACCAAAGTCCACCATTAATTCAGAGTCGAAGAAAACATAAAATCCCAAATTCAAAATCACGAATTTACACAAACCAAAAATCTTTAAAATGTTTCGAATATAGATGTGAGAAATAAAATTTCTCACCTTTAATCGACGCGTATTAAAGTAGCCGCGAGCGAGACGAAGGAAGTCGAACGAAGGTTGATCGGCGAAGCCCTAGCTATTTGGAGACGACGCCTAGGCCCAAATTCCAGTCGAGGCAAGCTGAAGAAGATCGAGCAGATTCGCCATGGCTATAGAGGATCGAAGAGTTGAATCGCCGAAGAATCGCCGCCATTTTTATTTCGTTAGTTTACTTTCTTTTTTCTAGGGTTGGAAAACGAATGAAAGGGGAAATGGGTACAAAACAGTCCCTCCACAAAAGGAATGGGCTAATTTACTAAAGATAGAAGTGAGAGTGTTATTGGGCCAGGGTTCAATTGAAAGCCCGTATAACTCTTTAACAAATTTTCAAAAGAATTTCAACCCAACATTCGAAGAGAATTCAACCGATTAAAATACCAACAATAATTAGCTACCGATTTAATCGTCTAATGACGATGATCAATCGATACGGAACCTCGGGTTGTTACATATAATAAACAAGTGAGAGAAAAGGTATTAAAATTATTTTGGTAGAAACTCAAACTTTTGACCATTTGCTCATAAAACTTATGGGAAATTAAAATGGAACTTTAGAAAGAATAATGTGATATGAAGAATTATAGAGCGCCACATTATCAAGTTATTATTAGGTTAAACTTGAACAACTATTGTAAAATAACCGATGTTTGAAAACTGTGAGCCATAGTTAAATTGAAATGAAACAGTTTTAGTCATTTAATTAAGAGGAGAGATTTGCTATTAAGTTTTGGACAGTGTTTTGATATCTATTGTTTTTGGAAAGTATTTTGATATCGTTGATATTGAGCAAGTTCATAAGCTGAAACTAGAACAACATATGAACTTGTAGAACAATTTAGTTAGTCTAATGAATAAGAAGTGTAGTTGAGCCATCATTTTGTTTCGGATATGACTGAAATTTTATTTCATATTTGGCCAAAAGTTGATAGTTATTGTTTGTAATGGATTTAATTAAATCCACATGAGGTTGCTACCACAGTTAGGGCATGCATAACGCACCCTTGTGTGTTTATACTTCGATTCTATTTATTAATATACTTGGCTCAGTAATAAACCTTTTACTGGCTTAGGTATCATGTTTAGTGTAGATCATGATTGGTTGCTGCGTAATGTTTGCAATCCAGGTTTTGTGACATGCCATATTTCATACCCCTTCGTCAAATAACCAATTTTAGAATTCATACATTGTCGTTCTTCACATTAGTAGAAACTCATGTCCTTTTTGATGGCTAGACTTATGTTTTCTTATGTCAGGATATTGTCTTGGATAGTCCGTGGTAGTCAAAGATAGAATGAGCCAAAAAGTATTTTGTGCTTAAAACATGTTTTATGGACTATACAGTAGATATACATTCTACATAACATTAAACTTGTATAAACTCTTTTTAGGATGGTTAATTTATGGTTAACATATAAATTGAATAGTAATTATAAATACTCAAACTGTGTCATTGTGTTTATACTCAAAACTGTGTCTTGGATGGTTAACTTGAGTTGTAACCGAACCTATGTTTATTTAGTTAGTCCTTCAAAATTGAGGATCTCAAATAAATTCGCAAACTTGTATAGATTAATATACTATTTAAGTGACTTGAAAAAAAAATTGGGGTTGCTGCGAGAGGGCAGCAGCATATTGAAAAAAAAAATTTGTGGCTCTGCGACAGAGCAGCAGCATATTGAAAAAAAATCAATTGAAACATTATTGTTATATTGAAGTCTTACCCGCATCTTACTACTAGTTTGACTGTAAAAGCCAAATACAAGAATTTAAAATGGTTATTAAGCATGTTTGTATAGGAACGTTACACAACATTTCATATTAGAACTGTTAGCGCAAATGCAATGTCTGTGATTGCTATTGTCGATGCAGTCAGAACTACCGGTATCTTTGTATCTATATAGTCCTATTAAGGGGGCTAGTTTGCGTTAAGCGAAGGATGATCTTTGTCTGTGTGGTGATCATTGTCTAACGTACTTCAATTTGTTAAAAGGAAAAAAACATAAAAGGATATATAATGAAGAAAGATAAGATTTACATATATTGTGGCTTAGTTTTATCTTTTATAATTTTAGTAATTCCTCGTTAGTTATTTGCATTACCATATGAACGCATGTTTATGTGTTTGATTTGAGTTAAGTATAGGTGCTCGAGAATTCCTAGTGCACTACGCAACGGTTTTAACTTGCTTTTACTCACAAATTAGTAAGGTAACTTGCTTTAAAATGCTAAAATAAAGGTACGTTTTCGGATTAAATACAGAAACAATAGAAATACTGTTATATATTGTGTTTTCGACCATGTGGTCGATGTATGTTGTTTATATTATATATGCGAAATTGCAAATAGCTCCCCGTACAAAGGAGACTCTACCGAAATTTTCCAAAAATTTTAACACTTAGAAAATTTTCAATAAATTTTTGTATGCGAAAAATTGAAATTTATAAATGAATATATTTAAATTTATAACATATGATATGTTTGATCCTAATGTTAACTACTAAAGTTTTGATCGAGTTTCAACTTAATAGTAAAATTCGAAGAGAGTTAATGTTTGCATGTGTTTTTGACGTCTTCCTATAAGAAATTGCGAGGACGCAATTTTCATAAGAGGGAAGGACTGTAACGACCCTGTTTTACAATGGTAATATTATATTTGTTTAATTAAAACAGTAATGCTTGAATTCGATTTTTGAAATTTTTTATTTTGAAATCAAATTATTACTCAATTAGTCTATTTAATAAAGGATATTGTTATAACTAAATTTAGTTGGTTAATAAATTCCTTTTTAGATAATTTATTAAAATTCAAATAAAATGTTAATATAAAATATTTTAAAGTATAAATAATTTTATATATTGAAATGAACTTTTGAGAATTTAATTTAAATTTTTGGTATAGTTTAGGAATAAAAATGGACAAAGTAATTTAAAATTTCAATTTCGCATTTTATTTTCATTTTATAAACCCATAATTCATTAAAATTCGTATTAGTGAAATAAATGGCATTTATTAAAATTTGTTAGTTTTGGGCCTCCAAATAGGGAGATGTTACAAGTTGGTATCAGAGCATAGGTTTATGATAAAACATAAAATAAACCAAACATTTTCAAACATAATCCTAATGAATTAAAGAATAAGATTAGGGTTTGGGTTAACGTTATAGTAACATACTTGTATTTGCTATATATATATAAGTACGTATTCCTCTCTCTCTTAACCGTTCTTCTGTATCTTACTAAAGCTTGTATGAAGATTACGAGAAAGAAAGGTGTGGAAGCAGGAAATAGAAGAGTTAATCTAGGTGGAGGAAGCACCACAACTAACAGAAATGCTCGACTCACTACAAGGATACTTGCAAGTCAATCGACAAATGCTAACCAAGATGCAACTGCCAATGTGAGTGCTGGAACCCCACTAGTAGATATGGGGATGATGTATCGGTTCTTTGTCACGTTGATGCAAGCTGGAGCAGCTGCAGGGGTAGATGGAGATAATGCTGTGAATGCTGGAGGAGCCAATCCTCTAGCCCCAGTTGGCAATAACTATGCCAAGCCGAGCAGGGATAATACCAGTCTGGGAGGGAAGCCTTTTCTTGGAACCGAGGATGCTATTGAAGTTGAGAACTGGCTTTTGAACTGTGAAAGGATCATTACAGATTTAGGCTTGGATGATGGAGAGAAGAGAAGGCTGGTCTCTAGATAGTTGTAAGGGTTAACGCTTCACTGGTGGAACAGTGTGACAGTCAGAGTTCCAGAGGAAGAGCTGACATGAGCTGATTTTAGAAGAAGCTTCGAGCAGAGGTTCTTGTCCTAGGTTGCCAAGTCGACATTGATGAGGAAGTTCATGGATCTTTTACAAGGAGAGATGTCAGTGATCGAGTATGCTGCTAAGTTTGATGAGCTGTCTCACTGATGTCAGAAGGAATGAGAGATTCATTCGAGGTTTGAGGCCAGAGCTAGGTAAATTAACCATGACTCATAT
The DNA here is from genome assembly GCA_030737815.1 of Allium fistulosum. Classification (NCBI taxonomy): domain Eukaryota; kingdom Viridiplantae; phylum Streptophyta; class Magnoliopsida; order Asparagales; family Amaryllidaceae; genus Allium; species Allium fistulosum. The sequence continues at coordinate 774,939,972 of CM060906.1, forward strand.
TAGAGAGCCTTGTCATGTAGTGGTGGAGATGGCCATTCGCCATAAGGAGATGCTTGTTGTGTATGTTAGGGAGAAACCAATTGAGTCCCAGGGTCCTCAGGCAAAGAAAAGGAAATTCTTCAAGAAGAAAGGAGCCCAGAAAGGGGATGCTGTCAAGAAGGAAAAGGCTGATTTAGTGTGTTATAAGTGTGATAAGAAGGGCCATTATGCCCACGAGTGCAGAACTGGTAAAGGAAAGAAGCTTACAGAGAAGAAGAATGTGAAATGCTTCAACTGTGACCAAGTTGGGCATTATAAGAGCCAGTGTCCATAGCTAGTCCGGGTGGACAGAGGGAAGGTGTTTGCTATTGGACCACCGTCTTCTTCTAGACCTACTGCTGAGAAAGAGAAAACTGTGATGGAAGGTACGCTTTTGATTCAGAGTATACCGATTAGAGTACTTTTTGATACCGGTGCATCACACTCATTTATATCACAGTATTTGGTTGATAGGTTATGTATAGAAATCACATACCTTGTTACTTTCTTAGGGGTTGCAAATCCAATAAGAGGGCATGCAACTCTTGGGATGAGAAGTGACCAGTTAGAACTTGATTTGTTAGGTCATAAGTTTGCATGCAGTTTGTATGTTTTTGATTTCGTAGATTTTGGATCATTTTTTGTATGGATTGGTTGGGTAAGTATGAGGCTGGGATATTTTTCCAGGATCGGGAAATATCGTTGAGACACCCAGATAGTCATAACCGAATCATTTTCTCAGTGGAGAATTCCAGTAAGAGTGTTTGTACTTGGTTAAGTGCCATGGAGGTGGAAGATGAGCTTAGTCAGGTTCGTGTAGCAAAAGAATTTGCAGATGTATTTGACCCGATCACTGGATTACCACCGAAGTGAGCTGTAGAGTTTCGGATAGACCTTGTACCGGGAGCTGAACCTATCAGTAGACCACCTAGCAGAATGACACCGACAGAGATGGAGGAATTAAAGGTGCAGCTAGTTAATCTAGAGAGAAGGAATTTTATTAGACCAAGCAGTTCGCCTTGGGGAGCGGCCGCGGTGTTGTAAATAAACCAGATGGGTCGTTAAGGATGTGCATCACTATCGTAAGTTAAATGAAAGGACGGTCAAGAATAGGTACCCTCTGCCGAGGATATATGATCTGTTTAATCAGTTGAGTGGATCCAGAGTATTTTCCCAATTGGATTTGGCGACGGGGTTCCATCAGTTGAGAGTGGCGGAGGATAGTATTCCTTTGAGGGATTTCAGACTAGATATGGTTCGTTTGAGTGGTTGGTGATGCCATTTGGTTTGACAAATGCACCTACTTTTTTCATTGATTTGACGAACCGGGTTTTCCAAGAACACTTGGATAGTTCGTATTGGTATTCGTAGATGACATTTTATTATACTCAAAAGACGAAAGAGAGCATGAGATTCATCTTGAAGTTGTGTTGGAGACGCTGGGGAAGAATCAGCTAAAGGCGAAGTTATCCAAGTGTCATTTTTGGAAGAGAGAGGTTAAATTTCTTAGTCATGTGGTTTTAGAGAGAGGATTGTCAGTTGATCCAGTTAAGATCGAGGCAGTCAATAATTGGAAGAGACCAGAGACGGTAACCGAGATCAGAAGTTTTCTTAGATTTGCTGGCTATTGTCGAAGATTCATTAAGGATTTCTCGCGGATAGCAGCACCTTTGACTAAGTTGACCAGGAAGGATGTGAAGTTTGTTTGGTCCGACAAATGTAAGGAAGGGTTCCTTAAGTTAAAACATTTGTTAACCAATGCGCCAGTGTTAGTAGTTCCAGATGGTAACTAAGGGGCTTAGACCGCATGAAGTTAGATATCCTACTCATGGCTTAGAGTTAGCTGCGGTGATATTGTAACGACCCGTAAATTTTGATATTTTTTTTATTAATATATTTAATTGAAATTTTGTGAAATTTTAAACGATAAAATTTGAAATAAAAATTTGATATTTGGAATACGTCTGTTCAAACATAGAAAATGGTAAATTTTCATCAAAAAATATGCATGTAAATTTTATTGTGTAATTCTATTTCAATTCCAATCAGTCAAAAATTGATGGTAACAAATTGTTTTGCAAATCTGTATATTTTTGTATAGAAAATTTGTAAATCATCTTCTGAGTGAGACGTCATCTTCCGTTTCGTCAAATTTGGACTTGCATTACTCCATTGATCTTATTTTCGACGAAATAGCAGCATTTTCGGTACCGAATATCGACTTTTGATAGGATGATCGTACTGCTGATATCTGTATACCGTTTTGATCGTATCGTCGTGCCGATCTCCATAGTGTATTCATTTGTATATTTTGGGATCTGGTATGCTGCGGAAGCAGTGCAACAATTTCTGTATCGATTCTGTATTTGATTTTTGGGATTTCTGTGTCTATACGTTTGTATATCAAGTAATGCCAATAGCCATTAACTATTGGTATTCCAGGTTTCAACAGTCATGACCTTTGGTTTTAATTGGTTTCAAATTTCTCTGGTTTCGTTTCGTTTTCTTTGTCATGATGAACGAAATTTTATTTTTATATTTAGTCTTCACTCTGGCATTCGAAAACAAGGGGGAATGGAATATATACGGTACATATATAATGGCTTCTAAAAGCTGCTCATTCCTCTTTCAATTGAAAACCCATCTCCTCCTCTCTGCTTGATGCCGTTGTTCTCTCCCTTCCGACCGCTCAGACCTGCTTTTACCTCTCTCCACCACTTCCTCTGTCTCACCGTTACCCTTGCCATCTTCTCTAACTCTGACAAAACCCTCCAAGCAGCCATTCACCCCCTCTTAATCCACCATCCCCTTCCATTTTACCGAAGACCTCCCATTTTCCCTTGTGCAGCAGCCTCGTCTTGCACGCGACCGAATCCTCCTCTCCTCTTTGATTCGCCGGCCTCTCTCCACCACAAAGTCGCAACCCCGTGCATATGCAGCAGCACCCTCCCCTCCGAGCTAATGCCCATCCATTCACGGACCGCCTTCGCTCACTTGAACTCCCATGCCGAAGCCTAGTTCGACCACGTTTCCTCTTCTCCATGTTATATATTGTGGTACGCATGCTTTAATTTTACACGCATGTTTATATTAGCTGATGTTTAATTTATAGTTTACAAACATAATCTTAAAAGAAGTTGTATATAACCTATTTTGTATAAAGCTAGTTTATATAGGTTATAATATATAAATCTGTTGTATATGAAGTTATATAAAACGGTTTATAAATAATAATCTATTGTTGTGGAAGTTTATAAACTAAAATTCTTTCATTTATATAAGTTTGTATTTGTTATACTGTTAGGTTATATGGGTTGTATATTAATTATTTTTTGTCAAAGGGAAGTGTACGTTAAGGGTATGCATATATATATATATATTTATATTTAGCTCGCACGCATTTCCTTCAGCTTAAAACAATGTCTGCCAATATATGTGATTTATTATATATATATAGGTGTAGGATCGATTTCACTCTAGAGGGGGGTGAATAGGGTGATACTATCAATTATAAAAATTTATTGCGAAAGAATATAAAATAATTTAAACACAAATAACAGTAGAATAATATCAGCACAGATAATAGCAGAATAGTAAATGCAGAAAAGAGAACACACAGATTTACCCAGCTTCGGCAAAACCCTGCCTACGTGCTGCCCCCAAGGTTTCTACTAGAAATTAGATAGTCAGACGCTTACACACGTAAACTCGCGACACCCGCTATCGACTAACCTAACTCTACACTCAAAACCCTGCCACAACTCAGCCACCGAGTTGCGAATTTTCAAACTACGCCATGTAGTTTGTCCCCTAGTCACACGACTAGACAATACAATTGTATAAAAGAGAAATACAAATTTAAAAACAAATTTAAAACAAAACCCTAATTTAATCAATTTGAAGCCCAAAGAAATAAACCGGCCCAAATGTGAAGTTAAAAGAAAAACCCCCTTTTTCTATTATGTTATCTCGGCCTGTTTCCTTTCTTTTGTGATAATGGTGGTGCGTTCTTCTTCGTTTCCTCTTTAAACAAAATTAGGTCTTGTGAAAAAATCTTCGAAACCGCCGCTTGAATGTTGATCGATCGAATGGATATTTGCGAGTTAGCTTTGTCGATCGCTCGTCTCCTTGAGTTGCGCTCGGCTGCTTCTCGATGATTGAGTTCGACTTTGATTCCGGTATGTAATTTATGCCTTTTGTTCTCTGGATTGAATGCTTGAACTCGATGATTGACACTGTCGATGATGTTAGTGTTTATATAGGGTTCGAACCCCATGATTTTCGTTCGTATGAATTTGTTTGAATTCGTCAATTGATTTATCTCGGCCGTTTGATGTAGCTTGAATGTTTGAGATGATTCCTGACTTTGTCAATTTCGTATATTTTGTGACTTGATTCCCACGTCATTGATTTTGAACTTGCGATATTTCTGACTTGGTTGATTCTTGTTTCCTTGGTCATCATGGTGTTGAATTTCTGGCATTTGACTTGCTAATTTGTGTTCCTCATGTTGTCTGACTTCAGTCATTTAACTGATGCTTAATTCTCTGTTGGCTTTTGAAACTACTACCTCTATCTTTGTTCGATTTTAGTCTTGGTAATTGATTTTGACTTCTGTGTCTTCGGCACTGTCACTGCTTCGACCTGATGTTGCTGCACACTTGTTTATGCTTCATGTATATTGATGTTGTGACTTCGATACACCAAACTTTGACTTCGTCCTGTCACTTTTGAAGCTCGATTCTCTGGTCTATGACTTTGTCTTGTTCGACATATGATATTGGACTTGCACTTGAACTTGTAATATATATATATACACATATATACAAACATTCATGTGTGTATATATATATACAGTGTTTGTATGCATTTTTTGTAATAGAAACTTGAACTCGACCAGAGCATTTGCTTTGAGAAGACTTCGACCTGTAACTTGTGATAATGTTTGATATTGAGGCCTTCACTTGTATTTAGTTGCCTTGTGCATTTCGTTGGGGCCTGTACCTATGCATTTCTATCCTTATGTATTACCTCTATTGCATATTCATGTTAGCATTGGCTTTCATGTTCATATGTTATTCCATTGTCCATGTTTTAGTGATACTCTATGTTGGCTTGCAGCATCTGTGCATGTCACTGGTATCATTGTTTTGCTCTGTTCACTTTGAGTATGCTTGATGAAGCTTTTTAAACTTGCATATGTAGCATTGTTATCTTCTTGCTTCACTTTGGTATTTGTAGTTTTGAGTTGCACCAGTCTTTGCATTTAGTCTGAACATCTGATTTGGGTGCATCTCCATTTGTATATTTGATGTTGATTTGGGTCTGGTATACATGTGCACTGCTTCCATGTTGCCTCAGGATATATGTATACATGTTGTTTCATTTGTCCGTGTAGTGACATTATTTTATTGCACTTGAGTTGAACCCGACTTTTCATTTGGGTTTGACCTGTGCTCACCTGTCCCTGTAATTTTAATAAGTGTATATTGGTGTGCACGGCCTTGTGACATATACAGTGATACACTATGTATGTCACAAGCTGTTCGTGTATGATGAATTCAAAATTAAATGATGACGAACAACCCAAATAACTGAGGCAAATAAAATTTTCAAAATCACATTTTATTTTATACTACAAAAATATTTCTTTTTCAATTTTACTGCGTCCGTGTGTATTTTTGCAGATTGCTCAGATGCTGGATTCAAGTTGAAGATAAAATACGAGTGAATGAGTGAATTGTAGTGAGGACATTTGTAAATGAAAGATTGTGATGTAATTGAATTTATATTGTAATCGAAATTGTATTTATATAGTGAGAGCTTGAATTTGTACTATTCAAAATTGTAATAAATATTTGTTTGAATAAAATATCTGTTTGAATTTAAATTCTGCGTTATTTTATTTTATTTAGCAAATATTTAATCTGTGAAAATAAAATAGTACAATAACAAATACATTTAAATGATTATATATATATATATTTATTATCATCAAACAAAAATCATATAGTCGCATATTCAACAATTTCCCCTTTTGATGATAACAAACATATATTTAAGATTTTGAATTTGTTAAATGTATTTGATCATTCAATTTGCTCCCTCTATTTGAATGCTCCTTTTCTACACAAAACTCCTCCTTCATATATGCATGTGAATAAAAATATGCAAAGTGCTTAGATGCAAATTGAAAATATTTGATCTTTATTTGCCAAAAATTTAACTTTTCTCTCCCCCTTTTGTTATCAGCAAAAGAGTAATAGTGTTAGAAAAATAGAGATAAAGTGATAGACATTAAAACAATATTAATTCTCAATTGAGTATAAATATTAAATTTCAATAAAAAATCAAACAAAAATCATAAATACTCTGTTTGATGCATATTCCACTTTAGAATGATAGGGATGATGTCATCATATAAAACCATATATTTGTGTCTATTTGTGGTATATTTATATCAGGAATTTAAATATCTACTAACCATGCATAACCGTTAGGACTTTTAAATGAGATTAGTAGTATTTCAAAATTTAAAAAATAAATGAATTCAAGTGTCTTCTAACCACGCATAACCGTGAGGACTTTTAAATGAGATTAGAATCAACTTGTCTATTTAATTAATAAATTTTGATATGCGTTCCATACATGCATAACCGTGAGGACTTTTAAATGAGCATGGAAGCACATAATCAAAAATCCAAGTAATTCACCCATGCATAACCGTGAGGACTTTTAAATGAGAGTGAATACTTTGGATGTTTTTATTTGTTAAAAATATAATAAAATGAAAAACGAATGATTCTCGTTTAAAATACCACATATTGACATACTATATTGGATTTTGATGAGTGATGGTCAATAGAAATATGATAGAAATAGAAATGGTCATGGAATTTTTGCCAACAAAAAGTTTTTATAACTCTTGTTTAAATTTCTAAAGTAATTTACTAAATATACCGTCTCGAGTTATAATATATGATTAATATCAACACTCATCACTTTTTCAATCACTATTTATCTTTTCAATAATTAGTAGGGGGTCAGATTAGTTAATGTAGTCATTTAAAATCAAATTCAAAAATAATTATCAAAATTTCTAAATGACTCATCTGAAACAAGGTCATCAAAAATGATTTTCTAGAAGGTGTTTTTCTAAGAAAAATATCTATTAATTGAGAATTATTTGAAATGAAAAATATGCAGATAGTTTCTTTGAACAATGATGCAATTACTGAATGTTAAATCACGTTCCACCAGAAATTTTTTATCAACTAGATTGCCAGTGTAATCTACATCTGAATTTTTCTTTCACTCAACATTATCAATGTTATAGACCAAACTTATGAACCTGAAAAAAAATTTCTTTGAAATCATTTTTAACAACTTTTAAATGAAGTTCTCTTGAATTTGAATTGATGCCATTGAAATAAACAAACAGTGATCATAGTGTTAGAACAGATAAACAAATATATCCACTTGTAGCATGAGTAGTCAGTAATCAATCAAATATCATAATTAATCCAAGCAATTCTATTTAAAGATGATTAGTCAACATTTGAATAAGTCAGAATCAACATCATCAATCATAACTAGCTGATTTAATTCAGATTATGGTGCAGATTATCACATTTAATATATCGTTTCAAAAATAAATACAATTACCTATTTTACCTTTACGATAATCTTTCCTTGTTGCCCATTGTGAATCTGTCACCTTTATACTAGGTTAAGGAACTCTGAATTGTCACCTCTTGTGTGTCTGGAACAGCCAGAATCTAGATAACACTGATGTTGTTCCTTAGCCTGCCACCACACCTACACGATGAAAGGTTTTTGTGACCTATTTGTTTTTATAGGTCCATTTTTGTTAGTGGAAGAAATTTTTGAAAAATAATTTTGTGGAGACCCATAACTATTTATATATGTTCCTTTTGGCACCCATATTTGTTTAACTTTGAGAGATTTTATATTCGTGCCTTTTGGAACCCAAATTGGAATTGTTTTCATGTGTTTGGGTCTATACCAACAATTATTTTGATTGTGTCCAATTTTTAGAATTTTTCTACAAATTGTGCACATTGAATTGACTTGTTTAATTTCACTTCTATACCGTTCTGTTTGAGTATACCCAAGTCCTTGTTTATCAATATTGGTAGTTTGTTTCCCTAATAGCATATTCAATGATTTTTCACTTTTAGAAAATTTTCCTAAAGTCGTTGACAATTGTTGGACTTGTGTTTTTAGTGATTCATTTTCGTTCAATAATTGTGTGCACTTTTTAATATAGTTTTCTCTCCTAGTATTTTCACTATCTTTCAAAATCAGAATTTCATTTTCAAGCGATTTAATTTTAATTTCTGATTTTTTAATCTCTTCTTCGAATGTTGGACACTTATCACACTTAGGGATTCTACTTTGATAGTTTTTAACCAATTGATCAAGTTGTTCATTTAATTCTATCAAACTATCTCTTTGTGATTCAAGTTTAGCGTATCTTTCCCTAAGTCGTTCAAAACAGCCGTTTACTTCGTGGAAATAAATAAGCAACTCAGAATGGGTAAGTTTTGATACCTCACTTGGCTCGTCATCATCACAATCAGTTATATCACCTCGAAGGCACAATTCTACTTTTTCGCTTTCACTGCCAGTGCTTTGACCATCCTCATTCGTTTCATCCCAAGTGGCTGGAAAAATTTTCTTTTTCTGTTTCTTTCCATGATTGAATTTATTTTGTGGGCAATCGGGCTTGATATGACCGGGTTTGTTGCACTTGTAACAAATGATCTTCTGTTCTTCTGAGTGGTCTAGTGGTTTGGCTATTCTACTTTTTAATTTTTGATTTAGAGCTGAATTTCCATATTTGTGATTCCACTTTTTGAATTTCCTTATTAACAGCTCTAGTTCTGCTGCACCATCATCATCGTCATCATCATCACTTTCAGTTGTTCCTTTGAGAGCTATCGATTTCTTTCGAGTATCACCTCCTTCTCGTTCTTCCTTGAATTTCATCTCTAGCTCATAAGTGGTGAGATTTCAGATGAGTTCTTCAACTTTGATTTTTTTCAGATCTTTTGATTCTTGAATGGTAGTTACTTTGGCTTCAAAACTTCGTGGAAGGACTCTGAGGATTTTCCGGACTATTTCCAATTCTGTGTATGATTTTCTAAGAGCTTTTGATTTGTATACGATATTGGAAAGTCGTCCGTACATCTCTTTGACATTTTCATCCTTGGCCATTGTGAAATTATCGTATTCGCTGCTTAGCATGGCAAGGCGGGATTCTTTGACTTGAGACGTTCCTTCGCGAGTCACTTCGAGTGTGTGCCATATTTCCTGCGCAGTTAGACAATGTGAGACACGATTAAATTCAATATGATCCAATGAACAAATAATAGAATTCATAGCTTTAGCATTTGCATTCTGTAACTTATTTTCTAGATCTATCCATTGATCAATTGGTTTGTCTATTTCATGATTATCTACAATTATAGTTGGAGTTCTATAACCTGTCTCAACAATATTCCAAGCATCAATGGTTTTCAAAACAATTTTCATCCTATTTTTTCAATAAGCATATTCACCATTGAACATTGGAGGTCTAACTATCGACTGACCCTCTGCAAAGGCATTATTAAAAGAAGCCATTTTTAAAAAAATCAAATTTTTTTAAAACAAAAGTTGGTTTTTGAAAAAAAATCAAATTTTAAAACAAAAATTTGACTTCTATTCCTAGCTCTGATACCACCTGTAGGACCGATTTCACCCTAGAGGGGGGTGAATAGGGTGATACTATCAATTATAAAAATTTATTGCAGAAGAATATAAATTAATTTCAACACAAATCACAGCAGAATAATATCAGCATAGATAATAGCAGAATAGTAAATGCAAAAAAGAGAACACACAGATTTACCCAGCTTCGGCAAAACCCTTCCTACGTGCTGCCCCCAAGGTTTCTACTAGAAATTAGATAGTCAGACGCTTACACACGTAAACTCGCAACACCCGCTATCGACTAACCTAACTCTATGCTCAAAACCCTGCCACAACTCAGCCACCGAGTTGCGAATTTTCAAACTACGCCACGTAGTTTGTCCCCTAGTCACACGACTAGACAATACAATTGTTTAAAAGAGAAATACAAATTTAAAACAAAACCCTAATTTAATCAATTTAAAGCCCAAAGAAATAAACCGGCCCAAATGTGAAGTTAAAAGAAAAACCCCCTTTTTCTATTATGTTATCTCGGCCTGTTTCCTTTCTTTTGTGATAATGGTGGTGCGTTCTTCTTCGTTTCCTCTTTGAACAAAATTAGGGCTTGTGAACAAATCTTCGAAACCGCCGCTTGAATGTTGATCGATCGAATGGATATTTGCGAGTTAGCTTTGTCGATCGCTCGTCTTCTTGAGTTGTGCTCGGCTGCTTCTCGATGATTGAGTTCGACTTTGATTCCGGTATGTAATTTATGCCTTTTGTTCTCTGGATTGAATGCTTGAACTCGATGATTGACACTACCGATGATGTTAGTGTTTATATAGGGTTCGAACCCCTTGATTTTCGTTCGTATGAATTTGTTTGAATTCGTCAATTGATTTATCTCGGCCGTTTGATGTTGCTTGAATGTTTGAGATGATTCCTGACTTTGTCAATTTCGCATATTTTGTGACTTGATTCCCACGTCATTGATTTTGAACTTGCGATATTTTTGACTTGGTTGATTCTTGTTTCCTTAGTCATCACGGTGTTGAATTTCTGGCATTTGACTTGCTAATTTGTGTTCCTCATGTTGTCTGACTTCATTCATTTAACTGATGCTTAATTCTCTGTTGGCTTTTAAAACTACTACCTCTATCTTTGTTCGATTTTAGTCTTGGTAATTGATTTTGACTTCTGTGTCTTCGGCACTGTCACTGCTTCGACCTGATGTTGTTGCACACTTGTTTATGCTTCATGTATATTGATGTTGTGACTTCGATACACCAAACTTTGACTTCGTCCTGTCAAATTTGAAGCTCGATTCTCTGGTCTATGACTTTGTCTTGTTCGACATGTGATATTGGACTTGCACTTGAACTTGTAATATATATACACACACACACATATATATACAAACATTCATGTATGTATATATATATACAGTGTTTGTATGCGTTTTTTGTAATTGAAACTTGAACTTGACTGGAGCATTTGCTTTGAGAAGACTTCGACCTGTAACTTGTGATAATGTTTGATATTGAGGCCTTCACTTGTATTTAGTTGCCTTGTGCATTTCGTTGCGGCCGTACTTGTGCATTTCTATCCTTATGTATTACCTCTGTTGCATATTCATGTTAGCATTGGCTTTCATGTTCATATGTTACTCCATTGTCCATGTTTTAGTGATACTCTATGTTGGCTTGCAGCATCTGTGCATGTCACTGGTATCATTGTTTTGCTTTGTTCACTTTGAGTATGCTTGATGAAGCTTTTGAAACTTGCATATGTAGCATTGTTATCTTCTTGCTTCACTTTGGTATTTGCAGTTTTGAGTTGCACCAGTCTTTGCATTTAGTCTGAACATCTGATTTGGTTGCATCTCCATTTGTATATTTGATATTGATTTAGGTCTGGTATACATGTGCACTGCTTCCATGTTACCTCAGGATATATGTATACATGTTGTTTCATTTGTCCGTGTAGTGACATTATTTTATTGCACTTGAGTTGAACCCGACTTTTCATTTGGGTTTGACATGTGCTCACCTGTCCCTGTAATTTTATCAAGTGTATATTGGTGTGCACGGCCTTGTGACATATACAGTGATACACTGTGTATGTCACAAGCTGTTCGTGTATGATGAATTCAAAATTAAATGATGACGAACAACCCAAATAACTGAGGCAAATAAAATTTTCAAAATCACATTTTATTTTATACTGCAAAAATATTTCTTTTTCAATTTTACTGCGTCAATGTGTATTTTTGCAGATTGCTCAGATGCTGGATTCAAGTTGAAGATAAAATACGAGTGAATGAGTGAATTGTATTGAGGACATTTGTAAATGAAAGATTGTGATGTAATTGAATTTATATTGTAATCGAAATTGTATTTATATAGTGAGAGCTTGAATTTGTACTATTCAAAATTGTAATAAATATTTGTTTGAATAAAATATCTGTTTGAATTTAAATTCTGTGTTATTTATTTTATTTAGCAAATATTTAATCTGTGAAAATAAAATAGTACAATAACAAATACATTTAAATGAATATATATATATATGTTTATTATCATCAAACAAAAATCATATAGTCGAATATTCAACAATAGGTATTTTGATTTCAAGATGCCTATAGATTTTTATATTATAATATATACAGTTATTTCGATTTTTATATGTAAATAGATTTTGATTTTTCATATATATGCGTTTAAAATTTTATTGACTTTCAAATATTTATATTTTATTTTAAAATACGTGTTTTGATTTAAACATTGATTTTGGAAGAATGTAATAAAATAATAATATAATATACTCTTTATTTCAACTATATCAAGCAAATTCTGATTTATTTCATCAACTCCTTATCTATCAGCTTTGTCCCTTGAATCCGTGTTCAGCTTACTTCGCTTTGAGATTTGTTGTTGGATCTGTCGATGGTCTAGATCGTGATTCAAATCGTAGCTTGTCGTGTTATCTATTCTCTCTAGCCTCGAAAGGTGAGCAATCACTCACGACTAATGTTCTTATATTTATTAAATTTGATTTCAATTGAAACGTCAATTGAAATATGCTGCTGGTAGTTATGTACATTGTTATATATATGTTGTTACTGTATCTATTCACCTGTGACATCTGACACCATTATCTGTTATTTATCACTGATGATATATGCCTGTTATATTATTATCATATCTGTTATCACTCTGCAAGTTCCCTGTTATTATAGAATTCACTATGGGTTGAAATGATACATACCCGAACGATCCGTAGAATATGAGGAAATCGTTATGGGTTGAAATGATAAACCCAAGCGATTTTCAATTGAATTGAATTTGGGATTACGGGTTGAAAATATATATACCCGTATATATTTAAATTGCAGATTGAAATGATAAATATCTGTATCACTTGACCATAGGATAGAAAATTATATACAGACACCGTTGGTCTATATATATATATATATATATATTTTGAAAATGATTCCTATGGTTTTGAAAAGAAATATATGGTTTTAATAAATATTGATTTTAAAAGATTTATTAAAATTTATTTAATAAAGTTGATATATAATATGTTTAAGTACTTATTTAATATATATTCTCAAATATAGAGTTGATAATAATTTTTAATAAATTAAGGTTGGAAAGATAGATTTGAAATTGATTTGAAATGGTATTTAATTAAGAATTTATTTAATGAAATCGATTTGAAACTTATTGAATTTTTGAGGTTTAAAGGATATGATTTTTATAACTTGATCTTGATTTAAAGTGATTTAAATGAATATTTCAAGTTTAAATAAATTGAAGGAAATATTTAGTTTATTTTAATTTGGGGTTTGTTTTAAATGATATTGAAATGATTAAGTAAATATTTCAAAACTAAATAATAGTAAAGTGAATTTGATATATATATATATATATATATGAAACTACCGAATTTAGTTTTGAAATGTTGAATATTTAAAGATTTAAATATATTGAAATTGGAATGGCTTATTTTATGGTTCAAATATGTATTTGAAATCAATAATTTGGAATAGTTTATTGAGAAACAGAATTGAATTGAAATTTGAGGATTTGAGATTGGATTAAATTTGAATTTTGGAATTCGAGTTGATTTGAATCGATTTGTGAAATTTGAGGAAACTATTTATGATATAAAGTATTTTAAATTATACTTAAACTATATTTTTATTTTACTTTATATCTTTTTTTAATATAAACTATTTTAATATAAATCATCTTTAATATAAACTATTTTTATATACTAATTATTTCAATATAAACCATTTTGACTTATAATTATTTTTATATAAACTATTTTATTTTATAAACTATTTATTATATACTATTATTAATATCTAAACTGTTTAAGGGTGGAAGTTATGATTTCAAAGTTAAGGTTTTCCAAAATATTATGATTTCAAAGTGTTTTGGTTTCGGAAGTGTTATAACTTCGGAAAGTGATATTGTAACAGCCTAATATTTTAAACGAAATTTTAATTAAAAATAAACATCTTTGAAATATTGATTTAAATTAAAAGTGTAAAAAAATTAGTGCGAAACGGGAAATTTAAACTTTGCAATTCATTACGTTTACTTATATCCATTTCTTTAATTTATTTTTAAACAATCAAATTTATTAATTATGGTAATAGCTATTTAATTGTTGGTTTAAAATGATACGTTATCCTATTAAAGAAACCGTTAGCATTTGTTTCAATTTTTAATTGATAAAAGAAAAAAATCAAATTGTACGCTACTTTGGGCATTCCGTTATAATTTTCCTTACCTTTGTCCATTTGATCTATCTTGAGTTAGCAGTGAAAAACTTCCGACGTATACTTTGCTTTGAGAATTCAAATTTCGTGCCTATCGTTTACGTGAAAATTTTTATTCCATTCGTCTGGCCATTGAATGGGAATAAATGCCTTCCTTTACCGTTCCTAAAATTTTAATGCTGGTTGTATTTAATTTATTCCAACGTTTCCTCCAACTAAGTAATAAGTGCCTTTGATTAGGCTACCGTTCAAAAACTTTCCCTCTGCCTTCTATCTACAAATTAGTGGACATCTGTAAATATTGTTCACGTTCAAAAAAAAAAGAGAAGAGAAAAAGTTTCCATCACTTCAGCTTTCGTTTGAGATCTCATACCAAGGTATGGCTGCATGCTCCCCCTCTATTTTCTTTTTCCTTTTTCTTTATATTTTTTTTCTTCCACCTGTTCGACCTTGCTTTGTTTCGGTTTCCTCCTTCATGCTCGTCCCACGCCACCTATCCCATTCACCATATTTCCAGATCGAAACCCATGCCCAGATCTTTACCACAACCCACGTCACACCATGCCTTGCCTGCCACCACAACACCATGCCCAGACCACCACGCCTTCAACCGAGAACCCCATTTTTCCGACCCCATGCATACCAAATCACACGGCAGTCCACGACATCCCCGTCACCACCTGCCGCCACCGCAGTCACACCCGAGAACCACCACGAACCCCTACCTATTCTCCACCACCCGCTCCACCTCTCCAGGCCGAGACCGGCCCCACCCAAGGCCCTTCAACCCATGCCGAAACCACCACGTCACCACTACTACCCCAGACACCACTAAGCCTTGTTTTGTTGAAGTGAATGTGTTCCACTGACCTTTCCTTTGTGAAAATTTGAAAGTGTTTGCTTTGTTACTTTTGGAAATTCTTTTGTAGTTTGCTGTACGAGTTTGTGAGAAAAAGGAAATGGGCAAGTTGGTTGTCACGTGTTTGTTTCCTCTGACCTATTTTGTATTTTGTATCAAAGTTTACTTTTTCTCCTCTGCCTGGAAATGAACAGAAGTGTGTTTCATCACTCTGTATTTTTGAAGTAAAATGTTTTGTCACTTTGAAGGTTTATCTTATGTTGTATCACTCTGCATTTTTATTTATGTTCAAAAGAGAAGTGTGTTCGGTCATTTTTGAAAATCGTCGAAGTTATATTATGGCATCTGTTTGAAAAAAAAAAAATTTGTTTGGTCACTTTGCAAATTTTAAAGTTATAATCAAATTCTAATAGTGGTCGTGCTATTGCTTTCGATTGTCAACTTGTTTCTTTTCGTTTGTTTGCTTATTTGAATTTCGTTATTCGTGCAATCTTAGAGTTGGTTATTTATTGTGCTTTTGATTTGAATCTAGTTGGCGCATCCGCTAACGACTGATCGTGCTATCCGCGTGATTTCGATTTACATCGTATTTCTCTTTTCTTCGGATCTCCAGCTCCGTAGAGGTGAGTAAATCTCACATGAATATTCATACTTATATGATTGTGAAACGACCGCAACTGAATGTGTAGAAATAAATAAATAAATAAATAATGTTATAATTACCTGTGATTTATTTATAGTTGATGTTAATTGTTAAAACTGCATATCGTATCAACTGTTATATTCTGTTCTTATTTTATTGTTATTCTATTCTGTTAAATCACACTGCAAGTTCCCTATAGAATAGAATCACTATGGGTTGAAATGATACATACCCGAACGGACTTTAGAATAAGGGAAGGTCGTTATGGGCTGAAATGATAGGCCTGAACGATTTTCAATAAAATTTTATTTACTTGGGATTGCGGGTTTGAAATGATAAAACCCGGATTTTTCTTTGTAAATTACGGATTGAAATGATATAGTATCTGTATCACTTGACTTAGGCTAGAAAATATTATACAGACCCGTGGTTATTTTTCTGTATTTTCTGGATACTTTTAAATAATTTAAATATTGTAATAATATTAAATTGATTTAAATCGAATTTTTAAGTGATTTATTTAAAATAGAAATGATTTTTCTATGTGATAAATATAAATAAAATGGAGGAATATTGATTTTAAAACGAAACTTAAATTTGAAATTTTGATTAAAAGAAAAGATGGAAACTTAAGTTAATTAAATTGAAATGAAAATTTAGTTTTAAATTGGTGGGAAAATGGAGTTTAATTTTAAATGTTGAAATGAATGTAATAAGCAAATTTGTAAGTTTGGTTTTAACTTGAAAAATTTCTCTTTAAAATAAATTAGTTAAAGGATCGAAATGAACATTTTTAATGTATGATTTTATAAGTTCTGAACTAGGTAGAATCTGTAGCACTTGTTAAGTGTTATGGATTATATAAGTGAACCAAAAGACTAAAATGAACTAAGGCTATGGTAGTACTTGGTAAGTGCTGTTGTAGCAGAAACTAAAATTGAACCTGAACTAATAAAAGGGCTACTGTAGCACTTGTTAAGGACTGCAGTAGGCTGAAATATGATTTTGTTTAAAACTGAACTATTATAGCAGTTTAAATGTTGTTTTTCTGAATAAAAATGTTTTCTAATATAACTTATAGCAGTTGTTATTAAATGCTGTGAAATGCTGAAATTTTAATAATTAGGGTTTTTGACTTCGTAAACGAGCTCAGAATGGTTTGAAACTTTGGAAATTGAATACTTGATTTGAAAATATAATAATTACACTTTTAAAAGGTTTAAATGAATTATTTGATTGGAATATAAACTATTTAAAAGGTGACTTGAAATGATAATAAATGAAGTATACCTTTAAATTTAAAAGGTATTTAAAGTTGAATATTTAGATTTGAACTCAAATGATATTTGATATATTAAAATGATTTGAAATGAAGTTTTGGAAAGATATGATATTTTGATATATTTAAATGATTTGAAATGAAGTTTTGAAATGATATGATATTTTAAAAATATGGAAATGGTTTAGAATTGATTTAATCTTTATTTTGATAAAGATTTGGATTTGAAATGATATTCTATTTTGAAGTATAAACTGTTTTAAAACTTATAACCACGGGTTATAATTACGTGGGGTTGTTAAAGAGACCGGGATCGGATATGGACATACTCTCTGTCTTACCGAAAACCACTTTGGCAACCGTGTACGCGGTGGAGATTCCAGAATGAAGTAGGATGGTGGCGACGTTCTTAAGGCATGTTATGTGGACCCAACTCCCGTGAGTTGGCATAAGGTGGCTAAAACAGGAGCGATCTCGGACCAGTGAGGTAGCACCTCTTCTCAGACGCATTTCTTCGATATTATACTCTTACTTGTGATTTGACTAGATGGCCATCCTCCGATTTGGGAATGTTGTTCGAGGTGGAACGGTAGTGGCTGTTATGCGTATCCATCAGTCCGTGTGCGTAATTGGTATATCTACCCTGGCATTGCCTAGTTGTCCCGTGTCACCTACCATATCGAGCTTTACTACGATTATGATTTTAAGATCCGACCGCGTTAAGGTTCTCCATCCCCTTAACGCTATTTTACGATATGATTATACTTTACTTATTTAGACACTATTATAATAGCGAATATTACTACATAGTAGATAGTTTAACGGATCCTTAGAGGATAGGCGGTCCCAAGCATCTTCTAAGTTACTTGTACCTTTACTACAGTTCATTTGAGTTGGTTTACATTGTATAAGTATGTATATCCTGACTCGAGTGTTTATGTTTTATTTTACGCTCGGGTCAGCCTGAGTATCAGTTGGACTTCATCTTCACGGAGCTAGGACTACTGGAGATCATCCTTATCCAGCTACTATCTGGTTTTATCTGTTCAGTCTGTTGTTCTATTTAAGCTCTTGTATTAGTAGACTTCTATGTCTTGAGACTCCTGTTGTACTCTATTCCTCCTGTTGTATCTTATATATATAGTAGCTTCATGAACTACTATCTCTTTTACTTCCGCTGCATTATTTTACTCTGTGTCTGTAATCTGTGATTATATTTATTTACTGTATATTCTGAGATTTGCCAAATTTTAATTACAACGCGGTATTTTGAGCAATTCAACTCCGGCATGAGTGTCTACCTATACACTTATAATGGATGCGAATGGTTGAAAATATCGGGTCGTTACAGTTGGTATCAGAGCTTTGGCTTTGAGGCAAAACTTAGAATGTATGGTAAATTTATTTACAGAATCACTTTCGTTCGAGTTTGAATCTTTTCCTCTTGATTCGAATTTCCTTTGAATTTTGGAACGTTCCCTGCGGTTCCAAAATTCATTCTTGTCCCTCACTATACATCTTCTTTTGATTTTGGAGTATCACATAACTCCACTTCGAATGGTCTTTATAGTGAATTGGCGGTCTCGCCAATATTCTAATTTTCTTGTAAAGCGGTGAAAATCCTTTACAGTCAGCATCGATTCACCAAAGATTTTATCTATCCTTGGTTTAGATGCTAATATCTTTTATTATTCTAAACTCTATCTCTTGAGATCGAACGTAGATTTATCCCAGAAAAATCCACATCGATCTTATTCTTTAAGTCACGGTTGACCCGGTTAAGGTTGTCCGCGATTTACCTAAGCTTACCCATCTCTCTACTCAGTTTAACCATCTTGTCTTTTGTTTCTAAACTATCTCCAAACATTTTGAATTGTACTTGTAAATCTATGTTTTGTTTATATATGGTGTTGTTTGAGTTGTTGATGTTGATTTGGATTTCCGATCGATTCGTCTGATCAACGCTATCGATAGGATTTCTAAAACACTTTAACAGAACAAACTGACACGATATTATTTTAAATTTGGTTAATGAAATAAAATTTTGATATATAAGTAAATTTATGGAACTTAATAAATTGATAATTTGAAATGATAATACTTGATTTATCATTTATTGTTCTACAAATGAATTTATAAATAGTTGTTTATAAATTGATTTGGGAACTGAAATGAATTTGAATCAAGAATTTGAGAATTCAAGTTTCCGATGGATTTCAAACCTTGTGTTTAAAATTTTTAAAAAGGATATTATATAAAGTATTTTGAATAAAAATTTGTCTCCAAAGGATTTTAAAGTTAAAAAAATTTAGTGCTCTTCTCTTTGTCGCCGGAAAATAATTTCGGTGATGACTGCAGCATCATCGACATTCATTTTCAAGTTTCGAAGTGAAGAGACCGTTCTGTAGTCTTACTACAGCCTTGTTTTGGAAAAATCTAATTGATTTGAATCTCTAAATATGACTGGATTATAATATATAAAGATATATGATTTAAATTTGATTTGACATATTATGTATATATAATTACTTATCTCTAAAATGTTTTGAAAGGAATCGGAAGTTTAATTCTTAAATTTTATTTTAAAGAATAATTTCAATTATAAAAAAATTTGGATAAATGATTCAAACTTCGGAAAGTTTTATTTGTATAACACACAATTTCATTCCAATATAACTTACCTAAATTACATAGAAGTTGAATATGAAATTGGATAATATACAATATAGAAAGGATTTTTATAAATAAAAATTTGAGTGGTTATAATAAATGTTATACACTTAAATTTTAGTTATAAAAGATTAATAGAGGAAAATAGTAAAAAGAGAATTTAAAGAGATTTTATTTAAATAACTTAATAATCAAATTTGATTTAATATGGAACCTTAAGTCTAACCTAGGAATTTTAATAATGGTTATTTCCTGAAATGAATATGTTGTATAATAAATAATGTATCTTTGAATAGATAAAATAAAATACATTGGGATTGGACATTTTGTAATAAGGTTTATTTAATTTGAATTCATAGTTTAAGTGATGTCTAAATGAATAAATGTGTAAAGAAATTTGATTGCTATATGTGCTATGATAAATATTTTATTTATGAAATTGATATGTCTTGAAAAATGAATAATCATGATAGTTAAAATGTATTTTAACATCACTAAATTGGATAATTGAGAATTTGGTTTTTCAAATGGAAAATTTAAGTGTAACTTATTAAAGGAATATCTATTTGTGAAATGAGTATTTTAAATAAAGTGTTAGGTTATGTGTTAAATTGAGAGCTAACTAAAATAGTGAACTTTTAACTTAATAAATGAAGTATAGTTTAATTTGGATATTCCATTCACAAAAGTTTGTTTTAATAAGTCATAAGTTAAATGATATCCAAATGAATATTTCTGGAATAAAACTGATTTGAAATACTAATATATCTACTGTAGCATTTTATAAGTGCTGCTGTTTTGAAAATACAATGTTTTGGAAGTTTTATAATTGAAATGAACTTAGAAATGTTACAACTTTAAAATAAATATTATTTGACCTTGAATTAAAATGGTTTAAAGGAATATTATTTTAAAAAGGTGTTATGATTTTCTAAGTATTATGTGCTTTTTAAGAATAACATTTCCAAAGTGTTATGATCTTTAGTTGTATGATTTCCAAATGATAAACATCCCTAATTTGTTATGATTTCAAAGCGTTATTGTTTCAAATTTATTATCTTATTTTGTTTTTCAAACTATCTTTTGGTTATCCTTAAGGTCTTTCCCTTGAGGAATGTTATTCGTTCCGGTCGCAGAGGAAAGCTTTCTCCTAGATTTGTAGGTCCTTTACGCATTTTGGAAAGAATTGGCTCTCTTGCTTATCGTCTGGATTTACCCGAGAAATTTTCTGGAATACACAATGTCTTCCATGTATCTCATCTTCGTCGCTATCTACATGATCCATCTCTTATTGTTCAGCCTTCTACTCTTGATAGTTTGGATATCGAGCCAAATCTGACTGTTGAGAGGAAGCCACTTCGTATTGTCGATCGAGGTACGAAGCAGCTAAGAAGAAAATCTGTCAACCTGGTCAAAGTGCAGTGGAGCACTGATGAACGGGATTGCACCTGGGAGACGGAGGATATCATTCGTGCATCGAATCCGGAATTGTTTATTTCAGGTACTTTTACTATTCTGTCTTATCTTTCTTTGTTTTCCTTCTTCGTTCCTTTTCGAGGACGAAAAACTTTGAGTGGGGGAGAGTGTAACAGCCCGATATTTTAAACGAAATTTTAATTAAAAATAAACATCTTTGAAATATAGATTTAAATTAAAAGTGTAAAAAAATTAGTGCGAAACGGGAAATTTAAACTTTGCAATTCATTACGTTTACTTATATCCATTTCTTTAATTTATTTTTAAACAATCAAATTTATTAATTATGGTAATAGCTATTTAATTGTTTGTTTAAAATGATACGTTATCCTATTAAAGAAACCGTTAGCATTTGTTTCAATTTTTAATTGATAAAAGAAAAAAATCAAATTGTACGCTACTTTGGGCATTCCGTTATAATTTTCCTTACCTTTGTCCATTTGATCTATCTTGAGTTAGTAGTGAAAAACTTCCGACGTATACTTTGCTTTGAGAATTCAAATTTCGTGCCTATCGTTTACGTGAAAATTTTTATTCCATTCGTCTGGCCATTGAATGGGAATAAATGCCTTCCTTTACCGTTCCAAAAATTTTAATGCTGGTTGTATTTTACTTATTCCAACGTTTCCTCCAACTAAGTAATAAGTGCCTTTGATTAGGCTACCGTTCAAAAACTTTCCCTCTGCCTTCTATCTACAAATTAGTGGACATCTGTAAATATTGTTCACGTTCAAAAAAAAAAAGAGAAGAGAAAAAGTTTCCATCACTTCAGCTTTCGTTTGAGATCTCGTACCAAGGTATGGCTGCATGCTCCCCCTCTATTTTCTTTTTCCTTTTTCTTTATATTTTTTTTCTTCCACCTGTTCGACCTTGCTTTGTTTCGGTTTCCTCCTTCATGCTCGTCCCACGCCACCTATCCCATTCACCATATTTCCAGACCGAAACCCATGCCCAGATCTTTACCACAACCCACGTCACACCATGCCTTGCCTGCCACCACAACACCATGCCCAAACCACCACGCCTTCAACCGAGAACCCCATTTTTCCGACCCCATGCATACCAAATCACACGGCAGTCCACGACATCCCCGACACCACCTGCCGCCACCGCAGTCACACCCGAGAACCACCACGAACCCCTACCTATTCTCCACCACCCGCTCCACCTCTCCAGGCAGAGACCGGCCCCACCCAAGGCCCTTCAACCCATGCCGAAACCACCACGTCACCACTACTACCCCAGACACCACTAAGCCTTGTTTTGTTGAAGTGAATGTGTTCCACTGACCTTTCCTTTGTGAAAATTTGAAAGTGTTTGCTTTGTTACTTTTGGAAATTCTTTTGTAGTTTGCTGTACGAGTTTGTGAGAAAAAGGAAATGGGCAAGTTGGTTGTCACGTGTTTGTTTCCTCTGACCTATTTTGTATTTTGTATCAAAGTTTACTTTTTCTCCTCTGCCTGGAAATGAACAGAAGTGTGTTTCATCACTCTGTATTTTTGAAGTAAAATGTTTTGTCACTTTGAAGGTTTATCTTATGTTGTATCACTCTGCATTTTTATTTATGTTCAAAAGAGAAGTGTGTTCGGTCATTTTTGAAAATCGTCGAAGTTATATTCTGGCATCTGTTTGAAAAAAAAAAATTTGTTTGGTCACTTTGCAAATTTTAAAGTTATAATCAAATTCTAATAGTGGTCGTGCTATTGCTTTCGATTGTCAACTTGTTTCTTTTCGTTTGTTTGCTTATTTGAATTTCGTTATTCGTGCAATCTTAGAGTAGGTTATTTATTGTGCTTTTGATTTGAATCTAGTTGGCGCATCCGCTAACGACTGATCGTGCTATCCGCGTGATTTCGATTTACATCGTATTTCTCTTTTCTTCGGATCTCCAGCTCCGTAGAGGTGAGTAAATCTCACACGAATATTCATACTTATATGATTGTGAAACGACCGCAGCTGAATGTGTAGAAATAAATAAATAAATAAATGATGTTATAATTATCTGTGATTTATTTATAGTTGATGTTAATTGTTAAAACTGCATATCGTATCAACTGTTATATTCTGTTCTTATTTTATTGTTATTCTATTCTGTTAAATCACACTGCAAGTTCCCTGTAGAATAGAATCACTATGGGTTGAAATGATACATACCCGAACGGACTTTAGAATAAGGGAAGGTCGTTATGGGCTGAAATGATAGGCCTGAACGATTTTCAATAAAATTTTATTTACTTGGGATTGCAGGTTTGAAATGATAAAACCCGGATTTTTCTTTGTAAATTACGGATTGAAATGATAAAATATTATACAGACCCGTGGTTATTTTTCTGTATTTTCTGGATACTTTTAAATAATTTAAATATTGTAATAATATTAAATTGATTTAATTCGAATTTTTAAGTGATTTATTTAAAATAGAAATGATTTTTCTATGTGATAAATATAAATAAAATGGAGGAATATTGATTTTAAAACGAAACTTAAATTTGAAATTTTGATTAAAAGAAAAGATGGAAACTTAAGTTAATTAAATTGAAATGAAAATTTAGTTTTAAATTGGTGGGAAAATGGAGTTTAATTTTAAATGTTGAAATGAATGTAATAAGCAAATTTGTAAGTTTGGTTTTAACTTGAAAAATTTCTCTTTAAAATAAATTAGTTAAAGGATCGAAATGAACATTTTTAATGTATGATTTTATAAGTTCTGAACTAGGTAGAATCTGTAGCACTTGTTAAGTGTTATGGATTATATAAGTGAACCAAAAGACTAAAATGAACTAAGGCTATGGTAGTACTTGGTAAGTGCTGTTGTAGCAGAAACTAAAATTGAACCTGAACTAATAAAAGGGCTACTGTAGCACTTGTTAAGGACTGCAGTAGGCTGAAATATGATTTTGTTTAAAACTGAACTATTATAGCAGTTTAAATGTTGTTTTGCTGAATAAAAATGTTTTCTAATATAACTTATAGCAGTTGTTATTAAATGCTGTGAAATGCTGAAATTTTAATAATTAGGGTTTTTGACTTCGTAAACGAGCTCAGAATGGTTTGAAACTTTGGAAATTGAATACTTGATTTGAAAATATAATAATTACACTTTTAAAAGGTTTAAATGAATTATTTGATTGGAATATAAACTATTTAAAAGGTGACTTGAAATGATAATAAATGAAGTATACCTTTAAATTTAAAAGGTATTTAAAGTTGAATATTTAGATTTGAACTCAAATGATATTTGATATATTAAAATGATTTGAAATGAAGTTTTGGAAAGATATGATATTTTGATATATTGAAATGATTTGAAATGAAGTTTTGAAATGATATGATATTTTAAAAATATGGAAATGGTTTAGAATTGATTTAATCTTTATTTTGATAAAGATTTGGATTTGAAATGATATTCTATTTTGAAGTATAAACTGTTTTAAAACTTATAACCACGGGTTATAATAACGTTGGGTTGTTAAAGAGACCGGGATCGGATATGGACATACTCTCTGTCTTACCGAAAACCACTTTGGCAACCGTGTATGCGGTGGAGATTCCAGAATGAAGTAGGATGGTGGCGACATTCTTAAGGTATGTTACGTGGACCCAACTCCCGTGAGTTGGCATAAGGTGGCTAAAACAGGAGCGATCTCGGACCAGTGAGGTAGCACCTCTTCTCGGACGAATTTCTTCGATATTATACTCTTACTTGTGATTTGACTAGATGGCCATCCTCCGATTTGGGAATGTTGTTCGAGGTGGAATGGTAGTGGCTGCTATGCGTATCCATCAGTCCGTGTGCGTAATTGGTATATCTACCCTGGCATTGCCTAGTTGTGCCGTGTCACCTACCATATCGAGCTTTACTACGATTATGATTTTAAGATCCGACCGCGTTAAGGTTCTCCATCCCCTTAACGCTATTTTCCGATATGATTATACTTTACTTATTTAGACACTATTATAATAGCGAATATTACTACATAGTAGATAGTTTAACGGATCCTTAGAGGATGGGCGGTCCCAAGCATCTTCTAAGTTACTTGTACCTTTACTACAGTTCATTTGAGTTGGTTTACATTGTATAAGTATGTATATCCTGACTCGAGTGTTTATGTTTTATTTTACGCTCGGGTCAGCCTGAGTATCAGTTGGACTTCATCTTCACGGAGCTAGGACTACTGGAGATCATCCTTATCCAGCTACTATCTGGTTTTATCTGTTCAGTCTGTTGTTCTATTTAAGCTCTTGTATTAGTAGACTTCTATGTCTTGAGACTCCTGTTGTACTCTATTCCTCCTGTTGTATCTTATATATATAGTAGCTTCATGAACTACTATCTCTTTTACTTCCGCTGCATTATTTTACTCTGTGTTTGTAATCTGTGATTATATTTATTTACTGTATATTCTGAGATTTGCCAAATTTTAATTACAACGCGGTATTTTGAGCAATTCAACTCCGGCATGAGTGTCTACCTATACACTTATAATGGATGCAAATGGTTGAAAATATCGGGTCGTTACAGATATGATTTTGGAAATGGATATATTTGAAGTGAAATGATATTGTATTAATATGGTTTTGAAGTGAAAATGATATCGTATTGATATGGTTTTGAAATGGAAATGATATTTTGGTTTTGAAGTATAAACTATTTTGAAATGACCGCGGTGTTATAATAACGTTTGGTCGTTAAAGAGACCAGGATCGGATATGGGCATACTCTCTGTCGATACCGAAAACCACTTTAACAACTGTGTACGCAGTGGAGATTCCAGAATGAAGTAGGATGGTGGCGACGATTCTATATGAGGAATATACATGGACCTAACTCCCGTGAGTTAGCTTAAGGTGGCTAAAACAGGAGCAATCAACGGGCTAATGAGGTAGCTCCTCTTATCGAACACACTCC
The DNA here is from genome assembly GCA_030737815.1 of Allium fistulosum. Lineage (NCBI taxonomy): Eukaryota > Viridiplantae > Streptophyta > Magnoliopsida > Asparagales > Amaryllidaceae > Allium > Allium fistulosum. The sequence goes on from CM060906.1 coordinate 774,966,319, forward strand.
ATCGTATACCATTCTATTACTTTGTGATTGATTTGGTGCGCACCTTCGGATTTTTAGGAGTGTGGCTCGAGGTGGGCGATTGCTGCGGCTCTGCGTTACCACCGGCCCGGAAGTGTAATTGGTATATCTACCCTGGCATTGCCTAGTTGTGTCGTGCCACCTACCCTAGCGCGCCTTCTACGAGTTTGTTTTGTACCATACCTATGGAGTGCCCTCTGACGATGCCCAGTACGGGGGAGATTCCGGTACTATATAGACTATGGGAATATATAAAACGTGTTAAGGTGGAAAATGTAAAGCCTTAACGCTATTTTGATAGTTTACTTTACTTTAGACATATTATAATAGCATATATTACTACATAGTAGATAGTTTAATGGATCCTTAGAGGATGGTTATCCCAAACATCCTTTGAGTTACTTGTATTTTAGTTGATATTTCACTTGAGTTGGATTTATTGATATAAGAATGTTAATCCTGACTTGAGTGTTTTGTGTTTTGCTTTACGCTCGGGTCAGACTGAGTGTACCAGTATTCGACACTCACCTTTGGAGTTGGAGCTTCGCTTGGAGATCCATCTATCGATTCTGCTTTCAGTTATTCAGTTGATTCCAGTGATGTGTTCAGATTTTGTATTTGACTATTGTGTTGAGACATCTATGTATTCGAGACCTCTGTTGTATCTTATTTAACTCTGTTATATATATATAGTAGCTTCATGAACTACTATTCTTTTGTTTCCGCTGCATTATTGTTATATTACTCTGTGTCTGTGATTCTGTGATCTTTATTTACTGTATATGTTGAGTTTTGCCAAATATAAATTAACAATCTGATATTTTGAGCAATTTAAATCTGACATGTGTGTCTGCTTATGCACTTGGCGGGTGTAGCATGATAGAGGGTTCTTGCTTCTGGTTTGGTAGCGAACGGATGACTCTTACTCCTACATGTCCCTGCGGGGTTGGTGCAGTCAAGAGGCTGGCCGTAAAGGCAGAACACAGGTACCAATGTTTGCTACGGTGGGCGTTACCCCACTTCCATGGTGGGATGTTACATGTGGTATCAGAGCTCTGGTTTTAGGCAAAACTTAGCATATGTAGTAAATTTGATTTCAGAATCACTTTTGTTCGAGCTTGAATCTCTTCCTCTTTGACTTGGTTTTCTTTGAATTTTGGAACGTTACCTCGGTTCCAAAATCCATCCTTGTCTCCCCTATTCGTGTTTCTTTGATCCTGGAGCACCCCATAGCTCCACTGAATGAATTGTAAAAGAGTGAAACTCCTTTACAACAGACATCGATTCATCGAAGATTTCTGGTTTACGATGCTACTATCTTTTGCTTTGGCCGAATTCCATCTATTGCGATCGAATGTCGGTTCGCCTCTGGATTCTGCATCGACCTTATTCTTGAAGTCACGGTTGACCCGGTTAAGGTCGCCCGCGATTAATTTTAGTATATCCATCTTCCTATTTTGAAATTTAATTATTTTATCTCCCGCTCAAGCCTATTTTCTAGTTGAATTCTCTTTAATTAGAGTTCCTCTAAATGTGAATCTCTATCCTTGATTCCTTGTTTTGAAATCTATTCTTGTATCATCGAGTGAGGGAGTGTATTTGTATTAATATTAAAATGCTTTATATTGTGTTGTTTGAGTTGTTGATGTTGATTTGGGTTTTTGATTGATTCGTCTGATCAATGCTATCGATAGGATTTCCAAAACACTTGAACTGAGCAAACTGACATAATATTATTTTCAAATTTGGTAAATGAAATAAATTTGTATGATTACATTATAAATATATAAGTAAAATTTTCTGGAATTTAATAAGTTAATTAGATTGGTTGTTTGAAATGATAATATTTGATTATCATTCATTGTTCTATAAATGAATTTATAAAATGGTGGTTTAAAAATTAATTTGGAATTGAAATGAAATTAAATTAAGAATTTGAGAATTTAATTTCCGGTGATTCCAAACTTTGGTTTTAAAATTTTAAAGTGTATATTATTTAAAGTATTTTCGAATAGAAATTGTTTCCAAATAATTTTTAATGGTTAATCAATGCTCTTCTCTTTTATCACCGAAAAATAATTTCAGTGATGGCGGTCGCATTGTCGACATTCATTTTTGAGTTTCGAAGAGGAAAGGCCATTCAGTAGCTTTGCTACACTTTTGTTTTAGAAATTAATTTGATTTGAATTTCTTAAGTATGATTTGATTTATATATATATATAGGTATATTATTTTAAATTTAATTTGATTTGATATATATAGTATATATATATTTATCTCTAAAATTGTTTGAAGTTAATCGGAAATTTAATTCTTAAATTTATGTTAAAGGTGATTTTAATTATAAAATGAAGCCAAATTTTTTAGTAAATATTTAAACTTGAATAATTGAATTGGGAAAATTTTGTTTGTATAATACTCAATTACATTCCAATATAACTTACCTAAATTATTCAGAAGTTGAATATGTAATTGGATAATATACAATATAAAATGTTTTATAAATAAATTTGAGTGTTTATAATAAATGTTATACACTTGACTTTTAATTATAAAATTTTAATAGAGATAAATAGATAATAAGTTGATTGAATAGTAAATGAGACAAATTAAATAAATTTTTGTTTTAAAAGAAACCTTTTTGTATCAAATATTAATAACGGAACTTAAATCAACTTAATGAAATACCTTGAATATAAAATCAATTATTGAATATTAATAAATTTAAATTGAAATTTACATGGTTTAAATCAATTGTTTTACTTTGTTTTCAAATATATTTTATTTCTGGTTGGTTCTATTCTCCTACCTCCTTCCTTTTCGGGGACGAAGAATTTTGAGTGGGGGAGAGTGTAACGACCCGTAAATTTTAATATTTTTTTTGTTTTATTAATATATTTAATTGAAATTTTGTGAAATTTTAAACGATAAAATTTTGAAATAAAAATTTGGTATTTGGCATACGTCTATTCAAACACAGCAAATGGTAAATTTTCATCAGAAAATATGCAAGTAAATTTTATTGTGTAACTCTATTTCAATTCCAATCAGTCAAAAATTGATGGTAACAAATTGTTTTCCAAACCTGAATATTTTTCTATAGAAAATTTGTAAATCATCTTCTGAGTGAGACGTCATCTTTTGTTTCGTCAGATTTGGACTTCCATTACTCCGTCGATCTTATTTTCGACGAAATAACAGCATTTTCGGTACTGAATATAGACTTTTGATAGGATGATCGTACTTTTGATATCTGTATACCATTTTGATCGTCTCATCATGCTGATCTCCGCAATGTATTCATTTGTATATTTCGGGATCGGTATGCTGCGGAAGCAGTGCAACAATTTCTGTATCAATTCTGTATTTGAGTTTTGGGCTTTCTGTGTCTATACGTTTGTATATTGGGTAATGCCAATAGCCATTAACTATTGGTATTCCAGGTTTCAACAGTCATGACCTTTGGTTTTAATTGGTTTCAAATTTCTCTGGTTTCGTTTCGTTTTCTCTGTCATGATGAACGAAATTTTATTTTTATATTTAGTCTTCACTCTGGCATTCAAAAACAAGGGGGAATGGTATATATACGGTTCGTATATAATGGCTTCTGAATGCTGCTCATTCCTCTTTCAATTGAAAACCAATCTCCTCCTCTCTACTTGATGCTGATGTTCTCTCCCTTTCGACCGCTCAGACCTGCTTATACCTCTCTCCACCACTTCCTCCGTCTCACCATTACCCTTGCCATCTTCTCTAACTCTGACAAAACCCTCGAAGCAGCCATTCGCCCCCTCTTAATCCACCATCCCCTTCCATTTTACCGAAGACCTCCCATTTTCCCTTGTGCAGCAGCCTCGTCTTTCCCGCGACTGAATCCTTCTCTTCCCTTTGATCTACCGGCCCCTCTCCACCACAAAGTCGCAACCCCGCGCATATGCAGCAGCACCCTCCCCTCCGAGCTAATGCCCATCCATTCACGGACCGCCTTCGCTCAGTTGAACTCCCATGACGAAGCCCAGTTCGACCATGTTTCCTCTTCTCCGTGTTATATATTTTGGTACGCATGCTTTAATTTTACACGCATGTTTATATTAGCTGCTGTATAATTTATAGTTTACAAACATAATCTTATAAGAAGTTTTATATAACCTATTTTGTATAAAGCTAGTTTATATAAGTTATAATATATAAATCTGTTGTATATGAAGTTATATAAAATGGTTTATAAACAATAATCTGTTGCTGTGGAAGTTTATAAACTAAAATCCTTTCATTTATATAAGTTTGTATTTGTTATACTATTAGGTTATATGGGTTGTATATTAATTATGTTTTGTCAAAAGGAAATGTACGTTAAGGGTCTGCATATATATATATATATATATATATATATATATATATATATATATATATATATATATAGCTGGCATGCATTTCCTTCAGCTCAAAACAATGTCTACCAATATATGTGATATATTATATATATAGGGATTTTGATTTCAAAATGCCTATAGATTTTTATATTATAATATATACAGTTATTTCGATTTTTATATGTAAATAGATTTTGATTTTTCATATATATGCGTTTAAAATTATATTGACTTTCAAATATATATATTTTATTTTAAATACGTGTTTTAATTTAAACATTGATTTTGCAAGAATGTAATAAAATAATAATATAATATACTCTTTATTTCAACTATATCAAGCAAATTCTGATTTATTTCATCAACTCCTTATCTATCAGCTTTGTCCCTCGAATCCGTGTTCAGCTTACTTCGCTTTGAGATTTGTTGTTGGATCTGTCGATGGTCTAGATCGTGGTTCAAATCGTAGCTTGTCGTGTTATCTATCTCTCTAGCCTCGAAAGGTGAGCAATCACTCACGATTAATGTTCTTATATTTATTAAATTTGATTTCAATTGAAAATGGTAATTTGTTTAAACCATTTGAAAAGAAAAGTTTTGGGTAGTAAGTTGTGACTTAATTGACATCCCAATATCCATATGTTTTTAAAATGTTGCGCTCGTTATTCGGTTTAGCCGGGAGAGGACCTTTGTGTCATATAACCCGTTCCGAATAATGATACGTCGTATATGGATAGCATTTGAAGACCGGTGGTGAAGACCGGATATTTTCGAAAATGAAAGGACAACTCGTCGAATGTCTCTACATCGACTGGTCCCCGGTATAGAGATTTTAGCACCCTTTGTGATGGGAAGTCCGGACGTGATTGGAAATTATCCGGAATTGCAAGGGCTTCGTGAGAAGTGCCTTCGGTTCTGTTCGAACCCGGAACAGACTTGTATGGATTGTATGTCTGACATTACACTTTGAGATATAAAGCAGATTTCTTTCAAATACATTTCTGTTGGTGGCGGAGAATTTATTCTCTTAGCTTAACACCCTTCTCTGAGACGTACGAGCTCAGAGGTTATGTAGTTGAAGGTTATCAGCGATATATCCCAATTTGGTAATGTGACATGCTGAGTGTAGCTGTGTGATGATCATCGTTTGACCATTTGTGATATGATCATTTGTTTGATCATTTATCTTTGTGATCATAGGTTGATCATCTGTTGACCCAAAGCATGGCTTTGTGACAAAGCGTAGCTTTGTGGACGAGACTTCGTCAGGGCCTCACAACCCGGAAATGGTCGAAACAGGATCGTTGCGGCAAGGTTATGAGGGTCGCGCCCTTTAGGGTATGTCATTTCCTTCTGGAAAAGGGTGGTATCATGGTATGGAGCCCAGATACTTACTCATGTGGATACACCTTCTTTATGATGAGTGATGTTGGATATCGAGCGCTCGGATAAAGGTCCCAAAGGACCGGGAGGTGGCATATTCGTGAGTTACCTGTTACAGGGGTAACCCGGCCTTATTGGCAGAGAGCAGTTTGTCTCTCGGAGCGTCCCGCCAGAGGCGTTTCCTTCGTGGTATAGGAAGTTCCTTAGCCTGACCATTTGTTGGTAAATCTGTGACGTCCCGGCTTTTTCTCCTCAAAAAGTCGTATCATCTTGAAGAAAGAAAGAGATAGAAAAGAGAAAAGATAGAGAAGAAAGAAAGAAACACATCAGAATCTAAACAGTGGAACGAATAAATTATATTAATCAAATAAGATATTACATTGTATCATATACATCAGAGATACACAGCTCATACAACACATACTAGACAGTTATAAATATCTGTCTAATCATTACAACTCAAATATACTCAACAAATGACTCATACAGACTAACACAGCGGAACACTATATCTACGAACGCTGAAGCCTCCTGCTCCATTGCTCCTCCATAGATTCGTCAAAGCAAACCTGAATCCCTTGGCTACTCATAAAAATTTGAGTACCCAAGGTTTAATAAAACAGAAAATAAACACTTGGGTCAGACATGGGTCTGGTGTGAGTAAACGGTTAAAGTTGCTTAACTTCAAAACCTTTTGAAAACAAAGGTATCACGTAAGACCCCCCACAAATAAACATGGGTAAGTTTTTACCTTACGCTAACCAAAACATTTGATAGGAAATCCAGTTATATTATAATAGGGTCTAGGGTTTTCAAGTAAAATACAGAAATAGCTGGAATGCTTACATCTCACGTTCCAACATAGTTGGGCACAACTAATACGTACGGCACTTATTGGATTTTGGATTCCATACAATGGCAGAGCTACCGGGGTACCGCTCGTCACAGTACGTGGCCTAGATCAACGTACCGAGGATCACTCCCAATCCCCTGCAACACAAGGCCGGAACATCCCTTACTGGATAATTCCCGCATAAGAAACCCCGTGGTTGCGGCCAAACAACCACCCACACAGCCGAAATAAAAAGGGACTCTAGATAGGGGAATCTTATACTACCTGGGTGCTACCCACTAACCTTGCTGCACCTCCCCTGTTTTAGCCATTCCCGGTTGATGAGGCTTGAGGTCACGATTACCTTTAATCAGAACACATCACTTAAAATGCTCATCGTCCACCTGACGATGTGCTGAAAGCATTCAATCCATATAAGTTCGTTCCGGGTTCGAACGAAACCGAAGGCATTATCTTGTTACACTCATTTTGGAATCACCCTCAGAGTTAACGACAATAACCCTTGCACTCTGAATCTTCATCTTCCCTTGATTCACGACCTATCGTTAATTTGGATCGATGTGGTATTCGGATGTCCAAATCTGGAAACCCGATCCCGGTCTCATCGAATTCAAATCGCCATCTTTTAGGTCCAAGTTGTTTAAAGGTTTAAACAATTCAATTCAATTCAATACTTGAATTCATACAGCATTAACATAGATAAATATCACACATTTATCACAGATATATCCAATATCATATCACAGAATATCATAGCATATCATCCAATAGATATCATTCAATTCAGATATTCTACACAACAATCATATATAAGCAACAATTATTAACCCTATGTTATAATTAATTTAATTATCTTAAATTAAATTAATTACTTAAGAATTAATTATCTAACCTTGCTTAATTAATCATTAATTAATTACAAACCTTTAATTAATTAATTACTCATTAAATATTAATCATCCTTGATTAATTATTCATTAATTACATAAAGTAATTATTCTTAAATTAATTTCACAAATTAATTATTCTTAACCATTAACAGTAATTAACCTTTAATTACTTTCATTAATTACATTAATTAATAATCCTTAATTAATTACTTCCATTAATTAATTAACTATAATTAATTACCTCCATTAATCCACCTTAATTAAATTTAAATAGTAATTATCATCGTGTAATTACTTACCTTAATTAATTAACTTCTTAATTAATTATATTAATCCTTTAATTAATTATACCAAATAATTAACCCTTAATTACTTTTACAAAGTAATCATACTTCAATTACTTCCCATTAAGTAATTCCCTTAATTAATTACATCTTGTAATTATACATTAATTACTTTACTAAGTAATTACACTTATCAATCTTATTAAGAATTCATACTTAATCTTTTATCAAGTGATTATCTTTAATTAATTTACAAATTAATTAACTTAAATTAATCACATTTATTTGTTAATTACACTTGAGTAATTCTTCCTTTAATTACCTTTAAACAAATTAATTAATCTTTAATTACAGATTAATTATTCTTTTAATTATTAATTAATAAACCTTAATTATCAATTAATAAAACTTAATAACAAATTAAATACTTCTTAATTATCAGTTAATTAATCCTTAATTACCATTTCGATTAATCCTTTAATTAATCTTTAATTGCAAATTAATCACCCCTTAATTAATAATTAATAAGACCTAATTATTTATTAATAAAACTTAATAACAAAATTAAGTACTTCTTAATTACTAATTTGTTTACCTCTAATTACTTAATTAATCAATCTTAATTACTTAATTAGTTAATACTTAATTAATTAATCACTAATCATTAATTAATTACTAAATTTATTAACCACTAATGATTAATAAATTATCTCTAATTATCTAATTAATAATTCTTAATTACGAATTAATTAACCTCTTAATTAATTAATCACTAATCATTAATTAATTACTAAATTTATTAACCACTAATGATTAATAAATTATCTCTAATTATCTAATTAATAATTCTTAATTACGAATTAATTAACCTCTTAATTAATTAATTTATAATCCTTAATAATTAATTAATTAATTACTTAATCAATAATTAATATAATTAATCATATTTTAATTACTTCATTTAATTATCAAAATCTTAATTACCTTTAAGATAAATCATCATCTTTAATGCCTTTATTAACATTAACCTATTTAAACCAATTTCTCTTTATAATTAACATTCCTTAATTAAATCATTAATTAAATTTTCAAAAATAAAATAATCATTAACTTGATAAATTAAAGTTAACAAGACTTCCTTTAAATACTTTAAACATTATCAAGAAATATTTCAAACAAATTTCACTTTAAACCTTAAAGCTTACTTTTAGGAAAATCTTCAAATTTCCATAAACTTTGTTTTAAAATTTTTCTAAAACTTTGCCTCAACTTGCTTTGGGTCAACCCGAAGATTTACTCGGTCTAACCCGAGTTCCCTCCCCTTTCAAAATTTAGTTTAGTTTAGTTTAAATTTTTATAACCTGCAACTAAAATCACCCTTGCAACTATTCTAGCTTCCACTCGAGTTTCAAAACAATAAAACTCGATACACCTTCGAGTCATTCACGAATTCACCCGAGATCCAACTCGAGAACTTCTTCCCCAATATCGCAAACAACCCAGATCCACAGACGTGCACACGTGCATGTGCACATTCCCTCCGGCCACCAGAGATCGACGCTCCGACCTTCGACACGTCGCCGAACATCTCCTCAGACGAACTACCACCCAGATCATCGATAACCACTGCAAATCGAAAAAGCGAATATCTATCGAAGCAGGAACCCAAAACCATGACGAAGAAAACACCTCGCCGCTGATGATCGTGACGACTGGAAACCCGGCTCTCCTCCCAGAGCACTACCACACCACCACGCATCTATCCCTCACCTCGCGATCGACTCCGGCCTTCCCACGATGGAGAAATCACCTCGAAATCACCCACGACCAAAACTACCTTTTGAACCCTAGTTCGATCCACCGCCAATGCCTCAACAAACTATTGACACTCCCACCATTTTTCCCATGATCAACATCCCTTAGACTATCTTCAGTCCAAACCCCTACCTTCTGATCGCCGCCGATCAACGGTAATTGGCCAAAACCCAAAAATCGAACATCACTAAATATCTCGACCAATACGCCATTAAAAATTACAAGATTTGTTTCTAAAATCATGATATGGATTCACTAACCAGATTATAAAATCAGATATATAAATTTCCATATTTGATATTTACCCTTTTTCTGATTTTTACTGTAAATTTTAAATTTACAGTATATTTAACCAATAAAATAACCTGAAATTATTTTTATAAACAAGAACTCATTGTTATTAACAATTTGTTTCAGCAACCAAAGTCAAATATTGATTGTTTGAGAAGATAGGAAAGTTTTGATGATGATGATTGAGTCTGTTACAAATACAGAGCACCATATAAACACATACAGTCACATACTAAAAAAAAAACAAGCAAGTTTTTATACATATATCCAGATAAATAAGCATGCAAATCATATCATAACTTTATCACACAAAATCATCACATGCAATCATCTAAAAACTGTTTTTAAATAAGAGTTTACTCACCTGTTTTATGATGTGCAGAGAATTTGAAAAACAGGGATTTGAAAACTGAAGCTTTTAAAACTGGAACTTTGAATTGCTTTAAGACTTTGATTTCTTTAAAACTGGAATGCTTTGTCAAATGAACTGAAATGCTCAGTTGAACTAGATGATGATGAGATGATCCAGACTTTTGAACTTGAGTTTGCTTTGACTACAGGTTTGGACTTTGATTTGGTTTTGAGAAATTGTTTTCAGGTTTGAAAAAGATACAGGCCTGAGATAATGGTTACAGGTTGATGACAATTCTCTGGTTTGAGGAATTTGTTACAAGCTTTGATAAATGGTTTACAGGTTTTGGTTTTTGAGTTGGTGAAATGTTTTACAGGGTTTTGATTATGAGTTGTTTTGAGGAATGAACTTCAGGTTTCGAACATAATGGTTACAGATTGTTTTCTTGCTAGCTTTTGAAAATGTGAAGATAAGAAAAAGAGAAATGAAGGAAGAAGGTGTATGTTTATATAGTGTTAATTTAGGGTTTATTAAAATTAAAGAAAATTAAAATAAATGTGACACTTATCTCTTACCTTATCTAATTATCTAACACATGGTATTTAAGAGGTTTATAGATTAACACATGTAACTTTACATGCATAATTAAATTTTAAATGTTTTATAAAGCTTTTATAAATTAATTTCCAAATAAATAAATACATATCTTATTTTATGAATGCTTTTCTTAATTTATAAAAATAAAACCTTTAAAAGAAAATAAAAGAAAAACCAATCATATCTTAAATAAAATTATATATAATATATTTAGTCCATTTTTAAATGATAATATAAAACTTTTGTATTTATTACTATTTAATAAACACTATCTTAATTTATATAAATAAATTCCTTAAGGAAAATAAATCTTATTTTAAATAAACTTATTCATATATTTTAAATCCAAAATATTTTTAAGATATATATATCCTTTAATTTCAAGTTTAAATCCAAAATATTTAAAATCATTATCTTTAAAGATTCAAATTTAAATTCAATTTAAAATTCCAATTTAAAATCAACTCATACATATATAAAATTAAATAAACACATTATTACCTTGAAAATAATAATTCTATTTTAAAACCCACTTATATCTATATTTATAAACATTTCTATATTATTATTTATTATTTTTTGAAAATAACAAACTTTACCAATATTCATTAATTAATTTAAAAGATTATCACATTTTAAATTCCTTGAAATTCCGAGATATCACATTCCTTCCCCCTTAAAAGAATTTCGTCCTCGAAATTTAAAACAAAAGATAATCCAAAGTTTTATTTTATTTCAATCAATTTAGGCATACATATCAGCCATACACAACCAAGCAAACAATTTCATCCAAACAACCAATTCAATCAAACAAACAATTCTAGCTATCCGGACATAGATCCGGATAAGCTTCCTAAATTTCCCCGAGTTCCCCAGGTATAGACACTGGAATACCCGCTTTACTGAATCCAAACTAGCTACACTACTAAGCTACTGAGGTCCTACTCATCTAGATCTATAATCTGAACAAGATATCAGACCACAGACAAGATCAACTCAACTACCAAATCCTCCTGAATTGCTGGTTCCAAAACCAATGATGGATCCTACACGTACTTCCTCAAAGATACGCGATATACTCCGAATCCCAGTTATCCAAACTGACCATTCAATCCTATGGATCAAACACTTATCCAAATCAGAATATAGAAGAGATCTAAAACAACTCGGAGCTGACTTCCCAGACTTACCCAATCTTATAGCTCCCTTTTACCAGAGAAAACTTCAATAATAACGAAGTCTCCAACTTCGAATTCCAAATTCCTCCATCTCTAATCTTCAGAACTTTTCTAACAATTCTGGACTGCCTACATCCATTCCGATCAGCTCAACCTTCGCTGATACTTCTAGAAACAGACTAGACCAATCAACTCAGCAAAATGATCTCCTCAAGATTAACTAGAATCAAGAAACACAAACTCTACTCCTCAATATCAGAAGATTACATCTTACTTCTCTTATCCGGAAAAGACAAAACAGATGCACTGCCAATCTGAACTCAAATCCAGAAAAATTTCCTGTAGCAACTCTTAATCCCAACACTGCAACTTCCAGGTTCTTCCAGCTGTCACCTTGCTTCCACTGCACAACTCTGATCTGGAGAAAATGAGAAAGCTGTCGATGAACTCGAACACAGACTAGACAACACATCCTGGAAACACGGTTCAACAGATCATAAAAAGAAAACTCAGAGGTTCCATAAAATACTGAGCTGTTTCACCAAATCCTTCCTCTAGGAGCTATCCTTCTGAACCACCGGTATAAATCCTGAAATCAAGTCGATACAGAACTCAATCTCAAATGCAGACAAACTTCTAACTTCGCTGAAGATATCCAGAAAGTCTCAGATAACTCAAGAGAATACTCAGACTATCGCAAGTCACTTTTGCGATCAACCCAGCCAAATCCAAATAAAACTGTTCTATCTTTACCAATCAGAACAATCCACACTTATCTGTCAAATCCATCGAAGAAATGGATCCACTTTGCTACTTCTGAACTCCACATAAGAAAAACTGCTCAGCCAGAAACTTCCTGCCAATGCACAGAATACTCCGAGCTGCACTGCTGCCACAGATGCCAAAGATTTCCTAACCAAAGCTCTTCGAGAAACTCGGACCTCAACCAAACAGAATCACCATGCTGAACTCAGCCACAACACCGAAACAGACACACTTCATTAACTTGTTCCAAAGAAAACATCTTCGGGAACATCCATATTCACTGCGTCTCATCACACAGCTACTTCTTCCAGAAGATACCAAGATACTATCACTCGCTTCTGCCCAACTGACAGATCCAACTCTACTCATCCAACTTCAAAGATAAACTCCGAACCTTAACAGGTTTCCTTCAGAGATTGTGAAATCCTTACACAACTGTAAAGTTCACTCGAGACGGTATTAGGTCTACAGTCTCGACAAATACACTTCCAACCTCAACACTCAGACTCCTAATCCTAGATGATAAATTATTATCATCTCAACCAATCATTACAAATACCATATACATTTAAAATGATACTTTTTTATATAGAAATTATATCTGGGTAAAATTATTTCATCTACCTTTTTAAAACAATATTGTGTCCGTTGGCCTGGTCAAGTGTTTAGAGATCCCTATCAATAACGTTAGCTACTCGTATTGACCAGAATCCATATACCACTCAACCGATCAATTAACACAATATAAAACCATTTTATATAACTAACAAATACGTGCTCTCGTATATATATATACTCAGACTCAAACAGGTTGCTACAGATCCTGTCTCTAATGAACAATCCTTCCGAACCTAGGTATTCACTCAACCTAGTGTTCTGATATTCACTTAACCAAAAGCTTAGGCATTCGCTCAACCTATGCTCTGATACCAACTGTGACGTCCCGGCTTTTTCTCCTCAAAAAGTCGTATCATCTTGAAGAAAGAAAGAGATAGAAAAGAGAAAAGATAGAGAAGAAAGAAAGAAACACATCAGAATCTAAACAGCGGAACGAATAAATTATATTAATCAAATAAGATATTACATTGTATCATATACATCAGAGATACACAGCTCATACAACACATACTAGACAGTTATAAATATCTGTCTAATCATTACAACTCAAATATACTCAACAAATGACTCATACAGACTAACACAGCGGAACACTATATCTACGAACGCTGAAGCCTCCTGCTCCATTGCTCCTCCATAGATTCGTCAAAGCAAACCTGAATCCCTTGGCTACTCGTAAAAATTTGAGTACCCAAGGTTTAATAAAACAGAAAATAAACACTTGGGTCAGACATGGGTCTGGTGTGAGTAAACGGTTAAAGTTGCTTAACTTCAAAACCTTTTGAAAACAAAGGTATCACGTAAGACTCCCCACAAATAAACATGGGTAAGTTTTTACCTTACGCTAACCAAAACATTTGATAGGAAATCCAGTTATATTATAATAGGGTCTAGGGTTTTCAAGTAAAATACAGAAATAGCTGGAATGCTTACATCTCACGTTCTAACATAGTTGGGCACAACTAATACGTACGGCACTTATTGGATTTTGGATTCCATACAATGGCAGAGCTACCGGGGTACCGCTCGTCACAGTACGTGGCCTAGATCAACGTACCGAGGATCACTCCCAATCCCCTGCAACACAAGGCCGGAACATCCCTTACTGGATAATTCCCGCATAAGAAACCCCGTGGTTACGGCCAAACAACCACCCACACAGCCGAAATAAAAAGGGACTCTAGACAGGGGAATCTTATACTACTTGGGTGCTACCCACTAACCTTGCTGCACCTCCCCTGTTTTAGCCATTCCCGGTTGATGAGGCTTGAGGTCACGATTACCTTTAATCAGAACACATCACTTAGAATGCTCATCGTCCACTTGACGATGTGCTGAAAGCATTCAATCCATATAAGTTCGTTCCGGGTTCGAACGAAACCGAAGGCATTATCTTGTTACACTCATTTTGGAATCACCCTCAGAGTTAACGACAATAACCCTTGCACTCTGAATCTTCATCTTCCCTTGATTCACGACCTATCGTTAATTTGGATCGATGTGGTATTCGGATGTCCAAATCTGGAAACCCGATCCCGGTCTCATCGAATTCAAATCGCCATCTTTTAGGTCCAAGTTGTTTAAAGGTTTAAACAATTCAATTCAATTCAATACTTGAATTCATACAGCATTAACATAGATAAATATCACACATTTATCACAGATATATCCAATATCATATCACAGAATATCATAGCATATCATCCAATAGATATCATTCAATTCAGATATTCTACACAACAATCATATATAAGCAACAATTATTAACCCTATGTTATAATTAATTTAATTATCTTAAATTAAATTAATTACTTAAGAATTAATTATCTAACCTTGCTTAATTAATCATTAATTAATTACAAACCTTTAATTAATTAATTACTCATTAAATATTAATCATCCTTGATTAATTAATCATTAATTACATAAAGTAATTATTCTTAAATTAATTTCACAAATTAATTATTCTTAACCATTAACAGTAATTAACCTTTAATTACTTTCATTAATTACATTAATTAATAATCCTTAATTAATTACTTCCATTAATTAATTAACTATAATTAATTACCTCCATTAATCCACCTTAATTAAATTTAAATAGTAATTATCATCGTGTAATTACTTACCTTAATTAATTAATTTCTTAATTAATTATATTAATCCTTTAATTAATTATACCAAATAATTAACCCTTAATTACTTTTACAAAGTAATCATACTTCAATTACTTCCCATTAAGTAATTCCCTTAATTAATTACATCTTGTAATTATACATTAATTACTTTACTAAGTAATTACACTTATCAATCTTATTAAGAATTCATACTTAATCTTTTATCAAGTGATTATCTTTAATTAATTTACAAATTAATTAACTTAAATTAATCACATTTATTTGTTAATTACACTTGAGTAATTCTTCCTTTAATTACCTTTAAACAAATTAATTAATCTTTAATTACAGATTAATTATTCTTTTAATTATTAATTAATAACCTTAATTATCAATTAATAAAACTTAATAACAAATTAAATACTTCTTAATTATCAGTTAATTAATCCTTAATTACCATTTCGATTAATCCTTTAATTAATCTTTAATTGCAAATTAATCACCCCTTAATTAATAATTAATAAGACCTAATTATTTATTAATAAAACTTAATAACAAAATTAAGTACTTCTTAATTACTAATTTGTTTACCTCTAATTACTTAATTAATCAATCTTAATTACTTAATTAGTTAATACTTAATTAATTAATCACTAATCATTAATTAATTACTAAATTTATTAACCACTAATGATTAATAAATTATCTCTAATTATCTAATTAATAATTCTTAATTACGAATTAATTAACCTCTTAATTAATTAATCACTAATCATTAATTAATTACTAAATTTATTAACCACTAATGATTAATAAATTATCTCTAATTATCTAATTAATAATTCTTAATTACGAATTAATTAACCTCTTAATTAATTAATTTATAATCCTTAATAATTAATTAATTAATTACTTAATCAATAATTAATATAATTAATCATATTTTAATTACTTCATTTAATTATCAAAATCTTAATTACCTTTAAGATAAATCATCATCTTTAATGCCTTTATTAACATTAACCTATTTAAACCAATTTCTCTTTATAATTAACATTCCTTAATTAAATCATTAATTAAATTTTCAAAAATAAAATAATCATTAACTTGATAAATTAAAGTTAACAAGACTTCCTTTAAATACTTTAAACATTATCAAGAAATATTTCAAACAAATTTCACTTTAAACCTTAAAGCTTACTTTTAGGAAAATCTTCAAATTTCCATAAACTTTGTTTTAAAATTTTTCTAAAACTTTGCCTCAACTTGCTTTGGGTCAACCCGAAGATTTACTCGGTCTAACCCGAGTTCCCTCCCCTTTCAAAATTTAGTTTAGTTTAGTTTAAATTTTTATAACCTGCAACTAAAATCACCCTTGCAACTATTCTAGCTTCCACTCGAGTTTCAAAACAATAAAACTCGATACACCTTCGAGTCATTCACGAATTCACCCGAGATCCAACTCGAGAACTTCTTCCCCAATATCGCAAACAACCCAGATCCACAGACGTGCACACGTGCATGTGCACATTCCCTCCGGCCACCAGAGATCGACGCTCCGACCTTCGACACGTCGCCGAACATCTCCTCAGACGAACTACCACCCAGATCATCGATAACCACTGCAAATCGAAAAAGCGAATATCTATCGAAGCAGGAACCCAAAACCATGACGAAGAAAACACCTCGCCGCTGATGATCGTGACGACTGGAAACCCGGCTCTCCTCCCAGAGCACTACCACACCACCACGCATCTATCCCTCACCTCGCGATCGACTCCGGCCTTCCCACGATGGAGAAATCACCTCGAAATCACCCACGACCAAAACTACCTTTTGAACCCTAGTTCGATCCACCGCCAATGCCTCAACAAACTATTGACACTCCCACCATTTTTCCCATGATCAACATCCCTTAGACTATCTTCAGTCCAAACCCCTACCTTCTGATCGCCGCCGATCAACGGTAATTGGCCAAAACCCAAAAATCGAACATCACTAAATATCTCGACCAATACGCCATTAAAAATTACAAGATTTGTTTCTAAAATCATGATATGGATTCACTAACCAGATTATAAAATCAGATATATAAATTTCCATATTTGATATTTACCCTTTTTCTGATTTTTACTGTAAATTTTAAATTTACAGTATATTTAACCAATAAAATAACCTGAAATTATTTTTATAAACAAGAACTCATTGTTATTAACAATTTGTTTCAGCAACCAAAGTCAAATATTGATTGTTTGAGAAGATAGGAAAGTTTTGATGATGATGATTGAGTCTGTTACAAATACAGAGCACCATATAAACACATACAGTCACATACTAAAAAAAAAACAAGCAAGTTTTTATACATATATCCAGATAAATAAGCATGCAAATCATATCATAACTTTATCACACAAAATCATCACATGCAATCATCTAAAAACTGTTTTTAAATAAGAGTTTACTCACCTGTTTTATGATGTGCAGAGAATTTGAAAAACAGGGATTTGAAAACTGAAGCTTTTAAAACTGGAACTTTGAATTGCTTTAAGACTTTGATTTCTTTAAAACTGGAATGCTTTGTCAAATGAACTGAAATGCTCAGTTGAACTAGATGATGATGAGATGATCCAGACTTTTGAACTTGAGTTTGCTTTGACTACAGGTTTGGACTTTGATTTGGTTTTGAGAAATTGTTTTCAGGTTTGAAAAAGATACAGGCCTGAGATAATGGTTACAGGTTGATGACAATTCTCTGGTTTGAGGAATTTGTTACAAGCTTTGATAAATGGTTTACAGGTTTTGGTTTTTGAGTTGGTGAAATGTTTTACAGGGTTTTGATTATGAGTTGTTTTGAGGAATGAACTTCAGGTTTCGAACATAATGGTTACAGATTGTTTTCTTGCTAGCTTTTGAAAATGTGAAGATAAGAAAAAGAGAAATGAAGGAAGAAGGTGTATGTTTATATAGTGTTAATTTAGGATTTATTAAAATTAAAGAAAATTAAAATAAATGTGACACTTGTCTCTTACCTTATCTAATTATCTAACACATGGTATTTAAGAGGTTTATAGATTAACACATGTAACTTTACATGCATAATTAAATTTTAAATGTTTTATAAAGCTTTTATAAATTAATTTCCAAATAAATAAATACATATCTTATTTTATGAATGCTTTTCTTAATTTATAAAAATAAAACCTTTAAAAGAAAATAAAAGAAAAACCAATCATATCTTAAATAAAATTATATATAATATATTTAGTCCATTTTTAAATGATAATATAAAACTTTTGTATTTATTACTATTCAATAAACACTATCTTAATTTATATAAATAAATTCCTTAAGGAAAATAAATCTTATTTTAAATAAACTTATTCATATATTTTAAATCCAAAATATTTTTAAGATATATATATCCTTTAATTTCAAGTTTAAATCCAAAATATTTAAAATCATTATCTTTAAAGATTCAAATTTAAATTCAATTTAAAAATCCAATTTAAATTCAACTCATACATATATAAAATTAAATAAACACATTATTACCTTGAAAATAATAATTCTATTTTAAAACCCACTTATATCTATATTTATAAACATTTCTATATTATTATTTATTATTGTTTGAAAATAACAAACTTTACCAATATTCATTAATTAATTTAAAAGATTATCACATTTTAAATTCCTTGAAATTCCGGGATATCACAAAATCCATCTTCCAATACGGAACTTGTACGGTTTTAGTTGTAGAACCTGCCATTCACTTATGGTGGCGCCCCACTGTTTGGATGGTAGCTATAGTAGGCATAGTTCGAAATGTCTATGCTGGCTAAGATTTATATTCTACTTTCGAAATGTTTTCTACACTATGCACTAATAATAATTATCCAATGATTTGCGTAGTAAGCATGTTTGACTATCATAAGAAGAAATCTCCTCCAATTCTGCGTTTGCATTGTGTGTGTGGCGGGAGGTCTTATGGTAGTTTCATTTTCTAAAAGCATTGCGGATTTCAATGTTTAAAATCTTTTGTTGATTGTCTAAAGATAAACTGTTTTTGTTGCTCACACCAGTCCCATGACTGATCCGGAGTTTATTGTTCCCTTCCTAAACTCTGGGTGCTCCTAATTTTCCACACGAGCAGTCTAGAGTTGGGTTTCTTTTCAGATATTCAGGTTTAGTAGATTATCTGGAGCTAGTTCATTCATCGGAGTTGCTTATCTTGGAGTTGTGGATTCATTCTTGTCTGAAGATCATTTTGGAGTTATCATTTCTGTTGATATTGTTCCACTGATGTTGTTATCTTTTCTTTTCCGCTGCTATTTCTTGTATCATATCTCTGATGTATATTGGTATTCATTGTATCACTCTGTTGTACCAGATATTGTATATCAATGTATTATTCTTTTCTTCCGCTGTGTTATTTACTTAATTGTGTTATAGCTCCGGCGAATCGGATTTGAACGGTCGAATCTGCGGCATTCTAGTACAATGTGAAGTACGGATGTTGATTTTTGAGCGGGCAAAACCCGATACGTTACATGTGGTATCAGAGCTAAGGTTGAACTTTAGCTCAGGAGTGTAACACATTAAGTAGCTCATTAGAGATAGAGTGAAGTAAACTCTAGAATGAGTATCCTTAAGATATCCGTCTGAAAGCCTCAGTAAATTCTCTTACTATTCAGCGATAGTGAGTATGAGTGCAAGAAGAGGATGAGATAGGGGACACAGGGAAATACGACTGTAAATGGTCAATATCCTGTAACAACAAGGAAGCAATCTTTTCTCTATCGATCTCTTTTGTTCGTCATCTTTTCTCAATTCTTCGATAGTTCCTGGTAGATCCAGGAAGAAGATTCGATATACTAAAATGGGACATAAACTCTGGATGGACCAAAATTTGTTTGTTTGGATGTATTGGCTGCCTTGTTTGCTTTGTTTGCTATGGTTGATAGGTATACTTAGTTTTTAAACTAAAAGTTTTGAAACTGTATCCATATATCTATCTATTCTTTGGGTCCGGATATATTCTACGAATGGTTAGTTATTCCTTTCGAACTGACCGATGCCCCTGCATATTTCGTAGATCTGGATAACCTGAGTATTTTGTTGATTGTTAAACAGATTCGTTCTCATATCTGATTTTGATATTCTGATTTGGTAAGCCAAATGCAGAATCAATGTTCAGTTTGATTAAATGAAACATTCTTCATCATTCTTTGTTTTCGTGGCTGTGAATTTCGAGGACGAAATTATTTAAGGGGGGAAGTCTGTAACGACCCCGGATTTTATATAGATTTAAATTAATAATTAAATGAATTTTTGAATTAAAATAGTGAAATAAAACGGTAAATAGATTGCGAGTTTCCCCGGATTCAAATATATTCTGTATCAATCATTTAAATTAAAAATATTGTATATTGTGTATATGTGTGTACATATGAATGTATATGTAATATATGAGTAAATTTGTAAATGTATATATATATACATTGAATTTGAATTTGAAATCTTGAATATAAATGGTTTAAAATATAAATAATAAAATGTTGGGTAATAAAACTTTAAAAGGAATTCAAAATAAGTGTTGATGTTAAACGAGTATTTCGACTAAATCTATGGTTATATCAGATATGAAATGAACTTATAAACTTCTAGAGATAAATATTTAAGTTGAAATAAAAGTAGAGCAGAAATTCAAATGGAAAACAAGAAAAACATAGCACTAAAGAAGATTTCCAGCCTTTATAAATCTGCATAATCAAAAATTTACAAAAGTAAGTATAGGAAATATGGAAACAAATGATATGCAGGCAGAACTTAAGAAAACAAGAAATGTAATACATGGAAGATTCTCAGCCTCAAAGTGATCTGCATAGTTAAGTAGGCTTGTATTGGTAAGTATGAAAATCTGGTTCGAATTTGCCTGCAAACTTGAGAAACAACAAGAATCACAAACAAAGTCAAATTTTATATAAGTTGATAGCTTGCAAATGAAGCCAGGTATTATAAAAAATAATATGATATGTACAAAATGAAGACATAAGTACAAACACCATTAAATGCTCTCAATCCTTACAGCATACAAAATTCATACGAATTGTATTTCAGCCTCCATTTCTTATGAAATATCTCTGACACTACATAAGAAAGAAAAAGAAAATATGCTCTGTTTATATTATAGCCTGTAAGCCACCTTTTCTTTATCATTTTCAATCGCATTCCCAGTTCGAACAAAAACAAAATAAAATGAAACTCCATTAAAACTTAAAACAACATTCTACAATCATCAAGCAACTATAACAAGGTAGAGAGCAAGATGATTTGGCTAAAGGATCAAAGTGGGAACATTTACAGTTTTCAAGTTCACACTGTTTACAAACAGTCTCTGCTCTTCTTCAAAGCTTTGTGAGTAACACTTTATTTTAAAGGTTTAATCTTACGTAAATATGGTACATGCTATTCTCTGTGAAATGTATACTTGATATATATATGTTGTGCAAAAGTCTGGATACTCTGGTTCTTTTATGATATGTTGCCTGTAGTAGTTGTGAGTGAACATGGAAACAAACCTTTATCACTTGATCTAGCTATTTTTTGAATGTATGGTATAAACAACAATTGCTTGTTTAACGAAAATCTGGATGTTAAAAACTTAAATAAGTTAAACAAGTAGCTAGGTGACTCTGTGAAACCAAGAAAACATACACGACTCTAAATATGTTAAAAAATCAAACTTCTGGATTTAAGAATTTAGTAATATAAATTGAAAACTACAAACAAAAATTTGATTTTTAAAACATATTTTACAAATATTAAAGCTTGGGTGAAGAAGCAGTTTTGGTTTTACTGTTATAGGCATTTTGGTGTGTTGTGGGTTACCTCGTCGACTGGAATCATGGTGGGTTGATCGAGAGGTAGAGGAGTGATGGGTGAAGCTAGAAAAAATGGAGTCGAGGTGGTCAGATCAACGTGGAGCAGGCGGCAACGTTTTCTGGCCTGTAAACCTAATTTTCAAGTACCTCGGTAAATTGTCTCGTTCGAAGTCGAAGCTCGATCGAGTGTTGCGAATTTCTGGGTATTTGTAGTGGGGTGATGGACGAAGTCGTGACCAAATTTTCAGGCGCACAGGTGGTCGGAGCGACGAACTGGAAGCGTTGCCAGGTTAGGTGGTAAGGACAGTGTTTCCAGACTTTGAGGTGAGGAGCTCGATCTGGTTTTCGAGGCTGGGAATACGATCGGAGATTAGGGATAGGTCGAAGAGGGTGTCGCCGATATGTGGGGATGATCGTGGATGACCGGACGTGGTGGTCGGAGGCGTGCACGTGCACGATTGATCATTTTTCTGGTGGCTGTTTTTCTTTGGGAAGTGAACTCGAGATTTCTCGAGTAAACCTCATTTTGGCTCGGGTGGGATGATAATTGCCTCGAAGTGAAATATGGGTTGTCTCGAGTAGGCCTGTTTTTTTCAAATTTGACAGTGCACAGTTTAACTCGAGCACATACTCGGGTAAAATACATTTTTGCTCGAGTAAATCTACGTTTTTCTCGAAGCAAATTGAAGTGGTCTCGGGTTATCTAGTTTCCAGGTTGAAACAGTACTGGTTTTAAACAATGTTTAAATTGTTAAGTTTTTAAAATGTAATCAATGTTAACTGAGCTTAAATTTAAGTGTTTAAATCAGTATTAAAATGAAGGAAGATTAAAATTTAAATACTTTTAAATAATTTTAAGTATTTGAATTTAAAGGGTTTTGACTTAAAATCCTTTTCATAGAAAAGTGTTTTTAATTTGTAATTTAAAATTTTGAAGGTCAGTTTACAAAGTGATTAAATTCAATTAGTATTGGTTTAAACTTGAAATTCAAAATGAAATAAATGTTTCAAATATATATTGAAGTGAATATTTGAAATAGATAACGGGAAATGAAATTTCTCTAAGTAATAAAGATTAAAGACTTTAATTAATTTATAAATGGTAAATTAAACTTATTAATAATTAATATAAGTTAATTACTTTGGGATAGTAATTAGTGGATGTTAATGAAGACTGTTAACTGGATTATTTTATAATTAGTCAACAAAATTGATTATTAATTGTTAATTGGATTAATTTATTTAAAATTAACATTGTAAATGCTTCAAGTATAATTAACTGAATGAGAAGTAATTAAGGAATAAATTACTTATTGTAATTAATTTTGGATATTTTAATTAAAGTTGATTTAGTAATTAGGGATAATCACTCATTGTAATTAATTAATTAATAATGATTTATTAAAGGGTGATTAATTAAGGGTTGATTTATATTCAATGAATTAATTAAAGGAAATTAATTAAAAGATAATTGAAAAATTAAAGGTTGATTATTAAATAATTTAAGGTTAATTAATTTAAATAAATAAATGATTAAAGGGTAATCAATCAAATGATGTGAAATTAATTTATGTTAATTAACCACGATTGATGACTTATCTGATCAGATAATTAATTGAGCTCTCCTATGGATGTTTAAATTCTATTGATTGTCGAATTGTTTGATATTTCTGATACACGATACTTTGTGATACATCCTGATTTATGTTGTGATCTGTAGTTTACTTATCTGTGACCTTTATATATCTATGATCTATGAATGAACGATAAGCGTTGTTCTTATACCGCTTATCGAATTATATTTCTGTATTTTGATATGTGATGATTCATCGTGTTGCACTATTGTGTTAAACCCCTGGACCACACTTTTACACACACAAATATGGATTTCACATGGAAATCGGTTAAGTCACAGATAATTTAAATTTGATGTTTTTGAAATTGAAATTTTATTTTCAAATGATTTTGAAATTTGAAATTTGGGTTTAAAGTGAAAAGCTTTTGAAATAGAATTTCAAAGATAAAAGTTATTTTGAGTAACTTAATCGAGTTTTGAAAATTTAAATAATTTGATTTAAATTTGAATTCAAGTTTGAAATTGAATCCTATGATTTGAAACTAGAGATTGAAAATGTTATAAATGTGTTTATCTGAATTTAAACCATTTTAAAAGTAAAATTTTGGGAATTTGAATTTAACCCAAGGATTTCAACTCGTATGAACGAATCAGATTTTCTGAAATGAAACTGTTTGTTTTCAAATGATAGAAGCTTTCATATAAGAAAAGAAATTCCAATATAGTTAAAGGAATTTCAAGTTTGAATTAAAATGATGTTTTTTCCAAGTTATGAATGAATTGTTTTTGAAAGCTATGAATTAAATCTGTTTATTTTTAACAGATTTAAAATGATCATTTGTTTAATCCAATTGAAATGGAATTGTTTTGAAAGCTATGAGTTAAATCTTTGTTTTAAAGATTTAACGAGTTAATCAAATTGAATTAATTTGGAAAATCTATGAATGAATCTTTTGTTTAAAAGATTAAAGTGTGGAAATTGTTAAACCGTTGAAGGTTGTTAAAATATATCTTTTTGTTTAAAGATTTGAAAATGGTAATTTGTTTAAACCATTTGAAAAGAAAAGTTTTGGGTAGTAAGTTGTGACTTAATTGACATCCCAATATCCATATGTTTTTAAAATGTTGCGCTCGTTATTCGGTTTAGCCGGGAGAGAACCTTTGTGTCATATAACCCATTCCGAATAATGATACGTCGTATATGGATAGCATTTGAAGACCGGTGGTGAAGACCGGATATTTTCGAAAATGAAAGGACAACTCGTCGAATGTCTCTGCATCGACTGGTCCCCGGTATAGAGATTTTAGCACCCTTTGTGATGGGAAGTCCGGACGTGATTGGAAATTATCCGGAATTGCAAGGGCTTCGTGAGAAGTGCCTTCGGTTCTGTTCGAACCCGGAACAGACTTGTATGGATTGTATGTCTGACATTACACTTTGAGATATAAAGCAGATTTCTTTCAAATACATTTCTGTTGGTGGCGGAGAATTTATTCTCTTAGCTTAACACCCTTCTCTGAGACGTACGAGCTCAGAGGTTATGTAGTTGAAGGTTATCAGCGATATATCCCAATTTGGTAATGTGACATGCTGAGTGTAGCTGTGTGATGATCATCGTTTGACCATTTGTGATATGATCATTTGTTTGATCATTTATCTTTGTGATCATAGGTTGATCATCTGTTGACCCAAAGCATGGCTTTGTGACAAAGCGTAGCTTTGTGGACGAGACTTCGTCAGGGCCTCACAACCCGGAAATGGTCGAAACAGGATCGTTGCGGCAAGGTTATGAGGGTCGCGCCCTTTAGGGTATGTCATTTCCTTCTGGAAAAGGGTGGTATCATGGTATGGAGCCCAGATACTTACTCATGTGGATACACCTTCTTTATGATGAGTGATGTTGGATATCTAGCGCTCGGATAAAGGTCCCAAAGGACCGGGAGGTGGCATATTCGTGAGTTACCTGTTACAGGGGTAACCCGGCCTTGTTGGCAGAGAGCAGTTTGTCTCTCGGAGCGTCCTGCCAGAGGCGTTTCCTTCGTGGTATAGGAAGTTCCTTAGCCTGACCATTTGTTGGTAAATCCATCTTCCAATACGGAACTTGTACGGTTTTAGTTGTAGAACCTGCCATTCACTTATGGTGGCGCCCCACTGTTTGGATGGTAGCTATAGTAGGCATAGTTCGAAATGTCTATGCTGGCTAAGATTTATATTCTACTTTCGAAATGTTTTCTACACTATGCACTAATAATAATTATCCAATGATTTGCGTAGTAAGCATGTTTGACTATCATAAGAAGAAATCTCCTCCAATTCCGTGTTTGCATTGTGTGTGTGGCGGGAGGTCTTATGGTAGTTTCATTTTCTAAAAGCATTGCGGATTTCAATGTTTAAAATCTTTTGTTGATTGTTTGAAGATAAACTGTTTTTGTTGCTCACACCAGTCCCATGACTGATCCGGAGTTTATTGTTCCCTTCCTAAACTCTGGGTGCTCATAATTTTCCACACGAGCAGTCTAGAGTTGGGTTTCTTTTCAGATATTCAGGTTTAGTAGATTATCTGGAGCTAGTTCATTCATCGGAGTTGCTTATCTTGGAGTTGTGGATTCATTCTTGTCTGAAGATCATTTTGGAGTTATCATTTCTGTTGATATTGTTCCACTGATGTTGTTATCTTTTCTTTTCCGCTGCTATTTCTTGTATCATATCTCTGATGTATATTGGTATTCATTGTATCACTCTGTTGTACCAGATATTGTATATCAATGTATTATTCTTTTCTTCCGCTGTGTTATTTACTTAATTGTGTTATAGCTCCGGCGAATCGGATTTGAACGGTCGAATCTGCGGCATTCTAGTACAATGTGAAGTACGGATGTTGATTTTTGAGCGGGCAAAACCCGATACGTTACATGTGGTATCAGAGCTAAGGTTGAACTTTAGCTCAGGAGTGTAACACATTAAGTAGCTCATTAGAGATAGAGTGAAGTAAACTCTAGAATGAGTATCCTTAAGATATCCGTCTGAAAGCCTCAGTAAATTCTCTTACTATTCAGCGATAGTGAGTATGAGTGCAAGAAGAGGATGAGATAGGGGACACAGGGAAATACGACTGTAAATGGTCAATATCCTGTAACAACAAGGAAGCAATCTTTTCTCTATCGATCTCTTTTGTTCGTCATCTTTTCTCAATTCTTCGATAGTTCCTGGTAGATCCAGGAAGAAGATTCGATATACTAAAATGGGACATAAACTCCGGATGGACCAAAATTTGTTTGTTTGGATGTATTGGCTGCCTTGTTTTCTTTGTTTGCTATGGTTGATAGGTATACTTAGTTTTTAAACTAAAAGTTTTGAAACTGTATCCATATATCTATCTATTCTTTGGGTCCGGATATATTCTACGAATGGTTAGTTATTCCTTTCGAACTGACCGATGCCCCTGCATATTTCGTAGATCTGGATAACCCGAGTATTTTGTTGATTGTTAAACAGATTCGTTCTCATATCTGATTTTGATATTCTGATTTGGTAAGCCAAATGCAGAATCAATGTTCAGTTTGATTAAATGAAACATTCTTCATCATTCTTTGTTTTCGTGGCTGTGAATTTCGAGGACGAAATTATTTAAGGGGGGAAGTCTGTAACGACCCCGGATTTTATATAGATTTAAATTAATAATTAAATGAATTTTTGAATTAAAATAGTGAAATAAAACGGTAAATAGATTGCGATTTTCCCCGGATTCAAATATATTCTGTATTAATCATTTAAATTAAAAATATTGTATATTGTGTATATGTGTGTACATATGAATGTATATGTAATATATGAGTAAATTTGTAAATGTATATATATATACATTGAATTTGAATTTGAAATCTTGAATATAAATGGTTTAAAATATAAATAATAAAATGTTGGGTAATAAAACTTTAAAAGGAATTCAAAATAAGTGTTGATGTTAAATGAGTATTTCGACTAAATCTATGGTTATATCAGATATGAAATGAACTTATAAACTTCTAGAGATAAATATTTAAGTTGAAATAAAAGTAGAGCAGAAATTCAAATGGAAAACAAGAAAAACATAGCACTAAAGAAGATTTCCAGCCTTTATAAATCTGCATAATCAAAAATTTACAAAAGTAAGTATAGGAAATATGGAAACAAATGATATGCAGGCAGAACTTAAGAAAACAAGAAATGTAATACATGGAAGATTCTCAGCCTCAAAGTGATCTGCATAGTTAAGTAGGCTTGTATTGGTAAGTATGAAAATCTGGTTCGAATTTGCCTGCAAACTTGAGAAACAACAAGAATCACAAACAAAGTCAAATTTTATATAAGTTGATAGCTTGCAAATGAAGCCAGGTATTATAAAAAATAATATGATATGTACAAAATGAAGACATAAGTACAAACACCATTAAATGCTCTCAATCCTTACAGCATACAAAATTCATACGAATTGTATTTCAGCCTCCATTTCTTATGAAATATCTCTGACACTACATAAGAAAGAAAAAGAAAATATGCTCTGTTTATATTATAGCCTGTAAGCCACCTTTTCTTTATCATTTTCAATCGCATTCCCAGTTCGATCAAAAACAAAATAAAATGAAACTCCATTAAAACTTAAAACAACATTCTACAATCATCAAGCAACTATAACAAGGTAGAGAGCAAGATGATTTGGCTAAAGGATCAAAGTGGGAACATTTACAGTTTTCAAGTTCACACTGTTTACAAACAGTCTCTGCTCTTCTTCAAAGCTTTGTGAGTAACACTTTATTTTAAAGGTTTAATCTTACGTAAATATGGTACATGCTATTCTCTATGAAATGTATACTTGATATATATATGTTGTGCAAAAGTCTGGATACTCTGGTTCTTTTATGATATGTTGCCTGTAGTAGTTGTGAGTGAACATGGAAACAAACCTTTATCACTTGATCTAGCTATTTTTTGAATGTATGGTATAAACAACAATTGCTTGTTTAACGAAAATCTGGATGTTAAAAACTTAAATAAGTTAAACAAGTAGCTAGGTGACTCTGTGAAACCAAGAAAACATACACGACTCTAAATATGTTAAAAAATCAAACTTCTGGATTTAAGAATTTAGTAATATAAATTGAAAACTACAAACAAAAATTTGATTTTTAAAACATATTTTACAAATATTAAAGCTTGGGTGAAGAAGCAGTTTTGGTTTTACTGTTATAGGCATTTTGGTGTGTTGTGGGTTACCTCGTCGACTGGAATTGTGGTGGGTTGATCGAGAGGTAGAGGAGTGATGGGTGAAGCTAGAAAAAACGGAGTCGAGGTGGTCAGATCAACGTGGAGCAGGCGGCAACGTTTTCTGGCCTGTAAACCTAATTTTCAAGTACCTCGGTAAATTGTCTCGTTCGAAGTCGAAGCTCGATCGAGTGTTGCGAATTTCTGGGTATTTGTAGTGGGGTGATGGACGAAGTCGTGACCAAATTTTCAGGCGCACAGGTGGTCGGAGCGACGAACTGGAAGCGTTGCCAGGTTAGGTGGTAAGGACAGTGTTTCCAGACTTTGAGGTGAGGAGCTCGATCTGGTTTTCGAGGCTGGGAATACGATCGGAGATTAGGGATAGGTCGAAGAGGGTGTCGCCGATATGTGGGGATGATCGTGGATGACCGGACGTGGTGGTCGGAGGCGTGCACGTGCACGATTGATCATTTTTCTGGTGGCTGTTTTTCTTTGGGAAGTGAACTCGAGATTTCTCGAGTAAACCTCATTTTGGCTCGGGTGGGATGATAATTGCCTCGAAGTGAAATATGGGTTGTCTCGAGTAGGCCTGTTTTTTTCAAATTTGACAGTGCACAGTTTAACTCGAGCACATACTCGGGTAAAATACATTTTTGCTCGGGTAAATCTACGTTTTTCTCGAAGCAAATTGAAGTGGTCTCGGGTTATCTAGTTTCCAGGTTGAAACAGTACTGGTTTTAAACAATGTTTAAATTGTTAAGTTTTTAAAATGTAATCAATGTTAACTGAGCTTAAATTTAAGTGTTTAAATCCAGTATTAAAATGAAGGAAGATTAAAATTTAAATACTTTTAAATAATTTTAAGTATTTGAATTTAAAGGGTTTTGACTTAAAATCCTTTTCATAGAAAAGTGTTTTTAATTTGTAATTTAAAATTTTGAAGGTCAGTTTACAAAGTGATTAAATTTAATTAGTATTGGTTTAAACTTGAAATTCAAAATGAAATAAATGTTTCAAATATATATTGAAGTGAATATTTGAAATAGATAACGGGAAATGAAATTTCTCTAAGTAATAAAGATTAAAGACTTTAATTAATTTATAAATGGTAAATTAAACTTATTAATAATTAATATAAGTTAATTACTTTGGGATAGTAATTAGTGGATGTTAATGAAGACTGTTAACTGGATTATTTTATAATTAGTCAACAAAATTGATTATTAATTGTTAATTGGATTAATTTATTTAAAATTAACATTGTAAATGCTTCAAGTATAATTAACTGAATGAGAAGTAATTAAGGAATAAATTACTTATTGTAATTAATTTTGGATATTTTAATTAAAGTTGATTTAGTAATTAGGGATAATCACTCATTGTAATTAATTAATTAATAATGATTTATTAAAGGGTGATTAATTAAGGGTTGATTTATATTCAATGAATTAATTAAAGGAAATTAATTAAAAGATAATTGAAAAATTAAAGGTTGATTATTAAATAATTTAAGGTTAATTAATTTAAATAAATAAATGATTAAAGGGTAATCAATCAAATGATGTGAAATTAATTTATGTTAATTAACCACGATTGATGACTTATCTGATCAGATAATTAATTGAGCTCTCCTATGGATGTTTAAATTCTATTGATTGTCGAATTGTTTGATATTTCTGATACACGATACTTTGTGATACATCCTGATTTATGTTGTGATCTGTAGTTTACTTATCTGTGACCTTTATATATCTATGATCTGTGAATGAACGATAAGCGTTGTTCTTATACCGCTTATCGAATTATATTTCTGTATTTTGATATGTGATGATTCATCGTGTTGCACTATTGTGTTAAACCCCTGGACCACACTTTTACAATCACAAATATGGATTTCACATGGAAATCGGTTAAGTCACAGATAATTTAAATTTGATGTTTTTGAAATTGAAATTTTATTTTCAAATGATTTTGAAATTTGAAATTTGGGTTTAAAGTGAAAAGCTTTTGAAATAGAATTTCAAAGATAAAAGTTATTTTGAGTAACTTAATCGAGTTTTGAAAATTTAAATAATTTGATTTAAATTTGAATTCAAGTTTGAAATTGAATCCTATGATTTGAAACTAGAGATTGAAAATGTTATAAATGTGTTTATCTGAATTTAAACCATTTTAAAAGTAAAATTTTGGGAATTTGAATTTAACCCAAGGATTTCAACTCGTATGAACGAATCAGATTTTCTGAAATGAAACTGTTTGTTTTCAAATGATAGAAGCTTTCATATAAGAAAAGAAATTCCAATATAGTTAAAGGAATTTCAAGTTTGAATTAAAATGATGTTTTTTCCAAGTTATGAATGAATTGTTTTTGAAAGCTATGAATTAAATCTGTTTATTTTTAACAGATTTAAAATGATCATTTGTTTAATCTAATTGAAATGGAATTGTTTTGAAAGCTATGAGTTAAATCTTTGTTTTAAAGATTTAACGAGTTAATCAAATTGAATTAATTTGGAAAATCTATGAATGAATCTTTTGTTTAAAAGATTAAAGTGTGGAAATTGTTAAACCGTTGAAGGTTGTTAAAATGAATCTTTTTGTTTAAAGATTTGAAAATGGTAATTTGTTTAAACCATTTGAAAAGAAAAGTTTTGGGTAGTAAGTTGTGACTTAATTGACATCCCAATATCCATATGTTTTTAAAATGTTGCGCTCGTTATTCGGTTTAGCCGGGAGAGGACCTTTGTGTCATATAACCCGTTCCGAATAATGATACGTCGTATATGGATAGCATTTGAAGACCGGTGGTGAAGACCGGATATTTTCGAAAATGAAAGGACAACTCGTCGAATGTCTCTGCATCGACTGGTCCCCGGTATAGAGATTTTAGCACCCTTTGTGATGGGAAGTCCGGACGTGATTGGAAATTATCCGGAATTGCAAGGGCTTCGTGAGAAGTGATGGGTTCATAGTCATCCTAGGAAAACTAAGGGATGTTTGATGGATAGTCAACATCATGTCGGGGATGGATAGTCTCCATATGATTAAACATAGGCTCATAGTCAGCCCATGAAAACTATGATTGATACTTGCAGGGGCCAATAGGTTTATAGTTAGCCTATGAAAACTATACCCGGATTATGACATTGACAGATAGTCAATAGGTTCCTAGTCATCCCATGAAAACTAGGATAAACAGAAAGATATGGAGTTACCAAAAGGTTCTTAGTGATCCTATGAAAACTATGTAATCGATTCAGATAGTCTATAAATATTTCATCGGTTATTAGTTAGCCCATGAAAACTAATAGGTTAATTGTAATCCTAGAAACTATAATTGAGACAGATAGTCAGAATGAATGGGGATGGGTAATCCAGATATGATTTACTGTTTTTCATATCATCATAATGTTTTGAAATACTATCTTTTTAACCATTGTGGATGCAAGAGCACAATATATGGTTTTATAAAGGTTTTAGGATACTAGTGAGGGCCAAACCCATTCCACTATGCGACGTGGTCTCGTCAGATATCTATTTTGTTTGAGATGATAGATTATTATTCATACCAGGCTTTATGTCTGACTCGAAGTTTTTGTTTTCCCCTTAAAATCTTGGGTACTCAATTGATTTTGGGTAGTTTGAGGTTTAGAGTTTTTAGGTTCTTTTCTTAGGCGAATAAAGCTTCCGGAGGCGAGTAGGAGGTAGTTAGTTATTTAGAGTTATCCTTTTCCGTTGTATATTTGGATGTAAAGGCAAACTTATTAGCCTTATTATATACTCTGATCAACTAAGGGGGCATCTTCATATGTCGCTCTTGGCGTATATGTAATAATTATATTTTGCTGAACGTGGTTAATGTTTTGGGATTATGTGATAAACATGAAATGTTTTGAATGGAATGTGGAAATATGTTTTTGGATTGTTAATTTTTTTCCATATTCTTGTGATTTGTTTATCAATAAATCTATCACCGCCGTATTTGGTCCCCGATGATTAATAACTATGGATGACTGCAGCATCCGTAGCCGTTAGTTTTGGGCCTCCAAATTGGGGGATGTTACACAAAGAAACTAATAATATCATTTCATCAAAATGGTTTACATAAGTCTTTAAATTAGC
Organism: Allium fistulosum; assembly: GCA_030737815.1. NCBI lineage: Eukaryota > Viridiplantae > Streptophyta > Magnoliopsida > Asparagales > Amaryllidaceae > Allium > Allium fistulosum. Next base: position 774,999,677 of record CM060906.1, read on the forward strand.
ATTAACCCAGTTTGTTCCCTTGCAGATGTAAATACAATAAAATATAAATAGAGTGTCATGCCCGACATATGAGGATACCATCATGGACCGCTAACAATTATAAACTCTAGTTTTACACAGTGGAATTTTCAAAACAACTTTTATTTGCAAAATAAGCCTCCTACTTCATCTTCGGCTCCTTTATTCGACTTTCCAAAAAATACACGTCTAAGCCATAAACTCTGCTTACTCGAATGAGTGTCTGTGAGTTTATGGGAAATAATAAAAACATGGGTCAGACATAGAGTTTGGTATGAGTAATACTTTTCCCTAAAAACAAGCATATAGTGAGAGCACACCGCTAAAGTACGGAACAGAGTTTCCCTTCACTTCTCCGGTCATCATTACATCATACTATGTAATAACATCATGTCAGAAACGAACATAAATCATTGATTTGTCATAAGTGTGAGATTTTCTTTACATAATTTCGACTAGTTTTTATACTTAATTCATTTTTAATTGCCACTCTGGCCTTATTGTAACAACCCTGTTTTACAACGGTAATATTATATTATTTTAATTAAAACAGAAGTGCTTGAATTCGATTTTTGAAAATTATTATTTGAAATCAAATTATTATTTAATTAGTCTATTTAATAAAGGATATTGTTATAATAAAATTTAATTAGTTAATAAATTCCTTTTTACATAATATATATTAAAATTCAAATAAAATGTTAATATAAAATATTTTAAAGCATAACTAATTTTATATATTGAAATGAATTTTTGAGAATTTAATTTAAATTTTTGGTATAGTTTAGGAATAAAAATGGACAAAGTAATTTAAAATTTCAATTTCGAATTTTATTTGCATTTTATAAACCCAAAATTCATTAAAATTAATATTTAGTGAAATAAATGGCATTTATTAATTTTGGGATTATCTAAGAAATAAACAAATAACTATTAGAAGTGAAAATCGATTTAAACTAGATTGAATTATATTTACAAATAAATAAATGATAGGGATTGATATTTAAACTTAAAAAAAATTAGTTAAGAACCATATTGAATGAAAAAAGTAAACTCAAAACTAAATTCAAAAGCAACCCAAGCCCATTTAAATGACTCAAATCCATTTCTCCTTTACCAGACGTAACCTGTTTCCTTGAATCCAAATATACGTTCCTCTATAGTTTGCCCTAACCCAAAACATCCTCAATTCGCAAATCAAATTGGAAAAAAAACACACACACTTTTGCACGTAGAGCTGGCGACGCCAGTGATAAAGGCGTAGCAATGATCGAAGTAGGAGGCAATGCACAATGGCTACATGGTCGAGGTGGAGACAGGAAACGACGTGGAGGAAGCGTGCAAGAATGGGACCAGGGTGCGATGAGGTGTAGTGTATTGAGGTGTCGTCGGAAACTGCCTGATGCGATTTCAGGTGGGGTCGCGGCGAATGATGACGTGTGTAATGACCGCGACAAAGATTTAAGGCGGCAATGGTTTGGGAATTGTAGGGTGTTGCAAGTAGAAGTATGGGCAAATGATAGTTTAAAGTGAGATATTAATCTCACACAATTATATCTATATTTTATGACATTTATGAATGGATTGTTGTTTTGGATGAGTGAATGGTCGTTATGTTTGAGTCTTTGTTAGAAACTTCAAAACCAGTATATATATATATATATATTTGATAATGTTTTTGCTAGAAATCCTTTAGTTAATGTATTGCTTGAATGTAACATCATGTAATTTGGCCTTAGTTATTTAATTAGTTAGTTAGTTAGTTAATTAGGCTCCAAAAATGAAATTTGTGCAAACTATGGAATTTGACCATGAAACTTGCATGATTGCATTTGTGGAAAAATTATGAGCAATTTCATTTTTGGAGTTTTGCGATCGGAGTCCAAATGAAGAAGTTACGAACAAAAAACGAATTCGGAATGAAAATAATTGTGTAAGAAATTAACGTTTTAAATTAATTAAATGGGGTCCACAGGTCGACCCGCTTAGTATAACAGTTGACCTATGTCAGTCGATCCCATGAGGGGGGCGGTCGACTTCTCTTAAGGCGGCGACTAGGGTTTTCCATGGTCCAATGACATGGATCTATTATATTTTGATCTAGTGGTTCTAGTTGATTCTAGCGCCTATAAATACAGGCCTAACCCTTTCTTCTCTTCTCATATTTTTCTAAATAAAGCAACGAAGCTCTGTCATTTCTTCTTCTCCACTTTCTTTCTAAATTATAAAAATAAGATATTTATATTTATACTCATACAAAATGGAGAAGAATAGAAATCTAATAAAAACAGAAGAGAAGAGAATCAACTATACTCGTATTTGAGGTAATTTATATATATTTGTATTTATTTTCTCTCCCAATCCCAAATCTCTTCTTAAATCTATAATTCTGATATAAGTAATTACCCTTTTTATACATATTTTTTGGATTAAAAAGAATTTGGAGATGAATCAAAGGTCCTACTTCAGATCTGAAGATTTGGATCACTTTAAAAGGTAAATGGAAAATTTTATATAATGTTTATGATTTTAAATATATTCCATTGGCATACGTTTGATTTTTATGCTTAAATCAATTTTATTTATGAATTGTAGTCTTAAGTTAGTGTAGAAAACAATTGCCTACATATTCTTGTTTCAGATCTAATTTGAAATATGCTTACACCTAGATCTGGAAATCTACCTCAAAGATTTTAGAATTTGAATGTTGTATATTTTTATTTCAGAACTGTACTTAAGTATAAAATAAGATTTTTGGATTATTGTCCAATTTATGTTATGTTGTGGATTTTCCATAGTTTAATTTGTGGGAAGGACATCCATTTGATTTTTATAAATTTGTTTGCTTTTTTCCACTTTTCATTCAAAACAACGATGTTTGATTTAACAAGGAATAAGAAATTATCCATTCCTTGTAATTTCAAACGGAGTCAATCTTTCCTTTTTATGTTAAACCAATTTATGAAAATAATAATGAAAAATCTTCCTAAGGAATTTAATTCCAGCAAATTAAATATGGAAAGCATATTCTAGTTACATATTTGTGACTAGATTATATTTGGTTACGAATAGGTAGTTTTATTAGGCCGTTTATATGTATTTATTGTGTTAATAAAGAAGAACAACGTTTATTCGTGCTTTATTTTAGCGTAACGTTCATTAGTTATTATTTTATTTAGGGAAGCGAATAGTTAAAATTTAAAAAGGTAGTAATTCGTATTAATGCGAAATAAGTTAGGAATCCCTATTAATTAATTAATAGGAAATGAAAGATTATAACATAAATTAATGAGCAATTAATGAGAAATAATGGATAGTATTAAATAAAGGGTTACATTTAATAGAGGCAAATGGATTAATGGGACTGATAAAAATAAAATAGATATAAAAGATACTAATTTGAAATTAACAATCATTCATAAATGTCCAGGGAAATGTTCATTAGGATTTTATGGAAAAATGACATTTATGACCACTAAAAGGAGATTTATGGGTAGATAAGTATTTAAGATAAATCTTATTACCATAAATAAAAATGGAATTACTAAGCTAAGTCCAATGTCAACCTAAGATAGTACAAGTAAAGATTTAGGATGGTTAATTGGCTTTAGTAGGTTAGTGATTCGAGGTCAGTAGAGTCACTCGAAAGAAGACCGCTCTTCACTTTGAAGCTACCAATAGTCAGGTGCACTTACTACTGATGTGCGATATTGCTAATTCTAGGACCCATGACGGTGTGAGAGATTGGACCTACTTTCTTAATTGAAAAGTATTAAATGGCCAAATCTGGAATTAGAAAGCGGTGAGGGATATCTCTAAAAAGGTTTACTTCAATGTTGGTGTATTTAGTGGCTATCTTAGGGCCTGCCTCCCTACCGAAAGAAGTTACCTAATGAGATTCCATATTTATAATTAAGAGTGATGATGGATATCTCGGGAAGGGTTCACTTTAGGTTGGAGGTACTAAGTGAATGATCTAGGATTCACCTCTCTTCTATTAAAGAAGTACTAAGTAGCATAATGAGATTTCCAAGCAATGTCAGCTCGATGGTACTAGAGTCCACCTTGAGGTTAGGTATTAAATGGCAAAGGCCTACCTATTAATAGGTGTTAAATATCATAGGCCTACCTAGTCCTTATTAATAAGGTATTAAGCAACTTGGGTATAGTCACTCACATTGCTAAGACTTTAATAATGATAGATGGGCTAGTGGTATGGCTATTATGAATTATAAGGCCATTTATAGTGGTCAAAGGTCTCTGTAGTTAGGACCAATAGACCAATAATGATGACGCTAGAGATTCACCTTGGGAATAGGTCTTAATTGATGGAGTTTACCTTGATTGAGGTCTTAAATAGCAAAGTCTACCTATTTCTCTTTTAAAAAGTATTATGTTGCGATAGTAGAAACCTGCTTCATATTTAGAAGTATTAAGTGCAAATAGGTATGAAAGTGTTAGGTGGTTGATAAGGCTTCGTCGGTATTTTGTACCTTAGAAATGTGTAGGTCATTAATCGTGTACGTAATGCAAGGTTAGATTATAATTTCTAACCTTAATAGACATAGAAATTAAATGGAAATCAATTGGTATAAATTTATGTTATGGATAGTTTATAGATATTTCCAATCACTAGAACGTTGTTATGACCCCCTCCTCATTACAACTCAGAGGATAGATTTAGAGTAACAGGTCACTAGAGTTGATGTGTTTAATTATTGAAGAAGTCTTCTTTTCTCTCATTCTTAATGCTGACGTGACAATCTGCTATCCAAGAATACAATTAATTCCAAGGTAGTAGTCATAATCAGTATTCTTATCCTATTATTGTTTCCATTGTGAGTTTAGATTTCTATCAATCTCCGATAATGCTCATGCTTATTTGCAGGTACCAAATCCAATGATCTATGCTTTGATGGAGTTGGTTTTGATTTTTGTCAAAATTTAGGCCCATTAAGGTACGGGTTGTTACAATGTCCCTATCATTGACAATGCTACTCGAAATCCCATGTAATCTTAGCGCATACTTCATATATATCTTCATTAAGCTAGCCTCTGTTCTTGTCGACTTCACCCGAATAAAGTAGGCACCTTTAGTTGGTATATCGACTATCACCCAAATACTATCATTTCCCCTTCTCAACCTAGGAAACCTAACTATAAAATCCATAGATATTGAATCCCACTTCCAAGTCGGTACTTCCAATAGTTGAAGTACTCCACTCAGCTTCTGATGCTCAGCTTTTACTTGCTTATAGATGAAGCATATTTTCACATGTTCACTGATATCCCTCTTTATCCCTTACCAATAGATGACTCTCTTCACGTCACGATACATCTTCGTGCCCCCGAGATGAATTGTAAACTTAGACCGATGACTTTCCTCTAAGACTTCTTTTCAAAGATCTCCTACATTCAGAAAACATGGTCTTCCCTTGTTCCTAAGCGATCCTTTCGAGTCTATCACAAATCCTTTCAGATCCTCACTATTCACCCCTCTCTAGTCGCCTGATTCTTTCTGCTATCAATGGGTCCTCTTTTAGCCTTGAAGAAATTTTATCCACATGTGTCGGATGTACCTCCAAACTTGTTAGGATGCCAGTATCTTTACTTGAACCAATATTATATCTATAGTGTAATCCATAAGAGGCTAACTTCTCTAACGTCTTCTATTCTTTGATTATTAGTAGCACTCTATTATGTTGCTTTATACTCAAAACATTAGCTACTTTGTTCCCCTTTCTTGGCATATATTTTATGAAATCATATGCCACCAAGAATTCTAGCCATCTCTGTTGCCTCATATTTTTCTCTTTCTAAGAGAATAGATACTTAAGGTATTTATAGTCTGTATACAACTCAAACCACTCTCACAAATGATATTGTCTTTAGATCTATAGTATGAAAACTACTGACGCCTACTCCAAATCATGAGTTGGATATTTAACTTCATGCGGCATCAACTGCTTTGATGCGTAAGCTGCCACTTACCCTCTTTGCATCAGTACTGCCTCCAAACCTGTTCCATGGGCATTGGTATACACTACCGACTCGTGATTCTCTTTAGGTATGATCAAGACAGGAGCGCTTGTCAGCTCCTGAATGACCCTTCACACTTATTGGTCCACACGAACTTCTCTTTCTTTCTGGTCAACTTAGGTGAGGGTGCTACTATACACAATGTTTTTTAATAAATCCGCATTAATAGCCAACTAAACCTATGAAACTTATTATCTCAATGACCATCTCCGGTTTCTTTCACCTATTAATGGTTTCTATCTTTGATAGATCCATTGCTAATCCATTCTCTGACATAATATGCCTAAGAAACTTGGCTTCTCATTTCCTAAATTGATACTTTGAAAACTTCACCTTTAATTTGTGCTGTCTCAATATCTCCAACACCAATCTAAGATGGATTTCATACTCTCTCTCATTCTTAGAATACACCAAAATGACAGTAATGAAGACCAACACAAATCTATCCAACTTATCACAAAAGATTCGTTTTATAAGATCAATAAAGAATGTAGGGGCATTGGTTAGTCCAAATGACATCACTAACCACTAATATGCACCATACCTTGTTCAAAATGTGGTCTTTGGAATACTATTATTTGCTACTCTCGGTTTGCGGAACCCGAACGCTAAATCTAACAGCAAGAACTCCACTCAATTGATCAAATTAGTCTTCTATCCTAGGAAATAGATAAGGATTCTTTATTTTCAATTCATTCAATTTCTGATAATCAATATACGTCCACAAATATTTATCCTACTTCTTTATAAGTACCGTAGATGCCCCCATAGTGAACTACTTGGCATAATGAAACTTTTATCCTCAAGTTCCAGCAACTGCTTCTTCAATTCTTCCATTTCCATGGGCAACAGTCTTCTAGGTAGTTTACAACAGAATGCGCCTCCGACATAAAGTCTATTCGGAAATCAATTGCCCTTCTTGGCGATAATTTCACTACAAGTTTAAAGGCATCTGTGAACTCCTGAACTACTCAGACTATAGTTATCTCATTATCATCTTCCCTAGCACGCAACATCAAGTTTGACCTCTCCTTCATTACATCCAATACTATCATAACTCTTTCTCTACCCCTTAGATTCTGTAAGGAGGTAATTCTACCTGCGCAATAAACCCTAGCATCATTACGCACTAACCAGTCCATACCTAAAATTATCTTATACCTCACGAAGTCATACACATATGGGTTACACACAAACACATGATCAAATAATTCACACGTAAGCTCAATGCACCTTAATCCGATAGTAGTAGACCCATCGATTAGATTAGCCATACGCAAAAGATGTAATCAAATAGGTGGTATCTAATTCTAAGTTATCATCTAGATCCTTTGAAATGAAAGAGTGCATAGCACCAGTATCAAACGAAACTCTACCTAACATTCTGGAAATCGAAATCATACGTTTGAGCACACCCTTTCCTTTCTCCTTAGCAGTCGGTCTAGAAAAGGGTCCTTCTTGAGTGAAAACCTTTAGCCACTTTAGCTTGGGATAATCTTTCTTATTATGCCTAGGCTTGTCATATACAAAGCATTTAACCTTCACCACTCCAACAGACCCTGGACATTTATTTGCATAGTGTCTTCTTTATTTACAATTATAGCAGGTCACATTAGCAACATCTTTCCATTCTCCACTACCCTGAGCCCTTCCTTTTTGCAGCTGGCCCTTCTTGCCTTTTTGGTATGGAGAAAACTTCTATTCCTTCTCAACTTGAGCCTTTTGTACCACACCCCACATTTCCGCATACATCATATTGTACCTTCTCGCCATACCTACCACCGGGTTGAATGGAAGTACTAGGTGAGCCATCGTTTTGTCACTCAATCCCGACCTCAACCCCAAGATAAATTTCACCACCTTCTTTTTGGAGTCCTAATCAAATCTACTATATATTTTGATAAGGCATTCAACCTCTACACATACTCTAGTGCAGCCTAACTTCTTTGCTGCAACTCCACAAACTCTCAGAACATCGTAGATAGTTCTGATCAAGAAATTTATTGTTCTTCAAACATCTCTTTGAACTTATCCTAAGTAATTTACCACTCTAGAATCTCCATTCTCGATGTTCTCCACAAGACACCTACCTATCCCTTAAACTTCCTGGACACCAATTTCTCTTTCTAGGCATTAGTTAATTCCATGTCCTTACAAGTCCTTCCACGCATCAACAGCCAATCACTTGCCTCCAATACATGCTTCATACCATCAAACATTCTCTACCCAAACTTTTGAAATCCTTGTTCATCTTAGCAAAATCTTCCCTGATTGGATGCTCTGGGCCTTTAGGCACATTTGGGGCATGTGGCGGTGCATGTTGGTGCACTAAGTTCACTAAGAACTAGTGGAAAAGTGCATTCATATCCAAATACTCTATAGTCGGGGTGGACATTTCATTATTGGCTTTAGTATGAACTTCTGGAGCTGCCTCCCCTCCTTAGCTATAAGTTTGCATATCATTAGCTCCTCTACTAGCATTCGCTCTTGTACTTCCAATAGTTAAACACCTATTAAGTAGATCCATTCTTGATTTCTGCATAAGCAAGGGCTTGTATGAAATAGAAGAGCATGAAAGCAATAGTAGAGGGGTAGATATATTCTCCTATATATCTATATCAAAATACAAATACATTATTATAACGTATACCATCTTGTAACATCCCCCATTTGGAGGCCCAAAACTAACTATTACGGATGCTGTAGTCATTCATAGTTATTAATTCTCGGTGACTAAATGCGGTAATGCTAGATGCATTGATATACCAGAAATGCATGGATATAAAAAAAATGTAAACTCAATTTTTAAAACAAATTTCTCAATCTACTTCAAATCACATTTCAAATTCATTACATAATCCCAATTCATAAACCATGTCCAAAGAAATATAATTATTACAAAATACGCCAAAATCGACATATGAAGATGCCACCTTGGTAGATCAGAGTCTAAATATAGGCAATTAAAAAACTTTGCTATTACATCCAATTACATAGCGAAATCAACCAAAAAGAACTCCTAATGGCTAGATTGCCTCATGCACGTCTCTGGAAGCTTATTCGTCTAAAGGAGAATCTAAAAACCTTAACTCCCAAACTACTCAAAATCAATTGAGCACCCGAGAGTTTAAGGGGAAAACATAAAATTCAAGTTAGACAAAAAGTCTGGTGTGAATAATAACCTACCATCTCGAACCATATAAATATCTAGTGAGACCACGCCACTTAGTGGAACGGATTTTCCCTTCACTAGTATCTTAACCCAATTTATAATAACCATATACTGTGCACCTGCATCCACAATGGTTAAGACATAACATAATAAAATATATCATGATGATATGCAAACATGCAATATGCTCTGGATTTCCCATACCCAATTACCTGACTATCTGTCTTAAGTTATACTTTCTAGGGTGACTATTAACCTATTAGATTTCATGGGCTAACTAATAACCTGTTCCAAGCTTATGGGCTATCTGCCCAGTTTCATAGTTTTCATGGGATCAATAAGAACCTGTTGGTATCTACCAACAACATTATCAAATCATAGTTTTCATAGGCTTACTATGAACCTATTGGATTCTCCAATAACATCTCTCATGTCATAGTTTTCATGAGCTGTGTATGAACCTATTGATCTCTATCAATAACTTGTTTCGGACATAATTTTCATGGTATAACTAAGAACATATTGGCCCCCGCCAATAACAATTTCCATACATAGTTTTCATAGGCTTACTAAGAACCGATCTGAACTAATGATCTTTGATTAGCTTTGGGTATCCTATATTCTGGTCTATCTGACCTCCTAGATGCAATTATACTCACACATGAGTTAATTCAATGTGTGTTCACTACTTGGTCAACCTAGCTGGTTATTCTGCCCTTAACACCCCAAAATGCAATTATGGGTTAATTATGAAATGAATTTGATTACAGAAGCATACATGTTAATTAATCAAAACATAACAATATAAACATCCATGGTTTAATTTCTTGTAATCATTTTCTACTGAAACATGGTTATACCCTTAACCCACTATCCTTGGCAAGGAAAACTTCCTCTAAGATTTCAAATTTTTAAATGCCATTTCAAAACTCTTTTACATTGCTATGGGTTTACCTTTTAAAAATGAGATTGGGTTTACTTATTCGAAAGCTAAGGCTTTCAACTAGATACTTCGGATCATTGTGACATCATGAGTTACCTTCCGTCACTTTCTCTTTCAAAAGCATTACTTAAAATTTTAGACCTTCTCTTTCGAAACCATTAAAAACATACCTTTCAAAAAACTTGAAACATACTTTCGAAGGCATTTAGTTCAAGTAAGAATTTATGGAATCATTGCTTCAAAATAAACCTTTTGAAACCATTTGAAAGTATCTCTTTTGAAATCATTGGGTTTAAAATTAAATATAACTACCAGGTCAAAGAGAATAGAAGTGAAAGTATCCCTTCCGATAGCGTTAACTTCAAATAAAAGAATTAAGGAAGAGGATAGCTTCGAAACCAACCTTTCAAAACCATTGCCTCCAAAACTCTAATTAAAAGTGGCCAAAATAACCCCTTTGAAAGCATTGAGGAAGCGGCTTTAAAATTTAAAAGGACGAAAGCTTCCCTTTCGAATACTATAAAGAAAAGCGGCCTCTAACTGATTTGAAAGTTATGAATGCGGCAGCAAGGTATCATAGGCTCGAAATTGACAAATATTTCGAAAGCTTCTTATAAAAAAAAAGGCAAGTTGATTGATTCGAAGGCTAATAAAAGTGGCTTCAACCCCTACGAAAGCATCTTTTAAAAACAAAGGCAATTAATGGATTCGAAAGCTTATAAGAATGGCTTCAACCCCTTCGAAAGCATGCTTTCGACATAATCCCTTCCGCCTTTCTCCAATACAATACGTATAAATCGCTTGATACCATGTGCATTTGTTTCGAATGGGTGCGAAAGGCCTACTAGGCATGGTGATGGAAGCAAGCAAATGGAAGTGGTAAAGTTGTAATTCAAAACAAAACTGATTTTTTGCCTTTCAAAGTAATTCCTTTTATCTAACTTGCCTAATTTGTCAAAATGTGATTAGTTGCCAATTCTTTATAAAATTTCATTTCTAAAAGGTTACCGAATTCAACAATTAACAAATGAAATCATTTTAACAAATAAGCCCTTTCCCTTAACAAAACATTTAAAACTTTTAAGTCATCTAACTTAAATAATTTAATAACCATAGTAAAACACTTAGAAAAAATCCTCAAAAATCAAAATTATTCTCTTTTAATATGTTTTCTAACATATATAAATTTCAGACTCAAAAACATTACTTAATTGCCTTATATAATTTAAATCCAAAATTAACTATTTCTTTCATTCAAAATTCATAATAAATTATCCATAGCTTGTAATATTATGAAAATTTAAACCCATCTCAAAAATAATGTTTTGCATTACATATTCAATCATCATGGCATTTTGAAATCAATTTGCATGATTTTAACCTTAAAATCGAATTATATTATCCCACAAAAATCCTTGTTTAAATTATAACATGGCATATAAATCAAAGCATATCATTATTTATCCAATAATACAATTTTAAACCTTAAACCTGAATTAAAAAGTTCAAGAAGACTTATATGAGATGGTTTAGATCATTATTCACCTTGTTTGGATAAGGAACTTGAGATTTGTTCTTGCTTTAATCTTCCTACCTTGAATCTTAGCTTCTAATTGGATTTTGCTCTTCTTCTTCTTAGGGTTATGGCCGGCTTTGTTTTCAATTTTTTATGTTTTATTTTTTGTAAGAATGTAATGAGAATGAAAAGGTTGTAGGGTTTTAGGGGTTATGGGGTTCGGCTATCCCCATATTACCCTTGCCCTATTCTCTTAAGTATTTAACTTGTAAACCATTCTTATAAATCCATTTAGTTAAGCCACGATCCTAATTAGATATCAAATCTCAATTCTCTTATCACTCTAGTCTCCACATTATTCTATTTAATTTATCCAATTAATTCTCTTGAATAATGCTATTTAAAATTAGGTGTGTTATAGGCTCCCCTCCTCAAAGAATTTTGTCCTCGAAATTCAGTAAGGACTAAATACTAAGCTTAGAAATCATTTGTAACATCTCCAAACTACCATACTAGCTTACCTAACTAGCGAACAGTCTATATATATATAACAAATATAGAACATACCCTTATAATAAATCAAGATAAGTATCTCTAATCCTGTCTTCGGTCTCCCAAGTACAATCCTTCACGTTGTCGCTCCATTGAACTTTCACCAACTTGATTGTCTTGTATTTTAACCTTTTCTCATCTCTCGCTACAACCCAAACTGGTTGCTTAAAAATTGTCAGATACGGTTCTATTATTAAGTCTTCTAATGCAATCTGAGGGATAGTAGTCGCTGGATCATGCACATATTACAAAGGCGATGTTAGTTCCTGAGATGATGGTTTTGATGACAAATACCTTAGGACTTGTTATAAAATATAAATACTAATATTCTTGTATATATATATATAAGTATATGCAGGATATATATGCAGGTACTGAGAATGAAGACTATACAGTATAGAGATTCAAGACTGATGAATTCAAGATTGAGGAAATCAAGACTGAAGACTCATGAGTATCAAGAGTTCAAGATTTCAAGAGTTTAAGAGTTCAAGATATCAAGATAAGTAATAGTATCTAGATTTATGTTAAAACTTCATAATAGCACTAAAATCTTTATTCGGATTTTAATTGTAGAATGGAATCAAACTTCTCGCGTTAATAGTGGGATGTAACCCATGACCTTTTTAGTGGGATGGTACCCAAGACCTTCTCTAGTGGAATGGAATCCACAAAATTTTCAAAATGATTTATTTTAAATATTTTTCCAAAATATTTTTAAAAGTCATCTCTCTCAGTTTAAATATTTTAGCTTTAAACTATTTTTATTATCTTTTATATTTTGATTTCAAAAATCATCTCTTGTTTTTAAACTATCTTCTGGTTTTAATATTATAAGCTTTAAATCTCAAAAATATATTCTATACTTCATTTTTAACATTACTTTTATATTATAGATTATATATTTTTAAGATTACTTTTTAAATCTCTTTTATAAGTTTAAACCATATTCAAAATGGTTTACAAAGTTTAGAATTATTTTGACAAGTTTAAGAATAGAAATCATTTTAAAAACAAAAATCAATTTTCAAAATTTACTAGGGCATGTCGACATACCCCATCCCCCCATGTCGACATGGTAGCCGTAGAACTCAAATTTCAAATTTTCAAAAGAAGTGTCTATTCGTCATAACCTTTCACGAATGGACATGACTATTGTTCTTCTATAAATACCATTTGTTTTCAATGAATTTTTAGTTAGTTTTTCTTCATTTCTTCACTCCTCCACTCAAATATTCTCTTATATTTTAACAAAACTTTGCCGAAATCCTAAGCGAATCAAACTTGATCATCTCTAGTTTGATTCTCTGCCACTCTCTCAAAGATCTCGCTGCTGTTCAAAGTTATAGGATCATTTGTAATCAAAGAAGTGTATCGAGTCTCTCTATTTATCAAAGTGATAATGGAAACGGTGTGATTGTGACCCGTAAATCAATTGGGTGTTATTATAGCTCGTAAATCAATTAGTTGATCTTGTAGCCTGGTTAAATCAAGAGAGTTTGCCCTAGATTCAAAGATAGGAGGGTGTATCTCGTGGTCTTGAAATCGAGGTTGTAATATTGACATTATATTTGAAAAGAAATCTGCACAAGAAATTGTGTGGGACCGGAGGTAGGGTAACTCCGAACCAATATAAAAGTTCGGTGTGTTCTTTCCTTTACTGCTTTTTATTTACCATTCGCATATGTGTCTGATTCTGTGATTGTCTCTATGTTTGTGAATTGCTTTTGTCTGTGTTTAATTTCAAAAGATTTCAAAAATTCCATAAAATCTATTAAACACTATTCACCCCCCTCTAGTGTTAATCCAGCCTTAAGATCCGTAATCCGCATTTCCAACAGGCGAGACACATGAAACACATTATGGGCACCTACGAAATTGCTCAGCAATTCTACTCTGCATGCAAGCTTTCCGATCCTCACTATAATTGGTAATGATCCAACATATCTCGGTGCCATTTTCCCCGACTTTCCGAATCGTACCACACCCTTCATCGGTGATACTTTAATGAAAACCCCATCTCCAACTGAGAACTCTAAATCCTTACGCCTCTTATCTATGTAACTCTTTTGTCTAGACTGAGCTTCCATTATCCTACCCCGGATCAACTCAATTTTCTATGTTGCCTCTCTTACTAGATCTGGACCTAAGACTAATCTATCTCCGATTTCCACCTAACATGCTGGTTACTTGCATGGCCTTCTATACAAAGCTTCGAAAGGTGCCATTCTTATACTAGTCTGTAACTATTATCATAGGAAAAAACAACTAAGGGTAGGTGATCTTCCCATGATCTACCAAAATCTAGCACACAAGCTCTTAACAAATCCTCGATTACCTTGTTGACTCTCTCTGTCTGCCCATCTATCTGAGGGTGATAAGCAGTACTCATCTTGAGCTTGGTATCTAACACACCCTGTAGACTCTTCTAAAACTCACTGTTAAACAAAGTAGCTCTATCACTTACTATACTACTAGGAATTCCATGTAGTCTAATTATATTATTCATAAACAACTTAGCTAAAACATGTGACGTCCTGGTTAATTTAACTGGAATGAAATGGGCGCTCTTGGTCAACCTGTCCATTGTGACCCATATACTTTCATTTCCTCAATTTGACCTTGACATACCGTCTATAAAAACAATGGATATCGAATCCCATTTCCAAATTGGTATCTCCAAAGGTTGAAGCAATCCACTCGGCTTCTGATGTTCGACCTTTACTTGTTGACAGTTCACACACTACTATACCCACAAGCCAACATCCTTCTTCATACCTTCCCAGCAGAAACTCCTTCATGTTTTGATACATCTTGGTTCCCCCAAGATGAATAGTAAATTTTGATCGATGACATTCCCAAAGGACTTCTCTCCTTAAGTCCCCAAAATTCGGAACACAGAACCATCCTTTCATTCTCAACCATCCCCTATGGTCAAGACTAAAATCTTTTAGATCATCAATCTCCAATACAACCTCAAGCCTTTTAGTCTCTCGGCTAACAGTGGATCCTCACTATGCTTAGAAGTAATCCTTTCGATCAAAACTGGTCGAACTTCAAAGCAGGATAATGTCGCAGTGTTCTGAATAGAACAAGCAGTCAATCTTAACTGCACACTACAAGTAGTCAAAGTCTCTAGGTTCTTCCATTCTGTTAACATAGCTAACACCATATTCTGATGTTTTCTGCTGAGAGCATCCGCTATTTTATTTCCTTTTCCAGGTGTGTACTCTAGACCAAAATCATAAGCTGGTAAAAAATCCAGCAACCTCTACTGCCCCATATTCAACTCTTTCTGAGAGAATAAATACCTTAAAGACTTATGATCTGTGTATAACTCAAATTTCTCTCCTAAGAGATAATGTCTCCATACTTTCAGTGCGTAGATCACTGCTGCCAACTCTAGATCATGAGTAGGATATCTCACTTCATGCGGTCTAAGCTGTCATGAAGCATAGGCAATAACTTTACTTTTCTATATCAACACAGCCTCTAATCCAATTCCACATGCATCGGTATGCACTACTATCCTTAATTCCGGTCTGGAACTACTAACACAGGTGCATTGGTCAACAAGTGCTTTAACTTAAGGAATGCTTACTCACATTTGTCAGACCAAATAAACTTTACGCCCTTTCTGGTTAGCTTAGTCAAAGGTGCTGTTATCCGCGAGAAATCCTTCATAAATCTCCGATAATAACCAACAAACCCAAGAAAACTTCTGATCTCAGTCACAGTCTCTGGTCTCTTTCAGTTGTTAACAGCTTCGATCTTATCTGGATCTACTGACAAACCCTTCTCTGAAACCACGTGACCAAGAAACTTAACTTCTTTCTTACAGAATTGACACTTTGAAAACTTCGCTTTCAGTTGATACCGCCTCAGTGTCTCAAGCACTACTCTAAGATGAACTCGGTTCATCAAATCCATGAAGAAAGCTGGCGCATTCGTTAATCCGAATAGCATCACTAACTACTCGTACGAACCATACCTAGTCCGAAATGCTGTCAACGAAATACCGTCCTCTGCCACTCTTAGCTAATGGAAACTTATCACCAAATCCAATTTGGAAAATACTCTGGCTCCACTCAACTAATCAAATAAATCATTGATTCTCGGAAAATGATACTTATTCTTGACCGCCTTCTCGTTTAACTTACGATAGTCAGTACACATCCTTAACGACCCATCCAGTTTCTTCACGAACACCATGGTTGCTCCCCAAGGCGAACTGCTTGGTCTAATAAAATTATTTCCTTCTAAATCCACTAGCAGCACCTTCAATTCCTTCATCTCGGTAAGTGTCATCCTGCTAGGTGGTCTACTTATAGGTTCTGCTCCTTGCATAAGATCTATCCGAAACTCAATGGCTCGCTTCGGTGGTAGCTTCTATGACTGGCTCAAAAACATCTGCAAACTCCCTTGCTACCAAAACCTAATTCAACTCTTCTTATACTTCCATTGCATTCAGCAAAGCCCAAACACTTGAGTCTGATTTCTCCACCGAGTATATAATTCGGCCATGACTATTGGGGTGTCTTAGCGATATTTCCCTATCTTAGCAAAATATCCTAGCATCGTATTTATCTAACCAATCCATACCAAAATGATACCGAAGCCTACGAAATCAAAAACATACAAACTACATGCAAATTTATGACCTAACAATTCAAGTTCTAGCTGGTTACATCTCATCCCCAAAGTCATATATCCTCCTATCAGATTCGCAACCCTTAAGGAAGTAACAAGGTATGAGGGTTCTAAACATAAATTGTCTACCAAACACCGAGAAGTAACAAGGTATGAGGATTCCACTTCAAATCACAATTCAAATTCATTACATAATCCCAATTCGCAAACCACATTCAGAGAAATATAATTATTACAAAATACGCCAAGAGCGACATAAGAAGATGCCTCCTTGGAAGATCAGAGTCTAGATATAGGCAGTCATACAACTTTGCCATTACATTTAATTACACAATGGAATCAACCAGAAAGAACTCCTAATAGCTAGCTTTCCTCCTGCAAATCTCCAAAAGCTTATACGTCTAAATGAGAACCTGAAAACCTTGACTCTCAAACTACTCAAAATCAATTAAGAACCCGAGTGTTTAAGGGTAAAACATAAACTTCAAATCAGACAAAAAGTCTAGTGTGAATAATAACCTACCATTTCGAACCATATAGATATCTAGTGAGAGCACGCCGCTTAATGGAACGGGTTTCCCCCTCACTAGTATCTTAACCAAATTTATAATAACCATATACTGTGCACCTGCATCCACAATGGTTAAGACATAACATAATAAAATGTATCATGATAATATGCAAACATGCAATATGCTCTGGATTTCCCATCCCCATTTCCCTGACTATCTTTCTCAAGTTATAGTTTCTAGGGTCACTATTAACCTATTAGTTTTCATGGGCTGAGTAATAACCTATTTCAAGCTTACGAACTATCTATCCTATTTCATAGTTTTCATAGGATCACTAAGAACCTATTGGTATCTACCAACAACATTATCCAATCATAGTTTTCATGAGCTTACTATGAAACTATTGGATTCTCCAATAACATCTCTCATGTCATAGTTTTCATGGGATGACTATGAACCTAATGATTCTATTAATAACTTGTTCCGAACATAGTTTTCATGGGATCACTAAGAACCTATTGGACCCCTACCAATAACAATTTCCATACATAGTTTTTATAGGCTTACTAAGAACATGTCTAAACCAACGATCTTTGATCAGCTTTGGGTATCCTATATTCTGGTCCATCTGACCTCCTGGATGCAATTATACTCACGTATGAGTTAATTCAATATATATTCACTACTGGGTCAACCTAGCAGGTTATTCTGCCCTTAACACACCAAAATGCAGTTATGGCTTACTTATGAAAAGAATTTGATTACAGAAGCATACATGTTAACTGATCAAAACTTAACAATATAAACATCCATGGTTTAATTTCTTGTAATCATTTTCTACTAAAACATGGTTAATACCTTTAACCCACTATCCTTGGTAAGGAAAACTTCCTCTAAGATTTCAAATTTTTAAATGCCATTTCAAAAATCTTTTACATTGCCATGGGTTTACCTTTTAAAAATGAGATTGAGTTTTCTTATTCGAAAGCTAAGGCTTTCGAATAGATCCTTTGATCATCGTGACATCATGAGTTACCCTCCGTCACTCTCCCTTTTGAAATCATTACTTAAAATTTTTGACCTTCTCTTTTGAAACCATTAAAAACATAACTTTTGAAAGCACGGGTGTTAACCCGCCTTTTGGCAAAGGTAGTATATGGGCGGATTTAACCCGATAGACTTCAAGGTTATCAAGGTTGGAATATTATGGATTTGGTTCAAATGGATGGATGGACAGTCAATTATGGATAATAATTTGAAGCTAGGATTAAGCATGGTCAATGGGTAAACGATGCAGGGTACTTGGAATATGGATTTTGGCAAGGGTTGAGTTACTTCGGGTCGGCATAGGCTAGAGGTTGTATTACATCGGGTCAGCATTGAGAAGGGGTTGACTTTGGGTCGGCGTAGGCTTTACTTCGGGTCGGCATTGGTGTTGCTTCGGGTCGGCAAGGGTTGAGTTACTTGAGGTTGGCATATGATTTACATTTGGTCAGCATAGGATTTACTTCGGGTCGGCGTAGGGTTTGCTTCGGGTCGGCATATGATCTACTTTGAGTCGGCATAGGATGGATGAGTTGGGCTCGAGGATTGTTATGGTGGACCCATGTAGGTGAGAAGGCACTGTAGCCGAAGTTTCACCTATAAATACAACAGGCTTGGCTTCGAAAAAGGGCCTTCATTCTGTTTCTCTTTATCTTCCATCTAGAGGCTACTCTGTCATTTTTATTCTGGAACTTTGGATTGTAACTGTAATCAAATTTCTGATAGTAAAAAAGGATTGTTCTTTAGTGGACGTAGGCCGGAGTTAGCCGAACCACTATAAATCTTATCTCTCTTTTACTTGCTTTCATTTTAATTTTGGTTATTCTTCATATTATATTCTCTACATATATTCTATCTGTGATCTATGACTGGATATTGGTGCTTTCATTTATAATTGGGTGTTGGTTGCCATATTTGACGCCAACATTTTGGTGCTTTCACTGAGAAAGCATGCACTCAGGGATTTGGAAGTTAACATCTTGAATTTGAAAGCTTGAGAACTTGGATTTGGGAAGCAATGGCTAGGCAATCAACAAGAAGATAGAGAACAGAGAGGAGCCATCATGAAGGAAGTCAGGAGGCTTCCTTAGGAGCTAATTAGACCTCAATCTTCATCACCAGGGACGAGATTAAAATGATGATGGATGCTATGCAGGAAAGAATGCTGAAAAGGCAGGAGAAAATGATGCAGAACCTACTCCGGCAGGTTGGGCAAGCTGAAGTGCAAAACTTAGGGAATGGCGTAGTAGGGAATACTGGAAATGTGGATCATGAAGTTGGAGCAGCAGGAACAGAGGAAGTCCATAATCATAATCAGAGAAATGGAGCAATGTGGATTTAGGATAGAGTGGAGCCATTGGGAGCAGCCTTTGAACTTGGGGACATTCCTCCGGATCATATTGGCTCAATTCCAGGCAGGATACAAGGCGGCGTTGTGTAGTTTGGCATTAATCGGGATATGGATGCTCATCCAGAAGGGTAGGTTTTAGGATTCCCTCACGGACTCGGGGGACAGGTTGGAGACAACGGACAAAGACTACCATTTGATGATAACGACAGGTTGGTAGGCGGGACATGAGAGGAGGATTGGTAAATAGAGATTTGGAGGATGTGAATAGGAGCCCCTTCGCGCCTACGATTAGGCAAGCTAGGAATCCACTGAAATTCAAACTACCAGCGCTGAAGACATATGATGGAAGGACGGATCCTGTTGTTCATCTGACAAGGTATATGAGGCATATGGAAGTACTAGGGCATCAAAGGAGGTCACGGCACGGTGCTTCCCTTTGTATTTGACGGATATAGCAGCACTATGGTTCAGACAACTAGAAAGTGGCTCTATTGGTACGTGGACAGAATTGATCGAAAGGTTTATGAGGCATTTTAGAGTTCACATCTCGAGACCCAACAATGTGATGAGTTTGGTAACACTGAAACAGAGGACCAGAGAGTCTTTGAGGAAATTTCTAACACGGTTTAATGCTGCGGCAGCATCAGTGGATCGTCCTAATCCATCAATGGTTTTGATGACAGCTGTATCTGGCATTGCTGATGGCACAGAATTCAAGGATTCACTAGCACGGGATCCACCTATGGATTTAAGGGATTTTTACTATAAATCAGAAAGGTTTCTTCGACATGAAGATGCAAAAGCTGATAGAGAGGGAAGAGAGGAAGTGGAGGGTTATGCGGTCAAAGGCGGAGATCTGCCTGGGGAAGATTTAAACAAGGATAAAGGAAAACGAAGAGTAGAGAATGGTTTTGATGGACCAAAGCGGCCACGAAGGGAACCGAGATTCACCTCTTACACGGAATTGACTGAAACATTAGAATGGATATACTTGGACACTAGGGGGCATATCCTCTATCGAAGGCCAATAAGGAGGGAGCCCACCAATATTGAAAGGAAATCAGACAAATACTACATGTTCCATGAGCTAGATGGCCATAGTACAAAAGATTGCAGGCACTTGAAGGTTGAGATCGAGGGACATATCCGAAACGGCGGGCTGTTACAATACGTAAGAATGCGAGCAGCGGCAGTGGAACATGAGCGACCGCCATCAGCATCAAATGGAAACGGCCCTGGATCGAGGCGTCAACTTGTCAGCAATTGATCGAATGGCAAAGAATAAGTAATAAACTCCATAATAAAATGGCTAAGTCACTTACACATGCACAGGATCGCGAACGGTCCTCAGACATGATCTGAAATGACAATGAACTGTCACACCCGGAGATGCATGCATTTTGATGTTTTAGTTTTTGCTTTTTTTCTCTTTGTTGTATTTGGACTTGATTTTGTTAGTTGGATATTTCAATTATAAAACTCACTCGAATGTGAAATCTGACATTTATAATTCCAAGTCCCATCTGAACACTCATATTTCACCTCGAGCAACACTCGATCTCGAATGATCATATCTCGCCTCGAACGGCACTCGATCTCGAACGATCACATCTTGCCTCGAGCGGCACACGATCTCGAACGATCGCATTTCGCTTCGAGCGGCACATGATCTCAAACGATCATATTTTACCTCGGACAGACCCTTGACCCCATGCAATCATCATTAGCTTGGGACGGCTACGAATTTTATTAACGGTCCCGAATGATCGTTACTAACACTCAGGCAAGATTATTGATCTCTTCATAGGTCATCCACAGGTTTCAAACATCAGGCTTATGGCAATACAAAACATGCCTTCTGATCGCAAGGCATGTTTTGGGGGGAAAAGTGTTAACCCGCCTTTTGGTAAGGCAGTATATAGGCGGATTTAACTCGGTAGACTTCATGGTTATCGAGATTGGAATATTATGGATTTGGTTCAAATGGATGGATGGACAATCAATTACGGATAATAAAGTGAGCCAGGATTAAGCATGGTCGATGAGTAAACGATGAAGGGTACTTGGAATATGGATTTTGGCAAGGGTTGAGTTACTTCGGGTCGGCATTGGCTTTACTTCGGGTCGGCACAGGGTCTGATTTGGGTCGGCATAAGCTAGAGGCTGTATTACTTTGGGTCGGCATTGAGAAGGGGTTGACTTCGGGTCGGCATAGGCTTTACTTCAGGTCGACATTGGTGTTACTTCAGGTCGGCAAGAGTCGAGTTACTTGGGGTCGGCATATGATTTACTTCGGGTCCGCATAGGATTTACTTCGGGTCGATGTAGGTTTTTCTTCGGGTGGCATATGATCTACTTCGAGTCGGTATAGGATGGACGAGTTGGGCTCGACGATTGTTATGGTGGGCCCATGTAGGTGAGAAGGCCCTGTAGCCGAAGTTTCACCTATAAATACAGCAGGCTTGGCTTTGAAAAAAGGACCTTCATTCTGTTTCTCTTCACCTTCCATCTAGAGGCTACTCTGCCATTTTTATTCTGGAATTTTGGATTGTAACTGTAATCCAATTTATTATAATAAAAAAGGGTTGTTCTGGAGTGGACATAGGCCAGAGTTAGCCGAACCACTACAAATTTTGTCTCTCTTTTACTTGCTTTCATTTTAATTTTGCTTATTCTTCATATTATATTCTCTACATATATTCTATCTGTGATCTGTGACTGGATATTGGTGCTTTCACTTATAATTGGGTGTTGGTGGCCAATTTTGACGCCAACAACTGGAAACCTTCCTTTCAAAACACTCAAAAACATACCTTTCGAAACACTTAAAACATACCTTTCGAAGGCATTTAGTTCAAGTGAGAATTTATGGAAGCATAGCTTCGAAACCAACCTTTCAAAACTATTTGAAAGTATCACTTTTGAAATCATTGGGTTTAACATTAAATATAACTACTCGGTTAAAGAGAACAGAAGCAAAAGTATTCCTTTCTAAAGCATTAACCTTAAATAAAAGTATAGAGGAAGAGGATAGCTTCGAAACCAACCTTTCGAAACCATTGCTCCAACACTCTTATTAAAAGTGGCTAAAGCAACCCCTTCGAAAGCGTTGAGGAAGCAGCTTTAAAATTTAAAAGGGCGAAACCTTCCCTTTCGAATACTATAAAGAAAGCGGCCTCTAACTGATTCGAAAGGTATGAATGCAGCAGCTAGGTATCGAATAGGTTCGAAAGCGGCAACTATTTTGAAAGCTTCTTTTAAAAGCAAAGGCAAGTTGATTGATTCGAAGGCCAATAAAAGTGGCTTCAACCCCTTCGAAAGCATCTCATAAAAACAAAGGCAAGTAATGGATTCGAAAGCTTTTTAGAATGGCTTCTACCCCTTCGAAAGCATGCCTTCGACACAGTCCCTTATGCCTTTCTCCAATACACTACGTACCGATTGCTTAATACCATGTGCATTAGTTTCGAATGGGTATGAAAGGCCTACTGGGCATGGTGACGGAAGTAAGCAAATGGAAGTGGCGAAGTTGTAATTCAAAACAAAACTGATTTTTTGCCTTTCAAAGTAATTCATTTTTACCTAACTTGCTTAATTTGTCATAATGTGATTGGTTGCCAATTCTTTATAAAAATTCTTCTCTAAAAGGCTACCAAATTCAACAGTTAACAAATGAAATCATTTTAACAAATAAGCCGTTCCCCTTAACAAAACATTTAAAACATTTAAGTCCTCTAACTTAAATAATTTAATAACCATAGTAAAACACATAAGAAAAATCCCCAAAAATCAAAATTACTCACTTTTAATATGTTTTCTAACATATATAAATTTCAGACCCGAAAACATTACTTAATTGCGTTAAATAATTTAAACCCAAAATTAACTATTTCTTTCGTTCAAAATTCATAATAAATTATCCATAGCTTGGAATATTATGGAAATTTAAAACCATGTCCAAAATAATGTTTTACATAACACATTCAATCATCATGGCATTTGGAAATCAATTTGCATGATTTAACCTTAAAATCGAATTATATTATCCCACAAAATTCCTTGTTTAAATTATAACATGGCATATAAATCAAAGCATATCATCATTCATCCAATCATACGGATTTAAACCTTAAACCCGAGTTAAAATATTCAAGATGACTTATATGAGATGGTTTAGATCATTATTCACCTTGTTTGGATACGGAACTTGAGATTTGTTCTTGCTTTAATCTTCCTATCTTGAATCTTAGCTTCTAATTGGATTTTGCTCTTCTTCTTCCTAGGGTTATGGTCGGCCTAGTTTTCTTTTGTTTATGTTTTTGTTTTTGTAAGAATGTAATGAGAATGAAAAGGTTGTAAGGGTTTTAGGGGTTATAGGGTTCGGCTATTCCCATATTTCCCTTGCCCGATTCTTTTAGGTATTTAACTTGTAAACCATTCTTATAAATCCATTTAGTTAAGGCACGACCCTAATTAGATCTCAAATCTCAATTCCCTTATCGCTCTAGTATCCACATTATTCTATTTAATTTATCTAATTAAATCTCATGAATAATGCTATTTAAAATTAGGGGTGTTACACATCCCCAAGGTATTAATTTTCCATTACTTAATTTCTACTTAGCTCTGTTTTACTGAAATGTTTCCTAACCTAAGATTTGATACAAAGTTGTAACATCCCCTACTACTACACACGAAAAATGAACACCGATGATGCTACAGCGATAACCAAAATTATTTTCAAGCAATAAAGTGACATCATTATATATATATATATATGTATGTATGTATGTATATATATTCCACAAGATTAGGTGAACAGAGCAACTAATTATTTCATTTCATCAAAATGGTTTACGTGAGTCTTTACATCAACATTGACCTATTTTATTCCCATATAGGGGTAAATACAATAGAATATAAAAAAGTGACTTGCCTGACATATGAGAATGATTTCATGGATCCTTAACCAGTTATAAACTCTTGTTTTTCCCAACGGAATTCTCAGAATAACTTTTATTTGCAAAATAAGCATCATGCTTTGTCTTTAGCTCCTTTATTCATCTTTCCAAAAGATACATGTCTAAACCATAAACTCAGCTACTCAAATGAGTACCTATGATTTTATGGAAAATAATAAAAGCATGGGTTAAAATAAAGCCTGGTATAAGTAATAATTTGCCCTAAACAAACAGGCATACAGTGAAACCACATCGCTAAAGCACGAAATGGGTTTTCTCCTCACTATTCCAATCATCATTAATTACATTATACTATGTAATAACATCATGCCATGAACAAACATAAATCATTGATTCAACATAAGTATGAGATTTCCTCGGCACAATTTCAAATAGTTTTTGTTATAGTCAATTCATTTTAAATTTCCACTCAGGCCTTACTCTTACTAGTTCAATAACTATACTAGTCACTTAAGATTTCCACTTAGGTGTTTACCCTTTTTTCTCTTGATTTGATTATGAACAAATAATTAGGTTGCCACTAAGGCCTTACACCATTTTCCATCATTTATTATGTCATGTTTAGACAAATGGTTGCCACACTAGCCTTACACCAACAATCATCAAATGTATGTTGTAAATAAGTAATTAGATGCTACGAGAGCTTTACTCCATTGTTCTAGTATGTTGTCGTGTATATACAATTGGATGTCGTGCAAGCCTTACACCCTCGTTCCTATAAATTATTGCGAACAGAAAGGGTTTGCCACTAAGGCTTTCCACCAACATTACCAAATATAATGCCGTGTTTTAGACATTTGGCAGCCACGTTGGCCTTTCATTATCGTTACCAAATATTATATCGTGTTTTTGACATACTCTTTCCACCAAGGCCTTATATTCATATTTCCATTGTTTTTAATGGTTCCACTTATCATCACATAGCTATTAAGCTAGACCTCACTTTTTCATTCTTCAAATAAGGTATTTATCCTTAACTTATTATTCTTTATGGCCGTTTCATTCTCTATGAAATTTTCAACCAACATCTTGGAAGATGGCTTCCAAAGTGCTCCAAAAGTTCATTTTGTACTTAGGATTTCTTAGCATTATTAGCCATCTCATATTCTCATTACACGGCTATCGCATGTTGACACTAGGCTATTGTACATCAATGTTTCCTTAGCTATCCCAGGTTATTCTTATGATCCATCGCAAGTTAAATGTTTAAGAGCCATCACATGTTGAAATGATTTAGAGCTATCGCAAGTTGACACAACCTATGGCTATCACAGCCGACGTTTCCCTAGCTATCGTAAGTTGATACATATATAGCCTATTGCTAGTTGATTCCAATGTAGCTATTGCATGTTGAATCCAACTTAGCAATTGCAAGTTGATCCCAAATATATCTATCACATGTTAACTCCAACTTAACTTTTGCTAGTTGATCCTAAGCATAGCTATCGCATGTTAACTCCAACTTAGCTATCACAAGTTGATCCCAAACATAGCAATCACATGTTGGCTCCAACTTACAGCTATCATATACTAAGAGTTTATAGGCTATTGTAGGTTGATATGGTAGTTCTGTAATTAATTTGAAAAACGTTTTTTTATCATTTGAAGTAATCACTTTTCAGCTAACTCATATGTATGTCAAATTCTCATTGGTTCTCCAAAGCTTTTACAGTTTTTTTTTAATTTTTATTGATTACCTTCTTAATTAATTAACAAATTGCCCATTAGTAATTAAATCTCTCCTTTTCTAAATAATTTGTAAATACATGGGGAAAATCCTGAAATTCATGAAGGATTTGATTTTTCTTATTTTACCTCATATAAAATTTTTAAGCCAAAATAATTATTTTTGATGTTTAAAATAATTAATTTTCAAAATTAGGTATTTTCCAACATAAAAAATTTAATTAATTCTAATTAATTTCATAAAATTCTAAAATTAAAAACCCATCTCCACAATATTATTCTACACATCATATAAAAGTTTCAAAAGATTCAAAGAAGGTTTTATTCATGTTTTCTTTGAACACATCAAAGTCATCATCTTTAAAATACAAACATGAACAAATATAATTTACATTATTTTATTATCATTCAAAACATCACAAACACATACAATCCTTACCCATACGGATTTGGAAAGTTTAACGAAAGGATACTCATCTTTTTACTTGATTAAACTTGATTCAAGTCTTTTGCTTTCCTAAGGGATGAATGCTCTTTCTGTTCGTTTGATTTTTTTTCCTCTTCCCTTAAAGTTGGGGTCGGCCTATGCTCCTTAGTTCACATTCTTTTAGTTTTGAGAAAATAAGAGACTGGATAAGGGGTTGGAATGTAAGAGTTTAGTAATTTGCCTTTAGGCTAAAACTTCATTCTAACCTATTCGTAATAAATCACTAACTCCTCATCCTACATTCATTCACTCTTCATTAGTTGGCTTGTCTTTACTTTATCCCTTAAATTAGTGTAATTAATTATTTAGTAATTAATTTCCACATATTATGGTATTTCAAAGTATGGGGTGTTACGTTGTGTGTGATATTTTTTTTGTGTCGAATTTGATTTTGGGAAACTAGGGAAAAATAATGAAAGGCTGTGTTTCACGTGTTACGGGTTAGGAATAGAAAAGGGGGTAAATTTTGAATGGGCTTTAGTTTTGGGTTTTGTTTTTAGTTTTTGCTTTGCTCATTTGTTTCTTTATTTAGTTTATTTTTATTTTCTTTTAAATAAATCCTTTATTTATTTGTAAATATCTTTCAGTCTAATTTAAATCGACCCACACTTCATTTTATAAAATATATTTAAATAACCGCACAATTTCTTTCATTTCAATACTTGTTTATTTTATTTAATTATTCGTTTTATTAACATAAAGTAATTTTTTTTTTCAACCATTTAAATCATATAAAAAATATTTACACTTTAAAAATATTTTGTATTTATTAAAGCATTTTATTCAGTTTTAATATATTCTTTGAAAAGAATATATTAATTAATTCAATTTATTAAAACAAAATATTTTATCGCATATACTTTAATTAAGCAAAAATTATTTTCAAAATAAAATTTATCAAAAATCGAATTCCAACATTTTTATTTTAAAATAAATTTACTTTTTATCACGTAGAAAAAATGGATGTTACAGACCCCCTTATGAAAATGGTGTTCTCATGATTTTTCAAAGGGAGACGTCATAAACAACTCATACCCTTAACTTTCTTCGCATTTACAACCTTCTACCAAGATTAAACTTAATCAACCATCTATTTGGTTCTTTCTCTAACTTATCTTATCGTATGCTATAGATTTAAATAGACTCATTCAATGACTTTCTATTTTACGCACATGATAAATTTTGTGAAATTTATTCTAAATGTCAAATTTTTCGAAAAATTTCGGTAGAGTCTCCTTTGTATGGAGAGTGTTTCGAAAATCACAACATAATAAAATCATAATACACGCACATACATACATCCCATTAATGAGGCATCCTGAAACATGAGGAAACTATATAATATCACATATATTTCAATATAGCATAAAAACGTACCTTTATATTAGCATTTTAAGCAAGCTACCTTGTTATTTTACAAGCAAAAGTGAGCTATCACCGCAAAGTAATCCAAATAGGCTTCTTAAGTACCTACTGTTAACTTAAGATACACATTATTATCATATAATAAGAGATATAATAAATATGCATTCATTTTACATAGAAGCAACTTAACATCTTTGTTTAGGCCAAATTTCGGCAAATTTTAATGGTCAAAAACATAAAATTAGATAATGGTTACAAAAGTTGAAACATTGCACAGTTCATTGGCTTTCCAAAACCACATTCAGATTATAAAATGTAGAGTATAACATGAGTTAGAGATGATCTTTCCAATAGATACATAAATCTAAAATGGTGGTACAAATGCATGCCCACTTTATAAATTTGCATTTTTAGACTAGAAAACATTGAAATTCGCAAACCACTTAAAATAAAAGTTATTCTTTATTTTATTAGATTTCCAGAAAGTAGAAGATAATTCAAATCGTGAAAGTTATGGTCAAATGAAGTTGGTGCTATTATATGGGATTTTCATTTTCAGGATAGCAATGAACTTCTTTATTAACTCAATTTGTACCCATAATAACCTCATAATTTTGTATTGTGCTTCAAGCAAGGATTGTTCTTTAATGGCATAGCTTTCTAACAAATGTTAAATCGTCAAAAAGGGTCAACGATTTAAGATTTATGGGTAAAACAAATCATTGTTTTATAACTAAAGTTTCCATGTCTTGTCTAAAACCGTTCAATTATTCAAAGCAACATTTTACTATAACTAACTTCAAATTTTATTTTTTAAACCTCAGATTAAAAATTCATTTAGTGTTTTATCATAAAACATTTCTTATTAAAGATCAACACATTATTTCATAAATATTACATTTCTTTCATAATTTCATTATATACATATTTTTTGAAAACAAAACAACATTATTGTCCTTGGAAAAAAATTTGTTTTTGAAAATATTCCATAAAAATCTGAAAATCTTTTATATAGAATTTTCTTTAAAATCTTTTAATCCATAATATCAAATTCATCTCATTTATTTATTTCTTGTTTATTTTATTTTTTCCCACTTTATATTTTTCTTCTTCCAAATATCCTACGGATTAAAATTTCTTTTCTAAGGATCAAATTTTTTA
The DNA here is from genome assembly GCA_030737815.1 of Allium fistulosum. Classification (NCBI taxonomy): domain Eukaryota; kingdom Viridiplantae; phylum Streptophyta; class Magnoliopsida; order Asparagales; family Amaryllidaceae; genus Allium; species Allium fistulosum. Next base: position 775,029,155 of record CM060906.1, read on the forward strand.
CAATAAATTCAAAATGACAAAAATTTATATTTCAAATAATCAAACATTTTTTAAAATATTATTTTCGATCATTCAAGAGGCTTTGCCAAAATATAAATTCACTTTTAAAATTTTTAAAGTTCATCATTTTTTTCAATCTCCTTCCCTTAATGAAATTATGGACTTCATTCATTTTTTGCTTCTCAAATCTATTATAGAATTTTTTTAAATAAAGTACATAAACTATAATTCATTGTTAAAATATTTTCCAAATCTATTACAAAGTTTCCAAACTAATTGCATGAGTTATAACTCATTGCTAAAATATATTTTTTCTTGTTGTTACTTCATATTTGAAAATCTTACTTTTTATGATTATCTTTATAATATAAAATATTTTAAATATCTCTTCGTTTAAAACTTATATACATTTTTTCAAAAATCAATTTAACACTTTCACTTATTTTCTTTTGTTTTCTTTTTTTCTTAAAACAGACATTTTTTATTTTATAATTCATGCATATCCAAGACATCAATTAATGATAATTACATATGTGCATAATATACTATACACCAAATATAATAAATAACCTAGGTTGTATGTTTGAAATCCTTTTTTCGGAGAACTAAGAGTTGCAAAAGCTTGAATTCAGTTTAGCAAATTAAACTTATAAAGTTGAAAATAATTTTTCCATATACTCATTTATAATTCCATAAATAAATGAATATATTTTTCTTCAATAAATTTTGTTTCTTTTGAATATAATTTTAATATATCTTTACATAATATATATATATATATATTATTTCTCATACCTTCATGACAAATCTTTATTAATAAAGTAGGTATTAATAATATATTTTATTTTTCTCTTTAGAAAATTTATCTTTAACTCAAAAAAATCTATTATATGCATACATACATATATACAATTAGAAAAAAAATTAAACTTTAAACAACTATATCTTTACGTACCGAAACTCATAAATTAATTTATATTAAATATACAACATTATTGTTCCATAAACTTTAGCGATTCGTTTTGCCAATTGGCTGCAATGTTAACTACCTAGTTTTTCAGTAATGCTTCGCCATTGACCCAACTTCACAATAATACTCAATGGATGCTTACGTTGTTCAAAAATGTTTAAATCTAGAAAAATAATATTTTCATTTCTAAAAGAATATATATTTTTTACTTTATAAAAATAATAAACAATTCTAGCTAAAATATTTATTTTACCACTTCCAAACTATTGTGTCGGTTTTGCCTCATTTAAGTGTTTAAAAATTCATATCAAATATGTTAGCTGCTTGTATTGACCAGAATTCATAAACCACTTTAGGGACAGTTCAATATAAATAAACCCTTAAAAATTCTCTTCAATCATTTTACAAAAATAATATTCGCACTTATTAAAATCATTTGCTTGCTTATCTAAACATATGATGTTCATATATACATATTCATTTATCAACCATTTGATCAAAGCAACACATCACACCACATTCATCTATTCACAAAAGCAAACAAACATTCAATTTATTGTATTTATTATATATTTTTATCAATTCCACACTTTGATTATATACTATATGATATTATTATTAATTTCTGAAACAAAATTATTATTCTCTAATGGTTCTGTTTTTGAGAAACCGCTAGCTTATATTAATATTGGATTAATCTAAATTTGAATGGGTTTAAAATATTTTGAGTGATAACTTCTACTCGATTTCCACATTCTAGGCTAAGCCCAAATAAATACTAACATTAATTCAATAATACACATATCAATCAACAAGCAAATAAATGCCTTCAGTGGAAAGCTATTTATCAGCTTTTGTTGTGCAACCCTGATATCTACTGGATCTTCCTACTCAAAATCGCTTTAGTGCAATTTAGAGTTGTAAAGTATTGATAAAGAAAGATTCAGATTAGGATCTTTACAACTTCCTTAACCGAGTTACTTTATTTACTCCAAGTCATGCAAAGATTTATACAACATCGCAAATGCCGATACTATTGGTCTGGACAACACTCTTTGCTTTACTACTCCCATTAAAAACTTCCACTTCACTTAGAGACAAAAACATGGTATAGGTAGGGATAAGGATAATATATATAGGAAAAATAACAAGTACTTCTCAAGATGATTACCTCAGTAATCATGGTATACTCCTACTATCCCTTTAATATAGGTAACTACCACACACCCAAGGGAAATCTAAGCCAAGACTTATGTCATATATCTTCCATATTGTTCTAAATTTTCTTTGATACCAAGTTGTAATGCCTTACATCTATACCCATACTACCAAAGAATATTTAATAGTAATATTGTCAGGTAATACGGAGAATAAGGCTGGTTAGGATGACCATCCATGAATATTCCCTTAGGCTAACACCGTCACATTTTTCTTTACCTACATAACTATAAATGATGTGTACGGTATCGACATAAAGTAATAAACATGTTGGCTAATACATGATTAATAATATATAATATAACAGAGAACATAAAGTCACGGATCACAGTGGAAAAATATAATAAATATCGTAACTATATTTATAAAGAGAGTTTATAAGTGGAAACACTAGACCCATATATAAAACATACATAGCAAGTAGTAGATGAAAATAATATACGTTTAGAGTCACACTTCTCATAAAAATGGTATAAATAAACACACACACACACACACACATAAAGAACTAGAACAAAACGATATATCTATCTTCAAAAGCTAGCCCATCATCCATGGTCAGTGAGTCTCGGTACCCTTCATGTCCCGACATGACCAGAATATTATTAAAATAATAAATGAGTCAGACTATATCTAATTCAAAAGGGTGAGATCATAGTAGTAAAGTATATGTGAATCTCAAAAAATATAGTCATAATTATAGTAAATGTAACAACACAAAATTCCGGTCATTTGATTTTGAATGTTTAGTTTATTTTAAATATTCAAATAATTAGATTTTGGAATTTACTAACTTATAATTCAAATATAGGGAATAATTAAATACTTGAATTGTGAATTAAATGTTAATTAAATGGATTTAATAATTTTATTTAACTTCTTGTAATTAATAAATAATATTGGTGAATTCAATTTGTAAATTTATTTAAAAATATAAATAGATCAAATAAATATCGATAATTAGATATTTAAATCTATGAAATTGTCGTTCCGGGACATAGTCTCGGATTTCAACGAAACCAATTTAATTCGATCCGTAATAGGGAATTATTTGACGCCGTGGAATATCATGGGGAACAGACGAATCGTTTAGTCATGCGAGATATAACGCATTGAAAATTAATATCGGAAATTTAATATAATAACTGGGTTTAAAAACATATCTTTTGCATACGATCGAATTAGGTCTCAAAACAAGTTTCGTTATGTTCGAAATAGGGGTATAACATATAGAACGCCAAATGGCACGCCTCATTTGGAGTTCAAGATTTTTGGGTATGTTATGTTGAATATTTTATTAAATAAAAATTAAGATTATATATATATATATATGTTCATACCCACCATATCAGCCCATGCCATTAGCCCATACCCTATCATTTCAGGCCATGCTTCTCTCATCCCTCATCTCTTTTATTTAAACATCCTCTTTAACTAAAAATGGATTTTCCCTTTCCATTTTAACTTCAAAAATCAAGATTTTAATATTTACTCAATAAAAAAATTATGAAACAAACCTTAAAAATCTAGTTTTGATAAGAGCTTCGTTCCAGCATACTTTGGTGATGTGGTGATTCTGGTCGTCGATTTGACGAATGGACCTTGGATTTGGATTCGTGGTGATGTGGAGCACCTAGGGTGATCTTCTGGCTAGGCACTGTTCACGACGGGAGGCCGCAACCTGATGGTGCACGAACGTGAATAGGGTAGTTTGCGACTTGTCTAGGTGGTGGTGACGTTGATCCAAGGTGGCAAGCCAGTGTGGTTTGTCGAGAGTTGTTCTTTGGCGAAGACGGATTCAAAAACCGTCGAGTAAATCTCTGTATCACCGATGATCAGTGCATGTTTGGATGTGTTAAGATATGTTGTGCACGATTTTGTTTAGATTGGTGAAGATGATGTTGGAGATGAGGGTAAACTTATAAATATATATAAGTTGTTTAATTTTTAATTTAAATCTTATCGATAACTTATAAATCTTATATCTCGCTCATATGAGGACGGGTTCGAACGCCATTTTTTGCATTGGACTAAGTTGTCGAGATCTTTGCAATGGAGTTGGTTTAGTAGGATTTGGAGCAAGTGATAATTGAGGCTAAAATCGGATGATCGTTTGGTTTTAGTCCAAAATCAGGACGTTTTGGTTAAAATGAAAATCAATGTGAATTTATCTCACATTTAAAATTTATTATATCATATCAACTTTGTTATAAATGTTTGTTGGTTACTTGGATGTTAATTTAATTGTTTTATTGCTTGTTTGGTTGAATTTTTGATTGGAAAATGGATGATATATTTATTTGATCATTATAAACCCATATGATTATCTATATATTATCCATAACCATTGTTTTGCAGGAAAAATCTGTAGAGAGACCCAAAGGTGGTTTCTTGCCCATAAATTATTTATTTACATCTGTAAGTTGTTATTGATGGTTAACTGAACTTAATTCCTGATATTCCATTTACTAGTTTATATGTCGTTATAGCGATTTTTGTTATACCATCGTTTAATTAAATTTCATTCCCAAAACCCTGTCATATGAACTTGAGCTTGTGTTTCCGTTAAAAAGAACATCGAAAATTCAAATTAATTAATCATTTTAACTAATGATTTTGAAATTAATTCACCAATTTTAATAGATAATGTTTTAAAGTTGGTTTATCGTTAGATTTAATTAATCATTTTTGCTAATGATGTTTTATACTTAATTAATCGTTTTAACTAATGATTATTTGAGTTTAATTAATTATTTATTTTAATTAATGATAATAGAGCTTAATTAATTAATTAATTTAATTAATCATAATTGAAATTAATAATCATTTTAATTAATGATATTTAAAAGTAATTAATCATTTTAAATAATGATATTTGAATTTATTAATCATTTTAATTAATGATTGTTTTAAATTTAATTAATTGTTTTAACTAATGATATTTGGAATTTAGTTCAATCATTTTAATTAATGATGTTTTAAATAATCGTTTTAGCTAATGGAGATTGAATTTAATTAATCCAATTAATTTATGATTATTTTAAATTTAATTAATTGTTTTAATTAATGGGATTTAGAATTACTTATCATTTTAATAAATGATGTTTAAGATGCCTTATTTGTTTTAACTAATGATTATTTGTATTTAATTAATCTTTGTAATTAATGATATTTAAAGTTAATTAATCGATTTAATAAAAGTGATTTATGTAAATTATCTAATATAATAAAATTGCTTTAATCAACCGATTTAAAGTTAATAAACTGATTTAATAAAAAATTTAAAGTTAATTTACTAATGTTATAAAAGTGTTTGGAAATAATTATCTATTTTATTAAAGATAATGGATTTGTTTATTTAAAAGAGATTTTAAATGTGATTAATTATCTTTCGGGATAATTAATATTGATTTAAAGATACAAAAAGGAATTGGAACTTGATTATTGGGATGTTAAGTTAGATAATCTTCTGAGTGTCCGGTCTGATGATGGTTTAGGCCTTCGGGATCGCGCACTTGGAAAATTTATTCACTTAACCTTTTACAATCAGGAACTAATTCTAAAAGTGTTTTACCAATGTGGAAATATGGAAATCAAGCACAACAGTTCGTTTTTAAAATAAAAGGTTTGATTCGTTTATGGAAATGAATTATTTACGTAAAGCGAATCACTTATACAGAAATGATTTATTTGCATAATTAGCACTAAACATAAAAGAAGTAAACTTGTCGCTATTTCAAAAATTAAGAATAATTGTTGGACATGACTTTGAGGTAACACTACATTGATTTGTCCGGTATTATTGTTAACCAAGAAAAAGTACAAGTTTGAATTCAATGAGTGGTGGTAAGTATACAAGACTTAATTTCCATATACGACCGTTTTATATCCTCGGTAGTTGGTATCTCAGCTATCGGTTACTTTAGCTACTTTATTAACGTCATTCTAAGAGGATTTATTGCTCCATTGAGCTTTGTTATCCTTTGTCCAAAATGACTAAATCCAAAGTGCTAAGGGGCGTCCAGCTATGTGGGGTAGTTCCCATCAAAAGGGTATTTCACATCTCATCTAGATTTTTGTGTACCTTCACATGAACAACGTTTTGTGTTTAGATGTGAAATATTCGGATTCTCGGGAGGTTTGGCGGGGTCCAGCTGGTACTTTTCCCGAGGAGGTCACCGAGTATATGACCTTCTCAAGAGTATATTACTAGAGGTATATTTAAAGGGGGCCGCACTATCCTTGTCATTTGTTGGAAATTTTCCTTTCCTTTTTTTATTCGAAAACCCTGAATCTATTTTAGCTTTAAGTTGCCACGAGTAGAGCAAACTCCTCATCACGGCATTTAAGTATTGATTTAGTCCATTTCTATCAAGTTGGACTGTTACCTTATTTAGTCCATTATATCAAGTTTGGATTGTTACCTTATTTAGTCCATTCTATCAGGTTGGACTGTTTTCCTTGTTCTATCCATTCTATCCAGTTTGTAGTTTTCTCGGTTTATTTCCATTCTTTCAAGTTTGGTTTAATATTATTTATGCTCATTCATATTTGGATTTGTTCTTGATATTTATTTCTGCTCTTGCCTGTATGGATGTTATTCTTATGAGGTGAAAACCCATTCCGCGTTAGTGGCATGGTCTCACAGAACTTTTATATGTTCCTCATTATTCGAGCTATCTCACGCTGGTATTTCCAGACTGATCCGGGTGTTGTTTATTTATAATGCTCGGGTCAAATTGAATATTTTCCCACGTTGTCCATGGTGTTATGGAGGTCATTGAAGCGGAGCTGGAGATTCACCTATCAAGGAATTTTATTTTCCACTGTATTATATAGTATCCCTATCAACATTTGTAAGGTTAGGATTTTATAACTGTCTAGCTGATAAGGTTTGTTTTTAACTCTGATATAATCTTTATGTTTGGAGTGACAGTTTCTACTGTCTTTGTTATATTATATGTTGTCGATTTCGTTGTGAGATTCTGTGTTTCTCAGTTCTTTTCTTTTTATTTTACCCTAACAATCCGCCCTTTTGTCGATTGGATGTACAACATTGGAACACAGTGGTGGTGTTCGGTGTCGACTTTCGATGGCCAAAAGGGCAGGTCGTTACAGTAAATATATAGCATCAAATAAAGAAAAATAGCATTATCTAAAATGATATAGTCGCAACCATAAAATATGCCAAGAACAAAACAAAAGAAATGGCATAATCATCAATAAAATCACCATGTCATAAAGCAATATCATGCCTATCATAGGCAATCATAGCAAAATATGGTAATACAAGCATATTGAAATCAAAATCATATGTCAATATCAAAGAATCATAAGACTAGCATGAAAGAATCAATCTCCAAGAATCATAAGACTAGCATGAAAGCGAGTCAATCTCAATTACGAGCACTGAGCAAGTCAACATCAAAATACGAGCACGAAGCAAGTCGGGTAAAAGTAATTGGTCCTTTAGATATCTTATTTTGGCGTTATATAAGTGTAGCTGCTATCTTCGAAGGGGAGACTAACAAGCATAGAGTAATGCTCCAAGAGACTGACAAACATAGAGTAGTGCTACTACAGTCAAATGGTTACATGATCATCATAATTTTTCATCGCCTACTAGAACTGCATAGAAGTGTCACATCTAATAACAAATGATGTAATTGTACGACATCAAATATTTCTCTAGGTAACTGACTGATGGCTTTGTGGTATTGGGAAAATAACAAAACTCGAAGTCAAGAACTAAGCAAGATGAAAAGATACCATAACTAGGGAGCGACTAACGCAGCAAGCCACAAGGATGAAACAACTAGCCTATAAGGTCAATCCATAGAAATAAGCTTCATGATATTACAAGCTATAGAAATAGCAAGCTAACCTCAAGAATCTATTGAACAAAAAGTGTTACGCACTTTCAAATAGTAATCACTCGAGCATCGCCTGAGTGTCCAACACCATGCGGTGTTACTTGAATATTTACTCTAAGTTAGTAAATTTTACTCACTCAAAATATTCTACAAACCAAGTCCTCTAAATAACCGAAAAGTTTTATCGAAAGTCATATTCCAATCGATACTACTAAATCGTTTATTTAAACTCCTCATCATATAGAAAAGGTATTATTTATTGAAAAGCATTCAAAAAAAATTTTAAAAATAATTTTATAAAATAAATTTATACTTTACTAAAGATTCAAAACTTATTAAAAGTACTTGTAATACTTCTAGTTAAAATATACTATAATTAAATAATCCCAAACTTAAATATTTGTGCAAGTTAATTAATATGTATGTATATATAGAAATATAATTTGACTAAGACCATGTTAAGTCTTTAATTCACTTTTAGAGAAATGGTTATTTCTTTTTCAATAGTATGAACTTTTCTTGTATAGCTTTATAATCAAAATAAGCTGAAGTGAGATATTTTCTTTTATACTATACTTTATTTGTACTTCCCATAACATCAAAAGAGATTTTTATTATTAAAAACCCGACCATTATTTATTTTATTTTTATTTGAGCAAAACTCCTATATTTTCAAAACTTAACTCTTTTAGAAGTATTAAATAACCTTTATAATAAAAAAATAACTTGAAATAATTAATTACTCTGATAATGTTTTATAAAAATAATAACATTTTATTTTAGAGTCTTTAAAAAATCTTTAAAACAATTCAATAATAAATTAACCAATAATGTGAATTCTAGAGCGAAATTGCACCATAAGATATCATTCAATAATATGAATTAGTAAGCGATTCGAGTTGCTTTCCGGCAAAATCCAGTCGCACAAGCAGTGTACATGCATCGACATACAAGGATTTAAAGTTTAATTTACAGTTGGATAGAGTTCTGTTAGCAAATTGACACTTTTAATCAATACTATAAGTCGATTTATCATGGAACAATCAATTCTCAACCAAGCATACAATGAATAAGATAAATCATAGCATGCAATTCTATTTCATTCAATTCATTCATTCACAACCAAGTTCACCGAAATCCATAATAAAGGAAGAGCATGCAAAGATAAAATTTATATTAGAACATAGATATATAAGCTGAAATAACTCATCAATGATGTATGATACTCCTATTAAAACTTCACTACTTCAGCCCCTTGCTCTAACTATTGTGAGCTCTACCCTAAAATCGGTGCTAAGATAAAATCACACCCCTTCCTCAACCACCTGCACGACTACCTCCGCTGTAACACCTCGTAAAATAAATAATAATTAATTAAAAGAATTAATAAATAAATTTAAAAGGCTCAAAAATGGAATTCGAGCGAATGTCAAAATATGAGTGAACGTCAGACTCTAAAGGGTATATATATACGTATTTTGTGTTGAAGAAGAAATGGAGTCGAGTAAAAGGAATGGATTTGGATCTGGAGATTTGAAAGCCATAAGGTGAGTGGGAGATTACATGATTTACTTAATACTAATTTTGTGTCATTGAAGTTATATTTATGTTATTATGGCTATGAGAAAACCATTGAATTGTAAGCTTAAATAAATGAATATAATTTGGAATCTTTTCCTACATATTCAGTAAATTATTTATCCTCGATGAAATAATATGTATACACCCTAGAACTGGAAGTTATGGAGATTAATCCCTTAAAATTATGAAATATATTGTTAATAGAATTGTGAAGCCATTCCCTAATTTTTTTATTTGGATTGTAAAGGGTTAAACTTGATAATCATTAACTAGGGATGTTTTAATTTGATTTGGGATTTTAATTTCTATGTTTTATTTCATTGGCATTGTAGAATGTACAACCTAGTTGTGTTAATTGCCATGTGAATTCCCATAAGCTACCCAACTTTATAGTTATATATGAAAATTGCATCGTTTGAAATACCAAGGAATATTTATATAACCAATGGAAAGAGAGGTTCAAAGTAGGGATGTTTTTCCATAGTTTGCACTGTCTATTTTAATAAAATAAAACGAGATAATTCCTTATAATTGCAAATGCAGCACAATCCCACCTTTGGTAGTTCATAGAAAGTTGCAATGGTAAAATTTCTTTTTTAGGAAAGATATGGTTCCAATGCATTAAAATGTGGAAATAAATATTTTTGTCAAAGTTATACATAAGTGTATCTAAAAAGGGGATTTTCACTTAAAGGGCTTCTTTGTCCAGAGTAATAAGTTTTAAGGACAACACTTCTGAATAATTAGTTTTAAGGAAAATTTACAAGAAAAATAAAAAGGAAATTATCATTTTCAGTTATACAGAAATAATGATATAACTGAAAATGATAAAGACTTTTCCTTTTTGAAAGTTTTTGAAAAAAAAATTTGAAAGTTTTTGGTAAAGACTTTTCCTTTTTGAAATAAATAGAGAATAGAGCGTATGTTTGACTCGGTGATTTTTCTATTTTGTAAATTTGAAGTTTATCTTTTAAGGGGTGGACGATTGGAAGTGGTATCGCATTTAAATGGGATAAAGAGGATAAAAGGGCAAGAATGCCCGATAATGAATATAGAAAGATTATTCTCGTATTAGGAAAATACGGAGAAAAATAACCTAAATATATTTATACATAAAAGTAAACGATTTAATTTAATTAAAAAAAGCCCAATGACTAAAGCAGTAGACGAATACACTATGATGATCTAATGAAGAAAACGATCAAATAAAGAGAAAAGGTGCAATTTAAGTTGAAGAAATTTAAATATTAGCAACATTAGGAAATATAAATAGAAACAATATTAGGAATTTATATTAAAATAATGTTAGCAATCTAATTAGAAATAATATAGGAAACTAAAGACAAAGTAAAGGAAAATAGAAGTTTCCATAAATATGTGCAGTAATTGCACATATCTTTTAGAAGTCCTCCTCATATGTTATTAGAGTCTCCGCTAAGGTTGAAAGTGGAAATAGCATGAGTAATAAAAAATTAATAAAATAAAGGTTTTCTTATCTACTCTAGTTTTTATTGTTAAAAGCTATAAAAGATGTTTCAGAAATACTGTAACGGTGCATATTTTGAAAAATGGTTTGGTATAATAATTGAGTTTATAAATGCAAAACTTAATAAATGTTTGAGTTAAAAATCCAAATTTTTAGAAATAAAATCTATGTTTTGAGAAGGCTTTAAAGGGAAATTGATTTGATGACTATCTATTCCATAGAAACTTGACCCTTACTATTTGAAAAGGAGGCAAATATAATGGGTTGATTAAAGGAAAGAATCTTTTCAAATTAAATTACTAACGTTGACTTTTGAACTTAATAAATAAACCTACTTCATAAATCCGAAATTATAATTTTAAAAGTTATATACCTTCAGTTAAAATTGGTTAAAAGAAAGAGTTTTCATGGCTCCTTTTGGAAACCAAGCAATTGTTGAATTTAATAAAAAGTTTCTAAGTTTATATTTTTAAAGATAAAAGTTTGGGGTTAATTACTTCATGATTGTGAAGTTTAATAATTTTATAAAGGATAGTGAAAACCAAACTAACTTTGATATGGCGTAAATAGGGAGATTGCTTAAGTAAGACGGGGTAAAGGTTAAGGCTATGAATAAAATAGCTACAAATGCTCGTAGAGTATGTGAGTCAGCGGATTAGGGATTATAAGGCTAAATTAACACTAGAGGGGGGGTAAATAATGTTTAATGGATTATATGAATATTATTCAAATTCTTTAAGATTTTACTTGGAATGATGGAATCAACAATCACAGAAACATTCATAGAATCAAAGTACGGATAAAAGTAAATGCACTAAAAAAAGAACACACCAGGAATTCATACTGGTTCGGAGTTGCCCAACATCCCATCCCGCACAATTCCTTGTACAGATTTCTTTTCAACTTGTAAATGCAAATACAACCTCGATTTCAAGGCTACGAGGTTCACCCTTCAGAATCCCAGCCTATGGGTAGAGCCACTTGATTTTCGGACCACAAGCACACCCACTAGATTTACGGGCTACTAAGCACACTGTCACTACCCGTCTTTCATCAACCAGAAAGACGCATCATGATGAAGAAAGAAAGGGATAGAAAAGAGAAAAGATAGAGAAGAAAGAAGGAACAACATCAGAATCTCAACAGCGGAACGAATAAATTATATTAATCACATAAATATTACATAATATACAACATCAATTAGAGTTACACAGATTATACATCACATACTAGACAGTTATAAACACCTGTCTAGTTATTACAACTCAATACAATACAGAGAAAACAACACAGCGGAACTACTATATATATCTACAACGCTGAAGCCTCCTGCTCCATTGCTCCTCCACAATTCGTCAAAGCTAACCTGAATCCCTTGGCTACTCGTAAAAATTTGAGTACCCAAGAGTTTAAGAAAAACAGAAATAAACTCCGGGTCAGACATGGGTCTGGTGTGAGTAACAGGTTAAAGTTTCTTAACTTTAAAAACCTTTTGAAAACAAAGGTATCACGTAAGACTCCCCACACATAAATATGGGTAAGTTTTTACTTATGCTAACCAAACATTTGATAGGAAATCCAGTGATAGTATAATAGTGTCTATGGTTTTCAAGTAAATAGAAAATAGCTGAAATTGTTACATCTATTAAATTCCAGCATACTAGCCAACAAAGTGGGTAATACAATCAAATCCGATGGTGCTTATTGGAGATTGGATTCCATACAATGGCAGGGCTACTAGGGTACCGCCCGTCACAGTACATGGCCTAGATAAACGTACCGAGGATCCACCCTAAATCCCCTTCAACACAAGGTCGGAACCATCCCTTACTGGACAGTCCCGAACAAGACAACCCCGGCAGTTGGAGCTCACAACCACCCACACAGCCGAAATAAAAGGGACATCTAGACAAGGAAAAATCTCCTCCTACTTGGGTGCTACCCACTTAGCCTTGCTGCACCTCCCCTGTTTTAGCCATTCCCGGTTGATGAGGCTTGAGGCTACGATTACCTTTAGAGGACACATCTCTTAGAATGCTCATCGTCCACCTGACGATGTTCTGAAAGCATTCAATTCATACAAGTTCATTCCGGGTTCGAACGAAACCGAAGGCATTATCTCGTTACACTCATTTTGGAATCACCCTAAGAGTTAACGACAATAACCCTTGGACTCTGAATTTTCATCTTCACTTGAGATTCATGACCTATCGTTAATTTGGATCGATGTGGTTTTCGAATATCCAAATCTGGAAACCCGATCCCGGTCTCATCGAAATCCAAAACGTTTCTTTTAAGGCCAAGTTGTTTTAAAGTTAAAACAATTCAATTCATTATCCATATACACAAAGATAGATAATTCATAATATCACAGATAGATAATCTACATTATCATCACACATAGATAATTCACTTTATCATCATAAATAGATAATCCATATTATCATCACACTTTAACCAAAGCATCCATATCACATAGCATTACTTATCTCATATCTGAGATTTCAAACCACTTAAGACAGTCAATATCATCCATCATACATAAGCAAGGATTAATAATCACACCATTTATAATTAATTTAAAATGAATTAAATTAATTACCTTATCTCTAATTAATTTAAAGTAAATTAAATTAATTACTTCATTTTATAAATCCTACTTACTTAACCATTAATTAATTACAAATTAATTAATTAATCATTTCTAATTTCCATCTAAATTAATCATCCTTGATTAATTATCCTTTAATTACATTCAAGTAATTATCCTTTAATTAATTTCACAAATTAATTATCCTTAACCAAATATAGTAATTAATCTTTAATTACTTCATTAATTAATTAACTAAAATTAATTACATTAATCCTTAATTAATTATATTAATTACTCAAAATCACTTATTATTGATTAATTAATCTTAATTAATCAACCCTTAATTACATCATTAATTATATTAATGATCCCTAATTACAATTTTAATTAATTTTTCTATTTAAATTAATTACATTAAGTAATTAATCTTCAAAACACAGATATTAATCACCCTTGATTAATCCCATTCAGTAATTAACTACCCTTAATTACTTCATTAAATAAATTAATTACTCCATAATTAATTATCTTAATTAATCCCTTGATTAATTACACAAAGTAATTTAATCCAAATTACTTTCATATTTAAATCATCTTCAATTAATTACATACAGTAATTACCATTAATTACTTCACTGAGTAATTACACTTCATTTATTACATTAAGTAATTACCTATCAAATCATCCAGTGATTATCTTAAATTAATTAAACTTAATTAATTAACTTAAACTAATCACATTTAACTCAATTAATTACATTGAGTAATTAATTCCTTAATTACTTCCATTAAGTAATTATACTTATCCCATTTCATAAATGATTATCCTTAATTAATTAATCTAATTAATTATTAAAATTAATCACATTAATTAATTATTTAATAATCCTAGTTAATGACCTTCATTAACTATTAACAATTCTTTAATTACATTTCTTAAGTAATTAAACTTACATTAATCATTATTAATTACAAATTAATTAATCTTTAATAACCCATTAATTAATCTTTAATTATTTAATTATTTAAGTGCTTAATTGTAACTTAATTAATCTTTAATTACTAGATTAATTAATTCCTAATCATTAATTCATATTCTATACTTAACTAATTAATGATTCTTAATTACAAATTAATTAATCCTTAATTAATTAACTTAAACCTTAATTAATTAATTTAAAACCCTTAATTACCTAATTAATCCAAATTATTAATTAAATTTATTAATCCATTTTAATTAACTTAATAATTTAATGAATCACAAATCATTAAATTCTAATTAACTTTAGGATAAACATTATTCTTATGAATGATTAAATTATCATTATCAAAAGCATTTTAAAAACAATTTACCTTTAAATTTGCTTTTAAATTCCATTTTAAATTTAAGATTTAAAATGAATACAAATTTTACTTTAACAAAGTTTAAACAATTTAAAAACCTTTTAAATCTCATGTTAAAGAAATACTTACCTTATAAAAGAAGTTTAAAAGAATTTGAAACCAAATTCATTTTTAAATCCAAACTATTTAGATTATGCTTTAAACATTCAAAGTTGTTTAAACCATTTCAAATTTTTAAAAACTTTATTTATTTTAAAACTGGGATGCAAAAATTAATTTGAATCCATATTTTAATCTGGATTTTTAAAACTTATTTAAATCTTGCTTTCAAATTTTTAAAACAATTTAAAATTTTTAAAGCAGACAGGTTTACTTAAAACCTGTAACCATAAAACTACCCTAGCCACCCTCAAATTACTTCGAGCCAAACTCCTCTTGACTTCGAGCAAAACTTCAAATGACTTCGAGACAAACCCGAGTACACTACCCCCCTCAAAACCAAACTCATCAGAAAAACAGGCAGTGCACCGTGCACATGCACGGTGGCGCCGTCCAACTTCGATCATCGCTGATGATCTTCAAATATCGGAAACCATCCATGCACCCTATCTCGATCACCAAATCGTCATCCCTAACTCGAAATCGAATTCGAGCTTATAAACCCAAAACTGGAACAATCATTGAAACCTGGAAAACCTTCGAACCCCTTCCTCCGACCACCGGAGTATCTGAATCTCCGTCCTTGGCCTCGTCAACACCCCTACTTCCATTTCCCAGAGACTGGTAGCACTCGATCCACCAGAGTCGCCGTGGTGGATCATTTCCCGATCATCACCCAAAACTAGGTTTACATACATAAACTGATCACCGCCGCCACCCCAATGACCTAATCACCCTTCTGACATTTTTCCCCAAGTCTCCGACCATCCTTCGACCTCCAGAAAGAACCTTGACCTCTCCGACCATCGAGATCATCAGAAAATCCCTCAAAACATATTTCTGGTCAAACCAGAATTGCTCTCAAATCCCACTACTAAAAATAGCAAATTTTGTTTCAAAAATAAAGTTTTAGTTTAAGCATTTGATTCATATACCTAAATCCATGAATCATGATAATTGGATTTTAACTTATTTAAGTTTGCACTCTTGTTTTATTATTTCCAGAGGCAATACAAATTATTTTAACTTAAACAAGTTTTTAAACTAAAATCTATGATAAAACAAACATATTTTGTTCAAGACTTAAGTACTAATAAAGATTGGATCAAGAGTAATTGATTTATGATTAGATCTAGAACTTGGAAACTAAAATCAGAGAAAGCAACCAGACACATAGCAATGCACATAACAAAATATTCATATATATATACACAGAGAGGCACTTATAAATATACACACAAACATACTTATTTTCAGAGATGATCAGGCAACCAGATTTATATACTTAAGTTTTTAAAAGTGATGTTACTCACCTTGCTTCAGAAATGAACAGAGCTCTTTTATTTTGAAACAGGCTTTTGAAATTGCCAGCTGAAATCTTTTTTTGATCCTCATGTTTGTTGAGTTGAATTGTTATTTAAGTTGAGTTTAAATAAAGCTTCAGTTGTAAGATATTATCTGGAATGCTAAGTCTTTTGATGAACGAAAATGAAATAAGAAAAATATATGTAGAAAAGAGTTTGCACATGATTGTTTTACTGGTACAAGATTTTTCTAAGTTTGGTCAGAGATTTTTCTACTTGGAGGCTGATATGATTTTATTTGTGTACTAGAGATAATAACATTTAATGCTTGTCTCCTTATGTCTACATACTTATCCTTTATTTCGTATGTACTGAGTTATCATTTTTCTTTGCCTTGCATTGCAAACAAGTATATTTTCCATAGTTTATTTATTGTTAGAATTTATCTAATGTGTTTACTTATATTCTTACATAACCATATCTTTTCCCTTTCATATTTATTTCTATTTCTAACTTAAATACTTATTTTTATTTCTTTAAAAACTTAAACCACCAAACACTCCATTTATAGTTATTTATTTTTATACTTATAAATTACTCTCTAGAGAAAATAAAATAAAACTATTTATATATATACAAATAACAGCTTATACAAATATCTTTAAAATCCAAAACATTTTAAATATCTACCCTTTTTAATTTCAAGACTTTTAAATTCAAAATAAATTCTAAAATCCAATTTTAAAATCAAGTTATATATATATATATATACATATATAACAACATATTTAATTTGAAAATACCACTTCTATTTTAAAATCTATTCATATTTATATATAAAAAACAATACATTAATAACGTTATTTGAAAATAATAATTTGTCAAATTTAAATAATTTATAAAAGTGATTATAAATTCCTATTATTATTAAAAGAATTAATATATCATATTTATTAAAATAATATTTTAAAACAAACCTTTTTAATTAATCTTAAACTTAAGCTAAGATATAATTTAATCAATTAACCATTTATCTTAAATATTTTAAAACTATATATTTTAAATTAAATCATAATTTCCAAATTACCAAAATATATTAGAATTTGAAAACAAGATTTATTTATTTATTAAATTTAAACCAAAGATTTCTATTTACAATATATACAAATATATACACATTATAAATAGAAAACAATTTATTAGCTTTTAAAAAGATAAAATCACCAATTAAATATTTATTAAAAGAAGGTTATTAAATCAATTTAAATTTATCAACAAAAATTATCAAATCAATTTAATTTTTAATATAGATTATTAAATTGATATTGCCAAAAATTCCGGGATGTCACATTCCTCCCCCCTTAAAAGAATTTCGTCCCCGAAATTTAAAACAAAGGTAATTTAATATCTCATTAATGATTTAATTTTAAAAACACAAGCATATATTAATCATATGCTAACAACCATAGCAACCAACTCATCCAATCAACAAATCTAACTATCCAAACAAAATTGTGGATAGAATTTCCTAGAGTTTCCCAAGTAAAAATACCGGGATACTCGCTCTACAGAACCCAAACAAAACTATACTACTGAGCTACAGAGCTCCTACTCATCTAGATCTACAAACTAGACAAGATATCAGACTATAGACAAGTCTGGCTCAACAACCAAATCCTCTAGAACTACTGGTTCCAAAACCAAAGATGGATTATACACGTACTCCCTCAGAGATACATGAAACACATCGAATCCCAGTTATCCAAACTGGCAATTCACTCCAAAAGACCAAATACTTATCCTTACAAACACAGGAGAGAACCAATATACCTCGGAGCTAACTTCCCAATTTTACCAAATTATATAGCTCCTTTGATCAGAGAAAACTTATCCAAAATCAAATCTCCGACTTCGAAATCCAAATTCCTCCATCTTTTATCCACCAAACTCTTCTGACGATCCTGGGCTGTTTACATCCTTACTGATCAGCTCAACCTTCGCTGATGCCTCCAAAACAACTCATCAAAATGATCCACTCACAATCAATCCAAGAACACAAACTCTACTCCTCAAACATTAGAAGACTGAACTTACTTTTCCTATCCGAAAAGATAAAACAGATGCACTCCCAACTGCTTCCGCTGCACAACTCTGATCTGGCATAGATGAAAATGTTGATGATACACACGAGCACAAACTGGACAACACATCCCAGAAATATAGTTCAATAGATCCATAAAGAGAAAACTCAGAAATTCCATGATATCTTGATCTGCTTCACCCAAAAAAAACCCCCTCTCCAGGAACCCTCCTTCAACTAGTTGGACCATCAGTACCACTCCTGGAATCCTAGTCAAAATGAAAACTCAATCTCCAGATGCTAAGGCAAACCACTAACCTTTTCAAAGACATCCAAAAAGATCTCTGACAAACCAAGAGAACACTCAACTATCGCAAGTCACTTTTGCGATCAACTCAATCTAATATCCATAGAAAACTGTTCTCTCTCTACCAATCAGAACAGCTTAAGCTTATCTAGCCAATCCATTGAAGAAATGGGTCCACATAGCTGCTGCTTCTGAACTACACCTCTAGAAAACTCCTGACAGATGACCTCCTTACCGGCACACAGAACAATCTGAGCAGCGACGCTGCCACTGATGCCAAAGACTTCCTAATCCAAAAGTCCTCGAGAAACTCAGGCCTCAAAGCCAAACACAAACACCCAGCGGAACTCAGCCTCAACACCGATGCAGACACACTTCCTTATCCAAAGCTCCTTGAGAAACATCTTCAAAAACAACCCATAGCCACTACATCTCATCACACAACTACTACTTCTTGAGTTACTAAGATACCATCACTAGCTTATACTCAACTGTCAGAATCCAAATCCTACTCATCCAAACTTGCACTTCAAAAATGGACTCCAAACCCTAACAGGTTTCCTTCAGAGATTGGTGAAATCCTTACACCACAACAAAAATTCACTTGAGACGGTATTGGGTCTACAGTCTCGGCAGATACACTTCCAACCTCAACAAACTCCAACCATTGGTAGACGTGCTACACACACCACTACCCAATCTACTTTTGTAACTTATATTGGAAAACCCGAACAGGTAATCCAACAAATAGGTAGAAATAAATAAATATATATATATATATAAATTACAAATACGCTCTCTCAAGAAGGATAGAAATCACTCTAAAGTCTAGGTATTCACTCAACCTATGCTCTGATACCAACTGTCACGACCCGTCTTTCATCAACCAGAAATACGCATCATGATGAAGAAAGAAAGGGATAGAAAAGAGAAAAGATAGAGAAGAAAGAAGGAACAACATCATAATCTCAACAGCGGAACGAATAAATTATATTAATCACATAAATATTACATAATATACAACATCAATCAGAGTTACACAGATTATACATCACATACTAGACAGTTATAAACACCTGTCTAGTTATTACAACTCAATACAATACAGAGAAATCAAAACAGCAGAACTACTATATATATGTCTACAACGCTGAAGCCTCCTGCTCCATTGCTCCTCCATAATTCATCAAAGCTAACCTGAATCCCTTGGCTACTCGTAAAAATTTGAGTACCCAAGAGTTTAAGAAAAACATAAATAAACTCCGGGTCAGACATGGGTCTGGTGTGAGTAATAGGTTAAAGTTGCTTAACTTTAAAAACCTTTTGAAAACAAAGGTATCATGTAAGACTCCCCACACATAAATATGGGTAAGTTTTTACCTTACGCTAACCAAACATCTGATAGGAAATCCAGTGATATTATAATAGTGTCTAGGGTTTTCAAGTAAATAGAAAATAGCTGAAATTGTTACATCTATTAAATTCCAGCATACTAGCCAACAAAGTGGGTAATACAATCAAATCCGATGGTGCTTATTTGAGATTGGATTCCATACAATGGAAGGGCTACTGGGGTACCGCTCGTCACAGTACGTGGCCTAGATCAACGTACTGAGGATCCACCCTAAATCCCCTACAACACAAAGCCGAAACCATCCCTTACTGGACAGTCCCGAACAAGACAACCCCGGCAGTTGGAGCTCACAACCACCCACACAGCCGAAATAAAAAGGTCATCTAGACAGGGGAAAATCTCGTCCTACTTGGGTGCTACCCACTTAGCCTTGCTGCACCTCCCCTGTTTTAGCCATTCCCGGTTGATGAGGCTTGAGGCTATGATTACCTTTAGAGAACACATCTCTTAGAATGCTCATCGTCCACCTGACGATGTTCTGAAAGCATTCAATCCATATAAGTTCGTTCCGGGATCGAACGAAACCGAAGGCATTATCTCGTTACACTCATTTTGGAATTACACTCAGAGTTAACGACAATAACCCTTTCACTCTGAATCTTCATCTTCACTTGAGATTCACGACCTATCGTTAAGTTGGATCGATGTGGTTTTCAGATATCCAAATCTGGAAACTCGATCCCGGTCACATCGAAATCCAAAACGTTTCTTTTAAGGCCAAGTTGTTTTAAAGTTAAAACAATTCAATTCATTATCCATATACACACAGATAGATAATTCACAATATCACAGATAGATAATCTACATTATCATCACAAATAGATAATTCACTTTATCATCATAAATAGATAATCCATATTATCATCACACTTCAACCAAAGCATCCATATCACATAACATTACTTATCTCATATCTGAGATTTCAAACCACTTAAGACAGTCAATATCATCCATCATACATAAGCAAGGATTAATAATCACACCATTTATAATTAATTTAAAATGAATTAAATTAATTACCTTATCTCTAATTAATTTAAAGTAAATTAAATTAATTACTTCATTCTATAAATCCTGCTTACTTAACCATTAATTAAATACAAATCAATTAATTAATCATTCTCTAATTTCCATCTAAATTAATCACCCTTGATTAATTATCCTTTAATTACATTCCAGTAATTATCATTTAATTAATTTCACAAATTAATTATCCTTAACCAAATACAGTAATTAATCTTTAATTACTTCATTAATTAATTAACTAAAATTAATTACATTAATCCTTAATTAATTACTCAAAATCACTTATTATTGATTAATTAATCTTAATTAATCAACCCTTGATTACATCATTAATTATATTAATGATCCCTAATTACATTTTTAATTAATTATTCTTTTTAAATTAATTACATTAAGTAATTAATCTTCAAAACACAGATATTAATCACCCTTGATTAATCCCATTCAGTAATTAACTACCCTTAATTACTTCATTAAATAAATTAATTACTCCATAATTAATTATCTTAATTAATCCCTTGATTAATTACACAAAGTAATTTAATCCAAATTACTTCCATATTTAAATCATCTTCAATTAATTACATACATTAATTACCATTAATTACTTCACTGAGTAATTACACTTCATTTATTACATTAAGTAATTACCTATCAAATCATCCAGTGATTATCTTAAATTAATTAAATTTAATTAATTAACTTAAACTAATCACATTTAACTCAATTAATTACATTGAGTAATTAATTCCTTAATTACTTCCATTAAGTAATTATACTTATCCCATTTCATAAATGATTATCCTTAATTAATTAATCTAATTAATTATTAAAATTAATCACATTAATTAATTATTTAATAATCCTAGTTAATGACCTTCATTAACTATTAACAATTCTTTAATTACATTTCTTAAGTAATTAAACTTACATTAATCATTATTAATTACAAATTAATTAATCTTTAATAACCCATTAATTAATCTTTAATTATTTGATTATTTAAGTGCTTAATTGTAACTTAATTAATCTTTAATTACTAGATTAATTAATTCCTAATCATTAATTCATATTCTATACTTAACTAATTAATGATTCTTAATTACAAAATTAATTAATCCTTAATTAATTAACTTAAACCTTAATTAATTAATTTAAAACCCTTAATTACCTAATTAATCCAAATTATTAATTAAATTTATTAATCCATTTTAATTAACTTAATAATTTAATGAATCACAAATCATTAAATTCTAATTAACTTTAGGATAAACATTATTCTTATGAATGATTAAATTATCATTATCAAAAGCATTTTAAAAACAATTTACCTTTAAATTTACTTTTAAATTCCATTTTAAATTTAAGATTTAAAATGAATACAAATTTAACTTTAACAAAGTTTAAACAATTTAAAAACCTTTTAAATCTCATGTTAAAGAAATACTTACCTTATAAAAGAAGCTTAAAAGAATTTGAAACCAATTTCATTTTTAAATCCAAACTATTTAGATTATGCTTTAAACATTCAAAGTTGTTTAAACCATTTCAAATTTTTAAAAACTTTATTTATTTTAAAACTGGGATGCAAAAATTAATTTGAATCCATATTTTAATCTGGATTTTTAAAACTTATTTAAATCTTGCTTTCAAAATTTTAAAACAATTTAAAAATTTAAAAGCAGACAGGTTTACTTAAAACCTGTAACCATAAAACTACCCTAGCCACCCTCAAATTACTTCGAGCCAAACTCCTCTTGACTTTGAGCAAAACTTCAAATGACTTCGAGATAAACCCGAGTACACTACCCCCCTCAAAACCAAACTCATCAGAAAAACTGGCAGTGCACCGTGCACATGCACGGTGGCGCCGTCCAACTTCGATCATCGCCGATGATCTTCAAATATCGGAAACCATCCATGCACCCTATCTCGATCATCAGATCGTCATCCCTAACTCGAAATCGAATTCGAGCTTATAAACCCAAAATTGGAACAATCATTGAAACCTGGAAAACCTTCGAACCCCTTCCTCCGACCACCGGAGTATCTAAATCTCCGTCCTTGGCCTCGTCAACACCCCTACTTCCATTTCCCAGAGACTGGTAGCACTAGATCCACCAGAGTCGCCGTGGTGGATCATTTCCCGATCATCACCCAAAACTAGGTTTACATACATAAACCGATCACCGCCGCCACCCCAGTGACCTAATCACCCTTCTGACATTTTTCCCCAAGTCTCCGACCATCCTTCGACCTCCAGAAAGAACCTTGACCTCTCCGACCATCGAGATCATCAGAAAACCCCTCAAAACATATTTTTGGTCAAACCAGAACTGCTCTCAAATCCCACTACTAAAAATAGCAATTTTTGTTTCAAAAATCAAGTTTTAGTTTAAGCATTTGATTCATATACTTAAATCCATGAATCATGATAATTGGATTTTAACTTATTTAAGTTTGCACTGTTGTTTTATTATTTCTAGAGGCAATACAAATTATTTTAACTTAAACAAGTTTTTAAACTAAAATCTATGATAAAACAAACATATTTTGTTCAAGACTTAAGTACTAATAAAGATTGGATCAAGAGCAATTGATTTATGATTAGATCTAGAACCTGGAAACTAAAATCAGAGAAAGAAACCAGACACATAGCAATGCACACAACAAAATATTCATATATATATATATACACAGAGGCACTTATAAATATACACCCAAACCTACTTATTTCCAGAGATGATCAGGCAACCAGATTTATATACTTAAGTTTTTAAAAGTGATGTTATCACCTTGCTTCAGAAATGAACAGAGCTCTTTTATTTTGAAACAGGCTTTTGAAATTGCCAGCTGAAATCTTTTTTTGATCCTCATGTTTGTTGAGTTGAATTGTTATTTAAGTTGAGTTGAAACAAAGCTTCAGTTGTAAGATATTATCTGGAATGCTAAGTCTTTTGATGAACGAAATGAAATAAGAAAAATATATGTAGAAAAGAGTTTGCACAGGATTGTTTTACTGGAACAAGATTTTTCTAAGTTTGGTCAGAGATTTTTCTACTTGGAGGCTGATATGATTTTATTTGTGTACTAGAGATAATAAAATTTAATGCTTGTCTCCTTATGTCTACATACTTATCCTTTATTTCGTATGTACTGAGATATCATTTTTCTTTCCCTTGCATTGCAAACAAGTATATTTTCCATAGTTTATTTATTGTTAGAATTTATCTAATGTGTTTACTTATATTCTTACATAACCATATCTTTTCCCTTTCATATTTATTCCTATTTCTAACTTAAATACTTATTTTTATTTCTTTAAAAACTTAAACCACCAAACACTCCATTTATAGTTATTTATTTTTATACTTATAAATTTCTTTTTAGAGAAAATAAAATAAAACTATTTATATATATACAAATAACAGCTTATACAAATATCTTTAAAATCCAAAACATTTTAAATATCTACCCTTTTTAATTTCAAGGCTTTTAAATTCAAAATAAATTATAAACTCCAATTTTAAAATCAAGTTATATATATACACATATATAACAACATATTTAATTTGAAAATACCACTTCTATTTTAAAATCTATTCATATTTATATATATAAAACAATACATTAATAATGTTATTTGAAAATAATAATTTGTCAAATTTAAATAATTTATAAAAGAGATTATAAATTCCTATTATTATTAAATGAATTAATATATCATATTTATTAAAACAATATTTTAAAACAATCCTTTTAATTAATCTTAAACTTAAGCTAAGATATAATTTAATCAATTAACCATTTATCTTAAATATTTTAAAACTATATATTTTAAATTAAATCATAATTTCCAAATTACCAAAATATATTAGAATTTGAAAACAAGATTTATTTATTTATTAAATTTAAACCAAAGATTTCTATTTACAATATATACAAATATATACACATTATAAATAGAAAACAATTTATTAGCTTTTAAAAAGATAAAATCACCAATTAAATATTTATTAAAAGAAGATTATTAAATCAGTTTAAATTTATCAACAAAAATTATCAAATCAATTTAATTTTTAATACAGATTATTAAATTGATATTGCCAAAAATTCCGGAATGTCACATTAAGCACACCCAATTGATTTAATCAAGCTACAATCGCAACTACTTAGATTTCAATGATACCAAGCACACCACAAAGTATAAGAGTATGATTTGATAGGGTTTACAGATTCAGATCTTTGATCTTGATTACAATCGATTCTATAACTCCGACTAGCACTTGATCTTGAGAGAAATGAGAGAAATTGGAGAGTATATGAAAGAGAGTCAAACTAGTAATGATTGAATTTGATTCTGGTTGAATTTCAGTAGAGTTTTGATAAAAATTTCTTTTGAAATCAAGAGAGTGAAAAGAGGTGAAAAAAAAATAAGAAAGTTGTTAATGAAAATTCGTTTGGAAGACTGGTATATATAGGGAAACAACAGTCATGTCCATCCGCGAAGAGATACGATGAAAAGACACTTCCATTCAACTTTGAATTTTGAAAAATATGGCTAGTACATCGACATACTTGCAGAGGATATGCCGACATATCCCTTTGTATTTTGAAAAATTACTTAATAAAAACTATTTTGAAAATATTAAGTTTTGTAAAATATTTTAAAACTTTGTACAAACATTTAAACATAGTTTATACATATTTTGATCATATTAAAACTTAATAAAACTTTATAAAATAACTTTGAAAGATTTAATAAGAATATTTAGTACAACGTAAATAATATATATAAAATCAATATAGTTATAAATTATTAAAGTATAAACAATAATTCAATATATATAAACTTAAAAACACTAAAATAATATCTTTATAAGTATAAAAGATTTAAAAATCATTTTGGAAATATTTTGAAAAGATTATTTTAAAAATACAATGTTTGAAAAACAATATGAAACAAAATTAGAGAAGGTAAGAGAGATCAGGAAAGTGCTATCAAGGTTTTAACATAAATTCTATGACTCTATTACTTATCTGGAATATCTTGAAATCTTGAACTCTTCAATACTCATAAGCCTTCATTCTTGAACTCTTGAAACTCTTTATTGGCATCTTGGATCTACTCTTGATATCAGCATCTTAATACTGTATAGTCTTCTTAATCAATACATGTCTAATATCTCGTACTATATACTATATATCTTGATAAAACATTAGTATCTATATTTTATATAATGTCCTATAGTTGTTATCATCAAACCAATACCTAAGGTACTAATAGTCTCCCCCTTTTTGATGATGACAACTCTGTATATAAATATATTATAACTCCCCTTGAGTTACAAAACTCCCCCTTAATCTATGCCTGGATTTTACATATTTCGCCCCCTTTGTCATCAACAAAAAAATAACTAACTAAAACTATAATTCCTCCTAACTAAAATACTATAGTAATAATGATAAGAATGATATAACAAATGATGAGTGAAAACACAAATCATTAATAATAACCATACCAAACTATATATTGTATATTCATTCATTATCATAATACAAATAATCACAATCCAATCAAACCCTAAACTATACATATATGTACAAAGTAAAACTGTTAAATCAAATAAAATGTAGAAACCACACATTAAAACAATCAAAGCAAATCAACTATTATCCTAACGAGATTTCCTAACGATCGGGAGTTGTGAATAGGGAAGTGATGATAATGAAGGCAGAAGTTCCATTTTTATTTGACGAGATCTCCATCTCGATCGAAACATACTTCTCCGACGCATCGAACTTCATCACCTTCCTCCATGTGTTCTTCCTCTTCTTCTTCTTCTTCCTCCTCCTCTTCTTCTTCGTCACCGCTGCCTTAAATGAGGTTATGAATAGCCAAATTTCTAGACTCATCATCAATAACTATTGGATTTGTAGGATTACCCAATAAATATTTTTGCAAATTACGAAGAATTCTACTTTGCTTATCTTGTTCCTTGGTCATATGAAGTTGCACAACTTGAATTTCAGTGAACATATGCAAAATATTCTTAATTTCACCCTATGTTTTAGTGATCTTGGCCATAATAGTGCTTTGGAAGGGGCCTTGGGTAAGAGAAGGAAAGGAAAACGACGGATTTTCTTCTCTAGAACGTTTGGGATTAGATGAGGCCATGGTTTATTTGATTCAGAATTTTTAAAAATAGAGAGAATACAGAAAAGTGAAGAGGAAACTTGAAATTTGGTTATTATACGACCACCCATTTGAATTTTAGAGCCAAATTTGAAAACCGGAAATTACCGTTATATGTCGACATAAGGGTAAGGTATGTCGACATACATAGTATTTGTAACGACCCATAAATTTCAACTGTTTTATTAACGTAATTAGTTGAAATTTTTTGAAATTTTAAACGATAAAATTTTAAAATGTAAATTTGATATTTGGAATGCGTTTAGTTAAGCATAGCAACTGGTAAATTTTCGTCCAAAAATATGAAAGTTTATTTCGCGCGTAAATTTACTTCAATTTAATCAGTTAAAAAGTGATGAAAATAAAACGTTTTCGAAACTGTAATATTTTTACATACAAAAATTCTAAATCGTCTTCTGAGCAAAACGTCATTTTTCGTTTTTCCAAATTCGGACTCCTTTAGCTCCGTCAATCTTATTCTTCTGCGTTTTGTTACATTTTCCGCCGGTAGAAAATTCGAATTTTTATAATTCTATCATACTACTGATATCTGTATGCCGTTTTGATCGTCTCGCTGTGCCAACCTCCATGGGATCAGTTGTTTATTTTGAAGTTCAATATACGCCGGAATCAATAAAACAATTACTATATCCGCAAACCGTTTTAACCCTTTGTTTTCTGTCTATTCAAGTATCCACGGTGTAAAACTAATGGTCCTTACCCATAAATGTTTACATGGATTAGTGGGTGACTTTTACTATTTCTAACTGTTGGTTTTGTGGCCCATCACTTCAAATTTATATCCTTTGGCTTCCTCTTTCCCTCTGGTTTCATTTTTGAAGAATAAAGTTTAACGTGTCTTTTAATACAGGTTGCTTTATAGCCTGGCAGCCTACGTCCTCTTGACATTCCACCATTTTAAATTGAATAGCCTTAGTTTTGCAATTCCCAAAATTTCAGCCAGACCGTTGATATTACTTTCATTTTTGGTTTGTTCAAAACTCTTTTAAGTTCCAACTTAGCATACGTTTATATTTCGCCTGACTCCTCCCTTTCCCCATATCTTCTCTTCTTTCTTCTAATTCTTTCTCCTCTACTCACTTCATCCTTTTTCTACAAATTTAAACTACAAAGAAAAAAAATAACAACAAAAATTTATTTGAAACCATCTTTGCGTTCCACCTCCCCTACCTTTCAGCCCGCCTTCTCCACCCTGGATTTCATGTGCTCGGCCACCGGCCTTCATCCACTGCCATGCTTCCATTCCAGATCCGACCTCATCCGACCTTCCTCCGCCTCACTCGCCACGTTGTTCGACTTGCACAACCGCCCTCAGCCCACGCGAACACCAGTGCAACCCGAAGCACCCCTCGTACCCAACCACCACCCACCGAGACAGCCCTGTCAATCACCACGCCTTCGCTGTAACAACCCGGGATTTGCATTACCAATTAATAAATAAAAGTTAGGATTTTTATTTATTTTAATGAAGCATAAAAGGATTTGGAATAACAAAATTTATTTGAAAAAAGGCTATTTTAATTAAATGAGAAATATGGGATTTTAAAATGAGGTTAAAATGTTATTTTTGGAAAGTTAAATATTTTAGGAGAGATTTTAAAATGGGTTTGGATAAGAAAAAAATGAGTTTTATAAACATATATGAACACTTAGACTAATTTTTGGAAACATGTAAATAACTCTCTTCTTATTGGGTTACAAAACCTAACCCAATAACCCACCCTAAACCTCCTCTATAAATTATCTCATACTCTCATAACCTCATTCATTCAACCCTAATCAAAACCCTAATCATTTTCTAAAGCTTTCATAACAAAAATGGCCTCTATCTTCATCTCCTTCTAGTTTTAGCTTATGCAAATCATTCTATGCAAAGGTAATACAAATACCCACCTCAAATCCATTTTTATATCTTTCTTATTTCTAAAATTGATTTGGTAACACATGTTTTATGTGTTTTTTTGATCTTATAGCCTCCTAATCATCTTTTGCTAACTTGGGTTGATGCTATAGTAGTCTTTGTTGCTTTCTATAGAGGTATATTGCTAAAAACCACTTCTAATATGTGTTTAATCATCTTTTGATTTCGGTAATTAGTTAGTAACACATGTTTTATTATATAACATGTGAATCATAGCTCTTTGATCATCTTTGCTTTCATTTTGGGGTGTGCACATAAGGTACTTGTAATATATGCTAGCTGAAATTATAATTAGTTTATTATTGTTAGTAAATTAGGCATATCTCATTCATCTTAAATCGGAATTAAGATTTTTTTGATGTTCTGGAAAGCTGATTCTATAGGCTATAACTATTATGTTTTGAGCTTTGCCTAATTTTGTGGTTTGAATGGTCGAAATCACGTTTGTTTGTCGCTGACCTGACAACAAACTATAGGGTTGAGAAACTAAAAACCTGAAATTGATTTGGCCATAAGTTACTCGTTTCTTATCCAAATCTAATAATTTTGGATGTTCTGGAAAGCTTAGATTTAGGGCTAAAACTTTCATGTTTTAAGCTTCATGAAATTTCGAAGTTAATTTGGTCAAAACTGTGCATTTTTACCACTGTCCCGAGAGCACAACGACAGTGATATAAAATTTAGATCTGAGAATTGTTTTAGTCATAGAATTTTCATCTCTGGTCGGAATTTGACGATCTTGGTCATTCCGGAAAGCTTAGAAACTAAGCTACAACTTTCATTTTATTCATTTTGCCAGAATTTGAAGTTTACTAAGCCAAAATTGTGGTTTTTCATCTCTGGCCAGTTAGTGCATAGCTATAGGCCTTAGTCTCTTTTCTCTCGTTGTTTTCAGCGTAGAACCCCGACTTTGCGACGCCATCCCGGGCTTGTCCTTTGTCGGATTTCATCGTTTTTGGTCTCGTTAAAATGATGAGATCGAGATCTTTAACCATGCAAAGTTTGGTTTAGATCTGGGTGCATTAGATACTTCGTTTCTATTGCCGAAGTAGCACCCAGAAACTGTTTTACAATAGTGATCATTTTCAGTTATCGTCGGACCAAATTTGAAACATTGTCGTTTCTTTGTTTCAAGTCGAAACCGAACGATTCTTGTTGCTTATCAAAGTAGGAGTACTTTACTACGCTCCTGCAAATTTTCATCAAGATCTGAGTTCATGTGACCCTTCGACCATGTCGTCGAAGTGGGACCTTTACACTGTTTTGACACAGTAAAGTTTTATGATTTTTGTCCGACTTTGAGACGACGCCGTTTCTTCGTTTCAAATCGGAATTTCCCGATTCTTTTTGCAGTTTGGAGCAGGGATGTTGGACTATATGACTACCAATTTTCATGCCATTCGGATTTAGTTTGCTAATCCGAATAATTTTCCGAACTTGGGTTCGCGTCATTTTTGGACTATTTTCCAACACTTGAATATTTTCAGTGATTTTCTGGTTTTATTGATTTCTTTGAGATTTGTCTCTAGATTTCGTACACGGGTTTTATGAATTATTTTCAAAGGATTTTTCACTCCTAAATGGCTTTAGAAATTATTATACAATATTATTTTTAATTATTAAATTAATTACTCCATAATAGGAGAGTTTTCAAAAGCCGTTTTAAAGTGATTTCAAAATCAATTATAAATCCGTTTCGCACCATTATTTTCTATAATAAAAATCTCACACTCACTTTTTAGCACGTCGAGCGAAGTGGAAAGGTGCTTAAACGGTTAGGAAATCTCCGGCCTATGGAACCGTGTGTATTTCCTTTCCGGTTAACCCCGACCTATTCGATTGATCGTTTTGACCTTTGGGTCTAGTTTACCGATGATACGAGGTGGACTTTTTATTGTTTGGAGTGTGAGCTTGCTATTGGTTAGTAAACCGTTTAGTGCGAATGTGGGATATGGGACTCATTGTTAACACTTTACGGGTTCCTCTCCAAGAAGTTAGTGACACATTAGCCTCTGGGCGGCCAGTACTGGACCTCTGGGTCACCACGCCTCTGGGCAACCGTCTCTGGACACCTGCTCTATGGAGCAGTTTATTTTTTGGCATGCGCCTTTGGGCCTTTATCCTTCTGGGAAGGATCTTGCCATCTCGCGTGTTCCGCATCTGTGCGAGTGATCGATCACAACTCTACAGTACTTGGCAACAACGACTCTGGTCGGTGCACGTGCAATATTGGTATTATTTGATGATTTTTATATCCATTCGAGTACCGCCATTCGGTGTTGGTTCTATGGAACCATACGATGTAAGTGCGATTACCTTGTGGATTCACAGTGTCTCTAGACACTGCTTTTCAGTGTTGGATTTCATTGACTTTTCAG
Source organism: Allium fistulosum (assembly GCA_030737815.1). Classification (NCBI taxonomy): domain Eukaryota; kingdom Viridiplantae; phylum Streptophyta; class Magnoliopsida; order Asparagales; family Amaryllidaceae; genus Allium; species Allium fistulosum. Next base: position 775,061,026 of record CM060906.1, read on the forward strand.
TATATCCCTATTGCTCTTTGGAGCATCGATCTTTGCTTGGGCATTGATTACAGACTCTGGTCACTCTTGGGATTATTGCCTATGGGCATCTTTTTATAGCTTTGGCTACGTCGATGATATGAGGTGATTTTATTTATTCTACACTTTGGTGTTGATTTCTCTTTGGAGATTTTTATTGTTTATTGATGATTAGGGATCATCATTATATTCATGTGGTTCATAATATACTTCTCTTTGGATAAGTACTGTTTTATTTATGTACCGCAATACTATATATCTCAGTTATTACTGATTGTTTAGCTAGCCTGACCCGAGTGTTTTCGCTCGGGTCAGACCGAGTTGTTTCAGGTTAGGTCTCTGGACGTAGCTTCTGTGCTTCCGCTTGGACATTATCTGCTATGCTGATAGATAGCGCTTTTATTTGTCCACTATTCCGCTACTCTGTTATTATTCAGACTTTGATATGTACATATTTTTAACCCACATGTGTGGGCAGTGGCTTTGTACCCACTTATTGTATTTGGATCTGTATTGACGATGTATTGTTCTGGGATTTTATATCTGTTATGTGATTCTGTTCTGTGATGTTTTATCATTTAATATTATGCTTTGTCCTGATAGATCTTTAGCCATTTGTAATTTCGTTATAAGTGTTTACTGAATATGTCGAACCACTTGAAAAAAAAATATAGATACCATCCTTTCGACGTATTCAGTAGATAGTTATAGCTTGATTACAAATGGTCGCTCCCACTATACTCTATTCTCCGCTTTAACAGACAGTATTACTCCTGTAATACTCTTTGTTATAGTGAGTCTCAGAGTGGGGCGTTACAGCCTGGTATCAGAGCCTGGTTTCAAGAATAAGCATAATAAACACAGAACAGATACACTTAGTACAATACATTTTAATTAGATCCGAATTAAATCAAACCCCTTCCTTATGTTTATTGATAGATAAGTTAGGAATATGTTTAGGAATCCGTTATATTCCGTAGTATTCCTTAATTAATTATCTATCATTGAATCATGTCTAACTCTAATTCCCGTTTGACTTTCAGTATTTCTGGAAGGGGAAGAGGGAGACCCACACGTCAGACCAGTGCTGCTGGGCAGTCCAGCAACACTCATCCTGAGGGCGTGTTCATGACCACCGACCAGATCATGGAGCTGGTTCGGAATTCCCAGTCTCATTCTCAGTCTCCAGCCCCAGTTGCTGATGCTCCGCGCAAGTCTGCTTTTGCGCGTCTCTGCAGTGATTTTACCCACCTCGAAGGGAAGCCGTTCAGTGGCTCCGAGAATGTCTTAGAGGTCCAGGCTTGGATTCGGATATGCGAGCGCATTTTCACTCGTATGGATATCCCGGATCATGACCGTGTTCTTATTGCTTCTAGTCAGCTTCAGAGTCGTGCCCTGGATTGGTACGAACTCCTTATTACCGAGATCGATGAGACCTTGCTTACTTGGGCTCAGTTTCGTGAGAGATTTGAGCTCAAATTCATCCCAGAGTCCGAGAAGAACTCCCTTGCTCGCCGCTTTCTTGATCTCAAGCAGGGGAAGTCCTCGGTATCCGATTATGTCTCTTCCTTCGAGGCCCTGTCCAAGTACGGCCTTGAGTTTATTGCTACTCCTTATAAGAGGAACCTCAAATTTGTTAAGGGCTTGAAGAAATATCTGAAGAGGCAGCTTATGCTACAGCTTGAGCTCTCATTCGAGAAGCTAGTCGATGCAGCTCTAAATCTCGAGTCAGTCGAGATGGAGCATAGTGATGATGGCGGTGGGGGTTCCACAAACCCCACCAAGAAGAGGTTTCCTCATGGCAAGCCTGGCTCTTCTTTTCAGCACAAGAAGAAGAAAGCGATCAGCTCTAGTTCTCAGCCTCAGACTCAGTCCCAGACTCCTGCTCAGCCTAGTGGGATCCGTCCTCCGAAGAAATGCTTCAACTGCGGTTCTCCAGATCACTTTATTCGAGAGTGTCCCAAACCTCTCTATTGCACCTTCTGTAAGAAGGAGGGACACAGGATCTCCACTTGTCCTATTGCTCCAGCTAGTGCCAAGCCTGGCAGGCTTAATGCTGCCAAGGCTCCTACCACTTCTACTCAGCCTAAAGGTACACATCCTTCCATTCTTGAAGGCTCTATTTTATTTCATGGTAGATCTATTAGAGTTCTTTTTGATACGGGTGCCTCTCACTCATTCGTATCAAAGGAACTAGTTGATACTCTATCTTTGGATGTTACTTGTATGGTTTCTTCACTAAGGATTGTGAATCCCATTGGTGGATCCACGACCCTTAAGCTTGCTCTGTGAGAATATAGATATTGATCTTTGTGGCTTTTCTTTCCGTGCAAATCTCCACATTATGGAGTATTTGGGCTTTGATATGATTCTTGGCATGGATTGGCTCGTTCAGCACGACGCCAAAATTATTTGTTCAGAGCGGATATTATTCATTCATCATCCTGACTCGTCTGCTCCGTTAGCTATTGTTCTTCAAGATGTTGGGCTTTCTGATGTTACTTTATTTTCTCTAGATTCACGAGATGATGTGGTGGACATATCTCGTATTCCTGTTGTTCGGGATTTCCCCGATATATTCGAGCCAGTATCAGGCCTGCCGCCAAAGCGGGCCATTGAGTTCCACATCGATCTCATTCCAGGTCCCACCCAATCGGGCGTCCTCTCACGAGGATGTCTACAAAAGAGAATGAGGAACTCAGGAAGCAGTTAGTGGAGCTTGAGGCGAAGCAGTTCATTCGATCCAGCTCTTCGCCATGGGGTGCTGCTGTGGTCTTCGTTAAGAAGCCCAATGGTTCTCTTAGGCTTTGCATTGACTATCGCAAGCTTAATGAGTTGACCATCAGAAATCGTTATCCATTGCCACGGATGGACGATATGTTTGATCAGTTGAGCGGTGCGAAGGTCTTCTCTCAGCTCGACCTTGCCACCAGATTCCATCAGCTACGTGTCGCCGAAGACAACATTCCTCTTACAGCTTTTCGCACTCGTTATGGTTCTTTTGAGTGGTTGGTCATGCCGTTCGGCTTGACGAACTCTTCGGATTTCTTCGTCGATCTTATGAATCGAGTAATCCGGGAATACATCGATAGATTCGTTCTGGTTTTCATCGACGATATTCTTATTTATTCTAGATCCGAGGCAGAGCATGCTCATCATTTGCGGATCGTCTTGGATACTCTTTGTTAGCATCAGCTTATGGCCAAGCTCTCCAAGTGCCATTTTTTGGGAGAGCAAGGTCAAGTTCTTGGGCCATATTGTATCATCTGAGGGTATTTCTGTCGATCCTGTCAAGATCGAAGCTATTCAGAATTGGAAGCAGCCCGAGAACGTTCATGATATTCGCAGCTTCCTTGGACTGGTGGGTTATTACCGTCGGTTTATCAAGGATTTCTATCGAGTTGCACTTCCCCTTACGACGCTGACTCGTAAGGGTGTTCGCTTTATTTGGTCTGATAAGTGTGAAGCTTCCTTTCAGCGACTGAAAGAACTTCTCACTCATGCTCCTATTCTAGTGGTTCCCGAGAGTAACCATGATCTTGTTGTTTACACCGATGCTTGTGGTAGCGGCCTCGGTGCTGTGCTTATGCAGAAGGATTGGGTAGTTGCTTACGCTTCTAGGCAGTTACGTCCGAATGAGGTTCGCTATCCTACTCATGATCTTGAGTTGGCTGCTATCGTCTTTGCCTTGAAGACGTGGCGTCATTATCTATTGGGCGAACGTTTCATTCTCTACACCGATCACAAGTCGCTGAAGTATCTTTTCATCCAGAGAGATCTCAATATGAGGCAGCAGCGACGGCTTGAGTTTCTCGCCTCATATGACTTAGATATTCAGTATACCCCTGGCAAGGGGAATCGTGTTGCAGATGCGCTCAGTCGCAAACACTCGGCAGTTGTTTCTATGATGATTACCGAGTGGGATATTCTTGAGACTCTTTCTATGTGTGATATTCGAAATCGAGCTCCGTCTTCTGATTCTCAGATCTTGTTATTCAGCTTGGAAGCTCGACCTATTCTATTGGATCGCATTGCCCATGCTCAGCGGCAGGATCCAGACTTGTCGCGATATATTCATCTCCTTGAGTCGGGATCCAGTAATGAGACATTATTGGATTATTCTATTGATTCTCATCGGTGTCTTCGCAGGAAGAACCGTATTTTGGTACCATCTGATTTATCACTTAGGCGTGACATTCTGGACGAGTGTCATCGGACTAAGTACACCATCCATCCCGGCTCGAGTAAGATGTATGCCGATATGTGTCGGGTATATTATTGGGAAGGGTTGAAGAGTGATGTTGCAAGTTATGTAAGCCGTTGCATGACTTGTCAACAGATCAAAGCTGAGCACCAGCGTCCATCCGGTCTTCTTCAACCGCTAGAGATTCCATTGTGGAAATGGGATCAGATATCCATGGATTTTATTGACGGTCTGCCTCGATCGAGGTCAGGCCATACTTCTATTTGGGTCATCGTCGATCGCTTGACCAAATCAGCTCATTTCATTCCTATTAAGTCCACTCGGACTGCTCCTCAGCTTGCCAAGTTATATGTGAAGGAAGTCGTTCGACTTCATGGCATTCTGAGCTCTCTCGTCTGTGATCGAGACACTATCTTTACTAGTCACTTCTGGAAGTGCCTACAGTCAGCTTTGGGCTCAAAGCTGAATTTCTCGACTGCTTATCATCCTCAGACCGACGGTCAGACGGAGAGGGTGAATCGTGTTTTAGAGGATCTTTTGCGCTGTTGTATTCTGGATTTCGGAGGTAGTTGGGAGAATAACTTACCGCTTGTAGAGTTCTCCTACAACAACAGCTTTCAGTCTAGTATTGGCATGGCTCCTTTCGAGGCTCTGTACGGAAGGCCATGTCGTTCACCTGCTTGTTGGTTAGAATCTGGTGAGAAGCACCTTCTTGGTCCAGATTCAGTTCAGGAATCTTCTGAGAAGATTATTCTTATCCGTCAGAGAATGAAAGAGGCACAGGACCACCAGAAATCCTACGCGGACAACCGTAGGAAGCCTCTTGAGTTCTCCATTGATGATCATGTCTTTATTCGGATATCTCCTATGAAAGGGGTTGTGCGTTTCAGCTCTACAGGGAAGTTGGCTCCTCGCTATGTTGGACCATTTCCTATTACGGAACGCATTGGCCCCGTGGCTTATCGTGTGGCTCTACCTGCTCACTTCTCTGGAATGCACGACGTGTTCCATGTTTCCCAGCTTCGCATGTGTGTCCGCGATCCTGATTCGATCTTTGAGCCGCATGTTGTGCCTGATTTAGAGATCTTACCTGATTTATCTTTGGAGCAGCAACCTCTTCGTGTGCTTGATTCGGAGATTAGACGCCTTCGCAACAAAGAGGTTCCACTCGTGAAGATTCAATGGTCATCGAATCCTAAGGACTGCACTTGGGAGACCAGAGAATCTATCGAACGCTCTTATCCTGGCTTTCTCCCATCTTCTTCTGCGGGTGAGAATTCTCTATTTTTATCTCTATCACTACTTTTTGTGAATTTGACGTTATAGACGACATCTATCTTAAGGAATTGCGGGGACGCAATTTTCTTAAGAGGGGGAGTCTGTAACAACCTGGGATTTGCATTACCAATTAATAAATAAAAGTTAGGATTTTTATTTATTTTAATGAAGCATAAAAGGATTTGGAATAAAAAAATTTATTTGAAAAAGGCTATTTTAATTAAATGGGAAATATGGGATTTTAAAATGAGGTTAAAATGTTATTTTTGGAAAGTTAAATATTTTAGGAGAGATTTTAAAATGGGTTTGGATAAGAAAAAATGAGTTTTATAAACATATATGAACACTTAGACTAATTTTTGGAAACATGTAAATAACTCTCTTCTTATTGGGTTACAAAACCTAACCCAATAAACCACCCTAAACCTCCTCTATAAATTATCTCATACTCTCATAACCTCATTCATTCACCCTAATCAAAACCCTAATCATTTCCTAAAGCTTTCATAACAAAAATGGCCTCTATCTTCATCTCCTTCTAGTTTTAGCTTATGCAAGTCATTCTATGCAAAGGTAATACAAATACCCACCTCAAATCCATTTTTATATCTTTCTTATTTCTGAAATTGATTTGGTAACACATGTTTTATGTGTTTTTTTGATCTTATAGCCTCCTAATCATCTTTTGCTAACTTGGGTTGATGCTATAGTAGTCTTTGTTGCTTTCTAAAGAGGTATATTGCTAAAAACCTCTTCTAATATGTGTTTAATCATCTTTTGATTTCGGTAATCAGTTAGTAACACATGTTTTATTATGTAACATGTGAATCATAGCTCTTTGATCATCTTTGCTTTCATTTTGGGGTGTGCACATAAGGTACTTGTAATATATGCTAGCTGAAATTATAATTAGTTTATTGTTGTTAGTAAATTAGGCATATCTCATTCATCTTAAATCGGAATTAAGATTTTCTTGATGTTCTGGAAAGCTTATTCTGTAGGCTATAACTTTTATGTTTTGAGCTTTGCCTAATTTTGTTTTTTGAATGGTCGAAATCACATTTGTTTGTCGCTGACCTGACAACAAACTATAGGGCTGAGAAACTAAAAACCTGAAATTGATTTGGCCATAAGTTACTCGTTTCTTATCCAAATCTAATAATTTTGGATGTTATGGAAAGCCTAGATCTAGAGCTAAAACTTTCATGTTTTGAGCTTCATGAAATTTCGAAGTTAATTTGGTCAAAACTGTGCATTCTTACCACTGTCCCGAGAGCACAACGACAGTGATATAAAATTTAGATCTGAGAATTGTTTTAGTCATAGAATTTTCATCTATGGTCGGAATTTGACGATCTTGGTCATTCCGAAAAGCTTAGAAACTAAGCTACAACTTTCATTTTATTCATTTTGCCAGAATTTGAAGTTTACTATGCCAAAATTGTGGTTTTTCATCTCTGGCCAGTTAGTGCATAGCTATAGGCCTTGGTCTCTTTTCTCCCGTTGTTTTCAGCGTAGAACCCCGACTTTGCGACGCCATCCCGGGCTCGTCCTATGTCGGATTTCATCGTTTTTAGTCTCGTTAAAATGATGAGATCGAGATCTTTAACCATGCAAAGTTTGGTTTAGATCTGGGTGCATTAGATACTTCGTTTCTATTGCCGAAGTAGCACCCAGAAACTGTTTTACAATAGTGATCATTTTCAGTTATCATCGGACCAACTTTGAAACATTGTCGTTTCTTTGTTTCAAGTCGAAACCGAACGATTCTTGTTGCATATCAAAGTAGGAGTACTTTACTACGCTCTTGCAAATTTTCATCAAGATCTGAGTTCATGTGACCCTTCGACCATGTCGTCGAAGTGGGACCTTTACACTGTTTTGACACAGTAAAGTTTTATGATTTTTGTCCGACTTTGAGACGACGCCGTTTCTTCGTTTCAAGTCGGAATTTCCCGATTCTTTTTGCAGTTTGGAGCAGGGATGTTGGACTATATGTCTTCCAATTTTCATGCCATTCAGATTCAGTTTGCTAGCCCGAATAATTTTCCGAACTTGGGTTCGCGTCATTTTTGGACTATTTTCCAACACTTGAATATTTTCAGTGATTTTCTGGTTTTATTGATTTCTTTGAGATTTGTCTCTAGATTTCGTACACGGGTTTTGTGAATTATTTTCAAAGGATTTTTCACTCCTAAATGGCTTTAGAAATTATTATATAATATTATTTTTAATTATTAAATTAATTACTCCATAATAGGAGAGTTTTCAAAAGCCGTTTTAAAGTGATTTCAAAATCAATTATAAATCTGTTTCGCACCATTAGTTTCTATAATAAAAATCTCACACTCACTTTTTAGCACGTCGAGCGAAGTGGAAAGGTGCTTAAACGATTAGGAAATCTCCGGCCTATGGAACCGTGTGTATTTCCTTTCCGGTTAATCCCCGACATATTCGATTGATCGTTTTGACCTTTGGGTCTAGTTTACCGATGATACGAGGTGGACTTTTTATTGTTTGGAGTGTGAGCTTGCTATTGGTTAGTAAACCGTTTAGTGCGAACGTGGGGTATGGGACTCATTGTTAACACTTTACGGGTTCCTCTCCAAGAAGTTAGTGACACATTAGCCTCTGGGCGGCCAGTACTGGACCTCTGGGTCACCACGCCTTTGGGCAACCGTCTCTGGACACCTGCTCTATGGAGCAGTTTATTTTTCGGCATGCGCCTCTAGGCCTTTATTCTTCTGGGAAGGATCTTGCCATCTCGCGCGTTCCGCATCTGTGCGAGTGATCGATCACAACTCTACAGTACTTGGCAACAACGACTCTGGTCGGTGCACGTGCAATATTGGTATTATTTGATGATTTTGATATCCATTCGAGTACCGCCATTCGGTGTTGGTTCTATGGAACCATACGATGTAAGTGCGATTACCTTGTGGATTCACAGTGTCTCTGGACACTGCTTTTCAGTGTTGGATTTCATTGACTTTTCAGTATATCCCTATTGCTCTTTGGAGCATCGATCTTTGCTTGGGCATTGATTACAGACTCTGGTCACTCTTGGGATTATTGCCTATGGGCATCTTTTTATAGCTTTGGCTACGCCGATGATATGAGGCGATTTTATTTATTCTACACTTTGGTGTTGATTTCTCTTTGGAGATTTTTATTGTTTATTGATGATTAGGGATCGTCATTATATTCATGTGGTTCATAATATACTTCTCTTTGGATAAGTACTGTTTTATTTATGTACCGCATTACTATATATCTCAGTTATTACTGATTGTTTAGCTAGCCTGACCCGAGTGTTTTCGCTCGGGTCAGACCGAGTTGTTTCAGGTTAGGTCTCTGGACTTAGCTTCTGTGCTTCCGCTTGGACATTATCTGCTATGCTGATAGATAGCGCTTTTATTTGTCCACTATTCCGCTACTCTGTTATTATTCAGACTTTGATATGTACATATTTTTAACCCACATGTGTGGGCAGTGGCTTTGTACCCACTTATTGTATTTGGATCTGTATTGACGATGTATTGTTCTGGGATTTTATATCTGTTATGTGATTCTGTTCTGTGATGTTTTATCATTTAATATTATGCTTTGTCCTGATAGATCTTTAGCCATTTGTAATTTCGTTATAAGTATTTACTGAATATGTCGAACCACTTGAAAAAAAAATATAGATACCATCCTTTCGATGTATTCAGTAGATAGTTATAGCTTGATTACAAATGGTCGCTCCCACTATACTCTATTCTCCGCTTTAACAGACAGTATTACTCCTGTAATACTCTTTGTTACAGTGGGTCTCAGAGTGGGGCGTTGCATTCGCCCACCGGCGAGATCATCATCCGTCACTGCTAGGCATTATCCGATCACTACTCCATGTCTTCAACCGGCCATCACACTCCCATCAGCCGCGTCCGCCTCTGGCAATCCATCTCCTCCAACCGGCCACGACTTCGGCAACCGCTTTCTTCTTCCACCCGCGCCGCCCTTCCTCACCTCCAGCCGATGGTCATTGCCATCAAAACTGTTCGCTACACCTTTCTCTTAGTACATAGGTATTGTGAATTTTGTTTGAAGTATATATATGGTTTTGGTATGTAAGTTTTTATAAGTATGTATTTTTATTTATATACATATATAATTGTTGTGCTTCCATGTTTCATAGTATAAGCCATATATTATGTGTCTTAAATATAAATATTCACTGTGATTTTAAATATATAATGTAGAGGGAAATATATACATTTTCATTTTACATACTGGCTCGTTTGGTAGGTTCCGGCTGTTCATTTATAAAAAAACGAGTATATGTTAATGATCTATAGTTATATGTAGTCTAATTAAAGCCTGTATCCTATTTTGTATCTTGCATAAGCTTGCCTGGCTGTCATCTACTATATATATCATAAGGCTAGTATGCGTATTTTGTTTTAATAATAATATATGTTTGGTTTTAAATATAGATATATATATGATGTACCGCAGTAAATTTTGTATATATATTTGTTAATAAAATATAGTTTTAATGTGTCTGCCTGAGTCTATATACGAGGCTACATACCTGTATGAACATATGTCTTTTTTTCTTTTTCTTTTCTTTCTTTCTTTCTTTATTTGATTTTATTATTTTATATCACAATATGTAGATCGGGTATATAAAGTGTGTATAAGGGTATAATAGTAATACGAAGTACACTGTTGTATGTAAGCATAATTTGGTTTCAGTGTTATGATATATTGTAGATATATAGTTTATGTAACGCCCCACCTCTATGCTCATAATAACAAAGAGTATTAAAAGGAATACTGTCTATTATTACGAAGAATAAGGCTGGATAGGAGCGACCATCCGTAATTGGCCTTACACTAATATTGGTTATCTCGATAGGAGTGGTATATACTTTTTATTTTTCATCTATTAATTATTTACTCCCATCGACATATCCAATTATCAGTATAAAACAAACTACGATAGTTCATAATAGTTTAGGACATTAGATATAACATAACACAGATAATATAAATGCGGAACACAGATAAAAACAAAAGTCTCAGATATATATAACTGATGTCAGTTAATACATAGTTGACACTATACATATGATACAACTACAACTGTCGACTCTAGAAGTTATATATACAAGTACATTATCGACTAATATACATGAATACATATCATTCTATACAATGACACGACTACTACAAAATGACTGACAACTTCTGAAGATGTGAAAAGTCTTCAATCTCGAACAGCAACTCAAAGAAAGAAATCTACAACCTGAAATACTCGGGTCTGACCCGAGTATTACATTCAAAAGAAAATAATACCCAGGTCAGTCTAATTCGAACCAGTTTATTAGTGCATATAGGCAGTAATAATCAAATATCACATAGACGACAGTCACAGAAATCTCGTGTACCCAACTTCTCGATAAGAGAACCGGATAACGGCAGATATAACACTAAACAGTGTTAATCCACAAAACAGAAATCCAAAGCAATTTAAACAATTGAAACGTCAATTTAAAACTGTCAAATCTGATAGGGCTGCAGTACACGCACGCGTGTACTGCCTCGCCACTATCGCAGGAGATACATAAAAGCTCCGTGAAAATCATAAAGGGTCACAAGGTCAAATCCAGATCGGATTCAACTCAGGTGAAATTCGAAAATCAAATTCGAATACAATTGAATGGTCAAAACAGTCCACACAAATTCAAGGAGGCACCAAACAACAAATAAAATGCAAAGTGTTCGAGGCGGGTCAGAAAAACCATGATGCGTCTCAATTCAAATATGCAAAGGAACACTGGGGTATAAACCCAGTATCAACAAGATTTCGAGTGAATGCAAGACAGTGGCCAGAAACTGTGCGGGTAAAACTGCACCCAATTACAACTGTCCAGAATAAGACCAGGCCATACAACATGAAACAGAGGCAACAAGACTATATGCAAGCAAAGTCTCTACATGGTGCAGCAGATATCAAGTGAAGGCCAGAAAATCAAGGAGCAATACAATGAACAAGTTCATACAAGCTCAGACTCAAGTTCAATAAAATGACCAAAGGCACACTGGAATATACAGTGCAACAAAATGAAGTAGTGGAGATGTACACAGGGCAGTGTATATTAATCAACAAAGGGTGGATAAAGAAACCAGACTACAAAATGAACACATGAGTCAGTGCTATAGAGACCAGACCCAAATGTACATGAACGCAATGAAACACTCAATGGTGAAGCGACTCGAGCTAGCATATCATATATACAACAAGCTCCATATAGTACACAAGTGAATGGCAAAAACATAAAAATTCAGTGGCAACCAACATGAATGTAGACAGCAACTATACATGAAGACAACAAGTTTACATGACAGTAAAGTATGAATGCCACGACCCCAGATGAACAAGTGAACCACCAAGTGAAAGTCCACCAGCACTAGACAGAAGTATATTTGAGGCTAGAGTTTAGTAAAGATATCAAGTACACCAGCACTAAACATAAGTATGGATGTACTCAATGCAACCCAGAAAAATGTCACAGTTAGATTAGAATGTAACTCAATGAATAAGTGACAGTGCAACAGAGGTGAGTCCATAGAAATACAGGAATATGCCAAGCAACCAGACCAGCAACAAAATGGACAACACTGCATTTAAATTCAAGAAGATATACATACACACATCATATGTATATATGCACATATATAGTCTTGAATAATCAGGTCAAAATGAATACAAACTTCAAGTGACAGTGGTGACTAGACTCTAATTGAAACACGCATGAATAAGGCTCAGTAATGAAACAACGATGTCAAGTGATACTGAGCACCCGTGAACCAATGCAGGTAGGCCAAACGAGGTGCTCATTGTAACATGGGGCAACCAAACATCCATAGTACTACACAACAACGTGTAGTCGCAAACAGAGCATGATTATTTGCGACTACACGTTGTTGTGTAGTACTATGGATGTTTGGTTGCCCCATGTTACAATGAGCACCTCGTTTGGCCTACCTGCATTGGTTCACGGGTGCTCAGTATCACTTGACATCGTTGTTTCATTACTGAGCCTTATTCATGCGTGTTTCAATTAGAGTCTAGTCACCACTGTCACTTGAAGTTTGTATTGATTTTGACCTGATTATTCAAGACTATATATGTGCATATATACATATGATGTGTGTATGTATATCTTCTTGAATTTAAATGCAGTGTTGTCCATTTTGTTGCTGGTCTGGTTGCTTGGCATATTCCTGTATTTCTATGGACTCACCTCTGTTGCACTGTCACTTATTCATTGAGTTACATTCTAATCTAACTGTGACATTTTTCTGGGTTGCATTGAGTACATCCATACTTATGTTTAGTGCTGGTGTACTTGATATCTTTACTAAACTCTAGCCTCAAATATACTTCTGTCTAGTGCTGGTGGACTTTCACTTGGTGGTTCACTTGTTCATCTGGGGTCGTGGCATTCATACTTTACTGTCATGTAAACTTGTTGTCTTCATGTATAGTTGCTGTCTACATTCATGTTGGTTGCCATTGAATTTTTATGTTTTTGCCATTCACTTGTGTACTATATGGAGCTTGTTGTATATATGATATGCTAGCTCGAGTCGCTTCACCATTGAGTGTTTCATTGCGTTCATGTACATTTGGGTCTGGTCTCTATAGCACTGACTCATGTGTTCATTTTGTAGTCTGGTTTCTTTATCCACCCTTTGTTGATTAATATACACTGCCCTGTGTACATCTCCACTACTTCATTTTGTTGCACTGTATATTCCAGTGTGCCTTTGGTCATTTTATTGAACTTGAGTCTGAGCTTGTATGAACTTGTTCATTGTATTGCTCCTTGATTTTCTGGCCTTCACTTGATATCTGCTGCACCATGTAGAGACTTTGCTTGCATATAGTCTTGTTGCCTCTGTTTCATGTTGTATGGCCTGGTCTTATTCTGGACAGTTGTAATTGGGTGCAGTTTTACCCGCACAGTTTCTGGCCACTGTCTTGCATTCACTCGAAATCTTGTTGATACTGGGTTTATACCCCAGTGTTCCTTTGCATATTTGAATTGAGACGCATCATGGTTTTTCTGACCCGCCTCGAACACTTTGCATTTTATTTGTTGTTTGGTGCCTCCTTGAATTTGTGTGGACTGTTTTGACCATTCAATTGTATTCGAATTTGATTTTCGAATTTCACCTGAGTTGAATCCGATCTGGATTTGACCTTGTGACCCTTTATGATTTTCATGGAGCTTTTATGTATCTCCTGCGATAGTGGCGAGGCAGTACACGCGTGCGTGTACTGCAGCCCTATCAGATTTGACAGTTTTAAATTGACGTTTCAATTGTTTAAATTGCTTTGGATTTCTGTTTTGTGGATTAACACTGTTTAGTGTTATATCTGCCGTTATCCGGTTCTCTTATCGAGAAGTTGGGTACACGAGATTTCTGTGACTGTCGTCTATGTGATATTTGATTATTACTGCCTATATGCACTAATAAACTGGTTCGAATTAGACTGACCTGGGTATTATTTTCTTTTGAATGTAATACTCGGGTCAGACCGGAGTATTTCAGGTTGTAGATTTCTTTCTTTGAGTTGCTGTTCGAGATTGAAGACTTTTCACATCTTCAGAAGTTGTCAGTCATTTTGTAGTAGTCGTGTCATTGTATAGAATGATATGTATTCATGTATATTAGTCGATAATGTACTTGTATATATAACTTCTAGAGTCGACAGTTGTAGTTGTATCATATGTATAGTGTCAACTATGTATTAACTGACATCAGTTATATATATCTGAGACTTTTGTTTTTATCTGTGTTCCGCATTTATATTATCTGTGTTATGTTATATCTAATGTCCTAAACTATTATGAACTATCGTAGTTTGTTTTATACTGATAATTGGATATGTCGATGGGAGTAAATAATTAATAGATGAAAAATAAAAAGTATATACCACTCCTATCGAGATAACCAATATTAGTGTAAGGCCAATTACGGATGGTCGCTCCTATCCAGCCTTATTCTTCGTAATAATAGACAGTATTCCTTTTAATACTCTTTGTTATTATGAGCATAGAGGTGGGGCGTTACAGTTTATACGCAGCAACTTGTATTTACGTCGTTTCCTATATACATCGTTTGTGGGTAGATATTTACTTGTAAAGGTTGCAGGTCACATGTATGTTTTATATATATATAGATTGATATTTTGATTGTTAAAAATTTTATATAGAGATTTCTTCTAAATATAAGATATAAATATTTTGATCCTTATCGTATATTGATTTGTTTCCATAGCTATAAAGCTGCTTGATTTTGGTATTGACTTTTAAATACGAAATATATAATGATTTTGGATTTAAATAAGGGTTTTTAAAATTAAACGTTTATATATATATATATATATATTTGTTCACTCCATCATCGTGCTAAAATCTATCCTTGCTTATCGCAGCATACTGACTTATCGTGCCTGATGCGTGTCAATGTCCGTTACATCGTTGTTTCCCGTAGCTGTTTTACATCCTCTCTAGCCTCGAAAGGTGAGCAATCACTCACGATTAACGTTCTTTTATTTATTAAATTTGATTTCAATTGAAACGACAATTGAAATATGCTGCTGTTAGTTAATCACACTGTTATATATGTTATTACCTGTATCAGTTCACCTGTGACATCTGACACCATTATCTGCTATTTATACAATGATAATCCAGTTAGTTGATAAATGATTGATTGTTGATGTTTATATTGGATGTTAAATTGTTAATGTTAAAATGATAAATAGTATGCAATTGAACTTGATATAGGATAGTTAAACGTTGAATTTGATTAGTTAAATGTGTATAATATGACCCCTTTGGATGTAAATAATTTGACACGTAGAAATAGTGTTAACGACACCTTGAACCATTTAAATGTATGTTGTATAAATTGATGTGGGTTGAAATTGAATAATAAATATCAAGTGAAAAACCGTAATGTAATAATCTTTAATCTACATGAAATGATAGTGTAGATTCTAGAATTAATTATATTAATTCGCACAAACAACAATGTGAATTAATACGATTATTTCGGTATTATTTGAATTGATTATTGGATTGATATTGGTTGTTGTTATTGCTTGTTTATTTACTTTGACACCATCCTAGTTATCACACTGTAAGTTCCCTTTGCTATGCTTTGATTTTTGAATTGAATTGGAATCGGGTTGAAATGATAAATACCCAAATTGAACTTTGACCTAGGATAGAGAATTAAATAAAAAAACCGATTGGTCAATACTTTGATTTAAAAATAAAATTAAGATTTTATTTGAATAAATAATCTAGTTTTGAAACGAAGTTGGAAATCGAATTTTAATGAAATTTAAATGTGAATATTTAATAATCTGAAATGAAATATTAATAAAGAAATTGGTGAAAGAATGTTGTTTAATTTAAGAAATGATTGAATTAAGTTTTGAAATTATTTAATAATTTAATGAGATTGAATTATTTAATAATTAAATTAAATTGAATCCTTTGATAGTTAAAATTGAACTTTTAATTAGTGAAATTTAGTTCTTATTTAATTGAGCTTTGAAATTGTAACTAAGTAAATAAGTGAAACTGAATTTCTCTAACAAGAAATAAAATGTGATTTATTGAAATTAATGTAAGACTTAAAATTTAAAGAATTTGGTTTGATGGATTTAATTTAATTAAATTTGTAAGTTTTGATATAATGAAGTTGAATTTAAATAATGGATTTAATGAATTGGAAATTTAATAGAAATTGTTTTGAATGATAAATTTACTTAACGAATATTGAATGAAATCGATAAATGAAGTTAAATTGATTTGAATGGTTAAATTAAATTAATTTAAATGATTTCGAAATGAAACTTATATACGAACTTGAATCAATATTTAAATTGTATGAATAGAAATTGAAATTGGTATTATAAGATTTTGAAATGGTAATTTGAAAGTTTTGAAACGTAAATTATGGAAATCGATTTAGAAAGGAAAATGAAATGTTGATTTACAAATTCTATTTGAAATTGAATTAGATTTGGTTTTGAAATTTATTAATCGACCAATCGGTGTAATAATTTCGAAAGTTATTAAAGAGACCGGAATCGGTTAGGGACATACTCACTGTCTAAACCGAAAACCACTTTAATAACTATACGCGGAGTGTGATCCAGAATGAAGTGGTTGGAATGATGTACGTTATGACTGAAGAAAGAGAACGATAATGGATAGCCTTGACACTTGTGTCAAATTGGAAATGACTAAAATCAGGAGCCGTGTCGGGCCAATGGAGGTCAGCTACCTCAAGCGAACACACTTCTTCGAACTACTCATTACTTGTTGTCGATTGGTGCACCCTTGATTTTGGGAGTGTTGTTTCGCGGTGTTGCGGTCGCTGCGGCGATGCGTTCTCACCAGTCTAGATCAGGCGAACGGTAGTTTCACTACCTTGGGTATTGCCTCATGTGCCTTGTCATACTTGTATCCCTATACGCGACCACTACGATTTGTTTTGTACCTTTAGTATATGGATTGCCCTCTGGTGACTTCCGGTTTTGGGGAAACTACGGTCTTGTATATGCTCTTGGAAATAAAAATGTGTTAAGGGTGGAATGGGCCATGACTTAACACTATTTTGATATTTTATATAACTGATAGGCATTATCTACTTATCGTACACTACTACATAGTAGATAGTTTAACGGATCCTTAAAGGATGGTTATTCCAACATCCTTTGAGTTACTTGTATTTCAATTGCTATTTCACTTGAGTTGGATTTATTAATATAAGAATGTTAATCCTGACTCGAGTGTCTTGTATTTTGCTTTACGCTCGGGTCAGACTGAGTGTACCAGTATTCGAGACTCACCTTTGAAGTTGGAGCTTGCTTGAAGATCCAGCTATCTATTCTGCTTTCAGCATTCATGATTCCAGTGATGTATTCTGATTTGTATCTGATGTATCATATTACTCTTCCGTTTTATCTGATTTAACTCTGATGTAACTTATACATTTATATAGTAGCTTCATGAACTACTATCTCTTTTATTTCCGCTGCATTTATTACTCTGTGTCTGTGATCTGTGATTATTATTTACTGTATATGTTCAGTTTTGCCAAATTTAAATTAACAACGTGGTATTTTGAGCAATTCAATTCCAGCATGAGTGTCTACCTATACACTTATAAATGATGCGAATGGTCCAAAATATCGGGTCGTTACAGTATTATTTTGATTGTTTTGTTTTTCTTATATTTTGTAATTTTATACTTCATTATTTTTATATTTCCGACAGAGAACACATTTCTAACTCTCTTCTTAACTTAGTAAATGATGTTTAATTCAATGGTTTGTTAATATATCAGTTATTTGATTTTCAGTGTTTATAAATTCAAGTGATATTATTTTTTTGTTTACATTATCTCTTAAAAAATGGTGCCTTATATCAATATGTATAGTTCTAGGATGATGAGTTGGATTTTTGGATAGATTGATTGCACTTGTATTATCACAGTATATTGGTGATTTAGTAAAATTTAAACCAAAATCTTTTAATGTTTGTTGCATATAGATAACTTTTGAACACGCTAATGCTACTAAAATATATTATGCTTCCATTGTAGACAGAGATATAGAGTTTTGCTTTTTACAAAACTAGGAAACCAGAGAGTGTCCCAAAAAGCGACAAGTTCCATTTGTACTTTTTCGGTCTGATTTACAACCAGCATAGTCAGCATCACTATATGAAATTAATTCAAAGGTGTCTTATTTTGGGTAAAAGAGTCCTTAGTCTAATGTGTTATTTACATATCTCAAAATTCATTTTACAGATTTTAAGTGAGTTTCTTTAGATCGAGATTGATATCTTGCATAGAGACAAACACTATCCATTATATTATGTCTGCTAGCAGTTATATGGAGTAGTGATCCAATCATTCCTCTAAATAATTTTTAATCTACATCTTTTGAGTTTTCTTCTTTATTTAATTTTTCATTAGTTGCCATGGGAGTTGGTTTACCACTGGTATTTAACATGCCAATTTCTTAACTAAATCTTTAGCATATTTTTCTTGACAAATAAAAATTCCATTATTTAGTTGTTTTATTTGCAATCCAAGAAAATAATTTAGTTCTCCTATATGACTCATTTCAAATTCCTTAGTCATTATTTCTGAAAACTCTTTATTTAATTTATCATTGGTAGATCCAAAAATGATATCATCTAAATATATTTGTATTATTTGAATATCATTTTTATCTCTTTTAATAAAAACTATACTATCTACTTTGCCTATTTCAAAATTTGATTGTAATAGATAGGATTTAAGTCTGTCATACCAAGCTCTTGGAGCCTATTTCGGACCATACAAAGCCTTCTTTAATTTGTAAACATAGTTAGGTAGTTTTTCAACTTCAAAAAGTAGAGGTTGTTCTACATATACATCTTCTTTAATGAAATCATTTAAAAATGCACTTTTAACATCCATTTGATATAACTTAAAATTATTATGATTAGCGAAAGAAAGTAAAATTATTATAGCTTCTAATCTTGCTACGGATGCAAAGGTTTCATCAAAATCTATTCCTTCTTCTTGACAATAACCTTGTGCAACTAATCGAGTTTTATTTCTCACAACTTCTCCTTGTTCATTCATTTTGTTTCTATACACCCATCTAATTCCTATTATGGATTATTCTTAGGTCTTGGGACTAATTCTCATACATCATTTCTAGTAAATTGATTTAATTCCTCTTCCATAGAAAGAATCCATGAATCATCAGTTGATGCTTCCTTTGGATTTTTAGGTTCAATAGTTGAAATAAAAGCAACGTTACTCATTTTATTTAGTTGATTTCTTGTTTTAACAACAAATTCAGTATTTCTAAGTATATTTTTTTATAGGATGATCTTTCAAGTATTTTGTTCTTTTATTTAGATGAGAATTTTCTGAACTATTATTATTTTCGTTTTCGGTAATCTCATTATTACTAATTTCGTTTGGGTTATCAATATTTTCTTCTTCGTCGATATTTTGATTATAAACTTTAAAATTTTCATCAAATGAGACATGTAACGCCTCTTCAATAGTATTAGTTCTAGTATTGAAAAATCTATAAGCTTTACTTCTATTTGAATATCCAATAAAGATTCATTTATCTGATTTAGTATCAAATTTATCCAAATTATCTTTATTATTCGAAATAAAACATATACAACCAAAAACTCTAAAATATGATACTTTAGGCTTTTTATTATAGAATAGTTCATATGGCATTTTCTTAGCTAATGGTCTTATTAAAATTCTATTTAATATATAACATGCAGTAACAACCACTTCAGCCTAAATTTTTTTAGTTAAATTAATATCATTTAGCGTTGTTCTAGTTCACTCTTGAATCATCCTATTTTTACGTTCTACTACTCCATTTGTTGTGGTGTTCTTCGGAATGAAATATTATGAGTTATACCTTTCTTATTATAGAAGTTCTCAAAATTTTCATTTTTGAATTCTCCACCGTGATCACTCCGAACAGTTTTAATTTTACAAGACATTTGATTTTGAACTCATTTAACAAAGATTTTAAACATTTCACAAGCATCACTTTTAAGTTTTAAGAAATTCATCAAGGTAAATCTAGAATAATCATCTATGATTACAAATACATATCTACTGTGATTTATAGATTGTATCTGTGAGGGACCGAAAAGATCTAAGTGAAGAAGTTCAAGGGGTTGAGAGGTAGAAATCACATCTTTTGATTTAAAAGAACTTTTTCTAAGTTTTCCTAATTGACGTGCATCGCATAAATTATTGACTTAAAATTCATTTTGGGAAGACCTCTAACTAGATCATTTTTAGCAATTTTAGATATTAGTTTGAAATTCAAATCACCAAATCTTTTGTGCCAAATCCAAGAATTGCTTAATTCAGCCAAAAGACAGAAATTATCATTTGAGATTTTCATTCTTCATATAGATGTTTTGTTTCCTAATAACTTCAAAGATAATGTTTGACTCATTATCTTCAATGTGAAATTTATCTTTTACGAATTTAATTTTGAAACACTTATCACACAATTGATGAATACTCAACATATTATGTTTTAAATTCCTAACTAACAAAACATTATAAATAATAGGAGTTCTAGAATTACCGACATTGTCGATGTCAATCATATATCCTTTAGAGTTGTCTCCAAAATTTACTAATCCACCATTTGTAACAACCCAAAAAATTTAAGCTATTATAATTAATTAAATGATAAAATAACTTTGTAAAATTATCAAAATTGAGCCACGGGAGTTATACCATTGTATCCGTGGTAATTTTCTGGTCGATTTCCATATATAGAACGTCAGAATCCGAGCTAATATGAATAAGATACGAGTCAAACAAGAAATTGAAAAAGAAAAAATAATAATTATATGAGCTATCCTATTCAATCTCCAAATCCGACGACCACTTCTACCCCTATAAATAAGACCCTAGGCTTAACACTTTTTCTCATTCTAGATTTTCTCTGCTTGGGTTCACCTTTTTAGGAAGGACCCTAAAAAGGAATAATTTTCCAAGGAAAGAATCTTTTTAAATAAAATATTTTAATACCCTCAAGTGGATCTGGGAAGACCTAAAGGGAAGAGCTTAGGACCATAGGTGAGTGATTGTAATTATTTTATATTTCTTTAAGTAATTTAAAATAATAGGGTTTCCAATAGTTGTAGATTCACTATGATTTTTGGAATAACCATTTTAAGTAGTTTATTTACAGTTTTGGAACTTATTTCACTCTATTTCTTTTAGTTATTCTTTTCAGTTAATTTTAGTTTATTTTTGTTAATTATAGCTTTTCCGTTTATTTACAGTTTATTTACAGTATTTTAATTTATTTACTGTTATTTATGCGTTATTTAAATCTTTTTCCTACGTTTTGGATTTTCTTCTATTTTCAGTTTTCTTTTATTTCTCCTTCTTCTTCGCATATGGATTAGAATAGATTAAATGCGAATTTGGATTAAATTATAAGAATACTGAAACAACGGAAGATAAGATGTAAATTGTAAGGACTGTAATAAAAATGGAATTGGACTGAAATTATGATGTAAATATTAGAATTAAACTAAATTAAAGAGATTGGCCTAGTTATAACTTAGAATTATTATTAAAAAGAGTAAAAGATGAAAGAAGCTTATTTTCACACTTAGACCTTAGGTTAAGTAATAAGCATGATTATAACATAGGTTATAATAAGAAAACAGAACATAATGAGGCTTATTTTAAGACTTAGGATAAATTAATAAGCACAGATAGTAAGAATAATAACAAAGGCTTATTTAAAATAATTTATTTAAGTTAATAAGCAAAGATGAAAGTAGGATCCGTACCGATAGCATTTTCCTTATGCTATTTAAGGTAGATAAGTGGTCAATACTTAAAAGAAAAGATCCGTACCAGCAGCATTTCCCTTATGTTGTTTAGGGTAGATAAGTGGTAAATAGTTAAAAGAAAAGATCCGTACCGGCAGCATTTCCCTTAGGACATGCTTATGCTGTTTAGGGTAGATAAGATGCCAATAATTAAAAGACTAAATCATGGGGATTTGGACAAGGGACGCAACTAGATTTTGTTTAACAGGGACCAGTACCAACAACATTCCATATTTTCTATGGACACGGTGTCTCACAATAGCCTGAAGTGAGACGAGGGCACGCTTATGCTGTCTACGGTAAATAAAAGGTCAAAAAAGGGAGCAATAGATAGTGCAAACCGGTGGTGACCGAGCGTGCGGCATCGATTAGGGGAGATAAGTCGCTATTGAGTTCCAAGCGCTTAGTATGTGTGTCTTTCGTAGACACCATTGCATTCTGTGTAGGGAGCTATATAACGTCTAGTCCACAATAAATACTTTGTGCATCTTTTGTAGACATAGTACTTTGTGCGTCTTTCGTAGATGTCGTTACCTTATGTGTAGGGAGTTATATAGCGTCTAGTCCGCAGTAAGGTCTATGGAGTAGCAGGCCGATCAAATGGTAGAATTATGATTTCAGCCTAATTATAGGATTAGGAATTCAGTCTAATCAAAGCAGTTATCAAAGACAAGTGCAAACAATCAAAGTTAATCAATTGTGTTAATTTAGTTAAATCGAATTTATTTCCAGCTTATTCCTTCTTCATATTTCCTTCGTTTCCTTTTATATACTAGAAATATTGTAAAGTCTATTACTTTTACTTTGCTTAATAATTCTAGTAATTACTATCATTCACCAGACTTTTAGTCTGACTCCTCCTCCATTTTCCCCTTCCCCTCATAGGCTAGGAAGAGCAAGGACGATAGATTGAAGAAACTTGGAGACTTCTTTGGCGGAGATTTCTTATGTATTTCTCTTCTTTATTTTTAGTTTTTAGCTTATTCCATGTACTGGCACTTTGTGTGGGATAGTTTGTACTATGATATTTATGAGACTAAGGTTTTGATTTAAGACATATATTGGTATTTTGAGACATATGATGTATTTGGTTCTATAATTCTATATTATGAAGTTTAACTTTTAGCAAATTATTATTTTAATTATTTCCGCTGTTTTTATCTATTTTATCTTGTGAATCTTAGTCTCTGCTAGTTTTAGTTATACCTACAACGCACCACATCTTTTAGTGTGTCCTTTCAGGTATACTAAGGGGTGTGAGGTGTTACACCATCGTTGTAAACTATATCTTTCAAAATCTCCGGATTTCCAGTCATGTGTTTTAAACATCCACTACCCAGTATCCATTTGTCCTCTTTGATCTGTAGAGTTTGATCATCAGGTGATTGTTCATCAAAAGCCATGTAACACATCTGTTCCTACGTGATTTCTTATAATGAGTAGAAGCAAATTTATAAAACAACATTATGATTATTTTGCAAATTAACTTTTCAAAAATAGTGTTAAAAATATTATCAAAAATTTCCATTGAAACTTTTCAAAAATTAGATTATAAATATTTTGAAAACCAATGCTCTGATACCAAATACGATTCAGCAGAATAGGGATCTTAAGTCTAAATTTACACTAGAGGGGGATGAATAGTGTTTAATGGATTATACGAATATTATTCAAATTCTTTAATATTTTACTTGGAATGATGGAATAAACAATCACAGAAACAATCACAAAATCAAAGTACAGACAAAAGCAAATGAAGTAAAAGTAAAAAGGAAAGAACACACCAGGATTTTATACTAGTTCGGAGTTATACTACATCTAGTCCCTCACAATTCCTTATACGAATTTCTTTTTAACTAGTAACTGCAAATACAATCTTGATTTCAAGGCCATGAGACACACCCTCCAAATTCCCAGCTTCTAGGTAGAGCCACTTGATATCCGGGCCACAAGTACACCCACTAGTTTACGAGCTACTAAGCACACCCAATTGATTTAATCAGGTAAAACCACTCCTACTTGGATTTCAGGGATAACAAGTACACTACAGAGTATAAGAGTATGAGTTGATAGAGTTTATAGACTTAAATCTTTGATCTTGATTACAATCGATCCTATAAATTTTGAATGGCACTTGATCTTGAGAGAGATGAGAGAAATCAGAGAGTATATGAAAGTGAGTCAAACTAATAATGATTGAATTTGATTCTGATTGAATTTCGATAGAGTTTCGATAGAAATTGCTTCTGCAATCAAGAGTGTGAAATATGGAGAGAAAAATAAGAAAGTAGTTAATAAAATTCATTTGGAAGACTGGTATAGATAGGGAAACAACGACCATGTCCATTTGCGAAGAGAAACGACGAAAAGTCACTTCCATTCAAATTTGAATTTTAAAAATACGGCTAGTATGTTCACATACTTGCAGAGGATATATCGACATATCCCTTTGTATTTTGAAAAATTATTTTAAAAATATTAAGTTTTGTAAAATATTTTCAAACCTTGTACAAACATTTAAACATAGTTTATACATATTTTAATCATATTAAAACTTAATAAAACTTCATAAAACAATTTTGAAAGATTTAATAAGAATATTTAATATAACGTAAATAATTTATTTAAAATCAATATTGTTATAAATTATGAAAGTATAAGAAATAGTTCATATATATATATATATATATTTAAAAACACTAAAATAATATCTTTACAAGTATAAGAGATTTGAAAATCATTTAGGAAATATTTTGAAAAGATTACTTTAAAAATAGAATATTTGAAAAACAATTTAAAACAAATTTAGAGAAGGTAAGAGAGATTAGGAAAGTGCTATCAAGGGTTAACATAAATTCTATGACTCTATAACTTATCTAGAATATTTTGAAATCTTGAACTCTTCAATACTAATGATTCTTCATTCTTGAACTCTTGGAACTATATATCAGATCATGAATCTATTATTGATATCAACATATTGATACTATACAGTCTTTTTAATCAATACCCGTCTAATATCCTGCACTATATGGTATATATATCTTGATAGAACATTAGTATCTATATTATATATAATTCCCTATAGTTGTTATCATCAAAAGCGATACCTAAGGTACAAACAGAGTAGTGGTAAGGAATCCTCGTCGAATATAAGGAATATTGGTATGAATCTAGGAATGTTTTATTAGACGTGTAAAAGGCGTAAGAAGAACCCATAGTGAAATGGGGATGGTATCAAAGTACACTTCTGCGAATTCTAGAGTATACTCACATGAAAGGTCAATGATAAAGAAAATAAATACTGGAATTTGAGAATACTATCAAGGGATTTTAATTAAAATAAAATAGTAATATAATTGGAGAAGAGGGTAATAAGACTGCAAACACATATAGAGGACGTTGGTTGACTCAGGATTAAAGAGGGTAAGGTAGGTGGTAGGAAAGTTATTTCGACAAGCCAATTTTTAGATGAGTTATTCCAAATGTACGTAGTATATAGTTCTTACCCACTGTAGTGTGGAGATGCCCGGTTTATCCTATAATCGGTTGTAAAATTTGAAGCACTAGATGGGCCTTATTTGTTTGAAGCCAAAAAGATAAGTTAAGCATATGGGTTATAGTAGAATGACATATTAAAAATGTCCATTTTATTTGAGTAAGAAGTGACAGAGCTACAACATCATTAATACTAGTTGATATTGAAGGGCAGTCTCCAACATTTTTTTTCTTTTAGGTTATTTGGGTTCTAAATGTCAGTTGTGTGACAACCCTGAATTTTTGGATATTTGAAATGGAAATATTTAGTTGATTTTAAATATTTGAATGTTAGTTCAACTGGAATTTCAAATATCATTATGAATTTGGCAATTAAATTATTAAATTTAATTATTGAAGTTGGGTAAATATTTAATCTTCAGTTTTGAGCTTGTTAAAAATAATTTGAAGTCTTGTAAAATCTATATTGACAATACTGGAGATAATAGAACTTTTAAAATTGAATTTGAAAATGGTTTTTTCAGTTTTGAATCTATATAGTTTAAATCGATATTTAAAAATAGCATTCCGAGGCACAGTCTCGGATTTTGACGAAACCAGTTCCGTTGGATCTGTAATATTGTATTATTATCGGATTTCAATTTCCGTAGCATTTGGAGTTGTCGTGTGATCGTACGGTAGATAAATGCGTTGAAATTTAAATCGAAAATTTAATATAATAGCCGAGTTCAAAAAGCTATCTTCTCCATATGATTGAGTTAGGACTCAAAACCTTTTCCATTTCGTTTGGAATAGGCGTATAACCTTATGAACGCCTAGTGGCATGCCTCGATAGGAGTTCGAAATTTTGAACTTCGAATTGGAGATGATTTAAATTTGAATTTAAATTTGAAATTAAATATAATATATATATATATATATATATATATATATATTACCTTCAATATACTGTTGATATCATTCAACACTTGTCAACACTTTGAGACCACGTGTTCTTTATGGTATTACACATGTTCGTTTTAATAAAAAAATAGAAGAATACGAACGTAGAAACAAAAAAATTTCTCGGCTCATTTTAAATCTAATAATGGCCGCTACTTTTTAAAATCCTAAACCAAATTCGTAGTTCAAAAAAATCAATGGCCGTAGTAACGAAACTCCAAGATCAAATCCCCTTCAGTTCATTCAAGAACAAATCACGAACCTCCTCTCGAATCGGAAAATCGAAAATTGATTTCGATTTATACTTCAGAGCCACGACTTCCATTTCCTAAATCAAGGCAAGCTCGTGCTCAAGGGCGAGGCCAACGTCGGCACCATAGGAAGTCGCGGAGGAGCGACGATGGTATCGATCGAGGCTGGGAGGAGGGCGCGACTGAGCACGCACGTGGGAGTTTGAGTTTGGCGATGGATTGGGATCGCCGACGTTGGGTGGAGTTCGAGTGCATCAGCACTGGAGGAGGTCGAGGAGTTTATGGTGGCGTTCGATGGAAGTAAGGTTCGCGTGAGGCTGGGTTTGGCAGTTAGGTTAAGAACTGTGAAGAAAACAAGCTGAAATGGAAATGGATTGCAAAATAAAAGGGCAAAGGTGAGATCTTCTCACTCAAATTAAAATAATTGGAATTTCAGTTATTGATTGATTGTTTGGCTGAGATAGTATATATAATAGTATATATATATATATATTGGAGTGATTGATTTCCCGCATTATATAGCGGATGAGACCCTATACGCCGCATAATAGCGGATGATATTATATAAATCTCATATATCGTGATATTCCACCTCGAAGTGGAATTGGTATTTAATTATTATGCTAACATCTGTGGAGGGAAACAGGTTGGAGGGATCCAACTGGATTCCTCACATTGTTGAATTTATTTGTATATGTTGTGATGAGATAATCTGTGAATGATTATATTGGTGTGAATGATTATATTGATTAATGGAATTTATTTGAAGGCTATAGTTTAGCCGAATATATTTTTGGTATCGTAGGATACCAGAAATAAATAAAATTGGATTTTTGGAAATTAAAGTAGAAAATTTGGAGTAAAATTAATTTTAGAAAATTGGATAAATTTAAAGGAAGGAATTTAAAAGTATAAAAGTTGATTTTTGTAATCTTATCAAATCAATTCCAAAATATGGGAAAAAGATTTTAATAAATGGATTTCGAGTGATATTGCCTAAAAGTTGGAGAATTTATTTAAAATTCAGATTTTAAATAGTTTGGAAGAAATAAAGGAATTGGTTTTAAAAGATAATAAATTTAGAAATCAATTTGGAATTTGATTTGGTGTTTGAAAGTGAATATTTGGAAATCGATTTGAAAATTGTATATCAATGGATATTTGGAAATGTAAATTCACAATGGGAATTTATAAAGGAATGGGTTATTTGTTTAAAATAAATATTGGTTTATTTTAAAAAGTGTGGAAAGAAATTACGGATTTGGAATGTAAATTGAAATAAGTCAAGAAGGATTTATTAATTGATTTAAATGGATCATTTTGAAATGGAAAGTGTATTTTCACTGGAAAGCCGAGTATCTTTTCAAAGTAGCTGATAAATATAAATTGAAAGTTTTAAGGATGGTTTCAAAAAGGATACTTTGGAGAAATTATTTTCTTAAGTTGTTTTAAAACTTTAAAGTAAAGATTTATTTGGTTAATTATAGAAGTGATTATTTTAAAAGATCAAATTGAGATTTGATTTAGAAAATGGATATTTAAATAATTATACTCTATCTAATAATTTAATTTTTAAAATTAGTTTGGGCTTAGTTTATATGAGATATTAGTATAATATTTTCATAACTAATATTTTAGATAAAGTGTTTAAAAATAGTTTTTATCTCAAGTGTTTCCAAATATACATATACTTTTGGATAAGTGTTTTAAATTATTTAGACTCGGTGAACCTTCAGTGGAAATAAATAACATTTGGAAATTTATTCCGCAAAAGAAAAGTGATTTTAAATTGGTTTTCAAAGTGTTTAAGTGTAAAAAATATATCTTGCGAAAGATATTTTGAAAATAAATAATTGGGGAAAAATTATTTAAGTCAGATAATTGTTGTGAATATTTTTTGATAGTTAAATAACCAACTATCGGTATAAACAATTTGGGAAATTATTGA
Organism: Allium fistulosum; assembly: GCA_030737815.1. Taxonomy (NCBI): domain Eukaryota; kingdom Viridiplantae; phylum Streptophyta; class Magnoliopsida; order Asparagales; family Amaryllidaceae; genus Allium; species Allium fistulosum. Next base: position 775,089,655 of record CM060906.1, read on the forward strand.
GGCTTGATGATTTGTTGTGAATGTTGTTTGATAGTTAAATAACCAACTATCAATATTGGCCTTTGAAACGGCACTAGAATTTGTTTTAAAAACAAGCGCTCTTTATTTAGTTAAGCCGGGAGAGGACTTTATGTCATAAAACCCATTCTGAATAATGATACAACGAAATGGGATCGCATTTGAAGACGGTGATTGAAGACCGAGTATTTTCAAAAACGAAAGGATTGTCTGTTGAATGTCTCTGCACCGAGTTGCTCCGGTATAGAGATTTTGATTACCCTATGTGATGGGGAGTTCGGACGTGATTAGGGAATATCCGGATTTGTAAGGACTTCTTTGAAGTGCCTTCGGTTCCATTCAGACCCAGGATGAACTTGGATGTATGTCTGACATTACACTTTGAGATATAAAGCTGGTTTCTATCAAAAATATTTATGTTGGTGGCGGAGAATTTATTCTCTTATCTTAACACCCTTCTCTGAGACGTATGAGCTCAGAGGTTATGTAGTTGATTATTACCAGTGATATATTCCCAATTTGGTAATGTGGCATGCTAAGTGTTGCCGATCATTTGTTGATCGAAGCATGGCTTTTGTGAAAAGCGTAGCTTTGTGGATGAGACTTCGTCGGACCTCACAACCCGAATTGGTCGAAACAGGAAGAATGCGGCAAGGTTGTTTAGGGGTAGCGCCCTCAGGGTATGTCCATTTCCTTCTGGGAAAAGGTGGTATCATGGTATGGAGCCTAGATACTTAACTTATGTGGTTGCAGCAAAATTTATTACTTTGTGGTTGTTGGTGTTGAGGATCCTCGGATAAAGGTCGGTAACAACCGGGGATGGCATACTCGTGTGTGGAGTTATCTAGTTACAGCTTCATTGCACCAGAAGTGTAAGGTAACTTGACCTTGTGTTGGTAGAGATTCGGTTAGGTTCTCGGGGCGTCCCTTCAGAGGCGTACCCATGTGGTGTAGGAAGTCCTTAGCCTGATCATTTGTTGGAAATCCAAAGAAACAATACGCGCCCTATACGATTTAGTTGTATAACCTGTCATTTACTTATGGTAGTTTCATTTTCCAAAAGCATAGCGGATTTCTTTTTATTCCTTTGTACAAATAACTATTTTAAGATCTCACACTAGTCCCATGACTGAATCGGAGTTTATTGTTCCCTTTCTAAACTCTGGGTGCCCATAATTTTCCACACGGGTAGTCTAGAGTCAGGTTATCAGCATAATTCTGAATGGATTGCTGTGGAGCTCAAGAGGCGAGCTGGATGGCGAGACGTAACACTTATATTATGTATTATCCGCTATGTATTCTGTTATGAAGGCAGGTTATTATAACTGCCAGTGTTGGTGTTGTAAACTCTGATGATGTATTGTATGAACTGATATAGTTCTTTAGTTTAAAGATTATTCATTTATCTATTATATCTTGTTCTGCTGCGATTGTGAGATTCTGATATTGTTTCTGTTTCTTCTTCTTTCTTTTTCTACCTCTTTCTAACGACCCAATTTTTCGATGCCCGAAAATCGACATCAATACGTCCACTGTATAAAATGCCGAACAATCGAATGCCGGAAAATCGAACCATTAGGGTATAAAAGAAGGAGGTAGAAGAAGAAAATAGAAACAACATCAGAGTCTCACAGTCGCAGCGGAATAAATATAATATATATCAACAGCTTTAAAACACAAAGAAATCTACACTGATTTATACATTACATCATCAGAGTACAACCCAAATCAACAACACAATCAATATCCAAATGCAGGACATTTATATAAACTTGTCCTCATAACTGAATACACAGCGGAATACATATCAAGTACGAAAGTACGTCTCGCCATCCAGCTCGTCTTAGAAGTTTTTGAAATTAAAGAGAAAGGCTCGGCTACGATTTCAAAGAAAAAAATGAGACGCGTGTTTACATGGGTGGACAAGTGTCTAAAAAGGCCAGCTACGTGTTGAATCACAAGCTACAGTTTTGACTGGTCAAAATATACAATTTTAATTTGAATTCAAACGTCTTGAAATTGAGCTAAAAATCTCGATCTCCTATCGAGGCATGCCGCTAGGCGTTTATAATGTTATACCCCTATTACGAACGCACTAGAAAAGGTTTTGAGTTCTAATTCGATCGTATGGAGAAGATAGTTTTTTGGACCCAGTTATTATATTGATTTTTAGATATAGATTTCAACGCGTTTACTTACCGTACGATCTCACGACAAATCCAATGTAACGACCACGACTTTCTCTCCATAGAAAGTCGTATCGCTAATAAGAAAGAAAGGGATAGAAAAGAGAAAAGAAGAGAAAGAAAGAATAACAACACATCAGAATCTCACAGCGGAACGAAACAAAATATAATATATCACATAACTATTACATAGTCTTTACATAATCAGAGTACACAACTTATACATCACAAAATAGACAGTTTATAAAACCTGTCTATTATACAACTCAAACAAACGACTTAGAGAAACCAACACAGCGGAATACTATATATCTACGAATGTTGAAGCCTCCTGCTCCATATCTCCTCCATAGATTCGTCAAAGCTAACCTGAATCCCTTGGCTACTCGTAAAAATTTGAGTACCCACGGTTTAATAAAACAGAAAATAAACACTTGGGTCAGACATGGGTCTGGTGTGAGTAAACGGGTTAAAGTTGTTTAACTTCAAATCCTTTTTGAAAACAAAAGTATCACGTAAGACTTCCCACAAATAAACATGGGTAAGTTTTTACCTTACGCTAACCAAAACATTTGATAGGAAATCCAGTTATATTATAATAGGGTCTAGGGTTTTCAAGTAAAATACAGAAATAGCTGAAATGCTTACATCTCACATTCCAACATAGTTGGGCACAACTAAATCGTACGTCACTTATTGGATTTTGGATTCCATACAATGGCAGGGCTACTGGGGTACCGCCCGTCACAGTACGAGGCCTAGATCACCGTACCGAGGAGTACGCCCACTCCCCTGCAACACAAGGCCGGAACATCCCTTACTGGATAATTCCCGCATAAGAAACCCCGTGGTTGCGGCCAAACAACCACCCACACAGCCGAAATAAAAAGGGACTCTAGACAGGGGAATCTTATACTACTTGGGTGCTACCCTGTAACGACCCAGAATTTTGAACGAATTAAATTGAGAATATTTAATTTATTTTAAATATTTGAACGATGATTTAATTTGAATCCCCGATATAACTTTGAAATTGACGATTAAATTTTAGAATTTAATCTATTGAAACTGGATAAAAAATTGAATCTTCGATTTTAAGCCAAAGAAAAATATTTCGAAAGCTTTTAAAATTCGTGTTGATATTACTGAAGATAACAGAAGCTTCAGAATCCAATTTCGAATTGATTTGATCAGTTTTGAAATTTATATCGTTTAACCGATATTTAAAAATAGTCGTCCGAGGCGCAGTCTCGGAATTCGACGAAACCGGTTCCATTGGGTCCGTAATATTGAATTATTGTCGGATTTCCAATTTCGTATTTTTCGGAGTTGTTTTGTAACCGTACGGTGAGTAAACGTGTTGGATTTTAATTCGAATTCTAAATTATAATTTAAATTTTAAATGTTGAACAACACACGCACGTTCTTCCTTTAACCACGCCAGAGATCAAGGAACGAGACGTGCAAACCCATACCTCGTTCATTTTTAAAATACTTCGCCCCCTCACCTATTCAAAAACCTCAGAACGAAACAAAGGAAAAATTAAATGGCCAAACCCCTTTCTCTTCTAAATAAAATCAACGAACGAGTCATTCTCGTTTACAAATGACAACCGAGTGACTCGCGTTCGATAATGGGGGAGGCGAACACGAGCAGGGACGAGGGATTCGCGATGGGTTCTTTTGGTGAGTTGGTGGATGGACGGAAGCTCGAAGTCGAGCAAGGAAGGCTCGCAAACGTCAGTGAGAGGATCGGGGCACAACTGCTCGATTGAAGTCTCGTTGAATTGAAGTGGTGGGATTTGCGACTAGATTTGGGGATACGCTCGCGATCGAAGGGCTAGGTTGCAGACGCGAGATGCGTAGGTGAAGACGATGATGGCTAGCGATTTGGTTTCGCTGCTTGGAAGTCGGGTTGTGGGTTCGCTAGTAGCAGGCGATGCGGTGGTCGCGAGTGGTGGGATGCGCGATGCTTGGGAAGGCAAGGGTTGGAAGCGTGATAGCAAAGGGATGTCGAGGCGCTCGTTCGATCAAGACAGAGGCTGACGATCACCTAGGGCATGATGGAGATTGCGACTCGTTAACAATAGCACAGTGAGTTGAGCCTCGCAGTATTTATCTTTATTTTTGATTATTCATTTTACTTATCTGAAATTACTAAAGATGAATATATAAGTATACAGAAAGATAGTATAGTGAAGGTAGCAGTTATTGATAATTTTGAAATCTTATATTATGAAGATAAATTTATTTAATAAATGTATTCAATCTATTTTGATTACTGAGAAAATTTATTTAAAAAGGGATTTAGCTTTAAATTTAATTTTAGTTAAATCAACCTATTAAAAAGAAATTGGTTTAAAATAAATCATTCGATAAAATTAAATAATTGGTTTAAAGAAATTGACAGATGATAATCTATTGCCAATTTATTCAAATATTAATAGATTGTATAAATTATTTATACAAGGTTAAAGTCGAGAAAACGAAAGAAGAAATGGAAATGGGATTGCAAAATAAAAGCTAAGGTGAGATTTTCTCACTCAAAATTGAAAAGTGGATTTTACAGTTATTATTGACTGTTTGATTGCTATTGGATGTGCTATTAGATATGATAGGATATATCTATATATATAGCAGTATATACATATTGTCATATGTATATATTGGATTGATTGATTTCCCGCCTCGTATAGCGGATGAGACCCTATTGCGCCGTTAGTAAGAGGATTTATAAAAACCTATATACCGCGATAATTCCGTACTGGAGCGGAATTGGTATTGTGCTAACGTCTTTGGATGCAGGGAAACAGGTTGGAGGGATCCAACTGGACCCCTCACATTGATTGAATTTATCTCTATTGTGATATAAATCTGTGAATGATTATAGTGATGCTATTAATCATATTGATATCTGGAAATTGTTTGAAAGCTAAAATTTAGCTGAATGGATGTTTGATATCATTGGATTCCAAAAATAAACGAAATTGAATTTTTGGAAATCAAAATAGAAATTTCTAAGTGAGTTTAATTTTAGAAATTTAATAAATTCGAAGAAAGGAATTTTGAAGTATAAAAAGTTAATTTTTATAATCTTATCGAATTTATTTCCAGAATAAAGTGAAAATGTTAAATAAATGAATTTCGTATAATAGTGATTTTAAATTGAAGAAATTAATTTAAATTTGGATTTTTAAATAGATTGAAAGAAACGATTGGAATTTATTTTCTTTAAAAAGAATTTATTTAAAAAGGAGATAAGTTGGAAATCCAATTAGAAATTTAATTGGTAAATTAAAATGATTTGGGAAATCAATGTAAAATGAGTTCAATTTAAAGAATCCATTTAAAAAACAGGATATTGAATAATTTGAAGGAAGATAAGGAATTTATTTTAGTAAGGATGAATATAATTAGAAATCAATCTATAATTGATTTAATATTTGGAAAAATGAAATTTTGAGAAATCAGTATGGGAAGTTTATTTAAAGCTGAAAATAAATTTAGAAATCAATATCGAAGTTGATTTGGGGATTGAAGTTTTATATATAGAATTGGAATTTATAAAAATTGTTTATAAACCCAAAGTCACTTATTTTGATAAGTTAAATATAGAAGTTGATAAAGGAAGATTTATAAGTCGAAATTGTTATTAAAAAGAGAAATAGAATTTATAAACGTGCTTATAAATTCGAAATAGATTGAATGTGATAAATTTAATATAGAAGATTAGTTAAGAAGATATATTCACGATTTTGGACAGTGAATATATTGTTAAGTAAAAATGATATAATTTTGGAAAAGTGATATTTGAAATGAAGTAAATCGTTTTAAAAGATGTTTTAAAACGGGTGAACTATCGAAATCATAGATTTCAACATTTATTGTTGAAATAGACGTTTTCGAGAAAATAAGGAGATGATGGACTATAACACTGTTGTTATAGTAAATGATTTCCGAAAGGAAATGTTTTATATAGTATTGGGATTTATATATCTACCTAAATTCCGAATCCCTATACTAGTGATTTCGAGTCATCGTAACGATGTTTTATGCAACATTCGTTTGGACTCAAATAAATGTGTTAAAAGAATATTTTCCTTAAAGGATGAATATATACTTAATTTGATTTAAGTATATCGAATAATTTTCAAGTGTTGAAAATAAATGGATTGTGAATTGCTGACTTATTTTTAAATAAGTATGGAAATGTTTTTCAAAAATGAAATGAAATGTTTTGAGAATTTATCTTCTTAAAGATAAATTGAAATTGAATATTGAAAACGATTTGAAAATCGAATATCAGTAGATATTCAAAAGTATAAATTCAATACAGAATTTATAAAAGGAAGCGAAGTTGTTTAAAAATAAATATTGATTTATTTTTGAAGTGTGGAAAATTGATTTGAAAGTGTTTTCAAATGGTTAAGTGTGGAAATTTTATATCTAATAAAGATATTTTGGAAGATTAAATAATTTGGAAAATTATTTGGAATCTGATGATGTTGCGCATCTTTATTGATAGTTAAATAACCGACTATCAATAATTACCTTGAGTAGGTATTTGTTGTGAATTGAATGAATTTGAATGCCACACTTATTATTGAATAATCGCTCACTATTCGGGTTAGCCGGGAAAGGACCATGGGGTCGTATAACCCATTCCGAATATGTGATACGTCGTTATGAATTGCATTTGAAGACCGGTGTTGAAGACCGGATATTTTTGAAAACGGAAGGATTACCGTCGAGTTACTCTACATCGGCTGATCTCCGATTTAGAGGTTTTATCACCCTTAGTGACGGGAAGTCCTGACGTGATTGAAAATTATCCGGATATGCAAGGGCTTCGTGAGAAGTGCCTTCGGTTCTGTTCGATCCCGGAACAGACTTGTATGGATTGTGTGTCTGACGTTACAATTTGAGATATAAAGCTGATTTCTTTCAAATACATTTCTGTTGGTGGCGGAGAATTTATTCTCTTAGCTTAACACCCTTCTCTGAGACGTACGAGCTCAGAGGTTATGTAGTTGAAATTTATCAGCGATATATCCCAATTTGGTAACGTGGCATACTGAGTGTTGCTGTGAAATGATCAGTGTTTGATCATTTGTGATATGATCATTTGTTTGATCTTATATCTTTGTGATCATAGGTTGATCATTTTGTTTGACCCGAAGCAGGGCTTTTTGAGAAAGCGTAGCTTTGTGGACGAGACTTCATCGAGCCTCACACCCCGGAAATGGTCGAAACAGGAAGAATGCAGCAAGGTTCTAGGGAGTAGCGCCCCTTAGTGTATGTCATTCCTTCTGGATAAAGGTGGTATCATGGTATGGAGCCCAGATACTTAACCTCTGTGGTTGCTGCAAAATTTATTTCTTTGTGGTTGTTGCGAATCGGGGATCCTCGGGAAGATCGGTGACGATCGGGGGATGGCATACGCGTGTCAGTAGTTACCTACTTTTGCAGAGGTAACCCGGCCTTGTGTTGGCAGAGATCTAACCGTAATGTTAGGTTATTTCTCGGGTCGTCTATTCCAGGGACGTACCCATCGTGGATAGGAAGTTCCTTAGCCTGACCATTTGTTGGAAATCCAAAGAAACAATACGTGACTTGTACGGTTTTAGTTGTATTACCTGCTATGGAATGTGGCGGTAACCTGCTATTGAACATAGTAGCTATAGTAGGCATACGATACTGGTCGTATGTTGGCTAAGATTAATATTATACTTTCGAAATGTTTTCTACACTATGCACTAATAATAATATCAAAAAGAATTTGATTTTTGCGTAGTAAACATCTTTGACTATCATAAGAAGAAATCTCCTCCAATTCTGCGTTTGCATTGTGTGTGTGGTGGGAGGTCTTATGGTAGTTTCATTTTCCAAAAGCATTGCGAATTGACTTTAAAATTCTCTGTTGTTTATTTTAAAGAATAACTGTTTTACGATCTCACACCAGTCTTGCTATATTACAGCATGATAGGGGATTCTCGCTTCGCAGTTTGGTGGCGAACGGGAGACTCTTACCCCTACATGTCCCTGAGAGGGATGGGTTGGTTAGGCAGATGCCGTGACAGTCGAGAGGCTGGCCGTAAAAGCAAGTTTGGGGTACCATTGTCAGCCACGGTGGGGCCGGGATGGTTGAAAAGCCTACCGGTTGTGACCGCTTCTTTCGGGATGTGACAAAGTGGTATCAGAGCATATGGTTAAGCGACAACCCTGCTCTGTTGGGTGTTACTCATTAGAGATAGAGTCAGTAGTACTCTAGAATGAGTTGAGTGTAATAATAGATATGAGCGCGTATTTGTTATTGAATATAAAAATTGTTTTGTATTGTGATGATTGGTTTATTGAGTGGTATATGAACCTTCGTCGGCACAGTCTTGCAAAACTGTATCGAAGGGGTTTCTAAACACTCGAATAGAACAGTTCGGCACAATATTGTTTTAAAATGGGGTAAATGAGATAATTTTGCCCAAAACTATTTTTGTATATAAAAGAATTAATTTTCTGTAAATTATTACAGTATATGGTTGCATGGTTGCTAGAAATGATAACATTAAACTATTATCATTGAAATTAAATGAGAAATTGGAATTATAACTCCAAAGTTAAAATAAATTCACATACTAATGAAATTTAAGAATGTAAATTATAAATGTGAATTGTAAATTGAAACGGAATTCCAGAGAAATATTTGGAAATGTTTTGAAAAGAATCTGAAAATTTTGGAGATTTGAAAAGTTTAAAATCTTTTTAATTTGAAAATGAATTTCGAAGGTTTTGAAAAATATTTTGAAGAGATGAAAAGCTCTAAACTCTTTTAGGTCGCTAGAAAATAATCCTGATGATGGTGGCCACATCATTAGAATTCATTTTCGGGTTTCCAAAAGAGAAATTGCTGCCAAATTGTTTTAAATAAAAGTTGTTTGAAAAATTTAGATTTTGTTTTGGAAATTCAAAAGGGTAATTTGAATTGTTTTCAAATGGTTTTGAAAAAGTGGAAACGACTCTGGAATCCTATTTAAAATACTTATGAAATATTAATAAGTTAATAACTTATAGAATATTTGAATTTTGATTAGAATGAAATTCAAAGTGAAAACGAATGAATTAGAGAATGAAGATAAAACTGGAATTGAAACTGAATGTTGAAAACAGATTTGAATTTGTAAGTGGATTAGAATTAGAAATGAATTAGTAATTGAAACTAATCGATAAAATTCAATATTCAGGAGATAAATAGAATCTAAATTGAATTGAATTGAAATGGTAAAGTAAATTCAAATGAAGTTTGAAATGTAAAGATTGAACAAAATTGAATAGGTGTAACTTCAATAGTGAAGTAATGATGATATAAGCAGTTATATTGAAAATTTTGTAATTGAATGTACGAAATGGTTTGAATATATGTAACTAGATATCATGGCTAGTAGGATATACAGGTATAAAGGAATTGGAATTTTGATTTCACAGATAAATTTGAATTTCTCGAAAAAGGTACGTATTTGAGTTTTAATATGAGTTTTTGATGATTTCTCTCTAGCCGCTTGGCTTTTTCTTTTTCTTTTTGAAATCTGAGAGTCCGTAGGGACGTTTTGTAGTCGTACCGTATTAGCCGCGCAAAGGAGACGCTGGCGAAATTTTTCGGAAATTTAGGGCGTTAGAAAATTTTTGAGAAATTTGAAAGTTTAAATTTGAATTTGAATTCGAATTTGAATTTAGAAGTTAAACAATGTTGTTTGGAACTTATAGTTGAAGTTGAAAATATAGTTGGAATGATAACGAATCTTTAGTAGAAAGATTTGTTTTGATGAATTGATAAAACTATTGGATTGTGAAAAATAGTAGACGAGTTAAGGACCATTTTTCCTAACTTGTAATTTCGAGGACGAAATTCTTTTAAGGAGGGAAGTCTGTAACGACCCAGAATTTTGAACGAATTAAATTGAGAATATTTAATTTATTTTAAATATTTGAACGATGATTTAATTTGAATCCCCGATATAACTTTGAAATTGACGATTAAATTTTAGAATTTAATCTATTGAAACTGGATAAAAAATTGAATCTTCGATTTTAAGCCAAAGAAAAATATTTCGGAAGCTTTTAAAATTCGTGTTGATATTACTGAAGATAACAGAAGCTTCAGAATCCAATTTCGAATTGATTTGATCAGTTTTGAAATTTATATCGTTTAACCGATATTTAAAAATAGTCGTCCGAGGCGCAGTCTCGGAATTCGACGAAACCGGTTCCATTGGGTCCGTAATATTGAATTATTGTCGGATTTCCAATTTCGTATTTTTCGGAGTTGTTTTGTAACCGTACGGTGAGTAAACGTGTTGGATTTTAATTCGAATTCTAAATTATAATTTAAATTTTAAATGTTGAACAACACACGCACGTTCTTCCTTTAACCACGCCAGAGATCAAGGAACGAGACGTGCAAACCCATACCTCGTTCATTTTTAAAATACTTCGCCCCCTCACCTATTCAAAAACCTCAGAACGAAACAAAGGAAAAATTAAATGGCCAAACCCCTTTCTCTTCTAAATAAAATCAACGAACGAGTCATTCTCGTTTACAAATGACAACCGAGTGACTCGCGTTCGATAATGGGGGAGGCGAACACGAGCAGGGACGAGGGATTCGCGATGGGTTCTTTTGGTGAGTTGGTGGATGGACGGAAGCTCGAAGTCGAGCAAGGAAGGCTCGCAAACGTCAGTGAGAGGATCGGGGCACAACTGCTCGATTGAAGTCTCGTTGAATTGAAGTGGTGGGATTTGCGACTAGATTTGGGGATACGCTCGCGATCGAAGGGCTAGGTTGCAGACGCGAGATGCGTAGGTGAAGACGATGATGGCTAGCGATTTGGTTTCGCTGCTTGGAAGTCGGGTTGTGGGTTCCCTAGTAGCAGGCGATGCGGTGGTCGCGAGTGGTGGGATGCGCGATGCTTGGGAAGGCAAGGGTTGGAAGCGTGATAGCAAAGGGATGTCGAGGCGCTCGTTCGATCAAGACAGAGGCTGACGATCACCTAGGGCATGATGGCGATTGCGACTCGTTAACAATAGCACAGTGAGTTGAGCCTCGCAGTATTTATCTTTATTTTTGATTATTCATTTTACTTATCTGAAATTACTAAAGATGAATATATAAGTATACAGAAAGATAGTATAGTGAAGGTAGCAGTTATTGATAATTTTGAAATCTTATATTATGAAGATAAATTTATTTAATAAATGTATTCAATCTATTTTGATTACTGAGAAAATTTATTTAAAAAGGGATTTAGCTTTAAATTTAATTTTAGTTAAATCAACCTATTAAAAAGAAATTGGTTTAAAATAAATCATTCGATAAAATTAAATAATTGGTTTAAAGAAATTGACAGATGATAATCTATTGCCAATTTATTCAAATATTAATAGATTGTATAAATTATTTATACAAGGTTAAAGTCGAGAAAACGAAAGAAGAAATGGAAATGGGATTGCAAAATAAAAGCTAAGGTGAGATTTTCTCACTCAAAATTGAAAAGTGGATTTTACAGTTATTATTGACTGTTTGATTGCTATTGGATGTGCTATTAGATATGATAGGATATATATATATATATAGCAGTATATACATATTGGCATATGTATATATTGGATTGATTGATTTCCCGCCTCGTATAGCGGATGAGACCCTATTGCGCAGTTAGTAAGCGGATTTATAAAAACCTATATACCGCGATAATTCCGTACTGGAGCGGAATTGGTATTGTGCTAACGTCTTTGGATGCAGGGAAACAGGTTGGAGGGATCCAACTGGACCCCTCACATTGATTGAATTTATCTCTATTGTGATATAAATCTGTGAATGATTATAGTGATGCTATTAATCATATTGATATATGGAAATTGTTTGAAAGCTAAAATTTAGCTGAATGGATGTTTGATATCATTGGATTCCAAAAATAAACGAAATTGAATTTTTGGAAATCAAAATAGAAATTTCTAAGTGAGTTTAATTTTAGAAATTTAATAAATTCGAAGAAAGGAATTTTAAAGTATAAAAAGTTAATTTTTATAATCTTATCGAATTTATTTCCAGAATAAAGTGAAAATGTTAAATAAATGAATTTCGTATAATAGTGATTTTAAATTGAAGAAATTAATTTAAATTTGGATTTTTAAATAGATTGAAAGAAACGATTGGAATATATTTTCTTTAAAAAGAATTTATTTAAAAAGGAGATAAATTGGAAATCCAATTAGAAATTTAATTGGTAAATTAAAATGATTTGGGAAATCAATGTAAAATGAGTTCAATTTAAAGAATCCATTTAAAAAACAGGATATTGAATAATTTGAAGGAAGATAAGGAATTTATTTTAGTAAGGATGAATATAATTAGAAATCAATCTATAATTGATTTAATATTTGGAAAAATGAAATTTTGAGAAATCAGTATGGGAAGTTTATTTAAAGCTGAAAATAAATTTAGAAATCAATATCGAAGTTGATTTGGGGATTGAAGTTTTATATATAGAATTGGAATTTATAAAAATTGTTTATAAACCCAAAGTCACTTATTTTGATAAGTTAAATATAGAAGTTGATAAAGGAAGATTTATAAGTCGAAATTGTTATTAAAAAGAGAAATAGAATTTATAAACGTGCTTATAAATTCGAAATAGATTGAATGTGATAAATTTAATATAGAAGATTAGTTAAGAAGATATATTCACGATTTTGGACAGTGAATATATTGTTAAGTAAAAATGATATAATTTTGGAAAAGTGATATTTGAAATGAAGTAAATCGTTTTAAAAGATGTTTTAAAACGGGTGAACTATCGAAATCATAGATTTCAACATTTATTGTTGAAATAGACGTTTTCGAGAAAATAAGGAGATGATGGACTATAACACTGTTGTTATAGTAAATGATTTCCGAAAGGAAATGTTTTATATAGTATTGGGATTTATATATCTACCTAAATTCCGAATCCCTATACTAGTGATTTCGAGTCATCGTAACGATGTTTTATGCAACATTCGTTTGGACTCAAATAAATGTGTTAAAAGAATATTTTCCTTAAAGGATGAATATATACTTAATTTGATTTAAGTATATCGAATAATTTTCAAGTGTTGAAAATAAATGGATTGTGAATTGCTGACTTATTTTTAAATAAGTATGGAAATGTTTTTCAAAAATGAAATGAAATGTTTTGAGAATTTATCTTCTTAAAGATAAATTGAAATTGAATATTGAAAACGATTTGAAAATCGAATATCAGTAGATATTCAAAAGTATAAATTCAATACGGAATTTATAAAAGGAAGCGAAGTTGTTTAAAAATAAATATTGATTTATTTTTGAAGTGTGGAAAATTGATTTGAAAGTGTTTTCAAACGGTTAAGTGTGGAAATTTTATATCTAATAAAGATATTTTGGAAGATTAAATAATTTGGAAAATTATTTGGAATCTGATGATGTTGCGCATCTTTATTGATAGTTAAATAACCGACTATCAATAATTACCTTGAGTAGGTATTTGTTGTGAATTGAATGAATTTGAATGCCACACTTATTATTGAATAATCGCTCACTATTCGGGTTAGCCGGGAAAGGACCATGGGGTCGTATAACCCATTCCGAATATGTGATACGTCGTTATGAATTGCATTTGAAGACCGGTGTTGAAGACCGGATATTTTTGAAAACGGAAGGATTACCGTCGAGTTACTCTACATCGGCTGATCTCCGATTTAGAGGTTTTATCACCCTTAGTGACGGGAAGTCCTGACGTGATTGAAAATTATCCGGATATGCAAGGGCTTCGTGAGAAGTGCCTTCGGTTCTGTTCGATCCCGGAACAGACTTGTATGGATTGTGTGTCTGACGTTACAATTTGAGATATAAAGCTGATTTCTTTCAAATACATTTCTGTTGGTGGCGGAGAATTTATTATCTTAGCTTAACACCCTTCTCTGAGACGTACGAGCTCAGAGGTTATGTAGTTGAAATTTATCAGCGATATATCCCAATTTGGTAACGTGGCATACTGAGTGTTGCTGTGAAATGATCAGTGTTTGATCATTTGTGATATGATCATTTGTTTGATCTTATATCTTTGTGATCATAGGTTGATCATTTTGTTTGACCCGAAGCAGGGCTTTTTGAGAAAGCGTAGCTTTGTGGACGAGACTTCATCGAGCCTCACACCCCGGAAATGGTCGAAACAGGAAGAATGCAGCAAGGTTCTAGGGAGTAGCGCCCCTTAGTGTATGTCATTCCTTCTGGATAAAGGTGGTATCATGGTATGGAGCCCAGATACTTAACCTCTGTGGTTGCTGCAAAATTTATTTCTTTGTGGTTGTTGCGAATCGGGGATCCTCGGGAAGATCGGTGACGATCGGGGGATGGCATACGCGTGTCAGTAGTTACCTACTTTTGCAGAGGTAACCCGGCCTTGTGTTGGCAGAGATCTAACCGTAATGTTAGGTTATTTCTCGGGTCGTCTATTCCAGGGACGTACCCATCGTGGATAGGAAGTTCCTTAGCCTGACCATTTGTTGGAAATCCAAAGAAACAATACGTGACTTGTACGGTTTTAGTTGTATTACCTGCTATGGAATGTGGCGGTAACCTGCTATTGAACATAGTAGCTATAGTAGGCATACGATACTGGTCGTATGTTGGCTAAGATTAATATTATACTTTCGAAATGTTTTCTACACTATGCACTAATAATAATATCAAAAAGAATTTGATTTTTGCGTAGTAAACATCTTTGACTATCATAAGAAGAAATCTCCTCCAATTCTGCGTTTGCATTGTGTGTGTGGTGGGAGGTCTTATGGTAGTTTCATTTTCCAAAAGCATTGCGAATTGACTTTAAAATTCTCTGTTGTTTATTTTAAAGAATAACTGTTTTACGATCTCACACCAGTCACCATGACTGACTCGGAGTTTATTGTTTCCCTTCTAAACTCTGGGTGCCCACCAATTTCCACACGGGCAGCCTAGAGTTATATTATCAGGATATTCTGGATATTCTGGAGCTTGGAGATAAGCTGGAGTTCGAGACGTAGTATTTGTATCTGATATTATTTTATTCCGCTGTGTATTCTGTATGAGGACGAGTTTATATAACTGTCCATTGTTGTATATTGACTCTGATGATTGATGTATGTATAAAATGATATAGTTCTTTGTTTTAAAAGACTAGTAATTATCTATTGTATATTGTTCCGCTGCGATATGTGAGATTCTGATATTGTCTCTGTTCTGTGTTTCTATTGATGTCGTTCAGATGTTTTCTGTTGTTCTTCTTTCTTTCTTCTCTTTTTCTTCTATCTCCTTCTTCTTCTACTTTTTCTACTTCTTAAAACCCTCACTCTTGGAGTTTCCGGCACTCGATTGCTCGGCAGTCGATAAAGTGAGTATCGATGTTGAATTGTCGAAAGTCGAAAATTTCGGGATGTGACATACCCACTAACCTTGCTGCACCTCCCCTGTTTTAGCCATTCCCAGTTGATGAGGCTTGAGGCTACGATTACCTTTAATCAGAACACATCACTTAGAATGCTCATCGTCCACCTGACGATGTGCTGAAAGCATTCAATCCATACAAGTTCGTTCCGGGTTCGAACGAAACCGAAGGCATTATCTCGTTACACTCGTTTTGGAATCACCCTCAGAGTTAACGACAATAACCCTTGCACTCTAAATCTTCATCTTCACTTGAGATTCACGATCTATCGTTAATTTGGATCGATGTGGTATTCGGGTCTCCAGACCTGGAAATCCGGTATACGGAAACCCGATCCCGGTCTCATCGAAATCCAAAACGTATCTTTTAAGGCCAAGTTGTTTAAAGGTTTAAACAATTCAATTCAATTTAATACTTGAATTCACATAGCATTAACATAGATAAATATCACACATTTATCACAGATATATCATAGTATATCATCCAATAGATATCAACCAAATCAGACATTCTACTCAACCATCATTCATAAGCAACCATTTATTAATCTCTATTATAATCAATTTAATCAATTTAAATTAAATTAATTACTTAAGAATTAATTCCTAACCTTGCTTAATCAATCATTAATTAATTACAAACCTTTATTTAATTAATTATTCATTAAATATTAATCATCCTTGATTAATTATTCATTAATTACATAAAGTAATTATTCTTTAATTAATTTCACAAATTAATTATTCTTAACCATTAACAGTAATTAACCTTTAATTACTCTTATTAATTGCATTAATTAATAATCCTCAATTAATTACTTCCATTAATAAATTAACTATAATTAATTATATTGACCCTTAATTAATTACATTAATAAATTAAACATTAATTAATCACCTTAATTAATCATATACAGTAATTATCATCCTATAATTACTTTCCTTAATTAATTAACTTCTTAATTAATTACTTTAATCCTTTAATTAATTACCAAATAATTTATCCTTAATTAATTTTATAAAGTAATTATACTTCAATTACTTCTCATTAAGTAATTCCCTTTAATTAATTACATCCTGTAATTTATTTATTAATTACTTACTCTAAGTAATTACACTTATCAATCTTATTAAGTATTTATACTTAATTTCTTTATCAAGTGATTATCTTTAATTAATTTACAAATTAAATAACTTAAATTAATCACATTCATTTTACTAATTACACTTGAGTAATTCATCCCTTAATTACCTTTAAACAAATTAATTAATCTTTAATTACAGATTAATTATTCTTTTAATCATTAATTAATAAACCTTAATTATCAATTAATAAAACTTAATAACAGTTTAATTAATCCTTAATTACTATTTGATTAATCCTTATTTAATCTTTAATTACAAATTAATCACCCCTTAATTAATAATTAATAAAACCTAATTATTAATTAATAAACTTAATTACAAATTAAGTACATCTTAATTACCAATTAATTAACCTTTAATTACAAATTAATTAATCTTTAATTACTAAATTAATAAATCTCTAATCATTAATTAATTAGTTTCTAATCACTTAATTAATTATCCTTAATTACAATTAATTAATCTTTAATTAATTATAACCCTCAATTAATTAATCCTTAATCATCATTAATTAAATTAATTAATTATACTTAATTTCCCTAATTAACTTAATTAATTTCAAGATAATAAAACTTTAAATTATCTTAAAATAAAACATTATCTTATTTATGCCTTAATTATCATTAAAACATCTTATCTTAATAACTAACTTTTCTTAATTAAATCATTAATTAAAGTTTAAAAGAAATAATCATTTAACTTGATAAATTAAAGTTAATAAAACATATCTTCCTTTAAATGTTTAAAATAAATTTAACCTAATTTAGTAAAGCTTAAAATAAAGTTTCAAGGATTCATAAACAATGTTAAAGGAAACAATTATTATTTATAAAATATAATTTATATAAGAAAGTTTTTAGATTAAATTTATTCTTAAATTTCAAAAACCTTATTTTAAAATTTTATAAAACTTGGTTTAAAAGCTACTTCGGGTCGAACACAAAAATTACTTGGGTCAAACCCGAGTTTCCCTTCCTCATCCCATTTTTAAAACTTATATTTATTTATAAGCTTAAAACCTGGAAATAAATTTACTGGAACTACCCGAGTTCCCTCCCGAGTCATCCCCTACAAAACTCGGTCTCCCCTTCGAGTCGAACACGAGAAACAACGCTTCTCTCCCGATCCAATACTTCTTCCCCAAATCCATAGACGTGCACACGTGCACGTGCACCAACCCACGGCAACTCTCCGACCATCCCTGCCGCCTTCGACACGTCGACGATCGTCACGAAAAACATCTCCGATTATCAATCCACAAGCGTAAGCTCCTGATCGAAATCGAGCATTCCAAACGAGCCTAGAACCTAACTATTCGCCAGAAACGCCTCGACCCCAACGTCCCCGACCACCAGAGTCGCTGGAACTCCGGCCACACGTCCCCCGATCATCCACGCTGCTCTTCCCCAAGGTCCGGTGAAGCTCGATACACCAGAGATGATATAGTGATCCAGTTTTTAGACTCGACCCATTTAGGGTTTAAAACTTAAATCATCCAATTCCTGACACCACAGTCCATGATCACCACTTCCATCATTTTTGCTAAACAACCCGATCATCATCCTTGCTTCTGACAAAACCCCGAGACCTCCTTACCCAAAGATCGCCAGAAAATGGTTAAAATACACTTTCTGTTCAACTTCGAACTGCACCCTCTATATATAACTAAAAATTGAGATTTAAGTTTTAAAAATCCTATTTCTCAAAGATGAATCAGATTATACACTTAAATTAATAAATCATTTCACTCAATTTTAACCCAAATCTAAACTTCCACTGTTATTTTTCATTTTCCAGAGAGTTTCAAACTCAATTTATATAATTTAAAATTTTAAAACTTAATTATGTTCAAACAAACAACATTTGTTTGAATACTTCAGCCTAACAAAGATACATGAAGATAATTTTAGTTTTGTTCAATATTTAGCCTGTTAGAAAGTAAACAGAGTTGATCACAATCATACATACCAATATATACATTCATATAGACATGTATTCAGATTTTAACAAGCATGCATACATAATTTTAAACATGCATCACTAGATTCATCTTAATACTACATATATATATCAAATTAAAACTGATTTATGTTTTAATTTTACTCACAGGAAAATAACAGAGAGCATGAACATCAATATGCACAAATATTTTATAACAAACTCTTATATAAACAACCATTCACATCCAATCATTCAAGTAAGCACTGCATATCATGTTACTGTAACATTTATCAGGCATATCAAGACATAGTAACAGATTTAAAAACTGTTTTTAAAGTTAGGTTTACTCACCTTTTTCAAAAAGCAGAGAGCTGGTTATTTTTGAAACAGGGAATTTGAATTGCAGAGAACTGAAAACTGAGTTGAAGCCTTTGAATTGCCTTGACTTTGATTCCTTTTTTTTTTCAATTGATGCAGGTTGAAACTCATTTGCTGTTGATTGTTTTGCTAATCCAGGTTGCATTTGAATTTTGCAAGCTTTGATTAATTTGCTTTGAAAATGAGTTACAAGTTTGGTCTTTGATTTGGAAAATGGATTACATATTTGCTTTTGAGAAGAGAAATGAATTAATTACAGGGTTGATCTTTTGATTGAGAAATGAAGTATCGATTTGTTTAAAATTGAAGAAGGTTTTACAGGAAATGATTTCTTTCAGGTTGTAGAGTAGAATAGGTTGAGTTTTTCTTTGAGTTTAGAATTAAGAAGATAGAAAAAGATGGGAAAGAGGAGATATAGGTTTATATAATGTAAATTAGAATTTATTTAAAATTAAATAAAAATGAAAACAAATCATGCCACTTGTCTTTCACCCTATCTAATTATCTAACACATGTTATCAAGTAAATTTATATGCTAACACATGTATTCATTTATCTTTTTATGTATTTTTAAATTGATTAAAGAAAACTTTTATATAAATTTCCTAATGAATTAATACATTTCTAATTTATAAATGCTTTTCTAAACCTTATATAAATACAATTTTTAAAAGAAAATAGAATAAAAACCAATTATACTTAAATAAAATCATATATAGTATATTTAATCCAATTTTAAATGATAATTCAAAAGCTTTTGTATTTATTCCTATTAAATAAATACTTTTTCAAATTTCTATAAATAATTTCTCTAAAGAGAATAATATATAAAACAAATCTTATTTCTAAATAAAAACTTTTATTCATCTATCTTAAATCCAAATTATATTATTATATATTTTTTATTTTAAGTTATATATTCTTTAAATCCAATTCCAAGGTCAATCTTAAAAATCTAAATTTAAAATCAATTCAAATAAATATATATATTAAATTTAAACAAACACATTATTAATTGTAAATAATTATCCTATTTAAAATAAATTTAAATACACATATATAAACATTTAGACATCACTTATTAAATTTGTAATAATACTATTTAAAATCTATTTATAACTATATTTAAAAATAACTTATTATTAAATTGTTTGAAAATAACAATTTTACCGATTTTAAATAATTAATTTTAAAAGATTATCACATTTTAAATTCCCTGAAATTCCGGGATATCACATTCCTCCCCCCTTAAAAGAATTTCGTCCTCGAAATTTTAAAACAAAAGATAATCCAAAAATTTTATTTTATTTCAAAAATTTTCAAACAATTTTAGTATACCTATCAGCCAACACAAACAAACAACCAATTTCATCCAAACAACCAATTCAATCAAACAATCAATATTAGTTATCCGAACACAGATCCGGATAAGCTTCCTAAATTTCCACGAGTTCCCCAGGTATAGACACTGGAATACTCGCTCTACTGAATCCAAACAACCAATACTAAGTTACAGAGCTCCTACTCATCTAGATTTATAAAACTAAACAGGATATCAGACCACAGACAAGATCAACTCAACTATCAAATTCTTCAGAACTGCTGGTTCCAAAACCAGAGATAGATCAAACACGTACTCCCTCAGATATACGTGAAACACATCGAATTCCAGTCATCCAAACTGACAATTCAACCAAGTAGACCAAACTCTTATCCAAATCAGAACACATAAAAGATCCAAAACAACTCGGAGCTGACTTCCTAGACTTACCCAATTTTATAGTTCCCTTATTCCAGAGAAAACTTCAATAACAACGAAGTCTCCAACTTCGAACTTCAAATTCATCCGTCTCTCCATAGAATTCTTCTGATGATCCTGGCTGCCTAAATCCTTTCTGATCAGCTCAACCTTCACTGATGCTTTTTGAAACAAATTGGATCAAAAACAACTCAACAAAATGATCCTTCAAGATCTTTCAAAATCCAGAGCACAACTCTACTCCACCAACATCAGTAGACTACAACTTACTTCTCCTATCTGGAAAAGACAAAACAGATGCACTTACCACTCTGACCTTCAGATCCAGAAGAATTTCCTGTAGAAACTCTTAATCCAAACACTGCAACTCCCAGTTGCTTCCACTCTAGAACAGCTGCCATCTTGCTTCCGCTGCACCACTCTGATCTAGAGCAGATAAGAATGCCGTCGATGAACTCGAGCACAAACTAGACAACACTTCCTGGAAAATATAGTTCATCAAATCCAAAAGAAAAACTCAGAAGTTCCATCAAATACTGAGCTGCTTCACCCAATCCTTTCTCTAGGAGACATCCTTCTACTAAGCTGAACCACCGGTATCAATCCTGAAATCAAGTTGATAAGGAACTCAATCTCAAATGCAGACAAACTTCTGACTTCCCTGAAGACATCCAGAAAATCTCTGATAACCCAAGAGAACACTCAACTATCGCAAGTCACTTTTGCGATCCACCCAGCCTAAATCCCAAAGAAACTGCTCTCTCTTTACCAATCAAAACAGCTTATGCTTGACTAACCAATCCATCGAAGAAATGGATCCACTCTACGGCTTCTGAACTCCACCTCCAGAAAAACTGCTCAGCCAGAAAACTTTCTACCAATGCAAAGAATACTCCGAGCTGCAACGCTGCCACAGATGCCAAAGACTTCTTAACCAAAGCTCTTCGAGAAACTCGGACTCCAAACTAAACAGAAAAGACCCTGTTGAACTCAGCCACAACACCGAAGCAGACACACTTCCTTAGACTTGCTCCAAAGAAAACATCTTCGGGAACATCCATCATCAGTGCGTCTCATCACACAACTACTTCTTCCTGAGGTTGCCAAGATACCATCACTTGCTTCAGCTCATCCGACAGATCCAAACTCTCGAAAATCTGCTCATACGAGCGTGATCAAACTTGCACTTCAAAGATGGACTCCGAACCTTAACAGGTTTCCTCAGAGATCAATGAAATCCTCACACCATATCAAAGCTCACTCGAGACGGTATATGGTCTACAGTCTCGACAGATACATTTCCAACCTCAACATTCCAGACACCAACCCTTGGTAGTCGTGTTACACACACCACCACCTTATCTACCTTTATATCTTATATTGGAAAACTCGAACAGGTAACCCAATCAATTAGGTAGAATATATATATATATATAGTTATATAAAAATTACAAATACGCTCTCTCAAGATAGACACCATTCCAGAGCCTAGGTATTCACTCAACCTAATGCTCTGATACCACTGTAACGACCACGACTTTCTGTCCATAGAAAGTCGTATCGCTAATAAGAAAGAAAGGGATAGAAAAGAGAAAAGAAGAGAAAGAAAGAATAACAACACATCAGAATCTCACAGCGGAACGAAACAAAATATAATATATCACATAACTATTACATAGTCTTTACATAATCAGAGTACACAACTTATACATCACAAAATAGACAGTTTATAAAACCTGTCTATTATACAACTCAAACAAACGACTTAGAGAAACCAACACAGCGGAATACTATATATCTACGAATGCTGAAGCCTCCTGCTCCATATCTCCTCCATAGATTCGTCAAAGCTAACCTGAATCCCTTGGCTACTCGTAAAAATTTGAGTACCCACGGTTTAATAAAACAGAAAATAAACACTTGGGTCAGACATGGGTCTGGTGTGAGTAAACGGGTTAAAGTTGTTTAACTTCAAATCCTTTTTGAAAACAAAAGTATCACGTAAGACTTCCCACAAATAAACATGGGTAAGTTTTTACCTTACGCTAACCAAAACATTTGATAGGAAATCCAGTTATATTATAATAGGGTCTAGGGTTTTCAAGTAAAATACAGAAATAGCTGAAATGCTTACATCTCACATTCCAACATAGTTGGGCACAACTAAATCGTACGTCACTTATTGGATTTTGGATTCCATACAATGGCAGGGCTACTGGGGTACCGCCCGTCACAGTACGAGGCCTAGATCACCGTACCGAGGAGTACGCCCACTCCCCTGCAACACAAGGCCGGAACATCCCTTACTGGATAATTCCCGCATAAGAAACCCCGTGGTTGCGGCCAAACAACCACCCACACAGCCGAAATAAAAAGGGACTCTAGACAGGGGAATCTTATACTACTTGGGTGCTACCCACTAACCTTGCTGCACCTCCCCTGTTTTAGCCATTCCCAGTTGATGAGGCTTGAGGCTACGATTACCTTTAATCAGAACACATCACTTAGAATGCTCATCGTCCACCTGACGATGTGCTGAAAGCATTCAATCCATACAAGTTCGTTCCGGGTTCGAACGAAACCGAAGGCATTATCTCGTTACACTCGTTTTGGAATCACCCTCAGAGTTAACGACAATAACCCTTGCACTCTAAATCTTCATCTTCACTTGAGATTCACGATCTATCGTTAATTTGGATCGATGTGGTATTCGGGTCTCCAGACCTGGAAATCCGGTATACGGAAACCCGATCCCGGTCTCATCGAAATCCAAAACGTATCTTTTAAGGCCAAGTTGTTTAAAGGTTTAAACAATTCAATTCAATTTAATACTTGAATTCACATAGCATTAACATAGATAAATATCACACATTTATCACAGATATATCATAGTATATCATCCAATAGATATCAACCAAATCAGACATTCTACTCAACCATCATTCATAAGCAACCATTTATTAATCTCTATTATAATCAATTTAATCAATTTAAATTAAATTAATTACTTAAGAATTAATTCCTAACCTTGCTTAATCAATCATTAATTAATTACAAACCTTTATTTAATTAATTATTCATTAAATATTAATCATCCTTGATTAATTATTCATTAATTACATAAAGTAATTATTCTTTAATTAATTTCACAAATTAATTATTCTTAACCATTAACAGTAATTAACCTTTAATTACTCTTATTAATTGCATTAATTAATAATCCTCAATTAATTACTTCCATTAATAAATTAACTATAATTAATTATATTGACCATTAATTAATTACATTAATAAATTAAACATTAATTAATCACCTTAATTAATCATATACAGTAATTATCATCCTATAATTACTTTCCTTAATTAATTAACTTCTTAATTAATTACTTTAATCCTTTAATTAATTACCAAATAATTTATCCTTAATTACTTTTATAAAGTAATTATACTTCAATTACTTCTCATTAAGTAATTCCCTTTAATTAATTACATCCTGTAATTTATTTATTAATTACTTACTCTAAGTAATTACACTTATCAATCTTATTAAGTATTTATACTTAATTTCTTTATCAAGTGATTATCTTTAATTAATTTACAAATTAATTAACTTAAATTAATCACATTCATTTTACTAATTACACTTGAGTAATTCATCCCTTAATTACCTTTAAACAAATTAATTAATCTTTAATTACAGATTAATTATTCTTTTAATCATTAATTAATAAACCTTAATTATCAATTAATAAAACTTAATAACAGTTTAATTAATCCTTAATTACTATTTGATTAATCCTTATTTAATCTTTAATTACAAATTAATCACCCCTTAATTAATAATTAATAAAACCTAATTATTAATTAATAAACTTAATTACAAATTAAGTACATCTTAATTACCAATTAATTAACCTCTAATTACAAATTAATTAATCTTTAATTACTAAATTAATAAATCTCTAATCATTAATTAATTAGTTTCTAATCACTTAATTAATTATCCTTAATTACAATTAATTAATCTTTAATTAATTATAACCCTCAATTAATTAATCCTTAATCATCATTAATTAAATTAATTAATTATACTTAATTTCCCTAATTAACTTAATTAATTTCAAGATAATAAAACTTTAAATTATCTTAAAATAAAACATTATCTTATTTATGCCTTAATTATCAT
The DNA here is from genome assembly GCA_030737815.1 of Allium fistulosum. NCBI lineage: Eukaryota > Viridiplantae > Streptophyta > Magnoliopsida > Asparagales > Amaryllidaceae > Allium > Allium fistulosum. The sequence goes on from CM060906.1 coordinate 775,114,761, forward strand.
TAAAACATCTTATCTTAATAACTAACTTTTCTTAATTAAATCATTAATTAAAGTTTAAAAGAAATAATCATTTAACTTGATAAATTAAAGTTAATAAAACATATCTTCCTTTAAATGTTTAAAATAAATTTAACCTAATTTAGTAAAGCTTAAAATAAAGTTTCAAGGATTCATAAACAATGTTAAAGGAAACAATTATTATTTATAAAATATAATTTATATAAGAAAGTTTTTAGATTAAATTTATTCTTAAATTTCAAAAACCTTATTTTAAAATTTTATAAAACTTGGTTTAAAAGCTACTTCGGGTCGAACACAAAAATTACTTGGGTCAAACCCGAGTTTCCCTTCCTCTTCCCATTTTTAAAACTTATATTTATTTATAAGCTTAAAACCTGGAAATAAATTTACTGGAACTACCCGAGTTCCCTCCCGAGTCATCCCCTACAAAACTCGGTCTCCCCTTCGAGTCGAACACGAGAAACAACGCTTCTCTCCCGATCCAATACTTCTTCCCCAAATCCACAGACGTGCACACGTGCACGTGCACCAACCCACGGCAACTCTCCGACCATCCCTGCCGCATTCGACACGTCGACGATCGTCATGAAAAACATCTCCGATTATCAATCCACAAGCGTAAGCTCCTGATCGAAATCGAGCATTCCAAACGAGCCTGGAACCTAACTATTCGCCAGAAACGCCTCGACCCCAACGTCCCCGACCACCAGAGTCGCTGGAACTCCGGCCACACGTCCCCCGATCATCCACGCTGCTCTTCCCCAAGGTCCGGTGAAGCTCGATTCACCAGAGATGATATAGTGATCCAGTTTTTAGACTCGACCCATTTAGGGTTTAAAACTTAAATCATCCAATTCCTGACACCACAGTCCATGATCACCACTTCCATCATTTTTGCTAAACAACCCGATCATCATCCTTGCTTCTGACAAAACCCCGAGACCTCCTTACCCAAAGATCGCCAGAAAATGGTTAAAATACACTTTCTGTTCAACTTCGAACTGCACCCTCTATATATAACTAAAAATTGAGATTTAAGTTTTAAAAATCCTATTTCTCAAAGATGAATCAGATTATACACTTAAATTAATAAATCATTTCACTCAATTTTAACCCAAATCTAAACTTCCACTGTTATTTTTCATTTTCCAGAGAGTTTCAAACTCAATTTATATAATTTAAAATTTTAAAACTTAATTATGTTCAAACAAACAACATTTGTTTGAATACTTCAGCCTAACAAAGATACATGAAGATAATTTTAGTTTTGTTCAATATTTAGCCTGTTAGAAAGTAAACAGAGTTGATCACAATCATACATACCAATATATACATTCATATAGACATGTATTCAGATTTTAACAAGCATGCATACATAATTTTAAACATGCATCACTAGATTCATCTCAATACTACATATATATATATCAAATTAAAACTGATTTATGTTTTAATTTTTGTGACGCCCCACCTCTATACCCACGCTAGCCAAGAACACTACGGTGTAGTGCTGTCAACTAGCACGGAGAATAAGGCTGTTGAGGAGCGACCATCCATGTAATCGCTTTGTGCGAGCACCGATATGTCAGATAGAATAACATGCATTTCATCTTTTAGAGGAAATCCGACATACCGTTACAAACTCAAAGCTACTACACAGTGGCTATAATAGTTTAGGACAATAAATATAAAAATAACACAGATAACATAAATGCGGAATACAGATGGAACGAAAAGTCTCATATATACAATAAGTGATATCAGTTACAATACATTTGACACAATACAAATGATACAACTACAACTGTCGACTCAAGAAGTTATATATACAAGTACATTATCGACTAATATACATGAATACATCATCATCTTAAAACAGACACACTGACTACTACAACAAGACGAAGACCACTTCAAATGATATAAAAAGTCTTCATAGCTCTAGCAGCAACCCAAAGCTAAAAATCTACAACCTGTAAATACTCGGTCTGACCCGAGTATTACATTCAAAAGAAAATAATACTCGGATCAGTCTAGTTCAAAATCAGTTATTAGAGCATAGAAGCAATAATAATCAATCTCAATATAGAAGACAGTCACAGAAATCTCGTATATCCAACTCTCGATACGAGAATTGGATAACGGCAGAAATAACACTAAACAGTGTTAATCCACAAAACAGAAATCCAAAGCAGTTTAAGCAATTGAAATGTCAATTTAAAAATATCAATGCTAATTGGCTGCAGTACACGCTAACGTGTACTGCCTCGCCAATACAGCCTACGAATTACGCAACAGGTCGATGAATTAAGAATAAAAGAGATATCGATTAAAATCTGTAAATTCGGTGTGGCTGCAGTGCACGCACGCGTGCACTGCCTCGCCACAACAAAATATAAAGTCACCACAATTCCGAGTATTAATAGTAATTAATACGTCGAAGAAATCAAAATATCTAACCCATATTGGTCAGAAAGTAAACAGACTCAAAAGATATCACAAGAGATACGAGTGAAGCCACAGCATAAGCTTCAACTTATCTATAACGAATGCAATTGCTTGTATGCAATGCAGACAGGAACCGAAATGTCCAGATGAACTAAGAAGTGAGATCTTCAGCAAGGAAATAAACGAAACAGTGCATCAATGTGAATGTGCACAGCTACAACATGAATAATGAAGACTGAATATACACCCAGGGAGAATACAGAGCTCATCAAAGTACACATGTACAACACAGTGAGAACAGATGCAAGTGAAGCCATATATAAATGTCAATACAGAACAGAGAACATCAAGGCCAAGATTAAAATGTCAAAGCACAGAGCAATGCACTAACATAAACATATACAAATGGTCAAGTAAACTGGTAGCAATGCAACAACAATGTCACACTCACAGAAAAGACGCAGATCAGCCTCCATAGAAGATAAGGTCATCAGTGAAGCAAAATGACAAGAAAAATGCAAATGATACAAGGCATCAATGCAATGTATCAGATTCGAGAACAAGAACAGTGGACAGAGCATACATATGAGGTAATCAGGCCTGACTGGTAGGTTCAGACATGAACCCTAACTCAATGTCAAACTAAACTACCCAGGAAGTCAACACACATAACTTAAATGAACTAGATCCTGTATTGAACAAGTGGAGATGGCCACTGCATCAATGAATAGAGAAAATATCTTCGAGTGGTACAAGACTTAACCAGACAAGGCAACTGAGTTCAAGTGTATGGTACAACAGGAACTCAATGCAATGCAACTACACAATGACCAGACCAGAATAGTGCGACAACAGTACGAGCTCCACCAAGACAAGTGGAAACCCAGAGTGACCATGCATACTGCAGGTCAGGGTAGCTTGAAGGTATAATCACACATGTATGAAATTAACTTATAGGAATATAAACCAACAATGTACATAGTGGCCAATCTATCCAACCCAGATTTTGATGCATTTACATGAAGACAGTGCTGAAGTCAGGTAATGGTAAAGTCAAAGCCATATGTGAACACTGCAAGTGCGGACATATGAACACAGTGAAACATACATAGTCAAAATGACCCTATAAACATGTGTAACCTCAAACCATAAGGTGATACAGAATCGAGCAGTGAGGCGAATCAACACTAACATAAACATGCGCCTGTATACCAAGTACAAACTGCATAGGGGCAGCAGACTACACATGAATCAGACCACATAATGCAATCAAATCTGTATGCAACATGCCCAGCTGACGTTACATAAGTATATAATTAAAGGAATAAGGTTGAACGTACTACCAAAGATATAGAATAGTATGGCAAACGTCGATCATAAGCAACATCGAAGAATCAAGTCGAAGCTAAAGGCAACTACAACTAAATAAACAGACGAATTCGACTGCAAATCACACCGTGACAAGCAACACATTATACCAATCGAAGAAGGCAGAAAGCATTAAATTGGGCTAAATGTGAGTGATAATAAATCACTCGAGTTCACAGCAGTGATAGCCGAGAAACAATCAACAAGATTGAACGGAATCGAACAAGTCGAGAAACCTGAACCATCACAATTCAAAGACCATATACGAATGAAAACGAGGGGTTCAAACCCAAATTAAGCGAACCATCAATTACTAAATCACTTAAATCCCAAGTCACGAAAATCAAACATACGAACGAATTCAAGATACTCATGTAACAGTTCGAATTAGATGTGAGTTTAACTCACCTTGCTTCGAAGCGGCGACGAGAACGACTTCCTGGGAGCGGCCAAGCATCACAGAGAAGCTTCTTCTACGAGCGAGCACGAAGAGCAGAACTTCGATCGAGACAGGCGACATCGAAAATCATCCAATCGAAACCATCGCATGCTTCGACATACAAAGCCCGAAGATCAGAGCGAACGAAAGCCCTAGCAAGCATCGAAAGAACGAACAAGACAAAAAGCCCTAATCTTTCCAGATCGAACGAGAGAAGTTTTTCTCAGCCGCCATTATTTCACAAGCAAAAGAAAATTGAATCGGGTTGTATGCAATTGAATGAAAAAGGGGAAAGGATAAGGGTTGTTTGGGGTGTTGAGTGAAATCACGGTTTCAAAACAAAAGATCATGGACCGAGATTATTGTTTAAACCCAAACGACACTTCACAAATTTCTAAAGCTCGTTTAACATTTGTTTTAAAAAAAGAAATATTCCAAATAGCGATTAACACAATTTTTATCCCTGAATATCAATTTGATTAAAATGCCAGAAGCTATTCGTTCCCAGATTAAATCGTCAAGAGACGATAAGAAAATGGGTACGGAATGCCGGGTTGTTACAGACTCCCCTTCTTAAAGAAATTGCGTCCTCGCAATCCTAAGGGATAAGTGGGAAAGAGGTAACAACCATAAGGACATAACAACGTCGAATGCATAAGCAAAGAAAATGCCAACAGGGAAGCATTAGAATTATGGAAGTATCGGATATAGAACCAAAAAGGTTCGACTGCTTCAAGTCAAAAGGATCAACATCGTGTGGATAAAGGAATCAAAATCAGACGACTATCAAAGAGCAAGAATCAATCGAGTTCCAGCATTTAAAGGAAAAGGAATCAGAGCAGAAATCACGTACTGCACGAATTGAATGTGAGTAAATCAAATTACTCACCTGAATCGTCAGAGAAAAGACGAAGCTCAAATCTCAAAATCGCAAATATTCAATCATCAAAAATGATAATCGAATTTCACGAATATCTAATTATCAAAAAACGAAAATCAGAAACATAAACATTCGATTAATCAAATCGAAAAATATTTAATTATCTCAAACGATAATCAAATTTCACAAATATCTGATTATCAAAAACGATAATCAGAAACACAAATATTCGATTAATCAAATCGAAAAATATTTTAATTATCTTAAATGATAATCAAATTTCACAAATATCTGATTATCAAAAACGATAATCAGAAATCACAAAGATTCGATTATCAAATCGAAAAATATTTAATTATCTTAAATGATAATCAAATTTCACAATTATCTGATTATCAAAAACGATAATCAGAAACACAAACATTCGATTAATCAAATCGAAAAATATTTAATTATCTTAAATGATAATCAAATTTCACAAATATCTGATTATCAAAAACGATAATCAGAAACACAAATATTCGATTAATCAAATCGAAAAATATTTTAATTATCTTAAATGATAATCAAATTTCACAAATATCTGATTATCAAAAACGATAATCAGAAATCACAAAGATTCGATTATCAAATCGAAAAATATTTAATTATCTCAAATGATAATTAAATTTCACAAATATCTGATTATCAAAAACGATAATCAGAAACACAAATATTCGATTATCAAATCGAAAAATATTTAATTATCTTAAACGATAATCAAATTTCACAAATATCTGATTATCAAAAACGATAATCAGAAATCACAAAGATTCGATTATCAAATCGAAAAATATTTAATTATCTCAAATGATAATTAAATTTCACAAATATCTGATTATCAAAAACGATAATCAGAAACACAAATATTCGATTATCAAATCGAAAAATATTTAATTATCTTAAACGATAATCAAATTTCACAAATATCTGATTATCAAAAACGATAATCAGAAACACAAAGATTCGATTATCAAATCGAAAAATATTTAATTATCTCAGACGATAATTAAATTGGAAAATATTTAATTATCACAAAGGATAATCAAATTTCACAAATATCTGATTATCAAAAACGATAATCAGAAACCACAAATATTCGGTTATCAAATCGAAAAATATTTAATTATCTCAGACGATAATTAAATTGGAAAATATTTAATTATCACAAAGGATAATCAAATTTCACAAATATCTGATTATCAAAAACGATAATCAGAAACACAAACATCTAATTATCAAAAAAACGATAATCAGAAGTCATAAATATTCAATTAACGAGTCCGGAATTAACCGAAGTAGTAAAAGTATGGTTTCATAGTCCGTACTTTTGCTAAATCGTTTAAATCTCTTTATCGTTTCCTTGAAAGTGCAGGATTGTGTGTTTTAAAAATAACATTTCACATTCTCAAACGGACAAGTCCGGAATTAAGCGAATCAGTAAAAGAAAGGGGTCATAGTCCTCGATTTTTCTGAAATGTTTAAATCGCTTCCTCGTTCTTTTGAAAATGTAAGCTGTAAAAATTTGAAAACAATTTTAATTTATATTTTTGAAACAACTTTTAAAAATAAAGAATTTTGAAAACGCGTGATTAAATTAGCAATATCAGTGTTGCGGGAGAACCGCTTGTAAATCCATTTCAAAATTGACGGTTACCGAAGTTAACACGTCAAAGTCTCATTAAAATAACTGGCATCAAAATATAATGCCAAATGAATTTTCATTCATCAAAAATTGTCACAAGAATCTTCTCAAAGATAGAAAGGGATATCATACCCTAAACTTGTATTCATAACAAGTTAATAACACATAAATTCACCAATACACAAAAATTGACAAAACTTGTCAATAGAAATCACGAAAATTGGTGAAGCACAAATTCTAGAAATCATCACAAGAAATCCAGAAAACACATGAAGGGGGGGGGGAGGCCTAGCATAAAAATGGGAGTATGAAGACTCCAAAACACCGGTATCACATGAACGAGACGCTATCTCTTGGTGGCTAACCAATAAAGTTTCACACAGGAATGGTCCGAAGACCGTAGGGCGCTACCCTACAACAAAGCGGGGTCTAGTCTCCCTCGCAGACAAAGAGACATCGCATAATCGCTAGTCTAAATCATAAAAAGAAAAGGGGAAAGGCCTATCACAAAAATGGGAGTATGAAAACTCACCGACCGGTATCACATGACGAGACGCTATCTCATGGAAGCCATCCATTAAATTTTCACACAGGAATGGCCCGAAGACCGTAGGGCGCTACCCTACAACAAAGCGGGGTTTAGTCTCCCTCGCAGACAAAGAGACATCGCACAGTTGCTAGTCTAAATCATAAAAATCACACAAAGAGTATCCAGACAACCCTCAAAGCCCAAGAGATATGTGTGAGACGAAATCACACCGATGAGGCCTAGTCTAACCGTGCAATATGTGTGAGACGAAATCACACACTGGTGTCTAGACAATCCTCAAAGCCCAAGAGATATGTGTGAGACGAAATCACACCGATGAGGTCCAGTCTAAATCATAAAAATGATCGTCATGATCATAAAGAAGTGTCAACCACACCAAGCTAGTAAATATATGAGTTTAGCTTCATGTCCCATAACCACTTGCTTAACTTAAATATTTACGAACAAGCTGTAAATCTTCACTAGGAAATTGTCACGAAAAGGGTTCAATCGAACAAGTCCAGGAGTTAACCGACGAAGTAAACGCAAGCGTTTCATACCACTTGTTTTACTAGGCCGTTTAATTCAATTTCTCATACGAGTGAAATAAAGGCTTGTATATATTAATAGATTGGAAAATGGTTCAAGAAAAAAAAAACTTCGTAGTAAAATAGTTTTGAAATTGTTTGGAAAAAGGGATTTTAATATTTACTACTAGTATAGAAAACCTTTATATTTTTAAAGTGACAAATCACAAAAATGATTGTAGAAACAATCAATCACAAGAATTCACATACGAAGATGTGAATGGAATCCAGAGAAATCGATACTGAATCCATCAGAAAGTATGTTCACAAAAATCCCGAAGAAAATGTCATCAAAGTTGCTAATAAATGATAGCAACAAATCGGGGAAATGATCAAGAATCGATTAAATTAGGAAACCAAGTCAGTTCACTAAAATTTCACATTCGAAGACGTGAATAAAATCCAAAGAATTCGATTCCAAATTCATCAATGTAGGAATACCCAAAAATTCCAGAGATAGAAGTTATCAAAATCGACAAAGGTGATAACAACTAATTAGAAAAGAAGAATCGATTATCAACTGGAAAAACAAAGCAAATCGAGCAGAAATGCATAAATGACTTCAACAAAAGTAAGAATCAAGTCAATGTCGAAGTCAACAATTAATAGCCGCCGTCGAGTACAAAATGAATCAATCATCATTATCAAAGAAACCAACGGCAAACAAAATCAGAGTCTTGAAAATCAAGAAATTAGCAATTTCCCAAAAACAGAGTGACTGAAGTCGAAGGGAAATCCAGATTAGGAAAACACAAAAATAAGCGTTAGGAATTCATACCTAACAGTCAAAAATAATCATATGTAAAGATGAGAGATAAAACATCGACAAATAGTTGTAACACATGTTCCATCTAAGTTATGTTTTATAATTGTCCTAAACCCCAGGCTCTGATACCAAGCTGTGACGCCCCACCTCTATACCCACGCTAGCCAAGAACACTACGGTGTAGTGCTGTCAACTAGCACGGAGAATAAGGCTGTTGAGGAGCGACCATCCATGTAATCGCTTTGTGCGAGCACCGATATGTCAGATAGAATAACATGCATTTCATCTTTTAGAGGAAATCCGACATACCGTTACAAACTCAAAGCTACTACACAGTGGCTATAATAGTTTAGGACAATAAATATAAAAATAACACAGATAACATAAATGCGGAATACAGATGGAACGAAAAGTCTCATATATACAATAAGTGATATCAGTTACAATACATTTGACACAATACAAATGATACAACTACAACTGTCGACTCAAGAAGTTATATATACAAGTACATTATCGACTAATATACATGAATACATCATCATCTTAAAACAGACACACTGACTACTACAACAAGACGAAGACCACTTCAAATGATATAAAAAGTCTTCATAGCTCTAGCAGCAACCCAAAGCTAAAAATCTACAACCTGTAAATACTCGGTCTGACCCGAGTATTACATTCAAAAGAAAATAATACTCGGATCAGTCTAGTTCAAAATCAGTTATTAGAGCATAGAAGCAATAATAATCAATCTCAATATAGAAGACAGTCACAGAAATCTCGTATATCCAACTCTCGATACGAGAATTGGATAACGGCAGAAATAACACTAAACAGTGTTAATCCACAAAACAGAAATCCAAAGCAGTTTAAGCAATTGAAATGTCAATTTAAAAATATCAATGCTAATTGGCTGCAGTACACGCTAACGTGTACTGCCTCGCCAATACAGCCTACGAATTACGCAACAGGTCGATGAATTAAGAATAAAAGAGATATCGATTAAAATCTGTAAATTCGGTGTGGCTGCAGTGCACGCACGCGTGCACTGCCTCGCCACAACAAAATATAAAGTCACCACAATTCCGAGTATTAATAGTAATTAATACGTCGAAGAAATCAAAATATCTAACCCATATTGGTCAGAAAGTAAACAGACTCAAAAGATATCACAAGAGATACGAGTGAAGCCACAGCATAAGCTTCAACTTATCTATAACGAATGCAATTGCTTGTATGCAATGCAGACAGGAACCGAAATGTCCAGATGAACTAAGAAGTGAGATCTTCAGCAAGGAAATAAACGAAACAGTGCATCAATGTGAATGTGCACAGCTACAACATGAATAATGAAGACTGAATATACACCCAGGGAGAATACAGAGCTCATCAAAGTACACATGTACAACACAGTGAGAACAGATGCAAGTGAAGCCATATATAAATGTCAATACAGAACAGAGAACATCAAGGCCAAGATTAAAATGTCAAAGCACAGAGCAATGCACTAACATAAACATATACAAATGGTCAAGTAAACTGGTAGCAATGCAACAACAATGTCACACTCACAGAAAAGACGCAGATCAGCCTCCATAGAAGATAAGGTCATCAGTGAAGCAAAATGACAAGAAAAATGCAAATGATACAAGGCATCAATGCAATGTATCAGATTCGAGAACAAGAACAGTGGACAGAGCATACATATGAGGTAATCAGGCCTGACTGGTAGGTTCAGACATGAACCCTAACTCAATGTCAAACTAAACTACCCAGGAAGTCAACACACATAACTTAAATGAACTAGATCCTGTATTGAACAAGTGGAGATGGCCACTGCATCAATGAATAGAGAAAATATCTTCGAGTGGTACAAGACTTAACCAGACAAGGCAACTGAGTTCAAGTGTATGGTACAACAGGAACTCAATGCAATGCAACTACACAATGACCAGACCAGAATAGTGCGACAACAGTACGAGCTCCACCAAGACAAGTGGAAACCCAGAGTGACCATGCATACTGCAGGTCAGGGTAGCTTGAAGGTATAATCACACATGTATGAAATTAACTTATAGGAATATAAACCAACAATGTACATAGTGGCCAATCTATCTAACCCAGATTTTGATGCATTTACATGAAGACAGTGCTGAAGTCAGGTAATGGTAAAGTCAAAGCCATATGTGAACACTGCAAGTGCGGACATATGAACACAGTGAAACATACATAGTCAAAATGACCCTATAAACATGTGTAACCTCAAACCATAAGGTGATACAGAATCGAGCAGTGAGGCGAATCAACACTAACATAAACATGCGCCTGTATACCAAGTACAAACTGCATAGGGGCAGCAGACTACACATGAATCAGACCACATAATGCAATCAAATCTGTATGCAACATGCCCAGCTGACGTTACATAAGTATATAATTAAAGGAATAAGGTTGAACGTACTACCAAAGATATAGAATAGTATGGCAAACGTCGATCATAAGCAACATCGAAGAATCAAGTCGAAGCTAAAGGCAACTACAACTAAATAAACAGACGAATTCGACTGCAAATCACACCGTGACAAGCAACACATTATACCAATCGAAGAAGGCAGAAAGCATTAAATTGGGCTAAATGTGAGTGATAAGAAATCACTCGAGTTCACAGCAGTGATAGCCGAGAAACAATCAACAAGATTGAACGGAATCGAACAAGTCGAGAAACCTGAACCATCACAATTCAAAGACCATATACGAATGAAAACGAGGGGTTCAAACCCAAATTAAGCGAACCATCAATTACTAAATCACTTAAATCCCAAGTCACGAAAATCAAACATACGAACGAATTCAAGATACTCATGTAACAGTTCGAATTAGATGTGAGTTTAACTCACCTTGCTTCGAAGCGGCGACGAGAACGACTTCCTGGGAGCGGCCAAGCATCACAGAGAAGCTTCTTCTACGAGCGAGCACGAAGAGCAGAACTTCGATCGAGACAGGCGACATCGAAAATCATCCAATCGAAACCATCGCATGCTTCGACATACAAAGCCCGAAGATCAGAGCGAACGAAAGCCCTAGCAAGCATCGAAAGAATGAACAAGACAAAAAGCCCTAATCTTTCCAGATCGAACGAGAGAAGTTTTTCTCAGCCGCCATTATTTCACAAGCAAAAGAAAATTGAATCGGGTTGTATGCAATTGAATGAAAAAGGGGAAAGGATAAGGGTTGTTTGGGGTGTTGAGTGAAATCACGGTTTCAAAACAAAAGATCATGGACCGAGATTATTGTTTAAACCCAAACGACACTTCACAAATTTCTAAAGCTCGTTTAACATTTGTTTTAAAAAAAGAAATATTCCAAATAGCGATTAACACAATTTTTATCCCTGAATATCAATTTGATTAAAATGCCAGAAGCTATTCGTTCCCAGATTAAATCGTCAAGAGACGATAAGAAAATGGGTACGGAATGCCGGGTTGTTACAATTTTACTCACAGGAAAATAACAGAGAGCATGAACATCAATATGCACAAATATTTTATAACAAACTCTTATATAAACAACCATTCACATCCAATCATTCAAGTAAGCACTGCATATCATGTTACTGTAACATTTATCAGGCATATCAAGACATAGTAATAGATTTAAAAACTGTTTTTAAAGTTAGGTTTACTCACCTTTTTCAAAAAGCAGAGAGCTGGTTATTTTTGAAACAGGGAATTTGAATTGCAGAGAACTGAAAACTGAGTTGAAGCCTTTGAATTGCCTTGACTTTGATTCCTTTTTTTTTCAATTGATGCAGGTTGAAACTCATTTGCTGTTGATTGTTTTGCTAATCCAGGTTGCATTTGAATTTTGCAAGCTTTGATTAATTTGCTTTGAAAATGAGTTACAAGTTTGGTCTTTGATTTGGAAAATGGATTACATATTTGCTTTTGAGAAGAGAAATGAATTAATTACAGGGTTGATCTTTTGATTGAGAAATGAAGTATCGATTTGTTTAAAATTGAAGAAGGTTTTACAGGAAATGATTTCTTTCAGGTTGTAGAGTAGAATAGGTTGAGTTTTTCTTTGAGTTTAGAATTAAGAAGATAGAAAAAGATGGGAAAGAGGAGATATAGGTTTATATAATGTAAATTAGAATTTATTTAAAATTAAATAAAAATGAAAACAAATCATGCCACTTGTCTTTCACCCTATCTAATTATCTAACACATGTTATCAAGTAAATTTATATGCTAACACATGTATTCATTTATCTTTTTATGTATTTTTAAATTGATTAAAGAAAACTTTTATATAAATTTCCTAATGAATTAATACATTTCTAATTTATAAATGCTTTTCTAAACCTTATATAAATACAATTTTTAAAAGAAAATAGAATAAAAGCCAATTATACTTAAATAAAATCATATATAGTATATTTAATCCAATTTTAAATGATAATTCAAAAGCTTTTGTATTTATTCCTATTAAATAAATACTTTTTCAAATTTCTATAAATAATTTCTCTAAAGAGAATAATATATAAAACAAATCTTATTTCTAAATAAAAACTTTTATTCATCTATCTTAAATCCAAATTATATTATTATATATTTTTTATTTTAAGATATATATTCTTTAAATCCAATTCCAAGGTCAATCTTAAAAATCTAAATTTAAAATCAATTCAAATAAATATATATATTAAATTTAAACAAACACATTATTAATTGTAAATAATTATCCTATTTAAAATAAATTTAAATACACATATATAAACATTTAGACATCACTTATTAAATTTGTAATAATACTATTTAAAATCTATTTATAACTATATTTAAAAATAACTTATTATTAAATTGTTTGAAAATAACAATTTTACCGATTTTAAATAATTAATTTTAAAAGATTATCACATTTTAAATTCCCTGAAATTCCGGGATATCACATCCAAACACTACGAAATTTGAAATCCGATAATAATAAAATATTATGGATCCAATGGAATTGGTTTCGTCGAATTCCGAGACTGTGCCTCGGAAGGCTATTTTTAAATATCGATTTAAACGATATATTTTCAAAACTGAACAAAACACTTTCAATTTCAATTTTAAAAGTTCCATTACCTTCAATATTATTAATATAAATTTTATAAGCCATTGAAATATTTTTAACAAGCTTTAAAATTCCAGATTTCATATTTTACCCAATTTCCAATAATTAAATTCAATAACTAAATCATCCAATAAATATTGATATTTGAAATTCAAGTTAAAAATTAACCTTTTAATATTTAAAATCAATTAAATATTCTAATTTCAAAATCCCAAAATTCCGAGTCGTTACATTCCTCCCCACTTAAAAGAATTTCGTCCCCGAAATTACTAGTTAAGAGGAATGCTCCAACCCGTATGCTATTTTCCCCAATCAAATAGTTTCAAACAACTTTCAAAACAATCTTTTATTAATGACACACTATCCCTCTTACTAACTTCCAAAACTCATCCATAGGTTCCAAACAAAATTATTTACTAAACCATTTAAATTATAATTTAAAATCAAATTTAAATTATAATTTGAATGGTTTAGTAACTAATTTTATTTGGAACCTATGGATGAGTTTAGGAAGTTAGTAAGAGGGATAGTGTGTCGTTAATAAAAGATTGTTTTGAAAGTTGTTTGAAACTATTTGGTTGGGGAAAATAGCATACGGGTTGGAGCATTCCTCTTAACTAGTAATTTCGGGGACGAAATTCTTTTATGGGGAAGGAATGTACCGACCCGGAATTTTGGGCTTTTGAAATTAAAATATTTAATTGATTTTAAATATTTAAAAGGTTAATTTTTAACTTGAATTTCAAATATCAATATTTAATGGATGATTTAGTTATTGAATTTAATTATTGGAAATTGGGTCAAATATGAAATCTGGAATTTTAAAGCTTGTTAAAAATATTTCAATGGCTTATAAAATTTATATTAATAATACTGAAGGTAATGGAACTTTTAGAATTGAAATTGAAAGTGTTTTGTTCAGTTTTGAAAATATATCGTTTAAATCGATATTTAAAAATAGCCTTCCGAGGCACAATCTCGGAATTCGACGAAACTAGTTCCATTGGATCTGTAATATTGTATTATTATCGGATTTCAAATTTCGTAGTGTTTGGAGTTGTCGTGTGTTCGTACGGTAAGTAAACGCGTTGAAATCTATATCGAAAAATCAATATAATAACTGGGTCCAAAAAGCTATCTTCTCTATACGATCGAATTAGAACTCGAAACCTTTTCCAGTGCGTTCGTAATAGGGGTATAAATTATGAACGCCAAGCGGCACGCCTCGATAGGAGATCGAGATTTTTAGCTCGATTTCAAGACGTTTGAATTCAAATTTAAATTAAAATTGTATATTTTGACCAGTCAAAACTGGAGCTTGTGATTCAACACGTAGCTGGCCTTTTCAGACACTTGTCCACCCATGTAAACACGCGTCTCATTTTTTTTCTTTGAAATCATAGCCGAGCTTTTCTCTTTAAGTTCAAAAACTTCAATATATATATATAAATATATGGCCGAGCTTTGATTTTCCATCTCCAGTTATTCCATCCTCATTCGAAATCAAATTCACAGCTCCCTTTGCTTCAACCCCTCATGAACGAATCTGAATCGAAATCGTGGGAACTAATTCGTGGCACATTCGTTCTTCAATTCGATCGCGGATTTTCGATTCGCGAGCCAAGAAGGACTGCGACGACGAACTTGAGCGAAGGCAGACCAATTCGGTAGGAGGGACTAGTGGCAAGAGCGACGTCAGGTCGATGCTCGATCGTGAGTGGATCGCGGTGACGCTTGGGACAGGGAGGCGAGCACGTGGCGATCAATGGCGCGTTCGTCGGTGTGGATCGTTGCAGGCAGCGAGTCAGCAAGGTCCAAAATCGTGAAACCAGTCGAAATTGGAAAGGATTGCAAAAAAAATTAAAAGGTGAGTTAATCTCACTCTTTCAGAATACCATAAAATTTAATTAGTTAAATTTAAATTATTGGTTAATCGTTTGAATTGATGATGTGATATTATATATAGTAGTATATATATATTGGAGTGATTAATTTGCCGCATTATATAGCGGATGAGACCCTATGCGCCGCATAATAGCGGATGATATGAATATGACCCCATATACCACGATATTCCACCTTGAAGTGGAATTGGTATTTTAAATTATTGTGCTAACATCTGTGGATGCAAGGAAACAGGTTGGAGGGATCCAACTAGATTCCTCAAATTTATTTAGATTGTTTAAATAATTCTGTGATATGATTATTTGTTAATCCGTGATATCAGTGGATATTTGGAAGTATAAATTCACGGTGGGAATTTATAAAGGAATGGGTAATTTGTTTTAAAAATAAATAGTGGTTTATTTTTAAAGGTGTGAAAGAAAAGCGTATTTCTCTAAAAAGCCAAGTACATTTTCAAAGCGGATTTTTAAGTATAAGTTAAAAGTTTTAAAGTTGTTTAAAAAGAATGTTTTTGAGAAATTATTATTTAAGTTGTTTAAAATTTTAAAGGTAAATATTTATTAAATTAGTTATAGTAGTAATTATTTTGAAAGGTTAATTGGTATTATGATTTAAAAAGATAACTATTAATATTTATGTTTTATAAAGTAGTATTATTTTAAATATAGTTTGGCTAAAATTTTATTTGGAAAACTTGTATATAATTCAATAACCTTTATTTTTAAATCTGTTTTGGCTTAAGTTTTACATGAAAAATTATTATTAAATTTCATAACTGGTATTTTAAATAAAGTGTTTTAAATAGTTTTTATTCAAAGTATTTTAAAGCATATATATTTTTAGATAAAGTGATTTAATTATTTTAAAATCTAAAGCATTTAGTCTTGGTGATTTTCAGTGGAATTATACAATATTTGGGATTTATTCCGCCAGAGGAAAGTGATTTGAAAACTGTTTTCAAAAGGGTTGAAGTGTAGAAAAATTAATATCTTGCGAAGATATTTTAAAATAAATAAATAGTTTGGAAAATTATTTAAATCTGATGGTTTTTTGTGGATGTTATTTGATAGTTAAATAACCGACTATCAATATTGGCCAATGCGTTGATCGTTTCGAAGAGACCGGGATCGGGATTAATTTCCCGAAAACCACTTCGATCCGGTTTGAACGTTTTCGTGAGGAAGAAAAGAGCATGGAGTCTAAGATGGAGCGGGGAAGTGCAAGGGCTAATCGCTACTAATCCTGAGGGTGATTCCAAAATGGATGTAGTAGGAGTAGTGCCTTCGGTTCCGTTCGAACCCGGAACGGACTTGTATGGACGAATGTTATCAGAACATCGTCAGGAGGACAATGAGCATTCTAAGTGAATGTGTGCTAAAAAGGTAACACTTAACCTCGAGCCTCATCAACCGGGAATAGCTAAAAGAGGGGAGGTGAACGCAAGGTTAAGTGGCTATGTAACAACCCGCATATTTATCGATTTTATATTTAAAAGTTTTATTTAAATATTTTATCGTTAATCGGATTTTGGTCCGAAAAGCTACTTTTTGCATACGGTCAAATTAGGACTCGAGACCACTTCAATTGAGTACAAAATGACGTTTGTAATCTTTTTGAGTGTAAACTTCGATATGTTTGGAGATAGTGAAATTTTCGTCACCTTTTGATTTGAGCTTTGGTTTGGGGCTGAACCCTTCACTAACTCAGCCCAACCCCCTCCTTCTCTTCACAACTTCATCCTTTATTTCTAAAACATCAAAGCTTCTTCAAAAATGGTGGAGGGAATGGGAAATTAAAATTCCAAGCTCAAGTCTTCATTGCTAATCCAACATCTACTCCTAATTCTAGTAAAGAACATAGATTCAAGCTTGTTGTGATTCTTGCTTTGCTCTCAAGCCTCATCTTCATCAATTTCCGTGAAAAGGTGAGATTTTTATCTCATATTCTTGCCTATAACTATCTTGGACTGTTGGTGATGAATTCCTATCACTTTAGCATGTATATTTGCTTTTGGTTTGGATTGGATTGGCGCAAAACTCCAAATTTTAGTGTTTTGGTGAATTTCCTGGAGTTAGGTCGTTCTGCCTCGGAACTGACTCGTCCCACTTAGGTCGCTGGGCCATAGGTCGCTCTGGCGTGGAAAAGACTCTGCCTGCTTTTAGCTCGTTCTGGACTTAGGTCGTTCGTCCCTAGGTCGTAGGTCGCTGGGTCTTAGGTCGCTCAGCCACATTTAGTTGCTTAGGTCATTCTGCCTTGATCGTCCTAAGGTCGCTTGACCATTGAAGCATCTCGAGACCAGTTAGGTCATTCGCTTTAGGTCGCGCACACTTAGGTCGTGTACCATCTTAGGTCGCGTACCACCTTAGGTCGCGTACCACCTTAGGTCGCGTACCACCTTAGGTCGCGTACCACTTGGTCGCGTACCACTTAGGTCGAACCATTAGGTCGTAACTCCTAGGTCGCATGCCTGGCCTGTTTGCTTTAGGTCGCTCTGCAGCTAGCTCGCAACCATTTAGGTCGCTCGCGTGCTTAGGTCGTTCGACCTTATATGCTCACGTTTGCGTTAGGTCGCTCACCCTTCATTTTAGGTCGCGCATCTCTTAGCTCGACCCTGTTAGGTCGCGCATCTCTTAGCTCGACCCTATTAGGTCGCGCACCCCTTTATAGTTTGACTATGTTAGGTCGCGCCACCCAGCTAGGTCGCGCAGCTCGATAGGTCGCACCATCTTCTGTCTTAGGTCGTTTGACCTGTTTTTTGTTAGGTCGCTTGGCATGTTTGACCGCACCATCTACTTCTACTTTGATGGTTTTGGAATTGATTTCCTTGGATTTTCTCACATCTTCGAATGTGAAATTTTGTGATTCGATTTGTTTCAACAATTGTTTTGTGACTTGTCACTTTAAAAATGTGAAGGATTCAATACTAGTAGTGAATATCAAAACTCTTTTCATCAAAGCGATTTCAACACTATTTTACTACAAAGCTCTTTTTCTCAAACCGTTTTCCAATCTACTAGTATATACAATCCTTTACCTCACTCGGATGAGAAATCTAATTAAACGGCTTAGTAAACGAGTGGTATGAAATGCTTGCATTCACTTCGTCGGTTAATTCTTGGACTTGTTCGATTGAACCTTTTATGACAATTTTCTAGTGAAAATTTACAGCTTGTTCGTAAATATTTAAGTTAAGCAAGTGGTTATGGGACATGAAGCTAAACTCATATATTTACTAGCTTGGTGTGATTGACACTTCTTGATGATCATGACGATCATTTTTGTGATTTGATTTAGACTAGCAATTGTGCAATGTCTCTTTGTCTACGAGGGAGACTAAACCCCGTTTGTGTGATGTTTCACCATCACATATGTGGGGTAGCGCCCCACGGTCTTCGGACCATTCTTGTGGAGTTTCGGCTCAAAACTAATGGTTAGCTACCATGAGATAGTGTCTCGTCTTGTGTTACACGTGTTGGTGAGTTTTCATACTCCCGTTTTGTGATAGGCCTCCCTCTTCTTGTGATTTCTGGATTTCTTGTGATGATTTCTGGAATTTTGTGCTTCACCAATTTTCATGATTTCCATTGATAAGTTTTATCAATTTTTGTGCATTGGTGAATTTGTGTGTCATTGACTTGTTATGAATACAAGTTTAGGGTATGATACCCTATTTTATCTTTGAGAAGATTCTTGTGATATTGATTAATCTCTTGTTGATTATCATTTACATACTTATAGTAGTATGCCATTATGGTTTTTATATGTTTATGCCACATCTCTTATTCTATATCATGTCATCTGATATTTATAGCTAGACTGATCCGTTTATTATTTTCTTATAAATAATACTCGGGTCAGACCGAGATGTTACTGGTGCTTCTACTTGACTTCTCTTCTGGATTATTCTGACTTTTGGCTAACTACTTAGATTAGTAGATTTTGGATGTACACATTTGAGATATAGACTCTATGTTGTGTACTTATTCTTTTGTATAGCACGGGTTGCTATTCTTTTGTATTATCGTGGATCTTTCTGACCACTACTCTGATGTACACTTTCATGTGTTATATATATATTCATATCTTTTTCCGCCTTTGTGATATGGATGTATGTGACTGATTTATGTTATGTTTATTTCTATGTTTGTTTTCGAAGATTATTATAGCCACTGTGTGATAGCTTTGGGTTTGTATCGGTATGTCGAACTTCCTCCTTAAATGAAGCTCATGCTATACTATTTGACATATCGGTGCTCGCACAAAGAAGTTACATGGATGGTCGCTCCTCAACAGCCTTTTTCTCCATGCTAGTTGACAGCATTACACCGTAGTGTTCTTGGCTAGCGTGGGTATAGAGGTGGGGCGTCACGGCTTGGTATCAGAGCCAAACTTCGGAACAATGTAGATTAACTTAACAAGGATCATCGTCCTAAGTCCAACTTAGGAGTCGTGCCTTAGGATTTAATTCGAGTCTTCGTACCGATTTATCCTATTTCCTTTTATGAATCCTTGTTTTATCTATCAAGACTTGCTTGATATTTATTTGAAGAATAACTTTTCTTCTTTTCTCTTCCCTAAAGAAGAGAATGTCTAGACCAGGCCGTCCTAGAGCTGGACCATCTACTGTTACTCCCCAGGATGGAGTTTTTATGACTACTCAACAGCTTCTTGATTTAGTAAAGAATGCTCAAGGAGCCGGTCCTAATCCGGAACCTACTCATCCTAAGTCTGGGTTTGCACGCTTGTGCAACGATTATACCAACTTGGGTGGGAAACCATTCAAAGGTTATGAAACTATTATCGAGGTCCAGGCTAGGTTAAGAACATGCGATCGAATCTTTTCTCGCATGGATCTTGTCGATCTTCACCGTGTTCAGGTGGTTTCCAGTATGCTCCAAGAGAGAGCATTGGACTGGTACGAACTTCTTATTTCTGAAATCAATGAAGCGGATCTCACCTGGGAGAAATTCCTAGAACGCTTCGAATTAAAATTCGTACCAGAAGCAGAGAAGGTGACATTGGCTCGTCGTTTCATAGACCTTGTTCAAGGTGAATCCTCTATGGCAGATTATGTCGCATCCTTCGAGTCACCTTGCCGCAACATTCTTGTTTCGACCATTACCGGGTTGTGAGGCTCGACGAAGTCTCGTCCACAAAGACACGCTTTTTCACAAAGCCACGCTTTTTCACAAAGCCACGCTTTGATAACAAATGATCAACAGCACTTCTTATGCCACATTACCAAATTGGGAATGTATCACTAGTAACCATCAACTACATAACCTCTGAGCTCGTACATCTCAGAGAAGGGTGTTAAGCTAAGAGAATAAATTCTCCGCCACCAACAGAAATGTATTTGATAGAAACCAGCTTTACATCTCAAAGTGTAATGTCAGACATACAACCATACAAGTCTGTTCTAGGTTCGAATAGAACCGAAGGCACTTCCAAAGAAGCCCTTGCAATCCGGGTATTCACAATCCCGATCGGACTTCCCATCACAAGAAGAGTGATATAAATCTCTATACTGGAGCAACTCGGTGCAGAGACATTCGACAGGTTGTCCTTTCATTTTCGAAAATACCCAGTCTTCACCACCGGTCTTCAATACGATCCATATCGTCGTATCTCTAATTCGGAATGGGTTATATGACACAAAGGTCTTTTCCCGGCTAACCCAAATAGTGAGCACAATATTTAAAAACATATGGATATTGGGATTTCAATTAAGTCACAACTTATTACCCAAATCCTTTCCTTTAAATGGTTTAAACAAATTACCATTTTAAATATTTAAACAAAAAGATTTACTTCACAAAGTTTACCCAGTTTCACAAAGATTTATTCATAGATTTTCCAAATCAATTTCCATTTCAATTGGATTTAACTCATTAAATCTTCAAATTAAAGATTTAATTTATAGCTTTCAAAACTATTCACAATTCAAGTCTTTTATAATATAAAAGATACACCTTTTAAAATCTTCTTTGATTTAAAAATAAAGCTTGATCATCTTCACAAAGGTTAATTCATAGTTTTTCCAAACTATTTACCATTCCATTTCAACTTGAAATGTTTCGATACAAATTGGAAATCTTTTCACTTTATGAAAGCTATTATTATTTGAAAACAGATAGTTTTCGTTTTGGGACAAACTGGTTACAATTACACAGTTTAAAGCCATCCAAGTATAAAACTTGAATTTAAATTTAAATTTCCAAAACCATATTTTTAAATGGTTAAAAACCCATATAAACACCATTTACACTTGTAAAATCTTTTAAACCAAAATTCCTAAATCATCAAATTCAATTTTAAGTATTGAATTCAAAGTTTAAATCAAATGATTTAAATTCCAATTTTTATTAAGTTATTTAAAATAACTTTTATTTCTGAAACCCATTTTCGAAAACTTTCAATTCCAATTCCAAAACTATTTTGGATTCAAAAATTCAATTTTTCCAAAATTGATAAAAATCTGTGACTTAACCGATTTCCACATGAAATCCACATGTGTGTGTGTATTGTGTTGTCCACGGTTTAACATAATAGTGCAACAACATTCAACCATCACAGATCAAATATAACAATATAATTTGATAAGCGGTATAACTATAACACTTATCTTTCATTCACATATCACAGATATATGTATATCACAGATAAACAAATCACAGATCACAACACAAAACAGGATATATCACAAAGCATCATATCCTTATAAATTTCCAATGAATTTACAAAATCATTTCCTTTTTAAATAAATTTCTTTATCTCTTCAAATTTATTTAGAAATCCAAATTTTAAATAAATTCTTCAACTTATAATAATATTACCCAAAATCCATTTACTAATATCTTTTCCCATATTTCAGAAAAATTCGATAAGACTACAAAAATCAACTTTCTATACTTTTAAATTCCTTCTTTCAAATTAATGCAATTCTTAAAAATAATTTTCCAAAAATCCAATTTTTATTAATTTCCAGTATC
Organism: Allium fistulosum; assembly: GCA_030737815.1. Classification (NCBI taxonomy): domain Eukaryota; kingdom Viridiplantae; phylum Streptophyta; class Magnoliopsida; order Asparagales; family Amaryllidaceae; genus Allium; species Allium fistulosum. Next base: position 775,137,498 of record CM060906.1, read on the forward strand.
CAACGATACCAAAATTACATTCGGCTAAATTTTAGCCTTTAACAATTTCAATCACAAAGATAATCACACAGAGATTATAAATAATCAACACACAACATATGAAACAAATTCAAATGTTTGAGGAATCCAGTTGGATCCCTCCAACCTGTTCCCTGCATCCACAGATGTTAGCACAATACCAATTCCACTTCACGGTGGAATTATCGTGGTATATGGGATTTATAAAATACTATCCGCTATTATGCTGCGCAATAGAGTCTCATCCGCTATTTAATGCGGGAAATCAACTCCAAATACATATATAATACCAATTCCACTTCACGGTGGAATTATCGCGGTATATGTTTTTAATAAATAACCTCCGCTTAATATGCGGCGTATAGGGTCTATTTCAACGCAATAGATAACAACCATCATTCAATTCACACAATCAAGCAATTTTAAATTTAACTATTTAAAATTTATATCGAAACAAATTTGATTGAGTGAGGAGTTCTCACCTTTCTTTCAATAACGGTTGTAGTGTTTCGTTTCGAATAAAAATTAAACACGCGTTTAATTTTACCCAAAATTATCACCGTCTCCAATCGACTCCAAACCAGCTCCATTGCGTAGTGCTCGACAAAACGAACGCAACGCAATTTGTTTCATCAAATCCGACCTCGTATGAAAAAGATATGATTTTTAGAAGTTTATACAAATTTATATATAACAAATTTACAATTTTACTTTTCAATTTTAAACCATTCACATCAGAGCCGTTCGTTCCTTTGCTTCCAGATCAAGGCCGTGTACGTTTTCTTCTTCCCCCAGGCAAACGAACGCACGTATAAACCCATGGCCGCCATCTAGGGCTTGAAGTCGCTCCCTCCTCGTTCATTTCTACAACGATCAACGACCTTCACGTCGAAGCCAGAATCGAGCTCTACCCACGCCGAGAACCCGGTCGAACTCGAGCCCATCTCCACCTCGAAAATCGTGTTTGAACGTCGAACGTTCTAGCTTGCTTTGCCCTCGATCTATCACAAGATTTTCGATCATAGCCGTTGGATCTGTAGATCTCAACGAGCCCTACAATATTGTAGTTGAAAATTTCTTGAATTGATTTGTGGATTTGAAGAAAAATGGGGAAGAAATTCGAACGTTTTTGGCCATTGAAAGTTATGGTGGCGGCTGAAGCTTGAAACCCTTGGGTTATTTGCAAAATGAAGAAAGCAAGTCCTTATATAGAAGATTGCAAAACACTATTCATCTCCAAAAATTTTGAACTCGAAATCAAACGTGCCGACTGGCATTTCTAAGGTTTTACCCACGTTCCGAACACAATGGAACGTGTTTCGGGAGCTAATTCGGTCATATATGCGAGTTACGGAATTAAACGATTAATTTTAAATTAAATCAATTAAAACGATTTCTATGCGTTTTGGCTTGCCCCGGACAAACCGTAAATCCGATTGACACGAAATATGAAACCTTACAATAGTATAACATTACGGATCTGATGAAACTAGTTTCGTCGAAATCCGAGACTGTTTGAAAAATGACTATTTTCACTCGTCAATTAAATATTAAAATATTCAATTTTTACAATTTAACCTTTAATTCAAATTTAAAAGTTCTATAACATCATTCTAACTCCAATATGATTTAATATAACTTTATAAATCATTTTTACACACATTTGATCCAATTTACAATTATTTCTGGAATTTCAAATATTAAATTATCGATTTAATTAAACAATTAAATCACTATATTCGAAATTAAATTTATTCGACTTACAAATTTCACTTGTTAATATTTAAAATCAATTAAATATTTGGATTTCAAATGACAGAAATTCTGGGTCGTTACAGAGACGCTGGTGAAATTTTTCAAAAAATTAGAGAGTTAGAAAAAATTTAGAAAATTTTGATAAGTTTAAATTAATCAAGTGATTATATGATATTATTTCGGAAATATTTTTGAAATGGAATTGACGTTGAATATTGGAATGATACTTAAATTAAATTGTGCAGAGTAAAGTGAAGTTGAAAAATTAAGTCAAGATGGATCGGGTCATTACAGTTAATTGTCACGACCCAAAATCCAGCGTCTGAAAATTGACATCAAATACTTCACTTGTATTCGAATGCCGGAGATTCAAATGTCGGACTCCAGTTTGGATGGATCTTATAACACATTAAGTAAACAACACAGCGGAAAAAGAATGAATAATATCATTGATACACAACAATTGATTACAACAATCAGATACAAATGAATATCAACATCAGAGCCAAAAGATATACAACAGCAGAAGAAAAATGGCAACAGCAGCGAAAAGATAACACCAAATGCCTTCCAAAAGATAATCCAATATATAAATCTTCATTGCCATAACTTCAAAGCTCCAAAACTCCAACCAAGCAAGTTCGAACCACCCATTATGTTGAAGTGAACCAAATGCGATCGCCAAAATCTAAAGACTTTAAAGATGAAGGCTTCCGAACCAAAGACTGAAGGCTATCAAATCTACATCTACTATCTGATTATCTGAATACCTGACTCTAGGCCGCCCATGTGGATAATTAGGGGCAACCAGAGTTTAGAAAGGGAACAATAAACTCCAGGTCAATCATGGGACTGGTGTGAGCAAACGAAGATAGTTTATCTGAACAAACGGAAATAAAAAGAAATTCGCTATGCTTTTTGTAAAATGAAACTACCATAAGGCCTCCCCGCACACACACAATGCAATCGCACAATTGGAGGAGATTTCTCCTTATGATAGTCAAATATGCTTGATACGAGAAAACTCCTTTGATATTATTATTAGTGTATAGTGTGAAAACATTTCGAAAGTATAATATTAATCTTAGTCAGCATAGGTACCATTATATTATGCCTGCTATAGCTACCACCTGAGGTGGTAGGTTATATAACTACAATCGTAAAGGGCTCGTATTGTTTTGTTTGGATTTCCAACCTAAGGAACTTCCTTACCGAATGGGTACACCTCTGGAGGGACGCCCGAGAACCAAACCAGATCTCTGCCAACACAAGGCCGAGTTACCTTTGTAACTAGGTAACTACTACACGAGTATGCCATACCCCGGTCGTAACCGACCTTTATCCGAGGCCTCAACACCAACAAATTCCAACAACCACATAGGTTAAATATCTGGGCTCCATACCATGATATCACTTTTTATCCAGAAGGAAATGCACATACCCTAAGGGGTGCTACCCCCAATAACCTTGCTACATCATTCCTGTTTCGACCATTTCCGGGTTGTGAGGTTCGACGAAGTCTCGTGCACAAAGCTACGCTTTTCACAAAAGCCATGCTTCGATCAACAAATGATCAGCACTTAGCATGCCACACTACCAAATTGGGAGTATATCACTAATAACCATCACCTACATAACCTTTGAGCTCGTACGTCTCAGAGAAGGGTGTTAAGCTAAGAGAATAAATTCTTCGCCACCAAACAGAAATGTATTTGATAGAAACCAGCTTTATATCTCAAAGTGTAACGTCGGACATACATCCATACAAGTCCGTTCCGGGTTCGAACGGAACCGAAGGCACTTCTAAAGAAGCCCTTGCAATCCGGGTATCTACAATCCCGATCGGACTCCCCATCACATATGGGATCTCTATACCGGAGCCATGATGCAGAAACATTCGACCGGGAATCCTTTCATTTTCGAAAATACCCGGTCTTCACCACCGGTCTTCAAATGCTATCCATTTTGTCGTATCATTATTCGGAATGGGTTATATGACACAAAGTCCTCTCCCAGTTAAACCGAATAATGAGCGCTAATTTTAAAAACCATATGGATATATTGGGATCTTAGTTAAGTCACAACTTTAAGCCCAAAGCCTTTCTTTTAAATGGTTTAAACAAAATTCCACTTTAATCTTTTAAACAAAAGATCCACCTTTCAATCTTTTACTTCAATTTGAAACAAGGTTTACCAATCTTTAACAAATTCGAAATCCTTTCACAAAACTGGAGATTCTTTCCTTTATATAAAAGTTATTATTATTTGAAAACAAAGGTTTTTCGTTTCGGGAAAATCCGATTAAATTAACTCAAGTTACAGCCTTTCAAAGTATACATTGGAAAATTAGCGAACTGCCGTAATCGGCAAGTTCTATTTGAATTAAATTTAAATTCCCAAAATAATTCATTTAATATACTTCAAAATCGTTTAAAATCCATATATACTGTATAAATTGTATAATACTTTCAAACCATAGTTTCCAAAATAATTTCAAAACTTAAACAAGACGTATTATATTTAAACTAAATTTTCAAATTCAAAATTTCCTTTTCAAAGCTTTTCATATTCAACCCCATTTCCATTTCCAAAAACATTTGGATTCAAAATTCAATTTTTTAACTTTTCACCATTTTAATAAAATAATATTAAATTCAAAATATTTGTGACTTAACCAATTTCCTCGTGAAATCCATATTTGTGTGTGTGGTGTAGTCCAAGGGTTTTACACAACAGTACAATATCATCAACCATCACAGATTCAAGCACAGAAATATTGATAAGCGGTATAATCCTATAATGCTTATCTTCACTCACAGATTCACAGATAAATAATATAAATTTATCACTGATAAATAAATTACATTTATCACTGCTCATATCAAAGCAATTCATATCACAGAGCATCACACATCAGAGATATCAATCAATTCAAGGCATTCAATACAATTCAATCATCCATAAGTAAGATCAATTCATTATCTGAAATTAACTTAAACCAGATTAATTACTTATGAATAAATTATTAATTCTGGTTAATTAACATTAATTAATTACAAACCATTTTGATTAATTATTCTTTAATCATTAATTAATTAACCATTAATAATAAATTAATTAACCTTTAATTATTAATTAATCATCCTTAATTAATGAATCAATTAACCTTTAATCATTAAATAATTTACCTATAATTATTTAATTATCCTTTAATTAATAATCCTTAATTACTTATCATTTAATTAATTATCCTTAATTAATTACCGTAAATAAATCAATTATTAAGTTAATTACATAATTAATTAACCCTTAATTAATAAATCATCCCTTAATCACTTTCATTAATTAATTAACCTTAAATTAATTAATTATTCTTAAATTAATTACCTTAATAAATTAATCACATAAATTAATTATCCTTTAATTAATTATTCTTTAATTAATCACATAAATAGATAAATCCTTAATTCCATTAATCAATTAACCCTTAATTAATTGCATAAAATGATTACCCTTTTTAATTACTTCTACCAAGTAATTATCCTTTAAATCATTCTTAAATTGATTACATTAAGTAATTTTACTTAATTAATTTCATTAAGTATTCTTAATTACTTACATTAAGTAATCTCTTTAAATTACTTATTTTAATTAACTTTTAATTTAAGTACATTAAGTAATTATTTTTAACAAATAAATTATCTTAAGACATTTAAGTTAATCTAAAATTGAAAACATTTCATTTCCTTAATTATTTAACTAACTACAATATTTAGTTTATTAAAATAAACTTTTTAAAATAAAGACTATATATATTAAATCACCTTAAACTCAAAGAAAGTTTATTTCCAAACTTTTGATAAATTCCAACATAAATAAACATTAATTATTTTTAAAGAAGTGGTTAACTAATTTTTTAAACTTGATTGAGTTTTAGATTTTAAAACCTATTATTCCTTTTTATTTTAAAACCTGTTAATAAAACCAAGAACCCGAGACTAAACCTCATTTCCCCAAGCAAAAGCAACTTTTCCCCGAGCTATTACCCGAGCCACCCCTCTCTTTTCTTTTAAAACTTTGATTTTTTGTTTTAAATTTTAAAACCTGTTTTTAATCACCAGCCCTGAGTACGACTTCGAGACAAGTCTTCATCCACTTCGAGTTCAACCCCGAGGCAATGCCGTCTTCCCAAACATCTCAAGCTACTGATACTCGTGACATATCGTGCACGTGCTTTGATGCTCTGACCACCTCTACCCATCCTCGCCGCCCTCTACAAGTCGACGACGACCATTAAAAATCAACCAACCACCCAAAACCCCCGATATTATCGTTGATCGAAATCGAGGAATTGACCACTGCCTGGAACCCAACCTAGTCACCTATATTCGCCTCGTGTAGCCACCTCCAGCTACTAGAAAACTTGCCACTCCACCCAGAGACGCGCCACAACACGACGAACCATTTCCCCCCATCGCGATCAGTTCTGGTGTACCAATGACATCGGAATCACCTCGACTATCCAACTTGACAAACAGCACTTCAAAACCCTACCTCGCCGCTACGCCGCCGCCTCGACCAACTATAAATGCTTCGAGCATTTATTTTATAATTTGAATAGTTATTTTGTGGATTAAATATATATTTCAAATTTATAAGATTTGAATTGGTCTATGGAAATTTAATTGAAATAAATGATTGAATTGAATTGAAACTTTGGAAATTGAATAATTGATTTGAAAGTATAATAATTACACTTTTAAATGGTTTAAATGAATTATTTTGATTGAAATATAAACTATTTAAAAAGGGTGACTTGAAGTGATAATAAATGAATGATATCTTTGAATTTAAATAAAAGTATTTAAAGTTGAATATTTGGATTTGAACTCCAAAAATGATTTGAAATGAAGTTTTGAAAGGATATGATATTTTGATATATTAAAATGATTTGAAATGAAGTTTTGGAAAGATATGATATTTTGATATATTGAAATGATTTGAAATGAAGTTTTTAAATGATATGTTATTTTAAATATATTGAAATGATTTGAAATGAAGTTTTGAAATGATATGTTATTTTAAATATATTGAAATGGTTTGGAATTGATTTAATCTTCATTTTGATAAAGATTTGGATTTGAAATGATATTCTATTTTGAAGTATAAAATATTATTTTAAAATTATAACCACGGGTTATAATAACGATTGGTTGTTAACGAGACCGGGATCGGATATGGACATACTCTCTGTCGATACCGAAAACCACTTTGACAACTGTGTACGCGGTGGAGTTTCCAGAATGAAGTAGGATGGTGGCGACGATCCTAAGGTATATACGTGGACCCAACTCCCGTGAGTTGGCATAAGGTGGCTAAAACAGGAGCGATTGACGGGCCAAGGAGGTAGCACCTCTGATCGGATACACTTCTTCGATACCATTCTATTACTTATGATTGATTTGGTGCGCACCCTTGATTTGGGAGTGTTGTTGGAGGTGGGCGGTAGTGGCTGCTATGCGTCACCACCAGTCCGGATGCGTAATTGGTATATCTACTCTGGCATTGCCTTGTGTGCCGTGTCACCTACCGTATCGAGCTTTACTACGAGTTTCTATTTGTGTCGTACCTATGGAGTATCTTCTCATAGCCTTGTGAGGTATGCAGGTACTGTGTAGACTATTGGCATATTACGTGTTAAGGTGGAAAATGTAAAGCCTTAACGCTATTTAAAAGTATGTTTATTTTATGATTAGACATTATTATAATAGCGTATATTACAACATAGTATATAGTTTAGCGGATCCTTAAAGAATGGGCGATCCCAAGCATTCTTTAAGTTACTTGTACCTTTATTACAGTTCACTTGAGTTGGTTTACATTATATAAGTATATATTGTCCTGACTCGAGTGTTTTGTGTTTTGCTTTACGCTCGGGTCAGCCTGAGTATTTACAGATTTGGATTTCCGCTCTCTTGAAGATTTGAATCGCTAGAGATTATCTACTTATCTAGTTTTATCTATCTTAGTTCTGTTGTTCTATTCAGCTTGTACTTGGTTATCATATTGAGACTTCTGTTGTATTTTATTTCTTTTGTTATATCTTATGTAACTCTGATATATTTATATAGTAGCTTCATGAACTACTATTTCTTTTACTTCCGCTGCATTATTTTACTCTATGTCTGTGATCTGTGATTATATTTATTTACTGTATATTCTGAGATTTGCCAAATTTTATTTACAACGCGCTATTTTGAGCAATTCAAGTCCGATATGTGCGGATGCGAATGGTTGAAAATATCGGGTCGTTACAGTTGAAAATATGCGAATGGTTGAATCTCTTCCTTTTGATTCGAATTTCCTTTGAATTTTGGAACGTTCCCTGCGGTTCCAAAATCCATCCTTGCCCCTCACCATTCATCTTCTTTCGATTCTAGAGTATTCCATAAATCCACTTCGAATGATCTTTATAGTGAATTGGCGGTCTCGCCAATATTTTAATTTTCTTGTAAAGGGGGAAACTCCTTTACAATTAGCATCGATTCACCAGAGATTTATATCTATCCTGGGTTTAGATGCTAATATCTTTTATTACTCCAAACTCTATCTCTTGAGATCGAATGTAGATTTACCCTAGAAAAATCCACATTGATCTTATTCATTAAGTCATGGTGACCCGGTTAAGGTTGTCCGCGATTTATCTAAGCTTACCCATCTCTCTACTCTATTTAACCATCTTGCCTTTGGTTTCTAAACTATCTCCAACATTTTGAATTGTACTTGTAAATCTATGTTTGTTTTATATATTGTGTTGTTTGAGTTGTTGATGTTGATTTGGCTTCCGATCGATTCGTCTGATCAACGCTATCGATAGGATTTCTAAAACACTTTGACAGAACAAACTGACACAATATTATTTTAAATTATTAATGAAATAAATTTTGATATAAGTAAATATTATGGAACTTAATAAATTGATTTGAATTGATTATTTGAAATGATAATACTTGATTTATCATTCTATAAATGAATTTATAAATAATGGTTTATAAATTTGATTTGGGAACTGAAGTGAATTTAAATAAAGAATTTGAGAATTTAATTTCTGATGGTTTCAAACCTTGTGTTTAAAGTTTTATAAGGATGCTCTTCTTTTTGTCGCTGGAAAATAATTTCGGTGATGACTGCAGCATCATCGACTTTCATTTTCGAGTTTCGAAGTGAAGAAACCATTCTGTAGTCTTGCTACAGCTTTGTTTTGGGAAACTTGATTGATATGAATTTCTAAAAGATGATTTGATTTATAATATATATAGATATATGATTTAAAATTTGATTTGACAAATTTTGTGCATACATTTATTTATCTCTAAATGGTTTGAAAAGAATCGGAAATTTTATTCTTAAATTTTATCTTAAATAATAACTTCAAGTATAAAAAGAAAATCCAAATTTTGAATAGATGATTCAAACTTGAAATGATTGAATTAGGAAGTTTTATTTGTATAATTCTCAATTGCATTCAAATATAACTTACCTTAATTTTTAGAAGTTAAAAATGTAATTAGATAATATACAATATAAAAAGATTTTTATAAATAAAATTTGAGTGGTTATAATAAATATTATACACTTAAATTTCAGTTATAAAAAGATTAACAGAGGTAAATAGACTAAAAGGTTAATTGAATAATTTACAATATAAATGATGTTAAGGGAATTAGGAATAAATTAAAACGGTTATAATAAGTGTAAGTATATTTAACATAGGTGATAAAAAAATATTGAGAGGAATAAATTTAATTTTAATTAGGAATAAAGAAGAATTAAATTTATTGAATGTTATACACTTAATTTTAATCAAATCCAAGATTTTTGAAATTGTTAGTTTAAGAAAATTTGATGATAAGATAATGAAATTAGAGATAGTAAGATTTATTTAACTTGTGTAAAATTAATTATCAATTTAAGATGAAACCATGGAAATTTCAAACCTATTATCTTATTTTGTTTTTTCAAACTTATTATCTTATTTTGTTTCAAACTGTCTTTTAGTTGTCCTTATTTTCCTTATCGTGCTACAGACTGGTATAGGCATCTTTCTACAATCTTTCTGTTTATAAATCTTTCTATAATCTTTGATAATCTTTGGTACTTGTAACAACCCGAGTTTTTCTAACACGAAAAACCGGACCATTTGGGTAAAAAAAAGAGGTAGAAGAAGAAAATAAAAGAAAAACAACATCAGAATCTAACCATCGCAGCGGAATAAAATATAATATATCAACAGATCTTTACACAAATCAAAATTATATCTGTTTATACAATACATCAGAATACATCATCAGAGTACATCAACATCCATAACATACAACTAAATACACAGCGGAAAAATAATAACAAGTACGGGAGTACGTATCGACATCCAGCTCGTCTCCTGAGCTCCACAGCATCATATCCTGAACCTGTTTATCTCGGTCTGACCCGAGCATCATATAAAACAATACCCGAGTCAGTCTGGAAAACCAGCGTGAGAAAATCACACTCAAATTGATTATTAAAGTTTCAAAATCCTTTGAAAACAAAAGCATCTCGTAAGACCACGCCACAAATAAACATGTCGGGTTTTTACCTTACGATAGCTAAAACACTTTATATCAAAATCCTCTGATATTATAATAGTGTCTACAGAAAGTAAAATATAATCTAGCTGAAATGCTTGCATCTCACATTTCAACAATAGTTGGGCACAATCAAAACCGTACAAGGCACGTAGGAAGAATGGATTTCCAACGAATGACTAGGCACTGGGGTACCACCTATCACAGTACGTGGCCTAGATCACCGTACCGAGGAGTACGCCCGCTCCCCTGCAACACAAGGCCGGAACCATCCCTTACTGGATGATCCCGAATAAAATCACCCCACGGTTGGGATCAGCAACCGCACCACTAAGCCGAAATAAAAAGGGACATCTAGACAGGGATGACCTTACCCTCCAGTGGGAGCTACCCACGAAGCCTTGCTGCATAACCCCTGATTTTCAGTCATTCCCGGTTGATGAGGTTCGAGGCTAAACGATACCTTTTAGAGAACATATCCCTTAGAATGCCCATCGTCCGCTGACGATGTTTCGCAAGCATTCGTCCATACAAGTCCGTCCTGGGTTTGAACGGAACCGAAGGCACTACTCCTACTACATCCATTTTGGAAATATCCTCAGGATTAGTAGTGACTAGCCCTTGCACTTCACTGCTCCATCTTCGACTCCGAAATCGTTACACAAAACGTACAAACCGGATCGAAGTGGTATTCGAGTCTCCAGACCTAGAATCTCGGTATACGGAAACTCGATCCCGGTCTCTTCGAAACGATCAGCGCATTTGGCCAATATTGATAGTCGGTTATTTAACTATCAATTAACATCCACAAGCAACCATCACACAATAAATAATTTCCCACATTATTTATTTGCCCAAATATCTTTTCAAGATATATTTCCAAATTTTCAAAGCTCATTTGAAAACCGTTTCAAACAGTTTCCGCTTACGGAATACATTTCCCAAATAATTATTTCCACTGAATCACCAAGTACAAAATACTTTTAATTTTAAAATAATTTAAAAACACCAAATATATTTTATAACATTGAAATTTTAAAACTACTTTAATACTTTATCAAAATATATATTTTAAGAATATTTAAAATAAAACCACTTTATAAATATAAGCTGACTTCCTCTTTAAAACATAATACCAAATTACTTTTATATAATTACTACAATAATAGATTTTTGAAACTACTTATTTTAAAAAGTTAACATTTAAAAATAATCAATTTTCTAAAACATGTTTTTTAAAACATATTAAAACTTTTAACTTATATTTAAAACTACCTTGAAAACGTACTTGGCTATCCAGAGAAATACACTTCTCATTTCCATCCTTTAAAAATAAACCAACATTTATTTTAAACCAATTCATATCCCTTTATAAATTCCCACCTTGAATTTATATTTTCTAATATCCACTGATATTTTATTTTACTTTATAAACCCAGTTTATAAATTCCAAAATCTCATTTCTCTTCTAAAATTCCAATTTTAAACAACTAAATCAATTCCCAATTGATTTCTCAATTTACTCTACTTACTTTGAAATAAATTTCCTTTGCTACTTCATTTATTCCAAAATACATTAACCTTTAGATTTTTATTCCTTATTACGAGTTAAACCCCTTTTTACCAATATCAATTACAGATTTCCAAAACTTCTCATTTATTCTTTAATTAACTTTAATCCTTAATTTCAAAAATAACTTCTTTTATTCTTCAAATAATATCACTTAAGTATAAAATTTATTATCCCTTGTAGATTCAAAATCCCCTTATTTCATATTTGTTAAAATTCCAAATCACCTTATTTTTATTTCAATTCGTTATAAATTTTATCCCAATTCCTCGAATTATTTTACTTAAACTTTTACTCCTTGATTTCTTTCCAAAAATTCAATTCCATAGATTTTATAATTTATTATACTGGACAATCCAAATCAACCACATCATCCAATATAAAATCATCACATAATATCAAATATTCAGAACATAGAATATTAAATAATCTAATAATTTTGAGGAATCCAGTTGGATCCCTCCAACCTGTTTCCCTGCATCCAAAGACGTTAGCACAATACCAATTCCACTTCGAGGTGGAATATCGCGGTATATGGGTTTTATAAAATATCATCCGCTATTATGCGGCGCATAGGGTCTCATCCGCTATATAAATGCGGGAATATCAACAACTCCAATATATACATATGCCAATATGTATATATTGCTATATACTACTATATATAGTATCATATCAACCAATGCAATCATCCAATCAATTATTTAAATTTAACCAATTAAATTTAAAATAAAAATTCAGCTGAGTGAGATTAACTCACCTTTTATTTATTTGCAATCCATCCCACCTCAATTTGTTTTTCCTCGATTCAGACCTTCAATAATTATTAAATGATTTTATCAATATCCGAACAATTTGAATAATTAATTTCCATTTGATAAATATTAATTTTACCTAAACTAATTCTCCCATTTCTTTTATAATCCTTTATAACTAAAACAATTTAATAAGTTTAATAACAGATTAATCATCTAAGACTTTACTTAAAATAACTAGTAAATGAAATATATGTATATATTTGTAAAAATAATCTATATATAGATTTTAAAACCCAATATCTCATTTAAATCCTTATATTTCCAAATCTGTAATAATTCCATCTTATCTGTATATATTCTATAAATCTAAAGAAAATAATTTATTCCATAACCTGTTGTTATATTATTTTCTTTAAAACAATTTAAATCCTAAAATTAATAGTAGTTTAAATCAATGAACTAAAACAAAACTCACCAGATCGACTCACCACTGGATCGGCACTGACAAAGCAATCTTGAGCTCGCACCCTTCGACCTTGCCTACGAAGACGACATCGTTTGCCCTAGGCACCGCCGAACTCACATCCAACTCTAGCCTCGACTGTCGTTGCCGAGTACTCCACGCTCGTGATTCAATGACAATAGATTCTACTCGAACCCTCGCGTGACTCGACTAATGCGATACCCAGATCCACCAATCGCCTTGCTCATCGAAGAAACCACCACCTTCCGGTCGCTTCGCGATCGCCTCTCCCCTGAACCTTAGCCGAACGCGAAACCCCCTTCCCATACCCACTCAGGTCTGCACACGACTCTAAACCCACGCCTCCACCTCCTCGCGATCGCCAACGCGAGTTGATCGCGACCTCACGTGCTTCCTCACGACTCGATCAAGTCGAATTGAATTTCGATTTTGAGAAGAGGCTCGGCCTCGTTTTATTTTATGTATGTAATTTGAGAAGAAGTGTTTGCAGCCATTCTTATTTTTAACAGAGGAAAGTTTGATTTTCCCTTTTGAACGAAAATGATTTGGTTTTAGAAGATGATTTCGTTTTTTCTTTTAACTGAGAGGCTCGGTTAAAAAGTTGTAAAGGAGAAGGAGACGCGTGTTTACCCAGTTGAACACGTGTGGACAGACAGCGTGATCCAGAAGGCTCGTAGTCTAGATATGGAAAGAAATTTTGACTAGTCAAACACCATACCTTATTTTAAAATTCCAAATTTTAAATCGACTCAAAATCGTAGCCAAATTTTTTTTAAAACTGAACAAACATCTTTAAATTATATTCTATCACTTTTATTATCTTTCATATTATCAATATAAATTTTACAAGCTTTCAAATTATTTTTAACAAGCTCAAAACTCCGGATTCTCTATTTTACCCTATATTCAATTGTCTAATTCAAAAATTAAATTATCCAATAAATACTGTATATTTAAAATTAAAGTTAAAATTTAACCTTCGAATATTTAAAATAAATTAAATATTCCCATTTCAAATATACAAAAATTCCGATTCGTCACATTCCTCCCCCCTTAAAAGAATTTCGTCCTCGAAATTACTAGTTAGGAAGAATGCTTCAATCCCCATTAACTATTTCCCAAATTCAACAGTTTTAACAATACCCAAACAATCTTTTATTAATAATACACTAATCATCTTTTAACTTTCCAAACTTATTCATAAGTTCAACCAATTTTACTTACTTAACAATTCAAATTTAAATTTGAATTCAAATTTTGAATTATCAAAATTTCCTCAAAATTTTTCTAACTCCCTAAATTTTCGAAAATTTCGCCAGCGTCTCCTTTGCGCGGCTAGCTCGGTACTACTACAAAATGGCTCTACGGCCTCCCAATCTCAAAAAGAAAACAAAAAGCCAAGTGGCTGGATCAAAAACCCAATCAAATTTCATACAGAAATTCAAATACATACCTTTTTTGTCGGGCCATTAAATTTTATCTTCTAAAATCAAAAATCCCAATTATCCATTGCTTTTATACACCTGTATATCCTATTAAGCAATAATATCCACTCACAGTTCCAAAGTCATTTTATCGACTTCTTTACAAATTTCCAATATTTGTTTTACTTAAGCCCGTACGATGCACATATATCATCCGTACGCAATATCACATTCGATCGCTCAATCGATCACACAATTCCACTTCCGAACTAGTATCGTCCACCCGACTTCCTAGTGCGGACTCAGATCTGGTTCCTTGATCAGAAACCGTCATTCTCCTTGCATAGCCACAAACTATGATAGAGAATATCCAGAATCAATCAACAATCCATATCCAGGTTCGCCGTTGAAAATCGAGTGAAAAATCCTGATTCGGATTGATAAAACTATCTCGAAATTCTGTGTTCAACATCTGGACCAAATAGCTATGCGAATAAAATAATATACGTACATCTTACGTATAAATTCCAATTGATTACCAATTATATCAATTCTCTTTTATTCACATTCATTTTGATTGTTATCCCCTTATTCACAACTATCCCATTTCACAACTTCAGTTTTAGTCTTCATTCAACTATTCACTTAGTATATATATTTTTTATTTTTCCATTCCAAAATTACTAAGTATACCTCCAATACAAATTTTCTTAAGAATTTCATTCTTCAATTCTTAAGTTTAATATAAATTTTCTTATATTTATTTATTATTTCACCACTGAAGTGTATATATTCAAATTGAACTCCCATTTCATATGAATTCCAACTTACTTCAATTTACTACTTCATTTCCAATTTTTTCCTTAAATTCAATTCATCTCCAACTTCCAAAAAAATGAATTTTATTTAGCTCGAAAACAATCCAAGTTAATTCATTCAATAACTATTTCTCAACTTATTCAAACCACTCCTCTGTTGAGTTCAGTTTCCATTCAACATTTACTTAAGTCAATAACTTAAATTTATTTTCCATTTAATCAACCCTTTAAAGTTTTATTTCCATCTTTCATTTGATTCTTATTTAATCAAATTCCATCCATTTATTTATTTAATATAAGTGGTTCATTCACTCAATCATTATGAATTTTATTTTCCATACTCAATTCATCTGGAATTATTTTATTAATAACCAGGCCCTTTCCAATTTATTTTCACTTATTTGGATTCATTTGCAATTTAAACCATCACTATGTTAATCCAATTTCATTAACTAATTTATTATCTCATTAGTTCCTTCGCTGGTTAAAATTAAATACTTGCTTTTTAATTCCAAATATCACTTCACTTAATTTTCTTAAGTTCAATATATTTTATAATTCAAGTTTGGATTTATTTAAAAAAAATTAAGATTGCTCATCTTAGTCGTTTCCATTTGATAATTACAATTTCAAATTATAACTCTTAATGGTTCAAAGTAATGAATTCCCATTTATGACTTACAATTTCATTTCTATTCATAAGTTTTAACTTACTTACTTAAGACCTGGGACTGTTCATTTAAGTCCATTTCATCTTTATAATCAAATTTCAAATTATTATACTTAAGAACTTAAGAATATGAATTTCTTTACACAATTATAAGCATTTTACATTACCTTTATATCCAATTCAATTCAACTTCAACTTACTTACATTTAATTCAATTCCAATTCTCAATTTTATTTAACTCATCTTAAGTTAAATTCAAATATATTTTATTCACCTTCATATACTCGAATTAAATTTTAATTCTATGATACAATTTTATACAAGTTTTACAATTCATTCACCTTCAAGTTCTCTAACTCTTTTATCTACCAGCTTATATTACTCATTGAGTTAATTTCATCTCATAATTTAAACTTTCATTCCCTTCTTATTTCAATCAACTTCATTCTATATTTTATATTGTTGATTCATTTAAATTTCCACATTTATATTTTAAATAGAATTCCCAGAATCCAATTGCCCGGTTTTATTTCAAAAACCATTTTGAATCCATAAATAACTCATATATATCTGGTATATCACCTCAAATCCCAATTTCCAAAACAATCTGCTTTTACCAAACAATTTTCCCTTTGAATTTCAAAACCAACCCAGTTCACAATCATTTTCAATTTAAAACAGTTTGGTAGCAATTTCTCTTTGGAAACTCGAAAATAGACATCGATGATGCTGCAGTCATCACCGAAATTATTTTCCAGCGACCAAAAGAGAATTTAATGCTTTTATCACTTTAAAACTTTTCAAACATTTTTAAATTCCAAATCCCACCAGATTTCAATTCAATTTCGAAAAATATTCATGAAATAATATCACCATTATTTCCCTAAAACCTTTAAAAACTATTTTTAAATCCAAAGGAATTTAAACCTTTCCCAAAACTTCAAATTCAAAGTCCATTCAATTTTATATCCAAACATTTCTCTGGAATTCTATCACGTTTTATTTCAATTTATAAGTCACATTTACAATTTACATTTACAAATTTCATTTGTATATGGAGTTTATTTCCATTTATAAACTACATTCTCAAATTCCACTTATTATATAAATTATTTCTCAACTTTGGTTATAATTCAATTACTTGTTCAATTTCTACACAATAGTGGTAATAATTTAATATTATCACTTCCTAACAACCAAGCAACCAAATACTATAATAATTTACAAAGTTATTCCTTTATATACAAAAATAATTTGGGCAAAATTATTTCATTCACCCTATTTAAAACCATACTGTGTCGAACTGTTCTATTCAAGTGTTTAGAAACCCCTTCGATACAGTTGTCCAGACTGTGCCGACGAAGGTTCATATGCCACTCAATAAACCAACCAACACAATATAAAACCATTTTATATTCACTAACAAATACGCGCTCATAACTATTAATACTCTCAAAATTCCCACCAGAGCCAAGGTTATCGCTAGCCTAAGCTCTGATACCAAGTGTAACAACCCGAGTTTTTCTAACACGAAAAACCGGACCATTTGGGTAAAAAAAAGAGGTAGAAGAAGAAAATAAAAGAAAAACAACATCAGAATCTAACCATCGCAGCGGAATAAAATATAATATATCAACAGATCTTTACACAAATCAAAATTATATCTGTTTATACAATACATCAGAATACATCATCAGAGTACATCAACATCCATAACATACAACTAAATACACAGCGGAAAAATAATAACAAGTACGGGAGTACGTATCGACATCCAGCTCGTCTCCTGAGCTCCACAGCATCATATCCTGAACCTGTTTATCTCGGTCTGACCCGAGCATCATATAAAACAATACCCGAGTCAGTCTGGAAAACCAGCGTGAGAAAATCACACTCAAATTGATTATTAAAGTTTCAAAATCCTTTGAAAACAAAAGCATCTCGTAAGACCACGCCACAAATAAACATGTCGGGTTTTTACCTTACGATAGCTAAAACACTTTATATCAAAATCCTCTGATATTATAATAGTGTCTACAGAAAGTAAAATATAATCTAGCTGAAATGCTTGCATCTCACATTTCAACAATAGTTGGGCACAATCAAAACCGTACAAGGCACGTAGGATGAATGGATTTCCAACGAATGACTAGGCACTGGGGTACCACCTATCACAGTACGTGGCCTAGATCACCGTACCGAGGAGTACGCCCGCTCCCCTGCAACACAAGGCCGGAACCATCCCTTACTGGATGATCCCGAATAAAATCACCCCACGGTTGGGATCAGCAACCGCACCACTAAGCCGAAATAAAAAGGGACATCTAGACAGGGATGACCTTACCCTCCAGTGGGAGCTACCCACGAAGCCTTGCTGCATAACCCCTGATTTTCAGTCATTCCCGGTTGATGAGGTTCGAGGCTAAACGATACCTTTTAGAGAACATATCCCTTAGAATGCCCATCGTCCGCTGACGATGTTTCGCAAGCATTCGTCCATACAAGTCCGTCCTGGGTTTGAACGGAACCGAAGGCACTACTCCTACTACATCCATTTTGGAAATATCCTCAGGATTAGTAGCGACTAGCCCTTGCACTTCACTGCTCCATCTTCGACTCCGAAATCGTTACACAAAACGTACAAACCGGATCGAAGTGGTATTCGAGTCTCCAGACCTAGAATCCCGGTATACGGAAACTCGATCCCGGTCTCTTCGAAACGATCAGCGCATTTGGCCAATATTGATAGTCGGTTATTTAACTATCAATTAACATCCACAAGCAACCATCACACAATAAATAATTTCCCACATTATTTATTTGCCCAAATATCTTTTCAAGATATATTTCCAAATTTTCAAAGCTCATTTGAAAACCGTTTCAAACAGTTTCCGCTTACGGAATACATTTCCCAAATAATTATTTCCACTGAATCACTAAGTACAAAATACTTTTAATTTTAAAATAATTTAAAAACACCAAATATATTTTATAACATTGAAATTTTAAAACTACTTTAATACTTTATCAAAATATATATTTTAAGAATATTTAAAATAAAACCACTTTATAAATATAAGCTGACTTCCTCTTTAAAACATAATACCAAATTACTTTTATATAATTACTACAATAATAGATTTTTGAAACTACTTATTTTAAAAAGTTAACATTTAAAAATAATCAATTTTCTAAAACATGTTTTTTAAAACATATTAAAACTTTTAACTTATATTTAAAACTACCTTGAAAACGTACTTGGCTATCCAGAGAAATACACTTCTCATTTCCATCCTTTAAAAATAAACCAACATTTATTTTAAACCAATTCATATCCCTTTATAAATTCCCACCTTGAATTTATATTTTCTAATATCCACTGATATTTTATTTTACTTTATAAACCCAGTTTATAAATTCCAAAATCTCATTTCTCTTCTAAAATTCCAATTTTAAACAACTAAATCAATTCCCAATTGATTTCTCAATTTACTCTACTTACTTTGAAATAAATTTCCTTTGCTACTACATTTATTCCAAAATACATTAACCTTTAGATTTTTATTCCTTATTACGAGTTAAACCCCTTTTTACCAATATCAATTACAGATTTCCAAAACTTCTCATTTATTCTTTAATTAACTTTAATCCTTAATTTCAAAAATAACTTCTTTTATTCTTCAAATAATATCACTTAAGTATAAAATTTATTATCCCTTGTAGATTCAAAATCCCCTTATTTCATATTTGTTAAAATTCCAAATCACCTTATTTTTATTTCAATTCGTTATAAATTTTATCCCAATTCCTCGAATTATTTTACTTAAACTTTTACTCCTTGATTTCTTTCCAAAAATTCAATTCCATAGATTTTATAATTTATTATACTGGACAATCCAAATCAACCACATCATCCAATATAAAATCATCACATAATATCAAATATTCAGAACATAGAATATTAAATAATCTAATAATTTTGAGGAATCCAGTTGGATCCCTCCAACCTGTTTCCCTGCATCCAAAGACGTTAGCACAATACCAATTCCACTTCGAGGTGGAATATCGCGGTATATGGGTTTTATAAAATATCATCCGCTATTATGCGGCGCATAGGGTCTCATCCGCTATATAAATGCGGGAATATCAACAACTCCAATATATACATATGCCAATATGTATATATTGCTATATACTACTATATATAGTATCATATCAACCAATGCAATCATCCAATCAATTATTTAAATTTAACCAATTAAATTTAAAATAAAAATTCAGCTGAGTGAGATTAACTCACCTTTTATTTATTTGCAATCCATCCCACCTCAATTTGTTTTTCCTCGATTCAGACCTTCAATAATTATTAAATGATTTTATCAATATCCGAACAATTTGAATAATTAATTTCCATTTGATAAATATTAATTTTACCTAAACTAATTCTCCCATTTCTTTTATAATCCTTTATAACTAAAACAATTTAATAAGTTTAATAACAGATTAATCATCTAAGACTTTACTTAAAATAACTAGTAAATGAAATATATGTATATATTTGTAAAAATAATCTATATATAGATTTTAAAACGCAATATCTCATTTAAATCCTTATATTTCCAAATCTGTAATAATTCCATCTTATCTGTATATATTCTATAAATCTAAAGAAAATAATTTATTCCATAACCTGCTGTTATATTATTTTCTTTAAAACAATTTAAATCCTAAAATTTATAGTAGTTTAAATCAATGAACTAAAACAAAAACAAAACTCACCAGATCGACTCACCACTGGATCGGCACTGACAAAGCAATCTCGAGCTCGCACCCTTCGACCTTGCCTACGAAGACGACATCGTTTGCCCTAGGCACCGCCGAACTCACATCCAACTCTAGCCTCGACTGTCGTTGCCGAGTACTCCACGCTCGTGATTCAATGACAATAGATTCTACTCGAACCCTCGCGTGACTCGACTAACGCGATACCCAGATCCACCAATCGCCTTGCTCATCGAAGAAACCACCACCTTCCGGTCGCTTCGCGATCGCCTCTCCCCTGAACCTTAGCCGAACGCGAAACCCCCTTCCCATACCCACTCAGGTCTGCACACGACTCCAAACCCACGCCTCCACCTCCTCGCGATCGCCAACGCGAGTTGATCGCGACCTCACGTGCTTCCTCGCGACTCGATCAAGTCGAATTGAATTTCGATTTTGAGAAGAGGCTCGGCCTCGTTTTATTTTATGTATGTAATTTGAGAAGAAGTGTTTGCAGCCATTCTTATTTTTAACAGAGGAAAGTTTGATTTTCCCTTTTGAACGAAAATGATTTGGTTTTAGAAGATGATTTCGTTTTTTCTTTTAACTGAGAGGCTCGGTTAAAAAGTTGTAAAGGAGAAGGAGACGCGTGTTTACCCAGTTGAACACGTGTGGACAGACAGCGTGATCCAGAAGGCTCGTAGTCTAGATATGGAAAGAAATATTGACTAGTCAAACACCATACCTTATTTTAAAATTCCAAATTTTAAATCGACTCAAAATCGTAGCCAAAAATTTTTTAAAACTGAACAAACATCTTTAAATTATATTCTATCACTTTTATTATCTTTCATATTATCAATATAAATTTTACAAGCTTTCAAATTATTTTTAACAAGCTCAAAACTCCGGATTCTCTATTTTACCCTATATTCAATTGTCTAATTCAAAAATTAAATTATCCAATAAATACTGTATATTTAAAATTAAAGTTAAAATTTAACCTTCGAATATTTAAAATAAATTAAATATTCCCATTTCAAATATACAAAAATTCCGGGTCGTCACAGTACTTATTTTAATCTGAGCGTTGCTTGCCATCTCCGCCTTGTTAAACTTACCTATAACAACAGTTATCAGGTATAGTTTCAATCTTCTTGTCATCTTGTCTTAATCTTATTTCACTCTATCTTTTACTGTGCTTTCTCGTACCTCGTTCCTTTTCGGGGACGAAAAGTTTTGAGTGGGGGAGAGTGTAACAACCCTAGATTTTGCATATATTTTAATTTTGACTTTATTTTTATTTTAAATTATTTAAACTTGTTCTATTTAAAACATTTCATTTTAAATATAATTGTTGATTATTAAGTGATTTATAGTTCAAACTAGTATAAATTGGATATTTCACTGAAAAGTGAATTTCTATTCAAACTGGTCAAACTTTGACTTTTGAACTTTAAATTTAAATATTCAAAATTCTTAAATTTTATCTTTTATTATGAAAATAGACTTAATTCCATGAATACTGCTTTTCGTTTCGTTGAAAACGGACTTATATTGTAGAAGTTATGTAATTTTCAATTTTGTGTATAAATTGTTTATTTTGCAATATTATTTATTTTAAATCATATAAATTATATTTTTATTGTCATATTTTGTTTTAATATGTGTTAATAGGTTATTTTATGTCTTTTAATATTTTTAAAATGATAATATAATTTTTCTAAAGTTTATTCGAATTTATTTCAATTTATTAAGCCTAGTTTCCATTTTTCTGCTATTTTCTTCAATTAAATTTTATTTAATTAAAAATTATTTATTTATTTTTGTGAATTCATTTTTATTTTGTGTACTTATCTTTATTTATAAATATTTTTCAAGTATATAAAAATTTTCCAAAGTGCATTGAATTTATTTCTAATTTTAAAGTCTACTTCGCAATTTTAAGCCATTTTCTTAATTTAAATTCTATTTAATAAAAAATTAATTAATTATTTTATATTTTTATTTTAATTTCTGAGTGTTGTCTTTATTTATCAGTTTTATATGTTTTTATAAATTACAAATTAAATAAAAGAAATTTGAGAAGTTGTGACCTTTGATTTTCCTAAGTCCTTTTGTATTCCACCGTTTCATTTTAATCAATACATCTTTTATTTTATTTTGCCATTCTTTTCCTCATTCTTTTTCAGCCGACTCCCTCATCTTTTTCACGTATTTTCAAAGCTTCTCAACCTTAAAAAAAATTTATGGCCTCCATCTTGCAAAAATTTGGTAAAATCTTATTCTCTTCTCTTGTTTTCTAGTTTTTCTATGTGATTTTGCAACTTGTTCTCTACTTCATGGCTCCACTCCTCCTCAACCAGATTTAGGCTGACCTCCACCTCCTCCTTCTCTGATCAACCACCCCTCTAGTCCATCACCATGACCAGGCCGAACCCACCTTAGCAAGAGACAACACCAAAAATGCACAAAACCATCACCTATTTACATAAACCGAGCCTAGTTTGCTAGCACCACCTTCTACAACCATTAGCCGCCACTTCCACCACCACCACCTCTGACCTGACCTCCACCCTCTGCCACATCACCAACCACCACCTGGACCCACTGGCCATGCCCCTAGAGCCTATGGCCGAACCCATTTATAGCATAGAAGTGATGAATTTGCCTTGTAGTTGTTGTTTTGTTGCACCTATGTCCATTCACCTTTGAACCAACCTAGGCCGACCCTATTTGGACCCAAACCAGACCTTAGTGAATGGCTTGGCTGAACCAATCCCATCCATAACTGATCCATGTGAAGTTGAGAACAAGTGCAAGTCAATCGTTGTTGATTTGGGCTTTGAATTCTTATGCTGTTTGATGTTATTTTCGTGTTGAAACTTATGTATTATATATATTGTTTGTGTATATTTTATCAAGTCAAATTGCTTTGGCTCTCCACTCTCAAGTCATATTGTAACGATACAGATTTTTCGCATTCGAAAATCGACATCCATACTTTACATCGTACTTGAATGCCATAGATTCGACCCTTCAAATCCGAGTCGCCGGAGCTTATAACACAATTAAGTAAACAACGCAGCGAAAAAGAAAAGGATATAGATATACAACATCTGATACAATATCCAGGTACAATGATGATACAATGAATATCTATATACATCAGAGATATGATACAAGAAATAGCAGCGGAAAGAAAATAGATAACACCAGCAGCGGATAGAATGTCTCCAATAGAATGCTCCAAGATAAGCAACGTCAATCCATGAACTCCAAGGATTGAACTAGCTCCAGATAATCTACTCAACCTGAATATCTGAGAAACCCAACTCTAAACTGCCCGTGTGGAAAATAGTGGGCACCCAGAGTTTAGGAAGGGAACAATAAACTCCAGTTCAGTCATGGGACTGGTGTGAGCAACAAAAACAGTTTATCTTTAAAACAAGCAACAAAGGCTTTTAAACATTGAAATCCGCAATGCTTTTCGAAAATGAAACTACCATAAGGCCTCCCGCCACACACACAATGCAATCGCAGAATTGGAGGAGATTTCTCCTTATGATAGTCAAACATGCTTACTACGCAAACAAAACTCCTTTGATATTATTACCATTAGTGCATAGTGTCGAAAACCATTTCGAAAGTATAATATCAATCTTAGCCAGCATACAACATTTCATCGTATGCCTACTATAGCTACTACGTTCAATAGCAGGTTACCGCCGCATTCCATAGCAGGTAATACAACTAAACCGTACAGGGTTCGTATTGTTTCTTTGGATTTCCAACAAATGATCAGGCTAAGGAACTTCCTTTTTGAAATGGAAACGCCTCTGGAAAGACGTCCCGGATCCTAACCGGATCTCTGCAACAAAAGGCCGACGCTACCTCACGCTATACAGCTGTAACTAGGTAACTAACACACTGACGCTACCTCACGCTGTACAGCTGTAACTAGGTAACTAACACACGAGTCATGTCATCCCCCGGTCGTTACCGACCTTTATCCGAGGATCCTCAATCATAAAGCAACAACCACGAAGTATAATCAACATAGGTAAAATATCTGGGCTCCATACCATGATATCACCTTTTATCCAGAAGGAAATGACATACCCTAGGGGCGCTACCCCTACAAACCTTTGTCGCAACATTCCTGTTTCGACCATTACCGGGTTGTGAGGATCGACGAAGTCTCGTCCACAAAGCTACGCTTTTTCACAAAGCCACGCTTTTTCACAAAGCCATGCTTTTCCACAAAGCCACGCTTTTTCACAAAGCAACGCTTTGATCAACAATGATCAATCAGCACTTCGTGTGCCACATTACCAAATTGGGAATGTATCACTAGTAACCATCAACTACATAACCTCTGAGCTCGTATGTGATAACCCGGATTTTTCCGGACATATGTAAATTTGATAATTAACTGATTTTATTTGGTTAAATAAATGGGATTTTGATAATTTAGAACTATCTGAATATATATCTTTAAATAAATTTAAAACTATAATAAATATTGAAATATAAATATCTAGAAATTATAAATTTTAAAGTAAATTAACATATATATAAATAGATATATTCAAAACTCCATAATGTTGAAAATCTTAAGTGTACATATATAAATTCATTGTGAAATAGTAAGCATATTAATATATTGGAAGTTATATTTTGAAATTAATATAGTAATTTTCAAGATTTATTTAAAGTTGAGTCCTATATTTTAAACACTAAAATAGTATCTATGTATATACTTATAAATTTAAAAAAAAAATTAGCTAAACTAAGATTTGGTAAAGGTATATGTATTTCTTTAAAAGTTATACTTGAAATAAATGAAGTTTGTAAAAATATAAAGATTTAAAACATACATGTATAAATGTAATACATAAACTTAAGAAACAAATAAATACATAAGACATTAATAAAAATAAAAATAAATAAAATTATAATATAAATATATTAAACATAAAATAATTTAGCTAATGCCAAATTACAAGTGTAAACCTATTGTTTTATGCTTTGACAAATGTAAGCTTAGGAAATACAAGTGGCAAGATATATTTGTTTTTTTTAACATTAAGTTTAGGAACCCATGCTTCATACTTCACAAAATATGAAAAAAACAAAGAAAAATGAAACCAGAACAAAATCAAACTGAGAAATTAAAACCTGGAAGTTAAAAACCAGGAAATCAAAAACCTGTAAACTAAAGAAGATCAGGATTTAAGCAGAGGTAAACTCAAATCAAAATTTATCAAGCAAGCTAACGAGTTCAGAGATTCAACTCAAACCATAAATCAGATAAATTCAAGATCATCTCTGTTTGAAAGTTAAATCATCTCAACAACAACTGATTTCCAGCAATTCAAGTTTCAAAGAGATTATAGCATTCCGTTTTCAAAAGCAAAGAGGCATTCAAGTTTTCAAATTTCAAAATCATTTCAAGGAATCTGTTCCTCTTTTAAACAAGGTGAGTAAACAATTCCTTCTAAAAGCTAGATTGTTTGATAGCCTGATATATATAGTTATGATGTGATATATGTCTACATGGTTGTGTAATTGTGATTGCATGCCTGAATATATGAAGATTTGTGTATGCATGTCTGTATATATTGTGTGCATAGGCAAATGCATCTCTGTTCTTGATTACAGTGTTTTAAAGCCTGTTCAAAAATTTAAATCATCCCAATCTAAACGATTTCAGGCTTTGATCTCTGAATGAAAAATGTTTGTATGTATGTAGCATCATTTTTAAAAAAAGATTAAAGTTAATATATTAAGTAAAAATTTCGAAAAGAAATTACAGTGAAAAATCATTTTCAAATCAGAAAATCGATTATCAAAATTCAATGTTTTGAATTTTAGGATTAGATTCGAATTAGAAATTAGTGAATTTTGATCATAGTTTCATGATTTTTAAGATTGTATGTGAGAAGGATTCTTGAGTTGATCAGTATGAGGAGTTTCGTCAATTTCCGATGAACGGCGGCGAGTTGATCGTCGTGCTCGACATTGAAGGTAGTTGGAGTGATGGGGATTGAAGGAAAAATGGTCAGAGGTTTTACTAATCGTCGTGGTGATGCGGCGAGGTAGAAATAGGGTTTTAGGAGCTGTTTGATTGTGATGGGTAGTCGAAATGATTCCGGCGTCGATGGATCATCGGAGGCACTCGCGTTGGGGGAAACAAGGCTGGGGTTCGAGACGAAGCTCGGATGGGGTTGGCAGGGGTTCTCGAATCAGGTTCATCGGCGATTGGAAATTTACAGTCGATGCTCTGGTTTCTGGTATGCTCGATTTTGTTCGATTTCGTCACACAGCGAGTTCGACGAAGCTGGATGGTCGGAGCTTTCGTGAGAGTCGTTAGCGACTTGTAGACGTCGTCGAAGCTGATCAGAATGGCGGTGGTGGTTCGTGCACGTGCACACGGGGAGATGTGTACCTGTTGATCAGTGGAAGATTGGGGAAGAAGGGGAGTACGAGTCGATCTCGAGATGATTGTGGGTTTGACTCGGAGCAGATTGGGTTGTGAAGTGCACGAGTGTTGGCTCGGGAATTTTGGTCTTGGGCTCGAGTTTTTCTTAATTTTAAAATGGAAGTAAAGTTAGTATCAAATTTTCAAGCAAATAATGAACAAAGTCTCGTAATAAAATATTAAACAAGTTCAAAGCAAAAGTATTTATCAGATTTATTAAATAAGATGCTAATGACAAAGTAAGAAGTAAATTAAGATTTTGGGTAATTATAGATTAAATAAATTGATGAAGAGAGATTAATTAATTAATGATTAAGAATAAATTAATTTATGATTAAGAATGGTAAATTAATTAGAGATTAATCAATATAAGTAATTGAAGAGTAATTACTTAAATGATAATTACTTAATGTAAGTAATAAAAAGGGAATTACTTAAGGAAAGTAATTAAGGATTAATTACTTAGAAAATTAATTAATGTGATTAATTTAGAATTAATTAATTAGTGTAATTAATTAAGGTTAATTAATAAATATGATTAATTAATGTTAAATTAATTAATGAATGTGATTAATTAATGGGTAATTAATTAATGAATGTGATTAATTAATGGGTAATTAATAAAGGTAATTACTTAATGGAAGTGATTTGAGGATTATTAATAGAAGTAATCAAGGAGTAATTACTTAGTGAGATTAATTAATAAATTAAATAAAGGTAAAGTGATTATAAGTTGATTAATTAATGAAATTAATTAAGAATAATTAATTAATGTAATTAATGAGACTAATTAAGGTTAATTAATTGATGGGATGGTTAAAGGATTAAAGAATAATTAATTAATTTCAACAATTAATTAAATAATGTTAATTAAGCAGGATTTATAAAAGTAATTAATTTAATTTGTGTTAATTAAATTAATTAGAAATGGACTAATTAATCTTGCTTATGGATGATTAAATTATATTGAATGTTTGGTCTGATAAATTATGATGTTCTGTGATATGTAATACTTTGGATGAATTGTGATAATTTAAGTTATCTATCTGTGATAAAATTGTTATATGAATAGGATATCCTAAATTTAAATTAAATTGTTTAACTTAAACATCTTGG
Organism: Allium fistulosum; assembly: GCA_030737815.1. Lineage (NCBI taxonomy): Eukaryota > Viridiplantae > Streptophyta > Magnoliopsida > Asparagales > Amaryllidaceae > Allium > Allium fistulosum. Next base: position 775,165,980 of record CM060906.1, read on the forward strand.
CTTAAAGGATGACCTTTGATTCGAAGAGACTGGGATCGGGTACCAGTAAATACCCGAAACCACTTCGATTTGAAATCTTCTATAATTCTTTATAGATTGATATGTGTAATCAAATAGGCCGGTTTGGGATAATATGGACCATTTAAACTAAGTTGGATACTTAGATATTGTTTTGTGAAAATAAGTGTTGACTATATAAGTTGTTTACTTATAGTGAAATACGAGTTACCCCGGGTTTAAATAAGTTCTATGAATTGAAATTTCATGTTAGTTGAGTTTACTCACGCTGGTTTCCAGCCTGACCCGGGTGTTACTTTGATGTAATGCTCGGGTCAGACCGAGTATTACAGATTTTCAGGTAAGGACGTTCTGGAGCTCAGGAGGCGAGCTGGATGGCAGGAACGTATAGAGTGTTTTCCGCTGTTCATATGAGATTGTGTATATATATATATATAGATTGTAGTCTGAGACATGTTAATTATAACTATCCAGTCTATTGTAATGATTGTAACTCTGATGAATTGTATGTAAAGCAACAATTACAGCTTTCTTTTATAAAATGCTATTATTTGTTATTATATTTAATCCGCTGCGAATGTGAGATGTTGTGTTCTCTGTTCTTCTTTCTTCTTTCTATTTCTTTCTTCTATCTCTTTTCTTTTTCTTCTAACTATCTGGAAATTTCGGGTTCGAAATTTCCGAGTCGTTACATTTGGTATCAGAGCTGAAGGGTAAGCGAGAACCTTGGCTCTGTTGAGATTACTCGTTAAGGATAGGGTTAATGGTACCCTAGAACGAGTTGAGTGTATATATATATGAGAGCGTAATTGTTTTTTTCTTATATAAGGATTTTAAATGATTTTATATAAGAATATATTTTGATATATAAAATGATATTTCTTTCTAATAAATATTAAGGTAATTGGTTGTTAAAATATTGGAATTAAATTAAGTGGTAATAGAAATAAAGCCAAATTAAAAATGAATGAAGATAAGTTGAAATAAATTCAAACTAAAATTAAAATCTTGAATTTGTAGAAATGTTATCAAGAATAAAGATAATAATGAATTGGTTTCCAGATATGATAATCTTGGTTATTATCATAAATGGTAATTGTGTTTAATAATGAATGTTGTTAACGATTTAGCAAAATGAAATGTTTAGGGAAATAAACATTTAAGTGAGTATAACTTATAAATTGGAATTGAAGAGAATTTAAAATTGTGAAATTTTAAATCTAAATCCATTAAACTTGAAATTGTTTTAAAGAAGTTGTTTTGAATTAAAACCAAAGGTGGTTTAAAAATTTAAAGTATAACTTGGTGTGTAAAGAAAATGTATATATGAGGAATATATATAATACCAATGATGATTTGAAATAAACACTTAGTGTTGAGTTTTAAATTGGAATGTGATGTAAAACCCAAAGTAAAGTAAGTTTTTAAACTTAAAAGGGGAAAGATTATTAATCTGAAGTTTAAAATTTGAATGGGAATTCAAATTGTGTAAAGTTGACCGGATTAAGTAAATATAATTTAACTTAAGGAAGTTAAATAAGTTTAGATTGAACAACTTGAATTGGAAATTTCAAGATGAAATTTAAATTTAACTTGGGTAGTTAAATGATTAATTTAAATAGGAGCTATGAGTGATCTCAAAATGGGTTTGAGATCTGGAAATGGAAAATGGATAATAAATTAGAATCTGAAATTTAATTGTTTTTGAATTCTTATTTGAACTTTTTAATAAGTTAAGTAAAGATAATTTTAAAATGGAATTTGGAATTTGGATTCAGAATTTAATGGTTTAAAGATATAAGTTAATTTGATTTAAGAAATTAAATCAACATTTAGTAATTTAACTCGAATTTATATAAATTTGAGATAGCTTAAAATTGAGTTTTAAATTGAAATTTGTTCAAATGGGATTTGGTTTGAATTAATTAGAATTGTGATTGAAGATGTATAAGTTTAAAAATCAAATGGAATTTGATTTGAATTTGGAAAGGAATTAAGGTTAATTCAACTTGAATTGGGATTAAATCAATTTCAATGGAAATTGAAGTTATTTAAATTGCAATTGAGTTAATTTAAATGGAGATGGAAATTTAAATTGAATTGATGAGAATTGAACAGTTTGGCTCTGGATTATTTTCAAATAAATTGTTTTAATACAAATATATTTTTCCAAACTATTTACTATATAATCTTTCTTCTTAAACCCCAAACTATATCATACTTATTTTACAATTATTTTGGAACTATTTAACTATTTTGAAACTATCTTATAAACTAATTACTATTTTTCAGTTACCTACAGCTAATCACTATTTTAAATCTATTTTGCAATTATCTAACTATTTTATATCTACTTAACTATTTTACAGCTATTTTACAAACTAATAACTATTTTTCAACTACTTATCTATTTTAAACTTTTTCAAGCTATTTTTAAATTTAAATTGGTCAGAGTTCAAACTGTTTGTAATTGAAACAATAACTCAATTGGAATTGGGAGAAATTGTGAATAAGTGAATAGGAATCTAAAGGAAATGTGAATAGAAATGAGAATTGATTTGGCTGATAACCAATAAAGATAAATACGTAGGATATACGTATATTATTCTATTCGCATAGTAATTTGATCCAGATTCGAACACAGAATTTCGAGATAATATTATCGATCCGAGTTGGTATTTTTCATTCGAATTTCGACGGCGAACCTGGATATGGGTTTTTGATTGGTTCTGGATATTCTCTATCATAGTTGTGACTATGCAAGGAGAATGACGGTTTCGAATCAAGAAACCAGATCTGAGTCCGCACTAGGAAGTCGGGTGGACGATACTAGTTCGGAAGTGAAATTGTGTGATCGATTGAGCGATCAGATTGATATTGTGTACGGATGATATGTGTACATCGTACGGATTTGAATGAAATTAATATTGAAGATTTGTGGATAAGAACTGTAAAATGGTTTTTGAAAAGAAATATGGTTAATAACTTTATAAAAGATTTATCAAATGTGAATATTTGATTTAGAATAAAATAAAGTTATATATCCTTGTTATATAAGGTAAATCTTCCCTTGTTGAATCTATTGCTAAAAGAAAAGGGTTTTGAAATATTTGAAGTATAAAAGAGGTTTTATACAAAGTTTGAAATGATCCAAAGATTTTCAAAGTTATATATATCTATATCTATATATATATAAAGGATCTTATGAGAATGATTTTGGAAAAGGTTTTGGGAACCTATGGATTTTGGAAAGGGCTTTTGATTTTTGGGAAAATCAATTTTGGATTTTGGAAAGCCTAGTTTGAGAATTATCGATTTTGGTAATCGATTTTGTGTAAAGGAGATTTTGATAAATCATAAAGGGTATGATTTGAAGATACTATAAGTATATAGTATAAAGTGTTTTGAGAATAGCTCTGGGGAAAAAGGCGCTCCCTTAAAATGAACTTCTCAGGAGTGCCACTGGGTGGTACTGCCTTGAACCCCAAGGGGGGATTCTAAAGTTGATCCTGTGAGGAGTCCGGACAAAACTAGTTCCTGAGGATTATTTGTGTAGCGAAAGTCGAGGGGCTGGTGCCCACAAAGGCATTTGGGTTATTCTGTGACGACAATGTAACTCGATGTCACTGCGATCTACTGCAGACCATAGCGAAAGTCATGTGTGCCGCTGAGAGCCAACTATCTACGTTTGATTTTATATCGGTAGACTGTGACACTATGGTAACATAGCGAAAGTCGTGTGTGCCGCTGAGAGCCAACTGTCTACGTTTGATTTTATATCGGTAGACAGCGACCTATGTGGGAGAAGTTTCATTATTTGGCAGCGAAATTCGGTGGCGCTGATGCCTACAGTTATATGGGTTTGTGCTGTGATAGCAACGTAAGGCCCGGGTATAACTGCGATCTGTAGCGGGTTCCATGGCGTAATCGAGGAGCGCGGAGACCTACAGTTATCTGTGGATTTTGCCGGGACGGCAACGTAACCATCGGGTTAACTGCGACCATGGATGGGGGTGATGATTTCCAGAGCATTCTCACCAAAGATATTTCCTCTATTTCAAAAATGTTTTCTATATTTTCAATAAATTATCTTCCAAGTATTTTCACTGGGTGTTGAAAACGGGTTTGCTAAGTCCTTATAGATTTTCAGTCCTACGTCTGATCAACGTATGACCGAATTTCTGTGAGAACAAGGATGGACTTGTAGAGACATTGAGTTATAAAAGTATTTATAAAAAAAAACCTATTTTGGCAATATTATATAGATTTAAAAGTATTTTAAATGTTCAAAAGGAAAATTTAACTGATATTAAGTATTTTAACAAATTCTAGTTTCGTTCCTTTTCGAGGACGAAAAGATTTAAAGGGGGGAGGAATGTGATAACCCGGATTTTTCCGGACATATGTAAATTTGATAATTAACTAATTTTATTTGGTTAAATAAATGGGATTTTGATAATTTAGAACTATCTGAATATATATCTTTAAATAAATTTAAAACTATAATAAATATTGAAATATAAATATCTAGAAATTATAAATTTTAAAGTAAATTAACATATATATAAATAGATATATTCAAAACTCCATAATGTTGAAAATCTTAAGTGTACATATATAAATTCATTGTGAAATAGTAAGCATATTAATATATTGGAAGTTATATTTTGAAATTAATATAGTAATTTTCAAGATTTATTTAAAGTTGAGTCCTATATTTTAAACACTAAAATAGTATCTATGTATATACTTATAAATTTAAAAAAAAAAAAATTAGCTAAACTAAGATTTGGTAAAGGTATATGTATTTCTTTAAAAGTTATACTTGAAATAAATGAAGTTTGTAAAAATATAAAGATTTAAAACATACATGTATAAATGTAATACATAAACTTAAGAAACAAATAAATACATAAGACATTAATAAAAATAAAAATAAATAAAATTATAATATAAATATATTAAACATAAAATAATTTAGCTAATGCCAAATTACAAGTGTAAACCTATTGTTTTATGCTTTGACAAATGTAAGCTTAGGAAATACAAGTGGCAAGATATATTTGTTTTTTTTTTAACATTAAGTTTAGGAACCCAGGCTTCATACTTCACAAAATATGAAAAAAACAAAGAAAAATGAAACCAGAACAAAATCAAACTGAGAAATTAAAACCTGGAAGTTAAAAACCAGGAAATCAAAAACCTGTAAACTAAAGAAGATCAGGATTTAAGCAGAGGTAAACTCAAATCAAAATTTATCAAGCAAGCTAACGAGTTCAGAGATTCAACTCAAACCATAAATCAGATAAATTCAAGATCATCTCTGTTTGAAAGTTAAATCATCTCAACAACAACTGATTTCCAGCAATTCAAGTTTCAAAGAGATTATAGCATTCCGTTTTCAAAAGCAAAGAGGCATTCAAGTTTTCAAATTTCAAAATCATTTCAAGGAATCTGTTCCTCTTTTAAACAAGGTGAGTAAACAATTCCTTCTAAAAGCTAGATTGTTTGATAGCCTGATATATATAGTTATGATGTGATATATGTCTACATGGTTGTGTAATTGTGATTGCATGCCTGAATATATGAAGATTTGTGTATGCATGTCTGTATATATTGTGTGCATAGGCAAATGCATCTCTGTTCTTGATTACAGTGTTTTAAAGCCTGTTCAAAAATTTAAATCATCCCAATCTAAACGATTTTAGGCTTTGATCTCTGAATGAAAAATGTTTGTATGTATGTAGCATCATTTTTAAAAAAAGATTAAAGTTAATATATTAAGTAAAAATTTCGAAATGAAATTACAGTGAAAAATCATTTTCAAATCAGAAAATCGATTATCAAAATTCAATGTTTTGAATTTTAGGATTAGATTCGAATTAGAAATTAGTGAATTTTGATCATAGTTTCATGATTTTTAAGATTGTATGTGAGAAGGATTCTTGAGTTGATCAGTATGAGGAGTTTCGTCAATTTCCGATGAACGGCGGCGAGTTGATCGTCGTGCTCGACATTGAAGGTAGTTGGAGTGATGGGGATTGAAGGAAAAATGGTCAGAGGTTTTACTGATCGTCGTGGTGATGCGGCGAGGTAGAAATAGGGTTTTAGGAGCTGTTTGATTGTGATGGGTAGTCGAAATGATTCCGGCGTCGATGGATCATCGGAGGCACTCGCGTTGGGGGAAACAAGGCTGGGGTTCGAGACGAAGCTCGGATGGGGTTGGCAGGGGTTCTCGAAATCAGGTTCATCGGCGATTGGAAATTTACAGTCGATGCTCTGGTTTCTGGTATGCTCGATTTTGTTCGATTTCGTCACACAGCGAGTTCGACGAAGCTGGATGGTCGGAGCTTTCGTGAGAGTCGTTAGCGACTTGTAGACGTCGTCGAAGCTGATCAGAATGGCGGTGGTGGTTCGTGCACGTGCACACGGGGAGATGTGTACCTGTTGATCAGTGGAAGATTGGGGAAGAAGGGGAGTACGAGTCGATCTCGAGATGATTGTGGGTTTGACTCGGAGCAGATTGGGTTGTGAAGTGCACGAGTGTTGGCTCGGGAATTTTGGTCTTGGGCTCGAGTTTTTCTTAATTTTAAAATGGAAGTAAAGTTAGTATCAAATTTTCAAGCAAATAATGAACAAAGTCTCGTAATAAAATATTAAACAAGTTCAAAGCAAAAGTATTTATTAGATTTATTAAATAAGATGCTAATGACAAAGTAAGAAGTAAATTAAGATTTTGGGTAATTATAGATTAAATAAATTGATGAAGAGAGATTAATTAATTAATGATTAAGAATAAATTAATTTATGATTAAGAATGGTAAATTAATTAGAGATTAATCAATATAAGTAATTGAAGAGTAATTACTTAAATGATAATTACTTAATGTAAGTAATAAAAAGGGAATTACTTAAGGAAAGTAATTAAGGATTAATTACTTAGAAAATTAATTAATGTGATTAATTTAGAATTAATTAATTAGTGTAATTAATTAAGGTTAATTAATAAATATGATTAATTAATGTTAAATTAATTAATGAATGTGATTAATTAATGGGTAATTAATAAAGGTAATTACTTAATGGAAGTGATTTGAGGATTATTAATAGAAGTAATCAAGGAGTAATTACTTAGTGAGATTAATTAATAAATTAAATAAAGGTAAAGTGATTATAAGTTGATTAATTAATGAAATTAATTAAGAATAATTAATTAATGTAATTAATGAGACTAATTAAGGTTAATTAATTGATGGGAATGGTTAAAGGATTAAAGAATAATTAATTAATTTCAACAATTAATTAAATAATGTTAATTAAGCAGGATTTATAAAAGTAATTAATTTAATTTGTGTTAATTAAATTAATTAGAAATGGACTAATTAATCTTGCTTATGGATGATTAAATTATATTGAATGTTTGGTCTGATAAATTATGATGTTCTGTGATATGTAATACTTTGGATGAATTGTGATAATTTAAGTTATCTATCTGTGATAAAATTGTTATATGAATAGGATATCCTAAATTTAAATTAAATTGTTTAACTTAAACATCTTGGCTTAAAGGATGACCTTTGATTCGAAGAGACTGGGATCGGGTACCAGTAAATACCCGAAACCACTTCGATTTGAAATCTTCTATAATTCTTTATAGATTGATATGTGTAATCAAATAGGCCGGTTTGGGATAATATGGACCATTTAAACTAAGTTGGATACTTAGATATTGTTTTGTGAAAATAAGTGTTGACTATATAAGTTGTTTACTTATAGTGAAATACGAGTTACCCCGGGTTTAAATAAGTTCTATGAATTGAAATTTCATGTTAGTTGAGTTTACTCACGCTGGTTTCCAGCCTGACCCGGGTGTTACTTTGATGTAATGCTCGGGTCAGACCGAGTATTACAGATTTTCAGGTAAGGACGTTCTGGAGCTCAGTAGGCGAGCTGGATGGCAGGAACGTATAGAGTGTTTTCCGCTGTTCATATGAGATTGTGTATATATATATATAGATTGTAGTCTGAGACATGTTAATTATAACTATCCAGTCTATTGTAATGATTGTAACTCTGATGAATTGTATGTAAAGCAACAATTACAGCTTTCTTTTATAAAATGCTATTATTTGTTATTATATTTAATCCGCTGCGAATGTGAGATGTTGTGTTCTCTGTTCTTCTTTCTTCTTTCTATTTCTTTCTTCTATCTCTTTTCTTTTTCTTCTAACTATCTGGAAATTTCGGGTTCGAAATTTCCGGGTCGTTACATCGTACGTCTCAGAGAAGGGTGTTAAGCTAAGAGAATAAATTCTCCCCCACCAACAGAAATGTATTTGATAGAAACCAGCTTTACATCTCAAAGTGTAATGACAGACACACATCCATACAAGTCTGTCCCGGGTTCGAACAGAACCGAAGGCACTTCCGAAGAAGCCCTTGCAAATTCGGGTATTCACAATCCTGATCGGACTTCCCATCACTTAGGGAATCTCTATACCGTAGCTACTCAGTGCAGAGACAATCGATAGGTCATCCTATCGCTCTCGCAAATACCCGGTCTTCACCATCGGTCTTCAAATGCCATCCATTTACGTTGTATCACTATTCGTAATGGGTTATATGACACAAAGGTCCTCTCCCGGCAAAACCGAATAACGAGCGCAATTAAAAATCATATGGATACTGGGGTCTCAGTTAAATCACAGCTTAAAGCCCAAAACTTTTTATTCGAATGGTTAAAACAAATCACCATTTCCAATCTTTTAAACAAAAAGATTCATTTCAAAAAAAGTTAACCCCATTCACAAAGATCCATTCATGGATTTCAAAACAATTTCCATTTTAATAGGTTTCCTCGTTAAATCTTTAAATCAAGATTTAACTTATAGCTTTCAAAACAATTCCATTTCAATTTGGATTAACTCATTCGGTCTTTGAATCAAAGACTCATTTCATAGTTTTCAAAACATAGAATTCAATTTCAAACTTGAATTCAAATTTAAATCAAATTATTTAAATTTTCAAAACTCGATTAAGTTATTCGAAATAACTTTTATCTTTGAAATCCCATTTCAAAAGCTTTTCACCTTAAACCCAAATTTCCAATTTCAAAATCAATTGAAATTAAAATTTCGATTTCAAAAACATCAAATTTACATCATCTGTGATTTAACCGATTTCCACGTGAAATCCATATTTGTGTGTGTAAAGGTGTAGTCCAGGGGTTTTCACACACAATAGTGCAACAACATCAATTATCATAGATATATCGATAAGCGGTATAACCCATAACGCTTATCTTCATTCATAGATTCATAGATAATGTAAATTTATCAGTCACAAAGATTCACTATTACGATTCGATGTGGATTTCGGATAACCAACTGGAATCCGACTCCCTGTCGCATCGAAATTCAAGTGCCGTTTTATGGGCCAAGGGTTTCATATTCATATAGTAATATATCACAGAAACAGATATATATATATATATCGCAGATAATCAATTACATTTATCCCAGATAAATAAATTACAGATCACAACACAAATCAGGGTATATCACAAAGCATCATATATCAGGGATATCAACAATTCAATCATTCAATGAAATCCAAACATCCATAAGTAAAATCAATGAATTATCTGATTAATTTAAATCAGATTAATTTCTTATGAATTTCTAATCCTGGTTAATTACAAATCATTTGATTAATTACTCTTTAATCATTTATTAATTAACCATTAATAATAAATTGATTAACCTTTAATTACAATTAATCAACCTTTAAATTATTATCATTTAATTAATTATTCTTAATTATCACAATAAGTGATTATCTTTAATTACTTATCACATTTTAATTACATCGAGTAATTATACATAAACCTCTTGATTAATTATCTTTAATTGATTAATCATTCATTAATTAGAGTAAACTCATCCATATTTATGATTAATTGTTATTAACAATATGTTGAAAACATTGTTTCAAATTTCATTTTCAAATTTCAATTAAAATTCAAGATTGAAATGAATTCTTATTTAACTTTAATAAAGTTAAAAAAAATCAATCTACTTTAAATTTCACATATTAAAAGAAGACCTTAACTTTTAACCTTATTTAAAGATTTGAATTTATAAAAACTCAATTTCATTTCAAAATCTGAAATTCAATTCAAGATAAAATTAAGGTCAGTTTTCAAAAGCTGTAGACCATTTCCTACTCGGGCCACCCCAAAAACTGCTTCGGGACCAAAGTCATTTTGCTTGAGAAAATGTTCGAGACACTCGCAAAATCCTGCTTCGAGTTGAATACTCGAATTACTCGAGATAAACTCGAGTTCGACTTCGTCTTCTTCCCCAAACCATAAATCTGACACACAACCCACACGTGCATGTGCACACATCATCGGCTGCTGCTCCGATCATAGTCACATCGCCGGCGAGTCATCGGCCTTCCCCATAGTCGCCACGAACACCTAGAATCGATCGATCACGCCAAAATCAAAAAAACGAGCTACAGGATCACCACCTGAAACTAACTTGGTCACCAAAAACCATCACGCCTCGCCACCCAAGATCGCCAGAGGCCACGCAAACCACACCAGAGCTTCGTCGAACCCCTATGCTCCATTCCCACTTGGTCCGATCGACCATAATCCATCGATGACGATGAATTTATCTTGCAAACCCAATCGAACAAACCTATCCCTAAAACCCTACTTCTTGCCGTAACGTTGACAACGACAATCAGAAAAATACAACTATATTTTTCCCGTGATCTACAACCTCCTAGCTACCCTCGATGTCAGGCACGACTTCCCAAACTTTGTCGTCCATCAGAAATTGACGATACCATGTTTTCCGTTCATCACTAGAAATCTCGACAACCCCAACGTTAAAAATTATGAAATCTTCATCAAAAATCCTATTTTTCGAGTTCGAATCCAAACATGTAATCCAAACTTGAAATTAACATACTTGAATTTTTTATCTAGAAATGATTTTTTTCACTGTATATTCCCATTTACAGTTAATTACTTTCTAATTTTCTTTATAAATATTTTTTTTTAAAACAAGATTTGGTTAATACAAACAGTTTTCCTTCAATCACTTTAATCCAGCTTAGTGTATATGAAGAGATATTGAATTTAGAAGTATGTTTGGCTGTTGTAAACTTAAACAGAGACATGTTTCAGACATGCTCACAGTATTCATACTTATATATACACATATGTAATCATATAAAACCATCACATACAGATAACTATCCAAACCAGATTTAAAAACTTTAAATTATAGTTTGCTCACCTTTGCCAATATTTGAAAAAAGAGAGCTTTATATTGAAAACTGCAGTTTTCTTCCTTCTTTTGAAAGTATGATATTACTTTTTTTTTGTTTTTTTTTTCCTTAACCCTTATGTATTTGAGTCGAATCCATATGTTGCTTATTAGATCTGAGATGATCTTTGCTTGAAGTTGAATTAGTTACTTTGCTCTTGATTTCCAGGTTTTGAAATCTTCCCAGGTTTGAAGACTTTGAATTGCTTTTGTTTTTAAGTTTGAGATGTTTTACTTTAGTGTTTCTTTTTCAGCTTATAATGGACGAAAACTAAAGTGGATAGATTGATATATAAAACTGAGTTTACTGGGTATAATATTTTTGTTGTGCAGGGTGTTATAACATGGGTTTATACATTTTTAGCAGAGATATTTTAATCTTTGTTGGCTAATGGATATATTTTGTACAATATGATAAAATATTGTCTGTACAATAGGCATGTTTGAAAAATGCTAGCATCATGGAGAAGTTACAATTTGCTTGTACTTTTGACCAGCTGAGATGATTCATAAACGTGCTGAGGATAGATGGCATTAATGCCAAGGTACTTATGTCTCCATGCTCATATTTTTTTTATTTGTTTGTTGTCTTGTTTTATAAGCTTTCATATATATATTTGTATCTTGTTTTGCTTCTTACTTGCCTGCATAACCTTTGTCTTGCTGATGTACTTTATAAATTTCCATTGTCTTATTTCATTAGTTTATACTTTGTTGACTTCGGCTGAAAATCTTCTTTTTGTATGCTAGAGGATATGGCATTTAATGCATATGTACCCTCTGTTCCTATACTTACCTTGTTATATTTTCATTTTATACTTTATTTTTAGCTTTGCATTTCGGCTGAAGTGATAATACGGTGTACTAGAGATACAACCCTTTAATGCATATGTACCTTTATACTTGTCATATGCTTTCTTTTGCAAGCTAACCTATAAATTTTCTTTGCTTATTTGTTTGTATCATACTTAAAAATATTATGCTCTGGTTTCATACTTAAGGACATTTTGTTTGTTAAAATTTTACAAATTTGTTTACTTTATATTGTAAATAAACTCCTATTCTACTTATGTTGTTTTAATTTAGTTAGATGTTACTTTGTATGTATTTTCTTTTCTTTTCCTTAGTCTTATTATTTCTCTATAAGCTGCATATTTTATTTTTTTATTTATCGTCTTATATTTTTAATTTATAAATTCAAATTATTATTATTTATTATTAAACCATTATTTATTAATTTAAATTAAATTAAATTCTGGGGTCGTTACAAACTTCCCCCCTTAAAAGAATTTCGTCCTCGAAATTCGCAGGTACGAAAACAACACAGAGATAGACAGATTCGATCTCTTATAATTCCTCAAACACAAGATACAAGAACGAATCCGTTTAACACTCACAAGATACTCGGGTTATCCAGATCTACGAAATATGCAGGGGCATCAGTTAGTCCGAAGGGATAACTAACCATTCGTAGAACATATCCGGACCCAAAGAATAGATAGATATATGGATACAATTCCAACACTTTCAGTTTAGAAAACAAATTATACCTATCAACCATAACAAACAAAGCAACCAATTCATCCAAACAAACAATTTTAGTCCACCCGGAGTTTACGTCCCATATCAAATATATCGAATCTTCTTTCTGGATCTACCAGAAATTATTGAAGAATTTAGAAAGATGACGAACAAAAGAGATTGATAGAGAAAAGATTGCTTCCTTGTTGTTACAGAGTATCGACCATTTATAGTCGTATTCCCCTGTCCCCTATCTCATCCTCTTCTGACACTCATACTTACTATCAGTGGATAGTAAGAGAATTTACTGAGACATTCGAACGGATATCTGAGGAATACTCATTCTAGGGTATACTTCACCCTATCTCTAATGAGCTACTTAATGTGTTATACTCCTGAGCTAAAGTTCTACCTTAGCTCTGATACCAAATGTAACGAACGAACCGTCGGCGGTCACAACCGGTAGGCTTTTCAACCATCCCAGCCCCACCGTGGCTTACACTGGCACCTCGCAGTTGCTTTTACGGCCAGCCTCTCGACTGTCACAACCAACCCATCCCACTCAGGGACATGTAGGGGTAAGAGTCTCCCGTTCGCCACCAAACCGCGAAGCGAGAACCCCCTATCATGCTGTAATATAGCAAATGCGATCCATTTACGTCGTATCACTATTCGGAATGGGTTATATGACACAAAGGTCCTCTCCCGGCTAAACCGAATAACGAGCGCAATTAAAAATCATATGGATACTGGGGTCTCAGTTAAATCACAGCTTAAAGCCCAAAACTTTTTATTCGAATGGTTAAAACAAATCACCATTTCCAATCTTTTAAACAAAAAGATTCATTTCAAAAAAAAGTTAACCCCATTCACAAAGATCCATTCATGGATTTCAAAACAATTTCCATTTTAATAGGTTTCCTCGTTAAATTTTTAAATCAAGATTTAACTTATAGCTTTCAAAACAATTCCATTTCAATTTGGGTTAACTCATTCGGTCTTTGAATCAAAGACTCATTTCATAGTTTTCAAAACATAGAATTCAATTTCAAACTTGAATTCAAATTTAAATCAAATTATTTAAATTTTCAAAACTCGATTAAGTTATTCGAAATAACTTTTATCTTTGAAATCCCATTTCAAAAGCTTTTTACCTTAAACCCAAATTTCCAATTTCAAAAATCAATTGAAATTAAAATTTCGATTTCAAAAACATCAAATTTACATCATCTGTGATTTAACCGATTTCCACGTGAAATCCATATTTGTGTGTGTAAAGGTGTAGTCCAGGGGTTTTCACACACAATAGTGCAACAACATCAATTATCACAGATATATCGATAAGCGGTATAACCCATAACGCTTATCTTCATTCATAGATTCGTAGATAATGTAAATTTATCAATCACAAAGATTCACTATTACGATTCGATGTGGATTTCGGATAACCAACTGGAATCCGACTCCCTGTCGCATCGAAATACAAGTGCCGTTTTACGGGCCAAGGGTTTCATATTCACATAGTAATATATCACAGAAACAGATATATATATATATCGCAGATAATCAATTACATTTATCCCAGATAAATAAATTACAGATCACAACACAAATCAGGGTATATCACAAAGCATCATATATCAGGGATATCAACAATTCAATCATTCAATGAAATCCAAACATCCATAAGTAAAATCAATGAATTATCTGATTAATTTAAATCAGATTAATTTCTTATGAATTTCTAATCCTGGTTAATTACAAATCATTTGATTAATTACTCTTTAATCATTTATTAATTAACCATTAATAATAAATTGATTAACCTTTAATTACAATTAATCAACCTTTAAATTATTATCATTTAATTAATTATTCTTAATTATCACAATAAGTGATTATCTTTAATTACTTATCACATTTTAATTACATCGAGTAATTATACATAAACCCCTTGATTAATCATTCATTAATTAGAGTAAACTCATCCATATTTATGATTAATTGTTATTAACAATATGTTGAAAACATTGTTTCAAATTTCATTTTCAAATTTCAATTAAAATTCAAGATTGAAATGAATTCTTATTTAACTTTAATAAAGTTAAAAAAAATCAATCTACTTTAAATTTCACATATTAAAAGAAGACCTTAACTTTTAACCTTATTTAAAGATTTGAATTTATAAAAACTCAATTTCATTTCAAAATCTGAAATTCAATTCAAGATAAAATTAAGGTCAGTTTTCAAAAGCTGTAGACCATTTCCTACTCGGGCCACCCCAAAAACTGCTTCGGGACCAAAATCATTTTGCTTGAGAAAATGTTCGAGACACTCGCAAAATCCTGCTTCGAGTTGAATACTCGAATTACTCGAGATAAACTCGAGTTCGACTTCGTCTTCTTCCCCAAACCATAAATCTGACACACAACCCACACGTGCATGTGCACACGTCATCGGCTGCTGCTCCGATCATAGTCACATCGCCGGCGAGTCATCGGCCTTCCCCATAGTCGCCACGAACACCTAGAATCGATCGATCACGCCAAAATCAAAAAAACGAGCTACAGGATCACCACCTGAAACTAACTTGGTCACCAAAAACCATCACGCCTCGCCACCCAAGATCGCCAGAGGCCACGCGAACCACACCAGAGCTTTGTCGAACCCCTATGCTCCATTCCCACTTGGTCCGATCGACCATAATCCATCGATGACGACGAATTTATCTTGCAAACCCAATCGAACAAACCTATCCCTAAAACCCTACTTCTTGCCGTAACGTTGACAACGACGATCAGAAAAATACAACTATATTTTTCCCGTGATCTACAACCTCCTAGCTACCCTCGATGTCAGGCACGACTTCCCAAACTTTGTCTTCCATCAGAAATTGACGATACCATGTTTTCCGTTCATCACTAGAAATCTCGACAACCCCAACGTTAAAAATTATGAAATCTTCATCAAAAATCCTATTTTTCGAGTTCGAATCCAAACATGTAATCCAAACTTGAAATTAACATACTTGAATTTTTTATCAAGAAATGATTTTTTTCACTGTATATTCCCATTTACAGTTAATTACTTTCTAATTTTCTTTATAAATATTTTTTTAAAAACAAGATTTGGTTAATACAAACAGTTTTCCTTCAATCACTTTAATCCAGCTTAGTGTATATGAAGAGATATTGAATTTAGAAGTATGTTTGGCTGTTGTAAACTTAAACAGAGACATGTTTCAGACATGCTCACAGTATTCATACTTATATATACACATATGTAATCATATAAAACCATCACATACAGATAACTATCCAAACCAAATTTAAAAACTTTAAATTATAGTTTGCTCACCTTTGCCAATATTTGAAAACAGAGAGCTTTATATTGAAAACTGCAGTTTTCTTCCTTCTTTTGAAAGTCTGATATTACTTTTACTTTTGTTTTTTTTCCTTAACCCTTATGTATTTGAGTCGAATCCATATATTGCTTATTAGATCTGAGATGATCTTTGCTTGAAGTTGAATTAGTTACTTTGCTCTTGATTTCCAGGTTTTGAAATCTTCCCAGGTTTGAAGACTTTGAATTGCTTTTGTTTTTAAGTTTGAGATGTTTTACTTTAGTGTTTCTTTTTCAGCTTATAATGGACGAAAACTAAAGTGGATAGATTGATATATAAAACTGAGTTTACTTGGTATAATATTTTTGTTGTACAGGGTGTTATAACATGGGTTTATACATTTTTAGCAGAGATATTTTAATCTTTGTTGGCTAATGGATATATTTTGTACAATATGATAAAATATTGTCTGTACAATAGGCATGTTTGAAAAATGCTAGCATCATGGAGAAGTTACAATTTGCTTGTACTTTTGACCAGCTGAGATGATTCATATACGTGCTGAGGATAGATGGCATTAATGCCAAGGTACTTATGTCTCCATGCTCAAATTTTTTTTATTTGTTTGTTGTCTTGTTTTATAAGCTTTCATATATATTTGTATTTTGTTTTGCTTCTTACTTGCCTGCATAACCTTTGTCTTGCTGATGTACTTTATAAATTTCCATTGTCTTATTTCATTAGTTTATACTTTGTTGACTTCGGCTGAAAATCTTCTTTTTGTATGCTAGAGGATATGGCATTTAATGCATATGTACCCTCTGTTCCTATACTTACCTTGTTATATTTTCATTTTATACTTTATTTTTAGCTTTGCATTTCGGCTGAAGTGATAATACGGTGTACTGGAGATACAACCCTTTAATGCATATGTACCTTTATACTTGTCATATGCTTTCTTTTGCAAGCTAACCTATAAATTTTCTTTGCTTATTTGTTTGTATCATACTTAAAAATATTATGCTCTGGTTTCATACTTAAGGACATTTTGTTTGTTAAAATTTTACAAATTTGTTTACTTTATATTGTAAATAAACTCCTATTCTAATTATGTTGTTTTAATTTAGATAGATGTTACTTTGTATGTATTTTCTTTTCTTTTCCTTAGTCTTATTATTTCTCTATAAGCTGCATATTTTATTTTTTTATTTATCGTCTTATATTTTTAATTTATAAATTCAAATTATTATTATTTATTATTAAACCATTATTTATTAATTTAAATTAAATTAAATTCTGGGGTCGTTACACATATCCATGTCATTATGCCTTCATTGTGCTTGTGTTGTGCGCTTTGGTAGCGATCTCCAGCTTTAAACAAGTGAGTAAATCTCACCAGACTAATATGTACTTATATAGTTGATAAACTGACATCACTTGAATCTGTAAATTTATATCATCTTGTTATAACTATTATATTATAATTATATGATGTTCATCCCTGTTTGTACACATGTTATATCATCTATTACTGTTATATGATGTTATTCTGTTCATATACAGTTTATCACACTGCAAGTTCCCTATAGACTAGAATCACTATGGGTTGAAATGATACATACCCGAACGGACTTTAGAATAAGGAAAAATCGTTATGGGCTGAAATGATAGGCCTGAACGGTTTTTGTAACGACCCAGAATTTTTGATAATTAAAATTCGAATATTTAATTGATTTTAATATTAATAAATGGAATTTAGAAGTCGAATAATTTATTATTCGAATATTGGATTTAATTTGGTTAATTAAATCGATAAATTAAATAGTGACATTCCAGAGATAATTGTAAATCGAGTTTAAAGTGATTGAAAATGATTTGTAAAGTTATATTAAATCATACTGGAGTTGTAGAAATATTTTAGAACTCTTAAAATTGAATTTGGAGTTAATCTGTGAAAATCGAATATTTTAATATTTAATTATCGACTGTAAAAATAGCCAATTTTCGAACAGTCTCAGAATTGAACGAGACCAGTTCCATTGGATCCGTAATAGTTAGTCATTATCGGATTTCAATTTTCGTATCAATCGGAGTTGTCGATTGACCGTGGCAGCTCGAAACGCATCGATATCGTTTTAATTTTAAATCGTCGAGTTAAAATAGTCATTTTTCAAACGGTCTCGGATTTTGACGAAACCAGTTTCATCAGATCCATAATGTGATATTATTGTAAGATTTCAGATTTCGTAATTTTTGGATGTGCCGTTTGTCCGGGGCAAGCCAAAACGCCTCGAAATCGATTTAAATCGGTTTAATTTAAATTGATCGTTTAATTCCGTATCTCGTGCAGACGATCGAATTAGCTTCCGAAACCTGTTCCATTGCGTCCGGAACGCGGGGTAAACCCTACGAACGTCAGCCGGCACGCTCGAATCGGAGTTCGAAAAAATTTCGATGAATAGTAAATTTGGTCATTTTCTATATAAGGACTTCATTATCTTCATTTGCAAAAGAGAATAGCTAGGGTTTCAATTCAACGTTCAGCCGCCACCATTTAAAACCAAGGGCCGGAAATTGTTCATCTTCTCCCCTTAATCCCTCATGATCCATCAACAATTAAGGGAAACTCCCAACTACAAAGATGAAAATCACGTCGAGAGCTTTAAATCCGTACGGTGGAGATGGGTATCGTCGACCATATGGGGAGCTACGTGCTCGCGTTCGTGCCGAGTTGCGCACGCATTTCTGAGGCGATGGGGGCACTAGAGAGGTGCGGTCGGTGGCCGTGGGGTGGCGTGGTGATGGTTGTTCGAATAAAGGTGGGTTGATGAAGTTTCGTCGAGTCAAGCTAGGGGCGGCATCGAAAATTTTCAAACGGCAATGGGTTTCTCGCGTGCACGCGTGACCTGGGAGAAGGAAGACGAAAGGAACGTGCGGCCAGATGCTTTGGGCTCGAGATCTACGGTGATGATTTGGTTTGGGTTTAAAATCGAAAAGAATTTGTATAAAAATTGTAATTTAAACTTGTAAAATTCATAACTGTTGCATACATTGTCAGAATTCAACGAAATTTGCGGCATCGGAACCACAACGAGGAATACTACGCGGTGGTGCAGTTCCGGAATCCTTCTGAGCAAGCGAAAAATTTAAGCTAAATCGAACGCCGTTCGATTTAATTTAAATTTTGAACGCTTGTCGAAAAACCAAGGTGAGATCTTCTCACTCAAAATTTAAAGTGGAATTTACAGTTATTTATTGATTGACTGTTTGGATGTGATATTAGATATTATAGGATATATCTATATATATATAGCAGTATATACATATTGGCATATGTATATATTGGATTGATGATTTCCCGCCTCGTATAGCGGATGAGACCCTATTGCGCCGTTAGTAAGCGGATTTATAAAAACCTATATACCGCGATAATTCCGTACTAGAGCGGAATTGGTATTGTGCTAACGTCTTTGGATGCAGGGAAACAGGTTGGAGGGATCCAACTGGACCCCTCACATTGATTGATTTTTTTTATACTGTGGTATGAATCTGTGAATGATTATTGATGTTATTAATCATATTGATGTCTGGAAATTGATTGAAGCTAAAATTTAGCTGAATGGATGTTGGATATCATTGGATTCCAAAAATAAATGAAATTGAATTTTTGAAATCAAAATAGAAATTTCTAAGTGAATTTATTTTAGAAATTTAATAAATTTGTAGAAAAGAATTTAAAAGAATAAAGGTTGATTTTTATAATCTTATCGGATTAATTCCAGAATCAAGTGAAAGTGTTAAATAAATGGATTTCGTAAAATAGTGATTTTCAATTGAATAATTTAGTTAAACATTGGATTTTTTTTTGATTGAAAGAAACAATTGAGATTTATTTTCCTTAAAAGGAATTTATTTATAAGGAGATAAGTTGGAAATCCAATTTGAAATTTAATCGGTAAATTGAAATAATTTGGGAAATCAATGTAAAATGATTTCAATTTGAAGAATCCATTTAAAAATAGGATATTGAATAATTTGAAAAGAATAAGAATTTATTTTAGTAGTGAAAATAAATTTAGAAATCAATTTGTAATTGATTTGGAGTTAAAGTAGAATTAGAAATTAATTTGGAATCCGATTTTAGATTCAAAAGTGAATATTTGGAAAAATGAATCCAATTGAAATAAGGGAATGTGAATTTAAATGGAAATGATGTTAAAATGATTTATAAAGGGATGAACTTTACAATTGTAAAGTTTTAAAAGAACGATTTTGAAAATAAATGAATTATAAGTATTAACTTATAATATGGACCGTTAGTATAAAAATTGAGTTATGAATTGAACTAGTTAATGAAGAAGATTCATAAATTGTAGTTTTTATAAATGGAAATAGAATTTATAAACGTGTTTATAAATTCGAAATAGATTGAATTTGATAAATTAAATATGGAAGATTATTAAAGAAGGTATATTCACGATTTTGGACAGTGAATATATCATTGAATAAAAATGGATTCATTTTTTTTTAAGAAGTGATATTTTAAAATAAAGATTGTTTTAAAGATGTTTTAAAATGTGTGAACTATCGAAATCATAGATTTCAACATTTGTTGTTGAAATAGACGTTTTCGAGGAATAAGGAAATGATGGACTATAACACTGTTGTTATAGTAAATGATTTTCGAAAGGAAATGTTTTTTACATAGTATTGGGATTTATATATCTATCTAAATTTCGAATCCCTATACTAGTGATTTTGAGTCGTCGTAACGATGTTTTACGCAACATTCGTTTTTGACTCAAATAGATGTAAAATTTATGATTTCCTTAAAGAATGAATATATACTTAATATTGATTTAAGTATATCGAATATTTTCAAATGTTGAAAATAAATGATTGTGAAATACTTATTATTTAAATAAGTATGGAAATGCTTTTCCAATATGAAATGAACTGTTTTGAGATTTTATCTTCAAAGATAAAATGAAATGTGGAAATTGATTTGAAATTGTTTTCAAATGATTAAGTGTGGAAATTTTATATCTCGTAAAGATATTTTGGAAGATGAAATAATTTGGAAAATTATTTGGAAATCTGATGATGTCGCGCATCTTTATTGATAGTTAAATAACCGACTATCAATAATTACCTTTAGATAGGTATTTGTTGTGAATTGGATAAATTTGAATGCCACACTTGTTTTTAAATAAGCGCTCACTATTCGGGTTAGCCGGGAAAGGACCATGGGGTCGTATAACCCATTCCGAATATGTGATACGTCGTTATGAATTGCATTTGAAGACCGGTGTTGAAGACCGGATATTTTTGAAAACGGAAGGATTACCGTCGAGTTACTCTACATCGGCTGATCTCCGATTTAGAGGTTTTATCACCCTTAGTGACGGGAAGTCCGGACGTGATTAGAAATTTATCCGGAAATGCAAGGGCTTCGTGAGAAGTGCCTTCGGTTCTGTTCGATCCCGGAACAGACTTGTATGGATTGTGTGTCTGACGTTACAATTTGAGATATAAAGCTGATTTCTTTCAAATACATTTCTGTTGGTGGCGGAGAATTTATTCTCTTAGCTTAACACCCTTCTCTGAGACGTACGAGCTCAGAGGTTATGTAGTTGAAATTTATCAGCGATATATCCCAAATTAGTAACGTGGCATACTGAGTGTTGCTGTGAAATGATCAGTGTTTGATCATTTGTGATATGATCATTTGTTTGATCTTATATCTTTGTGGTCATAGGTTGATCATTTTGTTTGACCCGAAGCAGGGCTTTTTGAGAAAGCGTAGCTTTGTGGACGAGACTTCATCGAGACTCACACCCCGGAAATGGTCGAAACAGGAAGGATGCAGCAAGGTTCTAGGGAGTAGCGCCCCTTAGTGTATGTCATTCCTTCTGGATAAAGGTGGTATCATGGTATGGAGCCCAGATACTTAACCTCTGTGGTTGCTGCAAAAATTTATTTCTTTGTGGTTGTTGGAAATCGGGGATCCTCGGGAAGATCGGTGACGATCGGGGGATGGCATACGCGTGTCAGTAGTTACCTATTTTTGCAGAGGTAACCCGGCCTTGTGTTGGCAGAGATCCGGTTAGGTTCTCGGGTCGTCTATTCCAGGGACGTACCCATCGTGGATAGGAAGTTCCTTAGCCTGACCATTTGTTGGAAATCCAAAGAAACAATACGATCTTGTACGGTTTTAGTTGTAGAACCTATCATTCACTTATGGTGGCGCCCCACTGTTTGGATGGTAGCTATAGTAGGCATAAGTGCGGAATGCCTATGCTGGCTAAGATTAATATTATACTTTCGAAATGTTTTCTACACTATGCACTAATAATAATATCAAAATGATTTGATTTTGCGTAGTAAGCATCTTTGACTATCATAAGAAGAAATCTCCTCCAATTCTGCGTTTGCATTGTGTGTGTGGTGGGAGGTCTTATGGTAGTTTCATTTTCCAAAAGCATTGCGAATTGACATTAAAGTTTTCCTGTTGTTTATTTTAAAAGATAAACTGTTTTACGATCTCACACCAGTCACCATGACTGACTCGGAGTTTATTGTTCCCTTCTAAACTCTGGGTGCCCACCAATTTCCACACGGGCAGCCTAGAGTTATATTATCAGGATATTCTGGATATTCTGGAGCTTTGGAGATGAGCTGGATGACGAGACGTAGTATTTGTATCTGATGTATTTATTCCGCTGTGTATTCTGTATGAGGACAAGTTTATATAACTGTCCATTGTTGTTTATTGACTCTGATGATATGATGTGATGTAATGTAATAATAGATATAATTCTTTTGTTTTTAAATGATATTCATTTATCTATTATATATTGTTCCGCTGCGATATGTGAGATTCTGATATTGTTCTGTTTCTGTTGCTGTTCTGTTGTTCTTCTTCTTTCTTTCTTTCTTTTTCTTCTATCTTCTTCTTCTACCTTTTTCTTCTTTCTAAAAACCATAACTTTTCGGGTTTCCGGCATTCGATGGCTCAGCAGTCGATAAAGTGAGTATCGATGTTGAATTTTCGAAAGTCGAAAATTTTCGGGATGTTACAAGTGGTATCAGAGCATATGGTTAAGCGACAACCCTGCTCTGTTGGGTGTTACTCATTAGAGATAGAGTCAGCAGTACTCTAGAATGAGTTGAGTGTTATAATAGATACGAGCGCGTATGTAACGACCCAGAATTTTGAACGAATTAAATTGAGAATATTTAATAAATTTTAAATATTTGAACGATAATTTGATTTGAACCCCCGATTTAAATTTGAATTTGGCGATTAAATTATAAGATTTAATCGATTGAGAGTTGAAAAAAAATTTAAATCTTCAATTTTAAGTTGAAGAAAAATATTTCGAAAGCTTCTAAAATTCGTATTGATAATACCGAAGCTAATCGAACTGTCAGGATTGAATTTGAAACCGTTCTGTTCAGTTTTGAATTTAATTGTTCGAATCGATATTTAAAATAGTCAATTTTCAAACAGTCTCGGAATTCGACGAAACCAGTTCCATTGGATCCGTAATATTGAATTATTGTCAGGTTTCAATTTTCGTATTTTACCGAGTTAATACGTGACCGTACGATATGCAAACGCATCAGAATAAAATCTAATTCAGATTCATTTTTAATTTAAATATTGGGTCAACTCAGCACATTGTCTTCCCGTTGTTTACGCCAAAAACATGCCGAGCATCACGGGGGAAATCGTGGGGAACATGCGATCGTCAATTTTAAATAACAGTTCGTTCTTCTCTTTTTCTCTGCTCAAAATCAAAACGAAAACGTCTTCGTTCGTTCAAAGGAAATGAAAAATGGCCACTGCCTTTAAAATTTAAACCTCTTACTTCTTCGATCAAATGAAAAGAAAAAAAACACTACGCACCCTTTCTTCCTCTCGTCAGTCGAGCGATTCTGGGAGTAGCTCGAGATGCAATTGTCGATCGCGACATCGATGGGGGGCTGGAGGCATCGCGATTCGAGCACGAACGGGGACAGTGGCGTTCGTTCGATGACTTGCTGAGGGTGGTGCGCGCGCGTGTTCGCACGGGGTCGAAGGCAAGTGGGAGCGAAGGTCTCGATGTTGACGAGGACAGTGAGACTGGCGATCTAGGGTTCAGCGTTCGTCTCGAGGTCGCGAGGTTTGGAGCGGCGTTCGATTTTGGAAGGAGGCTCACGTTCAATGGGAAGCGTACGCGAGCGATTTCGTGGGTTTGGCCGCGAGTAGGAGGCGAACGACAGCAGGCATGGGTCGAGGCTGGTGAGGGGTTGTTCGCGAAGCTGGCGATCGGCAGTGGAGTGAGGTATACCTAATTTATTTTTAATTTAATTCGTTAAATGTTGTAAACAAAAATAGGAATTTTGGTGAAGCTTATATTAGCAAAGTTGAAAATAAATTTATAGGCAGAAGTATTTAAAATAAATAAATGATGTATAAGAGATTTATCAGTTAATTAGCTTATTATTATTTCTAGTTACTAAAGATAATTTATTTGCTAGGAAGATGAATTCATTTCTTTAGAAAAGTATGTATATATATATGGATTTTTAATGAGGTTTGAAAGTCATATAAAATCAGATTTCTATTTAAATATATATATGTAATAAAAGAAAAAAAATATACTCATGCCTATTTGAGTTAATTTAAGAAATTGGTTTAGATAAAATCATAAGTTAATTTAATTATCAAATGAAAAATATTATTTATAAAGTGAATTTGTTAGAAGTTCAATCTATTAGGTGAAATGATTTTTAAAGGAAATTTTTGGTTTAAAATTAAATTTATAAATTCGTTGGATAATTTGAATTACAAAACGGAAATTTGTTATTCGATTATTTCGAATTTTAATAAATTGTATAAATTATTATACAAGGTTAAAAATCAAGGAAACGAACTGGAATGGGAAATGGATGGCAAATTTAAAGGCTAAGGTGAGATTTTCTCACTCGAAGGAAATTTGATTTTTACAGTTATTATTGACTGTTTGATTTCTATTGAATGTGATATTAGATATAGTAGGATATATCTATTATATATATAGCAGTATATACATATTGGCATATGTATATATTGGATTGATGATTTCCCGCCTCGTATAGCGGATGAGACCCTATTGCGCCGTTAGTAAGCGGATTTATAAAAACCCATATACCGCGATAATTCCGTACTGGAGCGGAATTGGTATTGTGCTAACATCTTTGGATGCAGGGAAACAGGTTGGAGGGATCCAACTGGACCCCTCACATTGATTGAATTTATTTCTACTGTGATGTGATAATCTGTGAATGATTATTGTTGTTATTGAATTGATATCTGGAAATTGTTTGAAAAGCTAAAATTTAGCTGAATAGATGTTTTGACATCATTGGATTCCAAAAATAAACGAAATTGAATTTTTGAAATAAAAGTAGAAATTTCTAAGTGAATCAATCTTTGAAACTGAATAAATTTTAAAGAAAGAAAATTTCAAAGTATAAAAAGTTAATTTTTATAATCTTATCGAATTAATTCCAGAATCAAGTGAAAATGTTAAATAAATGGATTTCGTAAAATAGTGATTATAAGTTGAAGAATTAAATTTAAGAATTTGGATTTTTAAATAGACTGAAAGAAACAATTGAAATATATTTTCTTTGAAAAGAATTTATTTAAAAAGAGATAGGTTGGAAATCCAATTAGAAATTTAATTGGTAAGTTGAAACGATTTGGGAAATCAATGTAAAATGATTTCAAATTTAAAGAATCCTTTTAAAAACAGGATGTTGAGTAATTTGAGAAAAATAAGGAATTTATTTAGTAGTGATAAATAAAATTAGAAATCAATCTGTAATTGATTTAGTATTTGGAGAAGAACTTTGAGAAATCAGTATGGAATCTTTTATTTAAAGTTGAAAATAAATTTAGAAATCAATATTGAAATTGATTTGGTATTGAAGTTTTAATCAATGGAATTGGAATTTATAAAAGTTGGTTATAAATCCGAAATCACTTATTTTGATAAGTAGAGTATAGAAGTTGATAAAAAGAAGATTTACAAGTCGAAGTGTTATTAAAATAGAAGTAGCATTTATAACCGTGTTTATAAATTCGAAAGCGATGGAATTTGATGAATTAAATATAGAAGATTATCAGAGTAGATATATTCGCGATTTTGGATAGCGAATTCCTATTGAAATGAAAATGTGTAGAAATGATTGGAATTGGGTTAAATGAAGTATATTCACGATTTTGGACAGTGAATATATTTTTAAGTAAAAATGGTTATGTTTGGGAAAGCGATATTATAAATGAAGTTAATTGTTTAAAAAGATGTTTTTAAAACGTATTAAATATCGAAATCATAGATTTCAACATTTATTGTTGAAATAGACGTTTTCGAAAAATAAGGAAATGGTGGACTATAACACTGTTGTTATAGTAAATGATTTCCAAAAGGAAATGTTTTATATAGTATTGGGATTTATATATCTATCTAAATTTCGAATCCCTATACTAGTGATTTTGAGTCGTCGTAACGATGTTTTACGCAACATTCGTTTTGACTCAAATAGATGTTAAAATTTATGATTTCCTTAAAGAATGAAATGTATACTTAATATTGATTTAAGTATATCGAATATTTTCTAAGTGTTGAAAATAAATGATTTTTGAATTACTTATTTTTTTTAAATAAGTATGGAAATGCTTTTCCAATGTGAAATGAACTGTTTGAGTTTTTATCCTTTAAAGATAAATTGAAAACTGAATATTTGAATTTGTTTTCAAATGATTAAGTGTGGAAATTTTATATCTAGTAAAAGATATTTTGGAAGATGAAATAATTTGGAAAGTTATTTGGAATCTGATGATGTTGCGCATCTTTATTGATAGTTAAATAACCGACTATCAATAATTACCTATAGATAGGTATTTGCTGTGAATTGGATGAATTTGAATGCCACACTTATTTTTGAATAATCGCTCACTATTCGGGTTAGCCGGGAAAGGACCATGGGGTCGTATAACCCATTCCGAATATGTGATACGTCGTTATGAATTGCATTCGAAGACCGATGTTGAAGACCGGATATTTTTGAAAACGGAAGAATTACCGTCGAGTTACTCTACATCGACTGATCTTCGATTTAGAGGTTTTATCACCCTTAGTGACGGGAAGTCCTGACGTGATTGAAAATTATCCGGAAATGCAAGGGCTTCGTGAGAAGTGCCTTCGGTTCTGTTCGATCCCGGAACAGACTTGTATGGATTGTGTGTCTGACGTTACAATTTGAGATATAAAGCTGATTTCTTTCAAATACATTTCTGTTGGTGGCGGAGAATTTATTCTCTTAGCTTAGCACCCTTCTCTGAGACGTACGAGCTCAGAGGTTATGTAGTTGAAATTTATCAGCGATATATCCCAATTTGGTAACGTGGCATACTGAGTGTTGCTGTGAAATGATCAGTGTTTGATCATTTGTGATATGATCATTTGTTTGATCTTATATCTTTGTGATCATAGGTTGATCATTTTGTTTGACCCGAAGCAGGGCTTTTTGTAGAAAGCGTAGCTTTGTGGACGAGACTTCGTCGAGCCTCACACCCCGGAAATGGTCGAAACAGGAAGGATGCAGCAAGGTTCTAGGGAGTAGCGCCCCTTAGTGTATGTCATTCCTTCTGGATAAAGGTGGTATCATGGTATGGAGCCCAGATACTTAACCTCTGTGGTTACTGCATTATTATTATCTATGTGGTTTGTTGCGAATCGGGGATCCTCGGGAAGATCGGTGACGATCGGGGGATGGCATACGCGTGTCAGTAGTTACCTATTTTTGCAGAGGTAACCCGGCCTTGTGTTGGCAGAGATCCGGTTAGGTTCTCGGGTCGTCTATTCCAGGGACGTACCCATCGTGGATAGGAAGTTCCTTAGCCTGACCATTTGTTGGAAATCCAAAGAAACAATACGCGACTTGTACGGTTTTAGTTGTATTACCTGCTATGGAATGTGGCGGTAACCTGCTATTGAACATAGTAGCTATAGTAGGCATAAGTGCGGAATGCCTATGCTGGCTAAGATTAATATTATACTTTCGAAATGTTTTCTACACTATGCACTAATAATAATATCAAAAAGAATTTGATTTTGGCGTAGTAAGCATCTTTGACTATCATAAGAAGAAATCTCCTCCAATTCTGCGTTTGCATTGTGTGTGTGGTGGGAGGTCTTATGGTAGTTTCATTTTCCAAAAGCATTGCGAATTTGTTTATTTTCTTTGTGAAAGAATAACTGTTTTACGATCTCACACCAGTCACCATGACTGACTCGGAGTTTATTGTTTCCCTTCTAAACTCTGGGTGCCCACCAATTTCCACACGGGCAGTCTAGAGTTATATTATCAGGATATTCTGGATATTCTGGAGCTTGGAGATAAGTTGGAGTTCGAGACGTAGTATTTGTATCTGATATTATTTTATTCCACTGTGTATTCTGTATGAGGACGAGTTTATATAACTGTCCATTGTTGTATATTGACTCTGATGATTGATGTATGTATAAACTGATATAGTTCTTTGTTTTAAAAGACTAGTGTTTATCTATTATATATTGTTCCGCTGCGATGTGTAAGATTCTGATATTGTTTTCTGTTCTGATGTTGTTCAGTTGTTCTTTCTTTCTCTTCTTCTTCTCTTTTTCTTCTATTTCCTCTTTCTTAAAATCCTCACTATTGGAGTTTCCGGCAATCGATTGCTCGGCAGTCGATAAAGTGAGTATCGATGTTGAATTTTCGAAAGTCGAAAATTTTCGGGATGTGACATTTGGTATCAGAGCATATGGTTAAGCGACAACCCTGCTCTGTTGGGTGTTACTCATTAGAGATAGAGTCAGTAGTACTCTAGAATGAGTTGAGTGTAATAATAGATATGAGCGCGTATTTGTTATTGAATATAAAAATTGTTTTGTATTGTGATGATTGGTTTATTGAGTGGCATATGGATTCTGGTCAATACGAGTAATTAACGATCATTGATAGGGATCTCTAAACACTCGAATAGAACAATTCGGCACAGTATTGTTTTAAATAGGGTAAATGAAATAATTTTACCCAAAGCTATTTTTGTATATAAAAGGAATGATTTTCTATGAACTATCATAGTATATGGATGCTTGGTTGTTAGGAAAGTGATAATATTGAAATGTTATCATTATTATATGAAATTGAATACGAACTGGAAATCGTAACTCCAAAGTTAAGAAATAAATTCACATACAAATGAAATTTAAAGAATGTAAATTATAAATGTGAATTGTAATTTAAAACGGGATTCCAGAGAAGTATTTGGAAATGTTTTGAAAGGAGTTTGAAAATTTTGGAGATTTGGGAAGTTAAATCATTTTTGATTTGAAAATGAATTTCAAAGGTTTTGAAAAATATTTTGGAAAGATGAAAGCTCTAAACTCTTTTCGGTCGCTGGAAAATAATTCCGATGATGATCGCGACATCACCGGTGTTCATTTTCGGGTTTCCAAAAGAGGAATTGCTGCTAAATTGTTTTAAATGGAAGTGTTTGAAAAATTTGGGTTTTGTTTTGGAAATCAAATGGAATTTGAATTGTTTTCAAAATGGTTTTGAAAAGGTTGAAAAGACTCTGGAATTGAGTACTGAATTGTGAAAATAAATGAACGAATAAATTTGCAAGTGAATCAATTAAATAAGATGAGATTGAAAATTGAAATTCGTTTCAAATTTGTAAGAAATGAATTGAATTGAATAATTATAAATGAAAGATGAATAAAAGATAAAATTCATAATGGAATGTAAATAAGTTAATAACTTATAGAATATTTGGTAATTTGATAGAAATGAGATTCAAATTGAAAATGAATGAATAATTTGCAATTGTAAATGAAATTGAAGACAAATTTGAAATTGTAAGTGAATTGGAATTTGTAATGAGTTAGTAATTGAAACTAAGCTAAAAGAGCAATTATGAATGAAAGTTGTTTGGTTAATAGAATAAACCGAATGAAAAAATGAAATGCAAATTAAATTGAATGGAATCAATTGCAAATGAAGTAGAATTAAAATAAATTGAATTTGTATCAATTTGAATTAGTTATAAACTAGAATGGATATGAATTCATTTTGTTTAAAAACGAATGTAACTTCAACCGTAAATATATAAGCATATATTGAAAATTTTGTAATAGAATTTGCAAATTGGATTGAATGATATAACTAGATATAATGGCTAGTAGATATACAGGTGTTATAAATTGGATTTGATCTTCAAAGATGAATTTGAATTGCTCGAAAAAGGTACGTATTTGAATTATAATATGAGTTTTTGATGATTTCTCTCTAGCCGCTTGGCTTTTTCTTTTCTTTTTGAAATCTGAGAGTCCGTAGGGACGTTTTGTAGTCGTACCGTATTAGCCGCGCAAAGGAGACGCTGGCGAAATTTTTCGAAAATTTAGGGCGTTAGAAAATTTTTGAGAAAAATTGAAAGTTTAAAATTTGAATTTGAATTTGAATTTGAATTGTTAAGCAAACAATGTTGTTTTGAACTTAGAGTTGAAGTTGAAATTTAGTTGATGAATAACGAATCTTTAGTAGAAAGATTTGTTTTGATGAATTGATAAAACTATTGAATTGTGAAAGATAGTAGACGAGTTAAGGTCCTTCTTCCTAACTTGAAATTTCGAGGACGAAATTCTTTTAAGGAGGGAAGTTTGTAACGACCCAGAATTTTGAACGAATTAAATTGAGAATATTTAATAAATTTTAAATATTTGAACGATAATTTGATTTGAACCCCCGATTTAAATTTGAATTTGGCGATTAAATTATAAGATTTAATCGATTGAGAGTTGAATAAAAATTTAAATCTTCAATTTTAAGTTGAAGAAAAATATTTCGAAAGCTTCTAAAATTCGTATTGATAATACCGAAGCTAATCGAACTGTCAGGATTGAATTTGAAACCGTTCTGTTCAGTTTTGAATTTAATTGTTCGAATCGATATTTAAAATAGTCAATTTTTAAACAGTCTCGGAATTCGACGAAACCAGTTCCATTGGATCCGTAATATTGAATTATTGTCGGGTTTCAATTTTCGTATTTTACCGAGTTAATACGTGACCGTACGATATGCAAACGCATCAGAATAAAATCTAATTCAGATTCATTTTTAATTTAAATATTGGGTCAACTCAGCACATTGTCTTCCCGTTGTTTACGCCAAAAACATGCCGAGCATCACGGGGGAAATCGTGGGGAACATGCGATCGTCAATTTTAAATAACAGTTCGTTCTTCTCTTTTTCTCTGCTCAAAATCAAAACGAAAACGTTTTCGTTCGTTCAAAGGAAATGAAAAATGGCCACTGCCTTTAAAATTTAAACCCCTTACTTCTTCGATCAAATGAAAAGAAAAAAAACACTACGCACCCTTTCTTCCTCTCGTCAGTCGAGCGATTCTGGGAGTAGCTCGAGATGCAATTGTCGATCGCGACATCGATGGGGGGCTGGAGGCATCGCGATTCGAGCACGAACGAGGACAGTGGCGTTCGTTCGATGACTTGCTGAGGGTGGTGCGCGCGCGTGTTCGCACGGGGTCGAAGGCAAGTGGGAGCGAAGGTCTCGATGTTGACGAGGACAGTGAGACTGGCGATCTAGGGTTCAGCGTTCGTCTCGAGGTCGCGAGGTTTGGAGCGGCGTTCGATTTTGGAAGGAGGCTCACGTTCAATGGGAAGCGTACGCGAGCGATTTCGTGGGTTTGGCCGCGAGTAGGAGGCGAACGACAGCAGGAATGGGTCGAGGCTGGTGAGGGGTTGTTCGCGAAGCTGGCGATCGGCAGTGGAGTGAGGTATACCTAATTTATTTTTAATTTAATTCGTTAAATGTTGTAAACAAAAATAGGAATTTTGGTGAAGCTTATATTAGCAAAGTTGAAAATAAATTTATAGGCAGAAGTATTTAAAATAAATAAATGATGTATAAGAGATTTATCAGTTAATTAGCTTATTATTATTTCTAGTTACTAAAGATAATTTATTTGCTAGGAAGATGAATTCATTTCTTTAGAAAAGTATGTATATATATATGGATTTTTAATGAGGTTTGAAAGTCATATAAAATCAGATTTCTATTTAAATATATATATGTAATAAAAGAAAAAAAATATACTCATGCCTATTTGAGTTAATTTAAGAAATTGGTTTAGATAAAATCATAAGTTAATTTAATTATCAAATGAAAAATATTATTTATAAAGTGAATTTGTTAGAAGTTCAATCTATTAGGTGAAATGATTTTTAAAGGAAATTTTTGGTTTAAAATTAAATTTATAAATTCGTTGGATAATTTGAATTACAAAACGGAAATTTGTTATTCGATTATTTCGAATTTTAATAAATTGTATAAATTATTATACAAGGTTAAAAATCAAGGAAACGAACTGGAATGGGAAATGGATGGCAAATTTAAAGGCTAAGGTGAGATTTTCTCACTCGAAGGAAATTTGATTTTTACAGTTATTATTGACTGTTTGATTTCTATTGAATGTGATATTAGATATAGTAGGATATATCTATTATATATATAGCAGTATATACATATTGGCATATGTATATATTGGATTGATGATTTCCCGCCTCGTATAGCGGATGAGACCCTATTGCGCCGTTAGTAAGCGGATTTATAAAAACCCATATACCGCGATAATTCCGTACTGGAGCGGAATTGGTATTGTGCTAACATCTTTGGATGCAGGGAAACAGGTTGGAGGGATCCAACTGGACCCCTCACATTGATTGAATTTATTTCTACTGTGATGTGATAATCTGTGAATGATTATTGTTGTTATTGAATTGATATCTGGAAATTGTTTGAAAAGCTAAAATTTAGCTGAATAGATGTTTTGACATCATTGGATTCCAAAAATAAACGAAATTGAATTTTTGAAATAAAAGTAGAAATTTCTAAGTGAATCAATCTTTGAAACTGAATAAATTTTAAAGAAAGAAAATTTCAAAGTATAAAAAGTTAATTTTTATAATCTTATCGAATTAATTCCAGAATCAAGTGAAAATGTTAAATAAATGGATTTCGTAAAATAGTGATTATAAGTTGAAGAATTAAATTTAAGAATTTGGATTTTTAAATAGACTGAAAGAAACAATTGAAATATATTTTCTTTGAAAAGAATTTATTTAAAAAGAGATAGGTTGGAAATCCAATTAGAAATTTAATTGGTAAGTTGAAACGATTTGGGAAATCAATGTAAAATGATTTCAAATTTAAAGAATCCTTTTAAAAACAGGATGTTGAGTAATTTGAGAAAAATAAGGAATTTATTTAGTAGTGATAAATAAAATTAGAAATCAATCTGTAATTGATTTAGTATTTGGAGAAGAACTTTGAGAAATCAGTATGGAATCTTTTATTTAAAGTTGAAAATAAATTTAGAAATCAATATTGAAATTGATTTGGTATTGAAGTTTTAATCAATGGAATTGGAATTTATAAAAGTTGGTTATAAATCCGAAATCACTTATTTTGATAAGTAGAGTATAGAAGTTGATAAAAAGAAGATTTACAAGTCGAAGTGTTATTAAAATAGAAGTAGCATTTATAACCGTGTTTATAAATTCGAAAGCGATGGAATTTGATGAATTAAATATAGAAGATTATCAGAGTAGATATATTCGCGATTTTGGATAGCGAATTCCTATTGAAATGAAAATGTGTAGAAATGATTGGAATTGGGTTAAATGAAGTATATTCACGATTTTGGACAGTGAATATATTTTTAAGTAAAAATGGTTATGTTTGGGAAAGCGATATTATAAATGAAGTTAATTGTTTAAAAAGATGTTTTTAAAACGTATTAAATATCGAAATCATAGATTTCAACATTTATTGTTGAAATAGACGTTTTCGAAAAATAAGGAAATGGTGGACTATAACACTGTTGTTATAGTAAATGATTTCCAAAAGGAAATGTTTTATATAGTATTGGGATTTATATATCTATCTAAATTTCGAATCCCTATACTAGTGATTTTGAGTCGTCGTAACGATGTTTTACGCAACATTCGTTTTGACTCAAATAGATGTTAAAATTTATGATTTCCTTAAAGAATGAAATGTATACTTAATATTGATTTAAGTATATCGAATATTTTCTAAGTGTTGAAAATAAATGATTTTTGAATTACTTATTTTTTTTAAATAAGTATGGAAATGCTTTTCCAATGTGAAATGAACTGTTTGAGTTTTTATCCTTTAAAGATAAATTGAAAACTGAATATTTGAATTTGTTTTCAAATGATTAAGTGTGGAAATTTTATATCTAGTAAAAGATATTTTGGAAGATGAAATAATTTGGAAAGTTATTTGGAATCTGATGATGTTGCGCATCTTTATTGATAGTTAAATAACCGACTATCAATAATTACCTATAGATAGGTATTTGCTGTGAATTGGATGAATTTGAATGCCACACTTATTTTTGAATAATCGCTCACTATTCGGGTTAGCCGGGAAAGGACCATGGGGTCGTATAACCCATTCCGAATATGTGATACGTCGTTATGAATTGCATTCGAAGACCGATGTTGAAGACCGGATATTTTTGAAAACGGAAGGATTACCGTCGAGTTACTCTACATCGACTGATCTTCGATTTAGAGGTTTTATCACCCTTAGTGACGGGAAGTCCTGACGTGATTGAAAATTATCCGGAAATGCAAGGGCTTCGTGAGAAGTGCCTTCGGTTCTGTTCGATCCCGGAACAGACTTGTATGGATTGTGTGTCTGACGTTACAATTTGAGATATAAAGCTGATTTCTTTCAAATACATTTCTGTTGGTGGCGGAGAATTTATTCTCTTAGCTTAGCACCCTTCTCTGAGACGTACGAGCTCAGAGGTTATGTAGTTGAAATTTATCAGCGATATATCCCAATTTGGTAACGTGGCATACTGAGTGTTGCTGTGAAATGATCAGTGTTTGATCATTTGTGATATGATCATTTGTTTGATCTTATATCTTTGTGATCATAGGTTGATCATTTTGTTTGACCCGAAGCAGGGCTTTTTGTAGAAAGCGTAGCTTTGTGGACGAGACTTCGTCGAGCCTCACACCCCGGAAATGGTCGAAACAGGAAGGATGCAGCAAGGTTCTAGGGAGTAGCGCCCCTTAGTGTATGTCATTCCTTCTGGATAAAGGTGGTATCATGGTATGGAGCCCAGATACTTAACCTCTGTGGTTACTGCATTATTATTATCTATGTGGTTTGTTGCGAATCGGGGATCCTCGGGAAGATCGGTGACGATCGGGGGATGGCATACGCGTGTCAGTAGTTACCTATTTTTGCAGAGGTAACCCGGCCTTGTGTTGGCAGAGATCCGGTTAGGTTCTCGGGTCGTCTATTCCAGGGACGTACCCATCGTGGATAGGAAGTTCCTTAGCCTGACCATTTGTTGGAAATCCAAAGAAACAATACGCGACTTGTACGGTTTTAGTTGTATTACCTGCTATGGAATGTGGCGGTAACCTGCTATTGAACATAGTAGCTATAGTAGGCATAAGTGCGGAATGCCTATGCTGGCTAAGATTAATATTATACTTTCGAAATGTTTTCTACACTATGCACTAATAATAATATCAAAAAGAATTTGATTTTTGCGTAGTAAGCATCTTTGACTATCATAAGAAGAAATCTCCTCCAATTCTGCGTTTGCATTGTGTGTGTGGTGGGAGGTCTTATGGTAGTTTCATTTTCCAAAAGCATTGCGAATTTGTTTATTTTCTTTGTGAAAGAATAACTGTTTTACGATCTCACACCAGTCACCATGACTGACTCGGAGTTTATTGTTTCCCTTCTAAACTCTGGGTGCCCACCAATTTCCACACGGGCAGTCTAGAGTTATATTATCAGGATATTCTGGATATTCTGGAGCTTGGAGATAAGTTGGAGTTCGAGACGTAGTATTTGTATCTGATATTATTTTATTCCACTGTGTATTCTGTATGAGGACGAGTTTATATAACTGTCCATTGTTGTATATTGACTCTGATGATTGATGTATGTATAAACTGATATAGTTCTTTGTTTTAAAAGACTAGTGTTTATCTATTATATATTGTTCCGCTGCGATGTGTAAGATTCTGATATTGTTTTCTGTTCTGATGTTGTTCAGTTGTTCTTTCTTTCTCTTCTTCTTCTCTTTTTCTTCTATTTCCTCTTTCTTAAAATCCTCACTATTGGAGTTTCCGGCAATCGATTGCTCGGCAGTCGATAAAGTGAGTATCGATGTCGAATTTTCGAAAGTCGAAAATTTCAGGACGTGACAGCGTATTTGTTAGTGAATATAAAATTTGTTTTATATTGTGATGATTGGTTTGTTGAGTGGTATATGGATTCTGTTCGGTATTGTCCGTACAACTCTATCGATAGGGATCCCTAAACACTTATATAGAACAATTCGGCACAGTATTGATTTTAAATAGGGTAAATGAGATAATTTTACCCAAAACTATTTTTGTATAGAACATAAATGTTTTTCTATAAAATACTGTAGTATATGGTTGCATGGATGTTAGGAAAGTGATAATATTGAAATGTTATCATTATTATATGAAATTGAATACGAACTGGAAATCATAACTCCAAAGTTAAGAAATTAAAAAAAGATTTATAAATGTGAATTGTGATTTAAAACGGAATTCCTGAGAAGTTTTTGGAAATGTTTTGAAAAGAATTTGTAAATTTTGGAGGTTTGAAAAGTTTAAATTCTTTTTGGCTTGGAAAGGAATTTCAAAGGTTTTGAAAAGTATTTTGGAGAGATGAAAAGCTCTAAACTCTTTTCAGTCGCTGGAAAATAATTCCGATGATGATCGCGACATCATCGGTGTTCATTTTCGGGTTTCCAGAAGAGGAATTGCTGCCAAATTGTTTTAAAACGGAAGTTGTTTGAAAAAAATTGAAATTTGTTTTGAAAATTCAAAAGATAAATTTGAATTGTTTTCAGAATGGTTTTGAAAGGTTGAAAGGACTCTGGAATACTTTATAAGAATATTTATGGAATATGATTGAATTGATAACTTATACAAATAGAAATTGTTAATGTAAATTATGTAATTGTGATTGGAATTAAAGTTCATTAACAAATGAAATCTATAAATGTGAATTGAAAGTATAAGGAAATAAATTCATATATGAACGAAGATTATGAATATGAATTGTAAATATGATTCATAAACGAAAATAGAATTCCAAGAAGGTAATTGAAAATAAAATTCCTAAATGAAATGGAATTGTGAATGTGAATGTATAAATGATTGTATAAATCAAGATGTAGATAAGTTGATAACTTATAGAATATTTGAAACCTGATTGGAATGAAATCCAAAATTGAAGATAAATTGAACTCAAGTTGAATTGAAATTGGGAATTAAAAACTCAAATGAATGTGAAATGTGAAATTTAATGATAATAGATATAACTTCAATAGTAAACTAGAAATGGTATAAGAAGTTGATATTAGAAATTTTGTAATAAAATTTGCAAAATAATTGGATGTTATAACTAGATATTATGGCTAGTAGGATATACATGTATAAAGGAATTGGATTTGATTTTCAAAGATGAATTTGAATTTGCTCGAAAAGGTACGTATTTGAATTATAATATGAGTTTTTGATGATTTCTTGTCTAGCCGCTTGGCTTTTCCTTTTTCTTTTTGAAATCTGAGAGTCCGTAGGGACGTTTTGTAGTCGTACCGTATTAGCCGCGCAAAGGAGACGCTGGCGAAATTTTTCGGAAATTTAGGGCGTTAGAAAATTTTTGAGAAATTTTGAAAGTTAAAATTTGAATTTAAACTCGAATTTGAATTTAGTAGTAAAACAATGATTGTTTGAAATTTAGAGTTGAAGTTGAAATGTTAGTTGAAATAATAAACAAATCTTTAGTAGAAAGATTTGTTTTGATGAATTGATAAAACTATTTAGATTGCGAAAAATAGTAGACGAGTTAAGGACCTTTTTTCCTAACTTGTAATTTCGAGGACGAAATTCTTTTAAGGGGGGAAGTTTGTAACGACCCAGAATTTTTGATAATTAAAATTCGAATATTTAATTGATTTTAATATTAATAAATGGAATTTAGAAGTCGAATAATTTATTATTCGAATATTGGATTTAATTTGGTTAATTAAATCGATAAATTAAATAGTGACATTCCAGAGATAATTGTAAATCGAGTTTAAAGTGATTGAAAATGATTTGTAAAGTTATATTAAATCATACTGGAGTTGTAGAAATATTTTAGAACTCTTAAAATTGAATTTGGAGTTAATCTGTGAAAATCGAATATTTTAATATTTAATTATCGACTGTAAAAATAGCCAATTTTCGAACAGTCTCAGAATTGAACGAGACCAGTTCCATTGGATCCGTAATAGTTAGTCATTATCGGATTTCAATTTTCGTATCAATCGGAGTTGTCGATTGACCGTGGCAGCTCGAAACGCAT
This sequence comes from Allium fistulosum, assembly GCA_030737815.1. Taxonomy (NCBI): domain Eukaryota; kingdom Viridiplantae; phylum Streptophyta; class Magnoliopsida; order Asparagales; family Amaryllidaceae; genus Allium; species Allium fistulosum. Next base: position 775,204,746 of record CM060906.1, read on the forward strand.
CGATATCGTTTTAATTTTAAATCGTCGAGTTAAAATAGTCATTTTTCAAACGGTCTCGGATTTTGACGAAACCAGTTTCATCAGATCCGTAATGTGATATTATTGTAAGATTTCAGATTTCGTAATTTTTGGATGTGCCGTTTGTCCGGGGCAAGCCAAAACGCCTCGAAATCGATTTAAATCGGTTTAATTTAAATTGATCGTTTAATTCCGTATCTCGTGCAGACGATCGAATTAGCTTCCGAAACCTGTTCCATTGCGTCCGGAACGCGGGGTAAACCCTACGAACGTCAGCCGGCACGCTCGAATCGGAGTTCGAAAAAATTTCGATGAATAGTAAATTTGGTCATTTTCTATATAAGGACTTCATTATCTTCATTTGCAAAAGAGAATAGCTAGGGTTTCAATTCAACGTTCAGCCGCCACCATTTAAAACCAAGGGCCGGAAATTGTTCATCTTCTCCCCTTAATCCCTCATGATCCATCAACAATTAAGGGAAACTCCCAACTACAAAGATGAAAATCACGTCGAGAGCTTTAAATCCGTACGGTGGAGATGGGTATCGTCGACCATATGGGGAGCTACGTGCTCGCGTTCGTGCCGAGTTGTGCACGCATTTCTGAGGCGATGGGGGCACTAGAGAGGTGCGGTCGGTGGCCGTGGGGTGGCGTGGTGATGGTTGTTCGAATAAAGGTGGGTTGATGAAGTTTCGTCGAGTCAAGCTAGGGGCGGCATCGAAAATTTTCAAACGGCAATGGGTTTCTCGCGTGCACGCGTGACCTGGGAGAAGGAAGACGAAAGGAACGTGCGGCCAGATGCTTTGGGCTCGAGATCTACGGTGATGATTTGGTTTGGGTTTAAAATCGAAAAGAATTTGTATAAAAATTGTAATTTAAACTTGTAAAATTCATAACTGTTGCATACATTGTCAGAATTCAACGAAATTTGCGGCATCGGAACCACAACGAGGAATACTACGCGGTGGTGCAGTTCCGGAATCCTTCTGAGCAAGCGAAAAATTTAAGCTAAATCGAACGCCGTTCGATTTAATTTAAATTTTGAACGCTTGTCGAAAAACCAAGGTGAGATCTTCTCACTCAAAATTTAAAGTGGAATTTACAGTTATTTATTGATTGACTGTTTGGATGTGATATTAGATATTATAGGATATATCTATATATATATATATAGCAGTATATACATATTGGCATATGTATATATTGGATTGATGATTTCCCGCCTCGTATAGCGGATGAGACCCTATTGCGCCGTTAGTAAGCGGATTTATAAAAACCTATATACCGCGATAATTCCGTACTAGAGCGGAATTGGTATTGTGCTAACGTCTTTGGATGCAGGGAAACAGGTTGGAGGGATCCAACTGGACCCCTCACATTGATTGATTTTTTTTATACTGTGGTATGAATCTGTGAATGATTATTGATGTTATTAATCATATTGATGTCTGGAAATTGATTGAAGCTAAAATTTAGCTGAATGGATGTTGGATATCATTGGATTCCAAAAATAAATGAAATTGAATTTTTGAAATCAAAATAGAAATTTCTAAGTGAATTTATTTTAGAAATTTAATAAATTTGTAGAAAAGAATTTAAAAGAATAAAGGTTGATTTTTATAATCTTATCGGATTAATTCCAGAATCAAGTGAAAGTGTTAAATAAATGGATTTCGTAAAATAGTGATTTTCAATTGAATAATTTAGTTAAACATTGGATTTTTTTTTGATTGAAAGAAACAATTGAGATTTATTTTCCTTAAAAGGAATTTATTTATAAGGAGATAAGTTGGAAATCCAATTTGAAATTTAATCGGTAAATTGAAATAATTTGGGAAATCAATGTAAAATGATTTCAATTTGAAGAATCCATTTAAAAATAGGATATTGAATAATTTGAAAAGAATAAGAATTTATTTTAGTAGTGAAAATAAATTTAGAAATCAATTTGTAATTGATTTGGAGTTAAAGTAGAATTAGAAATTAATTTGGAATCCGATTTTAGATTCAAAAGTGAATATTTGGAAAAATGAATCCAATTGAAATAAGGGAATGTGAATTTAAATGGAAATGATGTTAAAATGATTTATAAAGGGATGAACTTTACAATTGTAAAGTTTTAAAAGAACGATTTTGAAAATAAATGAATTATAAGTATTAACTTATAATATGGACCGTTAGTATAAAAATTGAGTTATGAATTGAACTAGTTAATGAAGAAGATTCATAAATTGTAGTTTTTATAAATGGAAATAGAATTTATAAACGTGTTTATAAATTCGAAATAGATTGAATTTGATAAATTAAATATGGAAGATTATTAAAGAAGGTATATTCACGATTTTGGACAGTGAATATATCATTGAATAAAAATGGATTCATTTTTTTTAAGAAGTGATATTTTAAAATAAAGATTGTTTTAAAGATGTTTTAAAATGTGTGAACTATCGAAATCATAGATTTCAACATTTGTTGTTGAAATAGACGTTTTCGAGGAATAAGGAAATGATGGACTATAACACTGTTGTTATAGTAAATGATTTTCGAAAGGAAATGTTTTTTATATAGTATTGGGATTTATATATCTATCTAAATTTCGAATCCCTATACTAGTGATTTTGAGTCGTCGTAACGATGTTTTACGCAACATTCGTTTTTGACTCAAATAGATGTAAAATTTATGATTTCCTTAAAGAATGAATATATACTTAATATTGATTTAAGTATATCGAATATTTTCAAATGTTGAAAATAAATGATTGTGAAATACTTATTATTTAAATAAGTATGGAAATGCTTTTCCAATATGAAATGAACTGTTTTGAGATTTTATCTTCAAAGATAAAATGAAATGTGGAAATTGATTTGAAATTGTTTTCAAATGATTAAGTGTGGAAATTTTATATCTCGTAAAGATATTTTGGAAGATGAAATAATTTGGAAAATTATTTGGAAATCTGATGATGTCGCGCATCTTTATTGATAGTTAAATAACCGACTATCAATAATTACCTTTAGATAGGTATTTGTTGTGAATTGGATAAATTTGAATGCCACACTTGTTTTTAAATAAGCGCTCACTATTCGGGTTAGCCGGGAAAGGACCATGGGGTCGTATAACCCATTCCGAATATGTGATACGTCGTTATGAATTGCATTTGAAGACCGGTGTTGAAGACCGGATATTTTTGAAAACGGAAGGATTACCGTCGAGTTACTCTACATCGGCTGATCTCCGATTTAGAGGTTTTATCACCCTTAGTGACGGGAAGTCCGGACGTGATTAGAAATTTATCCGGAAATGCAAGGGCTTCGTGAGAAGTGCCTTCGGTTCTGTTCGATCCCGGAACAGACTTGTATGGATTGTGTGTCTGACGTTACAATTTGAGATATAAAGCTGATTTCTTTCAAATACATTTCTGTTGGTGGCGGAGAATTTATTCTCTTAGCTTAACACCCTTCTCTGAGACGTACGAGCTCAGAGGTTATGTAGTTGAAATTTATCAGCGATATATCCCAAATTGGTAACGTGGCATACTGAGTGTTGCTGTGAAATGATCAGTGTTTGATCATTTGTGATATGATCATTTGTTTGATCTTATATCTTTGTGGTCATAGGTTGATCATTTTGTTTGACCCGAAGCAGGGCTTTTTGAGAAAGCGTAGCTTTGTGGACGAGACTTCATCGAGCCTCACACCCCGGAAATGGTCGAAACAGGAAGGATGCAGCAAGGTTCTAGGGAGTAGCGCCCCTTAGTGTATGTCATTCCTTCTGGATAAAGGTGGTATCATGGTATGGAGCCCAGATACTTAACCTCTGTGGTTGCTGCAAAAATTTATTTCTTTGTGGTTGTTGGAAATCGGGGATCCTCGGGAAGATCGGTGACGATCGGGGGATGGCATACGCGTGTCAGTAGTTACCTATTTTTGCAGAGGTAACCCGGCCTTGTGTTGGCAGAGATCCGGTTAGGTTCTCGGGTCGTCTATTCCAGGGACGTACCCATCGTGGATAGGAAGTTCCTTAGCCTGACCATTTGTTGGAAATCCAAAGAAACAATACGATCTTGTACGGTTTTAGTTGTAGAACCTATCATTCACTTATGGTGGCGCCCCACTGTTTGGATGGTATCTATAGTAGGCATAAGTGCGGAATGCCTATGCTGGCTAAGATTAATATTATACTTTCGAAATGTTTTCTACACTATGCACTAATAATAATATCAAAATGATTTGATTTTGCGTAGTAAGCATCTTTGACTATCATAAGAAGAAATCTCCTCCAATTCTGCGTTTGCATTGTGTGTGTGGTGGGAGGTCTTATGGTAGTTTCATTTTCCAAAAGCATTGCGAATTGACATTAAAGTTTTCCTGTTGTTTATTTTAAAAGATAAACTGTTTTACGATCTCACACCAGTCACCATGACTGACTCGGAGTTTATTGTTCCCTTCTAAACTCTGGGTGCCCACCAATTTCCACACGGGCAGCCTAGAGTTATATTATCAGGATATTCTGGATATTCTGGAGCTTTGGAGATGAGCTGGATGACGAGACGTAGTATTTGTATCTGATGTATTTATTCCGCTGTGTATTCTGTATGAGGACAAGTTTATATAACTGTCCATTGTTGTTTATTGACTCTGATGATATGATGTGATGTAATGTAATAACAGATATAATTCTTTTGTTTTTAAATGATATTCATTTATCTATTATATATTGTTCCGCTGCGATATGTGAGATTCTGATATTGTTCTGTTTCTGTTGCTGTTCTGTTGTTCTTCTTCTTTCTTTCTTTCTTTTTCTTCTATCTTCTTCTTCTACCTTTTTCTTCTTTCTTAAAACCATAACTTTTCGGGTTTCCGGCATTCGATGGCTCAGCAGTCGATAAAGTGAGTATCGATGTTGAATTTTCGAAAGTCGAAAATTTTCGGGATGTTACAGTTTTTATTTACTTATTATATTACTTGGGATTGCGGGTTTGAAATGATAAAGCCCAGTTTTTCTTTGTAAACTGCGGATTGAAATGATACATATCCGTATCACTTGACCTAGGCTAAAAAATTATATAAAGACCCGTGGTTTATACATTTTTCTGAAATTATTTTTAAATACTTTAAAAATGTAAATATTATGATATTTTGATTTAAACTTTATTAAAATGATTTCTATAAAATAATTGTGATTTTCTACAAATTAAATAAGTGAATTAAGTAAATGGTGAAGTAGAATTTGAAATATAAGTTAATTTTGGAATTTATGACCTCGTTTATAAATGGAATTTATGTAAAGTAAGAATATATGACAAATTTGATTTAAAAATGAATTTAATGATTTTTTTTAAGAAATAATGATTTTATAAAGTGTTAATGATTTTGTAGAACTTAAAATATGAAATAAATGAATATTTAAGCTGAATTTGAAAATATAACTTAAATTGAATTTTTGTGAAATTTGTTTAAAAGTGAAATTTTAATTAAGTAAAATAAATGGAAATAAGTTATATTTTGGAAATTTAAACTTAGTTGTTAAGTTAAGAATTTAATTAAAGAAATAAAAATTTAATTGTTATTTAATTTGATTTTTGTATGGAAATTTGACTTTATAAAATCATAGAAATAAAGGTATTTAAATGATTGTTTTTAAATGTGAAAATATATGATTTTATAAGTTAAAATGGGTTATATTAAAAGTTAATTATGTGTGAAATAGTAAATAAAACTCTGAATTTGATTTGACAGCATTTTTGAAATGTAATGTAAAGATATTACAGCATTGGAAAATGCTGTAGTTGTTTAAAATGAACCAAATAGCAAATTTGAATTAAGGGTTATTATAGCACTTTGTTAGTGCTATAGTTGTTAAATTTAACTAAAATTTTATTTGAAACTAAATTAAGATATTACAGCATTTTAAATGCCGTCTTTTATTAATGAACTATTTTAAAACATAACATTTCGTAGCATTTCCTAAGTGCTACGAAAGTTGAATTTTCATTGTTTAATAAACTTAAATGGATAAATGATCTTGGAAAAGATTAAAAATTTTGGAAATTAAATATTTAATTATTAAATATAATGAATTGACTTTAAATGATTTAAATGGAATAGTTGATTTGGGAAATACAACTATTTTGAAATGTGATTAAATGGTATTTAAATTTAAATTAAATTAATGATATTAGATCTTGGAATGAATAATTGAAGTTTATATTAGTATGAAAGATATTTGGTTTACTTGTAATTTGAATCTATTTAAAAGATATTGGACTTATGAAATATAGGATATTGAAGCTTTGGAATTTATTTTATAATTTGAATAGTTATTTTGTGGATTAAATCTATATTTGAAATTTATAAGATTTGAAATGGTCTATGGACATTTAATTGAAATAAATGATTGAATTGAATTGAAACTTTGGAAATTGAATACTTGATTTGAAAGTATAATAATTACACTTTTAAATGGTTTAAATGAATTATTTTGATTGAAATATAAACTATTTAAAAAGGGTGACTTGAAATGATAATAAATGAATGATATCTTTGAATTTAAATAAAAGTATTTAAAGTTGAATATTTGGATTTGAACTCCAAAAATGATTTGAAATGAAGTTTTGAAAGGATATGATATTTTGATATATTAAAATGATTTGAAATGAAGTTTTGGAAAGATATGATATTTTGATATATTGAAATGATTTGAAATGAAGTTTTTAAATGATAAGTTATTTTAAATATATTGAAATGATTTGAAATGAAGTTTTGAAATGATATGTTATTTTAAATATATTGAAATAGTTTGGAATTGATTTAATCTTCATTTTGATAAAGATTTGGATTTGAAATGATATTCTATTTTGAAGTATAAAATATTATTTTAAAATTATAACCATGGGTTATAATAACGATTAGTTGTTAAAGAGACCGGGATCGGATATGGACATACTCTCTGTCGTGCCGAAAACCACTTTGACAACTGTGTACGCGGTGGAGTTTCCAGAATGAAGTAGGATGGTGGCGACGATCCTAAGGTATATATGTGGACCCAACTCCCGTGAGTTGGCATAAGGTGGCTTAAACAAGAGCAATCGACGGGCCAAGGAGGTAGCACCTCTGATCGGACACACTTCTTCGATACCATTGTATTACTTGTGATTGATTTGGTGCGCACCCTTGATTTGGGAGTGTTGTTCGAGGTGGGCGGTAGTGGCTGCTATGCGTCACCACCAGTCCGGTTGCGTAATTGGTATATCTACCCTGGCATTGCCTTATGTGCCGTGTCACCTACCATATCGAGCTTTACTACGAGTTTCTATTTGTGTCGTACCTATGGAGTATCTTCTCATAGCGTTGCGAAGTATGCAGGTACTGTGTAGACTATTGGCATATTACGTGTTAAGGTGGAAAATGTAAAGCCTTAACGCTATTTAAAAGTATGTTTATTTTATGATTAGACATTATTATAATAGCGTATATTACTACATAGTAGATAGTTTAACGGATCCTTAAAGAATGGGCGATCCCAAGCATTCTTTAAGTTACTTGTACCTTTATTACAGTTCACTTGAGTTGGTTTACATTATATAAGTATATATTGTCCTGACTCGAGTGTTTTGTGTTTTGCTTTACACTCGGGTCAGCCAGAGTATTTACAGATTTGGATTTCCGCTCTCTTGGAGATTTGAATTACTGGAGATTATCTACTTATCTAGTTTTATCTATCTCAGTTCTGTTGTTCTATTTAGCTTGTACTTGGTTATCATATTGATACTTCTGTTGTATTTTATTTCTTTTGTTATATCTTATGTAACTCTGATATATTTATATAGTAGCTTCATGAACTACTATTTCTTTTACTTCCGCTGCATTATTTTACTCGGTGTCTGTGATTATATTTATTTACTGTATATTTTGAGATTTGCCAAATTTTATTTACAACGCGGTATTTTGAGCAATTCAAGTCCGATATGTGCGGATGCGAATGGTTGAAAATATCGGGTCGTTACAATCATTCAACTCACAAATGCTCTCAATTTACAAGTTTAAAAATCTTGATTTCACCCTTAAAATTCATGGTTTTCAAAATTAATTTAAATGATATAAGTGAATCTTGAATTCATGCAAATCGAAAATTTGATAAGTTTTGAGTTTCCCTGTATATTCTTCCTTCCAGTTAAAAACCACCTCAATTTTTTCTCGAAAATATTTTTAAAACCTATGTCTTGATATTTCAAACAAAATTTGTTTATACATTATAACATATAACAGATTAGGGGAAGAGCAATTTGTTTTTGAACCGTTTTAAGGTCTGTATAACTAAGAACAAAGCCAATATATGTGTTCATAGATATGCACACAGTATCAATATATATATATATATATATATATATATATATATATATATATATACATGCATTCATCTTTAAACAACCATGCAAGCATAATTCACTTCACAATTTCAAAGGTTATCACATGCTATTACATCTACAAACAGATTAAGTTAAAGTAGAAATTTACTCACTTTTTTGGGTTTTAACAGAGAAGTATATACCTATGTATAGGCATGCATACACAAACATCTGCATATTTATCTATACACAGGCATATCTATATCCATGCAAACAATTTTCATATTATAACTTCAATGATTATCACATATATCAGGTTATTAAACAATTTAAAGATTTTAAATCAAAGTTTACTCCCATAAACTGGAAACAAAGAAGCAGGCTTGAGTTTTTAATCTGGAACTTGATATATTTGATCTGCATCTACTTGCTCTTGATATGTTGATTTGCTTTATTTCCAGGTTGATTGTTTTAAACTTTGCTTGCTTATTTGATTTGCTCTTTGAACAGAAGTTGTTTTTACTTTTGTTTTGATTTTTAGCAAATGAAGATGAGAAGTTTTTGAAGCCTGGTTACTTCTTTTCTCTAATCATTTTTACATATAAATTTAATTTAAAAGATAATTAAATGCCACTTGTTATTATAAACTAACACTTGTAAATGCATGTTATACCTATTTAACAAATGTCATTAACATCCATTTTTATGTTTAAATCCTCCACTTAAATTTTATTTTTAAAATTATGTTAAAACCCTTTATTCCATTTTATTTAATTTTCATAAGTTTATGTTTTATTATTTATACTTTTCCTTTTATATTTATATAACATAAAAAAACTCATTAATAAATGAACACACATATATATTCAAAAGATAAAATTCTAAATCCAATTTATTTTTAAAATATTTATTTTGGAAAATCTCAAATTAATTTACAAATTAATCCCAAAAATTATATTAATTACCAATTTTAAATTTGGCTTAAAAACGGGATCGTTACATATTCCCCTCTTAAGAAAATTTCGTTCCCGAAATTTGCTAGACAGGGAGACTAAAAAGAACAGATGGAAGATAGAGAAATGGTTTTCTAGATCAATTAGAAATATCTATTCTACATTTGGCTTACCAGATCAGAATATCATCAATAACTACGAGAACAAACTCATTCAACACTTCACAAAATATTCGAGTCATCTAATCTACGAAATATGCAGGGGCATTGGTTAGTCCGAAGGGATAACTAACCATTTGTAGAATATATATCAGGACCCAAAAGAACAGAGAATGGATACTCAACTCAGATCAGAATATCCCAAAATATACACTAGCTTGTCCCTCTTCGGACTTACAAAATTCTCAAGTTTAGTTTTGACCGAAATCATTTTATCGATACAATCTAATTTAGTTCCATATTTTGTTAATCAATTAATTTTAAATAAAAATTTCAATTTTATTAAAGTTTAAAAACGATAGGAATTGATGGAAAGAATACGAATTAGGAACTTATCTATAACGATTCGCAGGGCCACCACCATATCAAAGCTTCTTCTTGGAGCTGCCACAAAGCCTTCAAAGAATTGAAATTGGATGATGATTAAAGAGGATTGATAGAAAAATGTTGTTTCTTGTTGTTACAGGGTATTGACCAATTGTAGTGGTACTTCCCTATCCCCTACCTCATCCTCTTCTTGCACTCATACTCACTATCAGTAAATAGTAAGGGAATTTCCTGAGGCATTTGGACAAGATATCTTAGGGATACTCATTCTTGGGCATATATATCCCTATCTCTAATGAGTCACCTAATGTGTTATACTCCTGAACTAAAGTTTTGGGCATCTGTTGTATCATATTGTATCAGATATTGTATCAATTGTTGTGTATCAATGATATTATTCATTCTTTTTCCGCTGTGTTGTTTACTTAATGTGTTATAAGCTTCATCCGAACTGGAGTCCGACATTTGAATCTCCGGCATTCGAATACAAGTGAAGTATTTGATGTCGATTTTCAAACGCTGGATTTCAGGTCGTGACAAGTGGTATCAGAGCCAAAAAATTAGATTGTATCGATAAAACGATTTCGGTCAAAACTAAACTTGAGAATTTTGTAAGTCCGAAGATGGACAAACTAGTGTATATTTTGGGATATTCTGATCTGAGTTGAGTATCCTTTTGTCTATTCTTTTGGGTCCCGATATATATTCTACAAATGGTTAGTTATCCCTTCGGACTAACCAATGCCCCCTGCATATTTCGTAGATCAGATGACTTGAATATTTTGTAAAGTGTTGAATGAGTTTGTTCTCGTAGTTATTGATGATATTCTGATCTGGTAAGCCAAATGTAGAATAGATATTTCTAATTGATCTGGAAAACCATTTCTCTATCTTTCATCTGTTCTTTGTTGTCTCCTTGTCTAGCAAATTTCGAGGATGAAATTTTCTTAAGGGGGGAATTTGTAACGATCCCGTTTTTAAGCCAAATTTAAAATTGGTAATTAATATAATTTTTGGGATTAATTTGTAAATTAATTTGACATTTTCCAAAATAAATGAGATAAGTGTTGTTTATATGTATAAATTTATTTTAAATTAAATTCTGAATTTGATATTCAAAAATAAATATTTTAAAAATAAATTGAATTTAGAATTTTATCTTTTGAATATATATGTGTGTTCATTTATTAATGAGTTTTTTTTAAGGTTATATAAATATAAAAGGAAAAGTATAAATAAGAAAACATAAACTTATGAAAATTAAATAAAATGGAATAAATGGTTTTAACATAATTTTAAAAATAAAATTTAAGTGGAGGATTTAAACATAAAAATGGATGTTAATGACATTTGTTAAATAGGTATAACATGCATTTACAAGTGTTAGTTTGTAATAACAAGTGGCAAAATCATTTTTCTTTTGAAATTGAATTTTATACAAATGAGAATTTGTTAAACCAGGCTTCACTTCTCAATATACTTTCATCTTCATTTTTGATCAAAACCTAAGGAAATTTTATCAAAACAAAATCAAAACTGAAAAAGCAAATCAAGCCAGAAACAAACTAAAAACCAGATTTCAAATCTTCAATCTAAGATAAAAGCTTCAACCTGTTTCAAAGTCTTCAAACTGGAAATGAAAATCAACAACAATCTTCAACCTTTTCAAACAAATGCAAGATCAGCTTCAACTTTTAACCTGAACAATTCCAGAGCAAAGCAATTCAAACTAATAGAATCAACATCAAGTTTCAAACAAGATCAGATCATCAAAAACACTTCCAGATCAAAAAAATTGGTTGTCCTCTGTTCTCTGTCTTTATTTCCAAGGTGAGAAAACTCTTAAACCTATATATATTTTGGTTTGCATGTGATCAATATTGGATGTATGTGTGAAATATGTTTACTTGAGTGAAATTATGTTCGTATATATATAAATATGTATATACATGTGTGTGTATGTCTGTTATACAGACATACATACCTGCTATTATGCTACAGGCTAGAAACAGAATCATAAATCAAAATCTCTTCCATCATTCTCTTATAGGCTTTGATGATTAAAAGAAAAATGCTTGAATAAACCAGATCTTAATTGTAAAAACATTTTTGAGGAAAATTTAATTAAGTTTAACTAGAAATTTAAATTTTATAGTGATAAAGTAAAATTAGTTCAAAATCATGTATCTGGATTTCAAGTTCTAATTATATGAATAGATTCGTATTGCAAATCAATGAATTTTGATATAAATTTCAAGATTTTTAGTTTATTAATTCGTGAGAAAATGCGAGTTGAACGGAATATGGGTTGTGGGCAAATTTTGGCGATGGCATGGGTTATGGACCTCAGGATCATGGCTGAAGGAAGGTGGAGAACGGGGGAACTCAGGAAAAATGCTCGAAGCATTTATAGTTGATCGAGGTGGTGGCACGGTGGCTTTGTAGGGTTTTAGGTCGATGAAGTTCAAAAGGGAAAATCGATGTCGGTGGTGGATCGGAGGTGACCGGTATGGAGGGGATTGACGCTTGGGTCTACGGCGAGGATATGGTCGAGGTTGGGTGGCTTCTGATGGTCGGTATCGTCGTCGGCGAGGCGTTTTAGTTGATTGGGTTTGAGTGCCTGTGTAACAACCAACCTTTTTGGACGTTTCAAATCGACAACAAACCACACATGTCAGACTCAAACCATTCAAAAGGGAGGATTGTTAATGGGGTAAATAAGAAAAAAAGAAAACAAAACACAGAATCTCGTAGCGGAATAACAAAATATAATAATCAAATAAACAGTTCATGAAGCTGTTTTACAAATAACATTTGATTACACTTTTACAATTCAAATCAGAGTTATACATACATCAGAAATAAACAAATAATGCAGCAGAACACAGAATGTAGTGAAATAATAAATAGCAATAATATACTGAATCTTCGTCTTCGTCCTCCAGAAAATAAGTGTCTTCGCTAAACTGAAATACTCGGTCTGACCCGAGCGTAAAGTAAAACAATAACACTCGAGTCAGGACTAACATTCTTATTTAAGTAAGTCAACTCAAGTGAAATGTACAGATAACTCAATAAGTGAAATGCTTAGGTTTAAATAAACATCATCTTTCACACTATAAATCAGTTCAGTTCAAATACCGACTTTATGTTCGTTTCCAATCGATTCATTATCAAATCCAACTTCAGATTTCAATTTTTCACTTAAAGCTATTAAGTTATAATCAAACAACAAGTTTAAATCTAAAAAATCCAATTAAAACTTTCATTAAATCAATTAAATTTCAAGTTCAAACACAAATTTAAACTTACAATATTTCAATTTTAGTTCTAAATCAATTTATTTAAACCCAAAGTGGTTTTATATCAGGTATGTATCATTTCAATCCAAAGTGATTTTGCTAACATATCACATGTGTCACATATTGTAAACAACATAAGTGAATATTTCAAATTCTAACATAACATATAAATATATAACATGACATATATACAAGGAACTTGCAAGGTGATTTACAATAAATTAACATGGCATATCATTTTTCACAAACATAACACATTATTTCCACATAGCATATGTGACATGTTATTAACATAGCATGTGCAACATATGATTTTATTAACTAACACATTTGTTTCAACATAGCATAAGTGATGTATTTCAACAAGGCATATACAAATATTTTTTTCTAACATAACACATTTTTTTACATATCATATGTGATGTATTTCAACATGGCATATAAAAATATATTTTTCTAACATAACACTTTTTTTTACATATCATATGTGATGTATTTCACATACATATGTGACAATTAATCAAATCAACATAACATACTACTTGTGACATATAAAACAACATGTGCATGTGAATATCATAACACAAATTCAAGGGAACATAACAACATATATCACATATTCATATCTAAAGCAAACATTTCTTATAACATTTCGATGTTTATTTACCTAACAATAAAAATGTTAATCGTGAGTGATTGCTCACCTTTCGAGGTTAGAGAGTTTTTGACAACATAAATATGTAGATCCTAGTTGAAATCCAAACACGACAAGCTAACCAATCTTATCCATAGCAACAATCTAATAGAAAAGCAAAGCACGACAATGCACATCGAACTGTTTGAGTTTTCTTCTTCTTTTTTTTAGAGAGATGAAGCAAGGGGAATTTGTGGATTTAGAAATTTTGGAGTTTATGTAGTTTTGAGGATGGAGGAAGTGTGAGCAGAAAGCTTCAGATAGAGGAATGAGAAACAATCTGTACGTACTTTGGTTTTGTTCTCTAGTGGGATATTGAAAAGTCAACAGGTTGGAAAGTGGGAAGGTGATAAAAGAATACAAAAATAAAGTAAGCTTTTCAAAGAAACGACGTGGTTATGTGTTTAATAAATATAAACATGAACAGGCTAGCATGAATGATGCATGTGCATTAAATCTGAATTGTTAATGGACGAATTAGTGCAGGCAGAAGTTATGAAAAAGAGTGAATACTAAAAGTTGTAACGTGTAAAAATAAATGCTTAGATGCAAATACAAGAGGTATATAAGAATTAGGTGGAATAAAAGTGGGTAAGAGAATGTATAGCTAACAATAAGAATGAAAAATGAATATATAGAGAATAAATGAAAGTTTTATGAAATAAAGAGAGAGGTTTTTTTAATATGAATAGCTGAACTGTGAGAGTAAACAAGGCAGAAAAATATGAATGAGATAGTAGTTAGAAAAGGCAATAGAATATGAAACGTGCATGTATATGAATTCATGATGAACATCACCTTTCATACTTCAAAAGGAATTTAATGTCACATTAATTCAATATGGAAATATTTTTCAATTCAATTAATTTCTTTAACTCCAAATCAACTCAACTTTACACCTATCTAAAAGTTTTATTAACATACAGTAAATAAAATTTGAACACACCAATTAAAGTAACGATGACCACCGCTACATAAAATAAAAGGAGAACCATGATTCCAAATTCCAATTCAAAATCGGCGTTTTTCTCAGCGCACAATCATGAACATAAAATATTTAATTTATTCTAAATTTTACGATTAGCATTAAAATCACTTCTATACTGCCAAAGATTACTATTCAACGACCGTAAAATATTGCATCAAAATTCAATTTTTTTTCTTTTTATAAAATTACACTTACTTTAAAAACAACAACGTTTATTTTGTTTTCATTAAAACATACTTTTTTTTAACAATAACGTACATATCTTTCGTTAAATCCATTAATTACAATTAATGGTTTTTTTTGCCTCTTTAATATTGAAAGATTCCAAATCGACACAGTTTTAATTAGTTTCAAAATTACACTTTAAAGCAGATCCTGTACATTTCATTCATTAAACGCCATTAAGTTCAATTAAATTATCTTTCCCTTTTATTGAAAGATTTCAAATTAAATCCACGGCAATAAATTTCAACATTAAAATTTAAAACGGAAAATAATTAATGGATAGATAATAAAAACAATTGAATTCTTTTTACAGTAACTTAAATACATTTGTAGAATTGTTGTTTACACATAAGATAATTAAAACAACTGAAGTCTTTTTACAGTAACTTAAATACATTTATAGAACCGTTGTTTACACATGTAACGACCCGACTTTCCAGACCCGGAAAATCGAACCATTTGAGTTAAGAAGAAGAGGTAGAAGAAGAAAAATAGAAAAACAACATCAGAATCTAACCATCGCAGCGGAATAAAATATAATATATATTAACAGATCTTTACACAAATCAAAACTATATCAGTTTTATATAATATAGCATCAGAGTATACACCAGAGAACACATAACATACAACTGGACAATAACCATATCATGTCCTCAATACAACAGAGTACAACAATCAACACAGCGGAATATATATATATATAAACAAGTACGGGAGATACGTCTCGCCATCCAGCTCATCTCCTGAGATCCACAGCATCATATTCTGTAACCTATAATACTCGGTCTGACCCGAGCATCATATAAAACAATACCCGAGTCAGTCTGGAATACCAGCGTGAGAAAATCACACTCAAATTGATTATTAAAGTTTCAAAATCCTTTGAAAACAAAAGCATCTCGTAAGACCACGCCACAAATAAACATGTCGGGTTTTTACCTTACGATAGCTAAAACACTTTATATCAAAATCCTCTGATATTATAATAGTGTCTATATACAAATACTTATAAAATAGCCGAAATTGTTACATTCATTAATGTGACGCCCCACCTCTATGCTCATAATAACAAAGAGTATTAAAAGGAATACTGTCTATTATTACGAAGAATAAGGCTGGATAGGAGCGACCATCCGTAATTGGCCTTATCCTAATATTGGTTATCTCGATAGGAGTGGTATATACTTTTTAATTTTTCATCTATTAATTATTTACTCCCATCGACATATCCAATTATCAGTATAAAACAAACTACGATAGTTCATAATAGTTTAGGACATTAGATATAACAATAACACAGATAATATAAATGCGGAACACAGATAAAAACAAAAGTCTCAGATATATATAACTGATGTCAGTTAATACATAGTTGACACTATACATATGATACAACTACAACTGTCGACTCTAGAAGTTATATATACAAGTACATTATCGACTAATATACATGAATACATATCGTTCTATACAATGACGCGACTACTACAAAATGACACTGACAACTTCAGAAGATGTGAAAAGTCTTCAAATCCTGAACAGCAACTCAAAGAAGAAAATCTACAACCTGAAATAACTCGGGTCTGACCCGAGTATTACATTCAAAAGAAAATAATACCCAGGTCAGTCTAATTCAAACCAGTTTATTAGTGCATATAGGCAGTAATAATTTAAATAGACGACAGTCACAATAATTCCCGTCTATCCGATTCCTTAAACAAAGAAACCGGATAACGGTCAATATAACACTTAACAGTGTTTAGCGAAAATCAGCAGATTTAAATAATCAACAGAGATAAATAAACAATTTATCAAATTGACTAGATCAATTTAAAACAATCGAAATTGTCACTCTAATACCATCAAAAATTAGATTGGCTGCCGTACACGCACGCGTGTATGGCCTCGCCAATACATCATACGAAATACGCAAAAGATCAACAAAAATCCATAAGCGAGCACAAGGTCAAACCCAAGAAAAAGATCGGGTTCAACACAAGGCAAAATGAAACTGAAGCGTGTCAGGTGAACACCAAAGTGCAATACTAGGTAGATGTATTCATATACATACACGCATGTTAACTTAATCAGGCAGCAGGTCAACTCAGGGCTTCAAGGCAAACCCAGAAATGATGGTGGCAACGTGAAACTACACTACAGGGATGTCCTCAAGAGATAACAAATATGTATACCCAAATTAAGGCAACACAGTACAAAGCACAAGGCTACAGGTCAAATAAGCTTATGTACCCAAGGTAAGGCAACACAGCACCCACTAAATCATTCAAGCATATAGATGCAAGTAAATGTCACTGAGATGCAATGTTTTGCATACACATGAACCAAGTTCACATGTACAACAAACACAAGAATAAGCTCAGCAATGCAAGTGAATCACAAACCAAAGGAGAGAGACATGAACAAAGATATAACATGCATGCTCTGTAAAACTAGACGGTGCAATTACCATACTCAAGAGCAAAGGCCACGATACCACTCAATTTAATATGCCAAAAGTGGTACTAATACAACTCAAATCAAACTACAATGACCAGAATTGCAACAGGAATCAAGAAATGCAACTTAAGATAAAAGCTATGCAGTGAGGACATAAACAAGTATATATATGAAGACCACTTGAGGTATGTCAAACAGACTGCAGGATAAATCCCCAAAAATATGCATATGAATCAAGTAGAAGTGCACACGTACTAGCACTACGGCTACCAGTGGACAACTGCCATAACAAAGTAATGACATACGGATGCCACCAAGTCACAGTGTCCAGACTCAATCAAATGAAACAATAATGGATATACAAATGTGCACAGCAGCTAGCAACGGTAAGATACGAGTGTAGTGAACCTCAATGCAAACACTAATGCAACTGTACACAAAAATATCAAACTTCAAACATCATAGTGAAGAATGAATACAACACAACAACTCGAGTGGTTCGATATGCCGTGTGTAAGACCCAAAGACAGAACAGTTCAATATCACAAGCAAAGATAACAAAGACCATCAAGTCATTGCAACAGAACAATTAAACAGTAAATACCCTGGCATGTTCGAAATACAAATCAAAACAGTGGTGACCCCCAAAAACGACAACTATGAATGCTACATCAATATACATTGAAGTAACCTGAGCTCAAGACAGTACAAAATAATTGGTATTGAAATGAGCATTTGGGACAAGCCTACGCTACCAGACAGAACACGAAAAGCACACGAACAAGGTCACCAATTTCATTCAGGAATGTGCAAAAACTGGCCAAAGTCGACATCACTTCAAAACCAATAAAACACGAAATCGCAACTCAAAATTTCTAAAGTTCGAACAAGATGTGAGTGAAAGTAAAATCGCTCAAGTTCATAGCAGTGGTAGCCGAGAAGACCAACAACAAGATTTTCAAATAAGGAGCTTAAATTAGATGTGAGTGAGAGTTTCACTCACCTTCGATTCGAAGAGCTCAAATCCAAAACGTGGTCAAAGCAAAGATGGAAGAATCTGAAGAAGCTCTCATTGACGAAGCTGCCTCTCATTCGTTGGCGCCTTCGACAATCGAAGCCCCATCTTCTTCGCAGCGGTTAATTGGAAGAGAAAAGAAAGGGGGACGAACGAGACATTGAGTCGCCACTTATTTCGTTCCCTTTGCTTTTGTTTAGGGTTTTCGAAAATGAGGGATGAAAGAAAGGAAGGTCGGGTTTTCTTGGATAGATATCAACACAGCAATTGAAGATGTGGGCCAAAAATAAATAAAATTTAAAGCCCGAAACCCTTTAACAAAATTATTTAAAAGAATTTGCAACTGATAAACTAATTTCAACTCGAATATAATTCCAATTACAATTGTCAAACAAATTAAATCATCATTTGACGATAATCAACAATTATAAAACCTCGGGTTGTTACAGACTCCCCTCCTTATAAAAATTGCGTCCCCGCAATTTTCATAATGAAGGTCGTTATTAACAATAAATTTTCTAACATAAACTGGTTAAGCTAGAAAAATAAAAGTAGAGAATTCAAACATCAAAGAACTCTTTTAATTTCATAATAGAAATTCACACATTTTCAACAAATTCTAACTATGAATAGAGAGTCAGAAAGCAGCGAAACTGGATAAACACAATTTATCAGCAATATTCAATTATCAATCAGATAATTAAAATACAAAAATCATAAAACAGCAATATCTAATTGTCAATACGATAATTAGAAAACAACAAAACCTAATTATCAACAAAGATAATTATGAAACACAAATTCGCAATTTGCCAGACGGCACTTATCTAGTTATCCAACAAATAACTGGAAAACACCACTTCAAAATCAGTAAACTCTAACTATCAACAGAGATAGATAGGAAATAACAATTCAATACAATCAACGTAATCTAGAATCAATTAGAAGCTAGAAAGCTACATAATCAGCAAAATTAGCAAATATTTAATTATCAAAACGATAATCAAATTTCTTAAATCAACAAATATTCGATTATCAAACAGCGATAATTAAATCTAAAATCAACAAATATTTAATTATCTGAAGCGATAATTAAATCTAAAATCAGCAAATATTTAATTATCTTAAGCGATAATTAAATCTCAAATCAGCAAATATTTAATTATCTCAAGCGATAATTAAATCTAAAATCAGCAAATATTTAATTATCTCAAGCGATAATTAAATCTCAAATCAGCAAATATTTAATTATCTCAAGCGATAATTAAATCTAAAATCAGCAAATATTTAATTATCTCAAGCGATAATTAAATCTAAAATCAACAAATATTTAATTATCTGAAGCGATAATTAAATCTAAAATCAGCAAATATTTAATTATCTTAAGCGATAATTAAATCTAAAATCAGCAAATATTTAATTATCTAAAGCGATAATTAAATCTCAAATCAGCAAATATTTAATTATCTCAAGCGATAATTAAATCTAAAATCACCAAATATTTAATTATCTAAAGCGATAATTAAATCTCAAATCAGAAAATATTTAATTATCTCAAGCGATAATTAAATCTAAAATCAACAAATATTTAATTATCTCAAGCGATAATTAAATCTCAAATCAGCAAATATTTAATTATCAAAACGATAATCAAATTTCTCAAATCAACAAATATTCGATTATCAAACAGCGATAATTAAATCTAAAATCAACAAATATTTAATTATCTCAAGCGATAATTAAATCTAAAATCAGCAAATATTTAATTATCTTAAGCGATAATTAAATCTCAAATCAGCAAATATTTAATTATCTCAAGCGATAATTAAATCTAAAATCAGCAAATATTTAATTATCTCAAGCGATAATTAAATCTCAAATCAGCAAATATTTAATTATCAAAACGATAATCAAATTTCTTAAATCAACAAATATTCGATTATCAAACAGCGATAATTAAATCTAAAATCAACAAATATTTAATTATCTCAAGCGATAATTAAATCTAAAATCAGCAAATATTTAATTATCTTAAGCGATAATTAAATCTCAAATCAGCAAATATTTAATTATCTCAAGCGATAATTAAATCTAAAATCAGAAAATATTTAATTATCTCAAGCGATAATTAAATCTCAAATCAGCAAATATTTAATTATCTCAAGCGATAATTAAATCTAAAATCAACAAATATTTAATTATCTGAAGCGATAATTAAATCTAAAATCAGCAAATATTTAATTATCTTAAGCGATAATTAAATCTCAAATCAGCAAATATTTAATTATCTCAAGCGATAATTAAATCTAAAATCAGCAAATATTTAATTATCTCAAGCGATAATTAAATCTCAAATCAGCAAATATTTAATTATCTCAAGCGATAATTAGAAACAACAAATATCTGATTATCAAAAACGATAATCAGAACTCATATCAACCAATATCTAATTATCACAAGCGATAATTAGAAACAACAAATATCCGATTATCAAAAACGATAATCAGAACTCATATCAAAAAATATCTAATTATCACAAGCGATAATTAGAAACAACAAATATCCGATTATCAAAAACGATAATCAGAACTCATATCAACAAATATCTAATTATCACAAGCGATAATTAGAAACAACAAATATCCGATTATCAAAAACGATAATCAGAACTCATATCAACAAATATCTAATTATCACAAGCGATAATTAGAAACAACAAATATCCGATTATCAAAAACGATAATCAGAACTCATATCAACAAATATCTAATTATCACAAGCGATAATTAGAAACAACAAATATCCGATTATCAAAAACGATAATCAGAACTCATATCAACAAATATCTAATTATCACAAGCGATAATTAGAAACAACAAATATCCGATTATCAAAAACGATAATCAGAACTCATATCAACAAATATCTAATTATCACAAGCGATAATTAGAAACAACAAATATCCGATTATCAAAAACGATAATCAGAACTCATATCAGCAAATATCCAATTACCTGCAGATAATTGGAAACAACAAATATCTAGAAATCAATTAAGAAGACTAGAAAATCAACATAAAAGTTTGGATCGATCCCATCAGATGGCGAGTTTTTAATTCGCCACACGTGCATCTCATATGGCCGAAGCCTACCAAGTACTCAACATAATTTTGGCGCCCATCAGATTGACCCGAAGGTCCGCAGAGTGACCCGAAGGTCTAGTACTGGTATTTGACCCGAAGGTCCATCATATGACCCGAAGGTCCATCATAGTGGCTCGAAAGCACACGAAAGCATCAAATATTTCAATTAACGAGTCCGGAATTAACCGAAATAGCAAACGCACATGTCCCATACCACGTGTTTTACTAAATCGTTTGATTCTCTTCATCGTTTCCTTGAAAGTGTAAAATCCATCAAAATCATCAAAACAACAGATATTCAATCAACGAGTCCGGAATTAACCGAAATAGTAAAAGTGTGGTTCCATACTCCGCACTTTTGCTAAATCGTTTAAATCACTTCATCGTTTCCTTGAAAGTGCAAAATTGTGTATTTTGTAAAAATACACTTTGCATTCTCAAACGGACAAGTCCGGAATTAAGCGAATCAGTAAAAGAAAGGGGTCATAATCCTCGATTTTGCTGAAACGTTTAAATCGCTTTCTCATTCTTTTGAAAACGCAAACTGCTAAAATTTCTGAAAACAATTTTATTTATTTTGCAAAAATAACAATTCGCATTCTCAACTGGACAAGTCCGGAGTTAAGCGAAACAGTAAAAGAAAGGGGTCATAATCCTCGATTTTGCTGAATCGTTTAAGTCGCTTTCTCATTCTTTTGAAAACGCAAACTATTAAAAATTTATAAAACAATTTTCATTTTAAAACGATTTTTTCCAATCACGTGGTTAAAGCAGCAAATCAGTAACAATTTCGATAAGGAAATTGTGCTTCTAAAAATACCGTAAAACGGTTACACATCAGTATTGCGGAATAACCGCTTGAAAATCCACTTTTAAAAATTGGGCTGTTACTGAAGTCAAAGCGACAGTAATTTTAAAACATCAAATATCTCATCAAAGAATTCACATCAAAATGTGACATCAGTGAATTTTCATTCATTAAAATTTTCAACAAAACACCGTGCCTCAAAAATTCAGCATTGGTGTAAAAATCCCGTTATAAAAATAACGGCAACAAAATACGTTTCATAACCAAGCATCGGTTCAACGCAAAAATAAATGCAGTAACGCGCAATTCAAATTTTTGCGCGTACTACAGAATGAACAAAGAAACCATTCGAAGGTATCTTCAATGAAGATAATTTAAAACAGCAAAAATCTAATCAATAGATGATTAGTACCAAAAGAAAGCCAGCGGAAATTTCAACAAAAATCACATATCTGCAATTCCTTCGAATCCTCAATTTGGATTCGAAATTCTCAAAGAAACAAATAATTACAGCTATGTAAACAACAATTGGAATTCATATCAATTTCGTATTTTGATTCTTAAATCAAAAGATTATCAGTTGTACTCAGCGAAGACAGTTTCACTGTTTCCGCTGCGCACTCTGATAAACAGAACCCAAATCAATCAAATCATCAGAACACAATTTCACTATTATTTTTAAATAAAGTTATTTAAAAATTTCATCAAAATTTCAAAACATTAGTTTTGACTCAAATCACAGATAAAACATCGACCAATAGTTGTAACATATGTTCCATCCAAGTTATGTCACTACGCCATAGATTGCATACTGCAACACACAAGAAGTGATGCAGAAAGTGCCAAATAATGTTGCTGGAGGCCAAAAACGAGCTAAGGCAACACTTTCTCGGTGTTGCATTTTGCCGCGTTGCCGCAGACTCAAATGCAACATCTTTGTGACCCTAAGGCAACATCGGTTCTGTTGTTGCCACAGGTACTAAATTTACTAAAAAGTGGGTCCCACAATCTGGGCCCTAACATGTGGGGCCCACTAATTCTGTTAACCAACTTAACGGAACCGTTTTGTGGGGCCCACATTCATTAATCTATGGTAACACTTTTACCAATAAAATGGCAACACTTTTTCAGTTTATTACCACATTTAACATCACATACTGCAACATTATATCATATCTACGACAACACTTTTTGCAATTTAAATTGGAAATGTACTGCAACATCATACTACTGCAACATTACACTGCATTTCATAGTAGCCAAAGAGCTATTCATTTCATAACAGCCAAACAACAAGTCGTTTCATAACAGCCAGCAACACAAGTTTTAGTCAAGTACAAAATAACAAACATAGCCAGTGCATTCATATTAACAGCCAGTACATACTAATTAAATTCTACATACTACACGTGAATCCATCTTTGCGAGCCTCCAAATTTCATGCTTCCGAGCCACCAGTACCATCAGTGCCTCTAGTGGCTCCAGTGCCAGTTTCATCACTGCAGACGGTCGCACAAAGACCCGCAACATCAATTTGCATGTCAGGGTTAGCTTCGCCTAATTTCTTAAGCACCCATGACAAGTTCTCCTGAACTTTTCGGTTCACCGTTGCATCAAATTCATCTTTGACCCTCTTGTTCACCTTTGCTTCGACTTCTTCAACTATATTTTCCTTTATCTTCGCTGCCAGCTCCTGTATGTATGTGCTTGTTGTTGGGGCATCTTTTGAAACTTCTGCAGACTTTGTGTGCCGTCCTATAAGCCAAGTTGGACCGTGCCGCTTTCCATCAGAAATCAGTTCTTGAACAACTTCATCACTTCCTCCTTCACCTATTGCTTTTTGAATCTTATCCTGCAAAATAAAGCAGTTTCAAAATGTGACATTAAATAAAATTAACAAATATAACATCTGAAGCAGTTTCAAAATGTTGATGCGCAAAATGAAGCATTTTTTTGACATCTGAATGAAGAGAAATTAAAATTCTTACAACTCTATACTTCATTACTGAAGTATCGGTCTTGTACACCTTTCCTTCTTTCCGCTTGCGAGTTCTAACAAAAAGCTCTCCATCTGATTCGTTGGACTGATACAAATTAAATGAAAAAAGTTAGACAGCAAAAGAATATCAAACCAATTTTCCCATAACATATATCACTATTAAATTCAGATGTTATATTTGTTAATTTTATTTAATGTCACATTTTGAAACAGAAACTCACAGATGAAACTGTTCACAGATGCACCAATGAAAGCTGCTGTTGTTAATTTTATTTAAAAGGTTAGACAGCAACTCACAGATGCAAAAATGGAGCAACAGCAGCTTACAAGTGCAAAAATAAAGAAACGGCAAGTATAAAATCACAACATATGTAGCAACAATATCACTAACATTTTCTCGACTGTCCCAAACAAGGATACTTTTGCTGTCCCAAACATTTTCTCGACTGTCCCAAACCAACCCATCACTAAGTTTCAGAAATTATACAAACAAGGATACTGCATTCGAGTTTGCAGTACCCTAAGATGGGTGCAATACCTTAACCATCACTAAATTTGCCAAATACCTTAAACACTGTATTAATAATTTCCACAGAGACGGATTAGACTCATATTTAATGTTTAATATGCATCTAACTTGCTGACATATATTGACCAAATGTGTACAAATGCATGAGCATGACAGACACTGGTTTGGAAAAGAACTGAGTTTTCTATCCCAAACAAGGGCATAGAAAGGCTCATTTATATTTTTATAGATTTTATGTATTTTTTTAGCAAATGGTAATAATAGCTATTGAGTCGTAAATTAATGTGAAAATGCATACCCAGCCAACCATAAAAATAAGCAAAATACATACCATCTTATGCCGAATTTGAGAAAAAAGTTTTGGACCAGCAGTGTGTGTGTCTGTATACAATTTCCGACTTGCACAATTTGTAAGGGCCTTGTTCTATAAAAACATAAAATAAAGATGTTTATCTGCCTGATTTGAATGAATAGAAAGGGAAATAAATTCTGTGATAAAATTTAAAATTATACCTGAATTTTTTCATCTCCCCAATACATCAAGAGTACTCGGAAATCCGCAAGTGGAATTTCGTCCGGCCTATTTTCAAGCCTCTCTTCATCAGTTTCATAGGCCATATAATGTGCCTTTTTAATACGACTCTTGTACCCCCTCCAAGAGTCATGAATTGACTTCAAAACCCAATATTCACATTCATCCGGAATAATATACCGTTGCTTAAATACAAATCAAACATTAAAAAGAACAGTCATGCTACTTTTGTGACAAGTTACATATATTTAATTAAAATTCAGCTAAGTTTGCAAATTACCTTAACATAGTTCCACAGCGTGCCTTTCAAACTTGCAGGAACATCAAACCAAGACTTGTAAGTAAGTGGAACACTCCTCTTCAGTGTTCCTAAAAAATAACTCAGTTCAGACAATACTTTGTCATCGTCTGAAACAGGTTGGCCCCGATGATTCATTTGGATTAGAACTCTTTTGTCATATGACCTTGAATGAACTTTATCCATCTTTGTTTTTCCTCTGAGCCTTCTGGGAGCTCCCACTAATGTTACAAAGTACATACAATAGTAATGAGAAGGCTAGACATAACTTAAATGAGAACTTAAACCATTAAAATCAGAACTCAATTAGATAATACCTTTAGCTTCTTCATCTTCATCTTCTTCGTTTTCAATATTTGTCGACACATTTCCGACGATAGCCTTCTTCCACTTCCACTACTGTTATTCTTCTGGCGTTCTCGCATAGCCAAATAAGCAGACATTGTTCCTATTCCTTCATTGTGTGGTAACTCAATGCTACATGGTGGATCAACAGTTTGTGTAGGAACTGGATTTTCCCCTGCATTCGGAGTTGCATTCTTATCGGTTGCAGATTGAACATTGGCTCGTGAACGAGTTGTTGGTCCAGACTGAGGCTTTGTAATCGTAATCGTTTTGGTTCTCTAAAATACGCACACAAAAACAATAAAATAAAAAAAATAAGGAAGCTAATCTATAATTACCAACATAAAATTAAATCTTCACCTATAACGAACCTTTACTGAATTTTTTGAAGTATCATTTTCACTAGGTTCCTCTTCTTCTGGAGCATAATCTTCGCTTCCAGCTAGCATTTTTGATTTTCCTTTATTTTTTTCAAATTCATTTATCAGTCCAGTAACTAATTTAGGCATCCCAAGAGCTTCAAAAACACTATTCTTCTGCGACACATGTTTAGCTCTCTCCTTTTCGTATTCTGTAAGCGATGGAGGTGGTGGAGGTGGTGGAGGTGGTAGATCATCATCCTGAAAGTAATTTAACAAGACATTATTGTAAATATTATCAAAATATGTAGAACATCATATTAGAAGATCAGATTGTAGTCTTCTTACTTGAATCTCATTTTCATCCGTATTTTCCTCTTCAATGGGAGGATTATAGAAATCCAATTTACTCCTGACACTTGCTGAGTTGATATTCAAAGTTGCATCGCTGACTTCAGTTGGATTTTTCTTCTCTGGTGTCTTTGTAGAATTACTGATCACCTTTTTCTTCTCTGGTGACTTCTTGCTGATCACCTTTTTCCTGTTCATGCGTGGACTCACAGCAGCTTCGCTCACTTGTTGATTGTTTAGCCGTGTCGACTTTCTAGGAGTAAGGACTTGATCAGTCTGTGTCTCGTTGGTTTTTGCTGGCTGTTGATTGTTTAGCCGGTCTGACTTTCTAGGAGTAAAGACTTCAGTCTGCTTCTTGTTTTTTGCTGCCTGTTGCAGACGGTGAGTGGTGACAAATTGCCGTTTCTGTGGTTTCACAGCTGCAAACATACAACGACATAAAAGTCAAGTTTATCATGTCATAAACATAATTATTTAAACTTAATTAAAGAAATTATGACTTGACCGTGTATATTAATATTCCAGTTCCTTTATTATTTATGAATTTTCGAGTCGGATGCTCAAAATTGGATCTTGGTTTAAATTCATTTGAAAGTAATCATAAATAGGTTGTTTCATTGTTAGTTTTCTTATGACCAAATTCATCAAAATAGTACAAATGAGAAGATATTTTTATACCTGGACACAACAGATTCTTCCTTGGGCGTACAATGACATGTGGCTGCATTTGTTTCATTGGCTCAATTTTATCATCGACCACGGTGTCGACATAGAAATCAATGTGATCACCATTATTTTTTATTTGCATGAACTCCCACAGATCTGCATCATTGCTCACCAATTTCCACCCACTCATTGTACCTTTCCATGAATATACTCCTCCAATTTCAGTGTACTTTAGCTCTTCCTTGACATACTCCATCAGTACTGTGTAAGAAAACATATCCAGATCAACGCCCTTGACAAAACTCTCTTCTCCACCAACATATCCATTCTTCTCAAATTTTCCCTTGTGATGGAATATAAGATTTGCCTCCATCCTACACAAAATGAAGGAATTAACATTAGAATGACATAATTACAAATTAAAATAAACCAACTGCATTATAAAATAAAACAGTCACTTCACTAAAATGTAATAAAGGCAGAAACACTAAAAAAGAGGCAAAAAAAGCCACAAATATGACACATCAGTTACAACATTTAATCAAGGCAGAAACAACATTTTCTAACTTAAATTTGGTTACTTAATTAAATATGATAGTGATACATAGAAATTAAGAAGCATTTTCTTTCACTTTGCTAGGTGGAAGGCGGATTTGTCTTATTGGGACATCATCTCTACACCAGCGAACATCAAAATCTTGATTTCGCATTTCATAAGCAGGCTGGATATCATTCAAATCTTCATTTGCATCTTCGCTTTCGATTTCACACCAGTCTCTCGGCAATTTCTTGATAACATTGTGGCACATCTTATCAATTGGATCTTCTATATAAAACACCTGTTGTACTTGTGAAGCCATAACATAAGGATCAGATTTCTGGCACAATCGATTAAAATTGACACGAGTCAGCCCATATAAATCTTTCTCTTCTTGGTACCAACAACACTTAAATAAAACCACACTAAATTCTCCCCAATAATCTAGTTCTAATATTTCCTCAATTGATCCATAGTAATTAACTTCACCAACCAATGGATTTTGATCTTTCGAACATGCAAAGCTAGTAGTCAAGGCTGTCAAAAATACACCACTGTTTTGTGTTGTACATTTGGCATCTCTGAACTTTGTATAAAATCTGTATCCATTGATAACATATCCAGTAAATCTCTTAGCTGTTGTAAGAGGGCCCATTGCAAGCAGTTGTACTTCTTTTGAAATGTCCTCCTTTTTCCCAACCTCTTCCTTTAACCACTTCCAAAATTCTTGACTGTGTTCTCTCTCTCTTTTATATTTTTTTGATAATGCATGACCATCAACTAAAGCTCGATGTTTCCTAGAATAAAGACCTGGTTAATAAAAGATGGACACAAAATTTCTAATTCTTCAATAATTACTAAAATAAAAATAAAACTTAAAAACTTACTCAAGTAAACTCTCTATTTCCTTGTTACCACAATTGAATAGAACGTAACGGTGACATGCCGTCCATTGAGAATCTTTTAGATGAATACCTTTTCCATCTTTGTTTCTTCTTGTGCCAATAGGATATTCCAGATTCTGTGGACAGGTTTCAAATTTCATTTTTCCTGCTCCATCGCCACCTAAGAACCTTGAACAGAATATCAAACATTCTTCTGCAATATAACCTTCAGCAATGGACGCCTCAGGTTTATTTTTGTTGCGAACATATGATTTCAGTTTACAAAGATAACGCTCAATAGGAAACATACAACGAAGATGTGCAGGTCCACCATATTCAATTTCCTTGCATAAATGAACTAGCAAGTGCACCATTATATCGAAGAAAGCATTTGGGAATATCATCTCAAATTGACAAAGAATTTCCACAATTTCCTTTTGTAGCCTCTTGAGATCAGCCAAATTGATAATTTTACTCCAAAGACTTCTTAGAAATGCACCTAATCTTATCATAGGTAGTGCAACTTCAGGTTTTACAGATTTCTTCACAGCAAATTGCAGCAAGTAGTGGAGAAGAAAATGAGCATCGTGGCTCTTATACCCTGCAATTTTCCTCTCTTTCTTGTTTACATACCGGCTGATATTAGCTGCACAACCATAAGGCAGTTTAGCATTCTCCAACACCGAGCAAAATATTTCTTTCTCCTTGTTCGTCATTTCAAATATGGCAGCCCTGATCTGAATGTAATTCCCATCAACTGATAGAACTGGATGAAGGACATCCCTAATGCCTATCTCTTGTAAATCATACCGAGCACTTAAATGGTCTTTCGACTTCCCATCAATATTTAGTAAAGTACCAAGTATGTTATCACAAATGTTTTTCTCTATGTGCATAACATCAAGGTTATGTCGACATACATTGTGACTCCAATATGGTAAATTAAAAAATATTGACTTCTTTTTAAAAGGGGATTCATTTTTATGCTTGTTGACCTCTTTCTGCCCAAAAATATTTTCATAACCAGCCAACAATTCTTCAATGTCTGTCCCGGATAAAATTTCCGGAGATGTCCCCATTTCAATTTCACCATTGAACCTTTTCTTATCAAACCTCCACTTGTGTTCCGGATCTAAAAATTTCCTATGATTCATGTAGCACATTTTTCTACTATGTTTCAAGTAAGTTGAAGAAGTCTCGAAATGGCATACGGGACAAGCTAAATAACCCTTTGTGCTCCAGCCGGATAACATTGCATAGCCCGGAAAGTCGCTGATCGTCCATAACACGCTTGCACGTAACGTGAAATTAGCACCAGTTAAGGCATCATAAGTTTGTATGCCAAGACCCCATAATTCTTTCAATTCTGCGATAAGAGGCTGCATGTAGACATCAATGCTATTCTTAGGAGACTCTGGACCAGGGTTAAGGGTTGAAAGTATCAAATTTTCTGGCTTCATGCATAACCAAGGTGGAAGGTTATAATTTACCAATATGATTGGCCATGTGCTGTGAGCAGTAGTCATTGTACGAAAAGGACTGAATCCATCAGCGGCTACTCCTAACCTGATATTTCTGTTTTCAGATGAAAAATGAGGATATTTGGCATCCATCGCCTTCCAAACCTCGCCATCAGCTGGATGTCGAAGTCTGCCATCATTTTTTCGTCCCACTGCATGCCATATCATAAGTTCTGCATACTCCTTGGACATGAACATCCTTTGCAGCCTTGGTTTTAGTGGAAAATAACGCATCACTTTTGCTGGTACTTTGTGAATCCGCTTCTCCGGATCATTGTCAACAGCCGCTTTCTTTTCCTTTATAACCCACCTTGAAACACCACAAGTTTTGCAGTTATTTTCCTTTTCATTTTCTGCCCAATATAGCATGCAGTCATTTGGACATGCATGTATTCTTTGGTAATCGAGGCCTAAATCTTTAATGATATTTTTGGTAGCATTGAAAGAAAAAGGGATGTGGGCTTGTGGAAAAGCTTCTTTTAGCAACTCTAATAAATCGGTAAATGCAGACTCGGTGATTCCATGTAGGCATTTTAAAGAATAAAGCCTGATGATGAAACTTAATCGCGAAAATTTAGTACACCCGGGATATAATGGCTGCTTTCCCTCTTCAACATGATGATGAAATTTTCTAGCATTGGCATCTACTCCATTTGCTCCATCAGAAGATCCACTTTCATTGTTCTGCATATTTCCATAAGTATGATGCAACATCTCATCGAGATTATCTCCAAAATTTATTCCCGCTTCACCATCCATATACTTATCGCTCCTTTCAGGATCTACACAGGAAATCTCACAAATCCATTTCACGTACAATTCAGATGGACCATTCCAAATCAGATGGTCGTAGACTACCTCTTGACGATACCACTTGCGATTATGACACTTTTTGCAAGGGCATGCAATTTCATCACCTACCGCGAATCTAGAAAAAGTATTTTGAATAAAACGTTTCACTCCACTGATATATCCTTCACTAAACTTAGGAAGTTCTGCCCATATTTTTTCCTCGTCATTCATCACTAATTTAGACACAAATAACATACAAGTTAACTCACAAGTAAAATCAGGAATATGATTACACCTTAACTCACAAGTAAATCAGTAAATTAGGCAACACAACAATCAAATCAGGAAAAACTTGAAATATATATAGAGTGATACCTTAAGCAGAAGATTAAATCGAAGCCCTAACTGAAATTCGAATCCCAAACGAACCCTAATTGAAGACCTAATTGAAACACCAAAGCCCTAATTGAACTTGAACTCGAACTTGCCCTAATCGAACCCCGATTAAGCTTGCAAACTTGAACTTTTAGCCCTAATTGAAACAGCGATTGAGAGTGTTTGAGCGTTTGTGAGGCTGAGTGTTTGAGAGGTTGAGCGGCGGAGTGTTATTTTGTTAAGTGTTAAGTTTTGCCGCTTTCTTCCTGCTTCCCGCGTTCTTTTTTCAGCCCGCTCATTTTTTATAATATTTTTATAAGTCTATAGCTACTGCAACATATGTTGATATCTATACTAACATCCTGAAGCTAATGTTGCAATAGACCTTTGGATCGGTGATCCATTTTAACAATTGGATTAAATGTAGACCGTTGGATCGTATTCACGTGGATTGCTAATTTTATTAATTTTTTAATTTGAATACAACTATAGCTACTGCAACATCTTGTTGATACCTATGCTAACACCTTGAAGCGTGTGTTGTAATAGACAATAATCAGCATACCTATCGTTACATTGTAGTTAGCAACACCTTGTATTTTTGTTGCGATAGGTCATCTATGGCGTAGTGTGTTTTATATTATGTCCATAAAC
This sequence comes from Allium fistulosum, assembly GCA_030737815.1. Taxonomy (NCBI): domain Eukaryota; kingdom Viridiplantae; phylum Streptophyta; class Magnoliopsida; order Asparagales; family Amaryllidaceae; genus Allium; species Allium fistulosum. The sequence goes on from CM060906.1 coordinate 775,237,086, forward strand.
CCCAAGCTCTGATACCAACTGTGACGCCCCACCTCTATGACAAAGAGTATTAAAAGGAATACTGTCTATTATTACGAAGAATAAGGCTGGATAGGAGCGACCATCCGTAATTGGCCTTACCCTAATATTGGTTATCTCGATAGGAGTGGTATATACTTTTTAATTTTTCATCTATTAATTATTTACTCCCATCGACATATCCAATTATCAGTATAAAACAAACTACGATAGTTCATAATAGTTTAGGACATTAGATATAACAATAACACAGATAATATAAATGCGGAACACAGATAAAAACAAAAGTCTCAGATATATATAACTGATGTCAGTTAATACATAGTTGACACTATACATATGATACAACTACAACTGTCGACTCTAGAAGTTATATATACAAGTACATTATCGACTAATATACATGAATACATATCGTTCTATACAATGACGCGACTACTACAAAATGACACTGACAACTTCAGAAGATGTGAAAAGTCTTCAAATCCTGAACAGCAACTCAAAGAAGAAAATCTACAACCTGAAATAACTCGGGTCTGACCCGAGTATTACATTCAAAAGAAAATAATACCCAGGTCAGTCTAATTCAAACCAGTTTATTAGTGCATATAGGCAGTAATAATTTAAATAGACGACAGTCACAATAATTCCCATCTATCCGATTCCTTAAACAAAGAAACCGGATAACGGTCAATATAACACTTAACAGTGTTTAGCGAAAATCAGCAGATTTAAATAATCAACAGAGATAAATAAACAATTTATCAAATTGACTAGATCAATTTAAAACAATCGAAATTGTCACTCTAATACCATCAAAAATTAGATTGGCTGCCGTACACGCACGCGTGTATGGCCTCGCCAATACATCATACGAAATACGCAAAAGATCAACAAAAATCCATAAGCGAGCACAAGGTCAAACCCAAGAAAAAGATCGGGTTCAACACAAGGCAAAATGAAACTGAAGCGTGTCAGGTGAACACCAAAGTGCAATACTAGGTAGATGTATTCATATACATACACGCATGTTAACTTAATCAGGCAGCAGGTCAACTCAGGGCTTCAAGGCAAACCCAGAAATGATGGTGGCAACGTGAAACTACACTACAGGGATGTCCTCAAGAGATAACAAATATGTATACCCAAATTAAGGCAACACAGTACAAAGCACAAGGCTACAGGTCAAATAAGCTTATGTACCCAAGGTAAGGCAACACAGCACCCACTAAATCATTCAAGCATATAGATGCAAGTAAATGTCACTGAGATGCAATGTTTTGCATACACATGAACCAAGTTCACATGTACAACAAACACAAGAATAAGCTCAGCAATGCAAGTGAATCACAAACCAAAGGAGAGAGACATGAACAAAGATATAACATGCATGCTCTGTAAAACTAGACGGTGCAATTACCATACTCAAGAGCAAAGGCCACGATACCACTCAATTTAATATGCCAAAAGTGGTACTAATACAACTCAAATCAAACTACAATGACCAGAAGTGCAACAGGAATCAAGAAATGCAACTTAAGATAAAAGCTATGCAGTGAGGACATAAACAAGTATATATATGAAGACCACTTGAGGTATGTCAAACAGACTGCAGGATAAATCCCCAAAAATATGCATATGAATCAAGTAGAAGTGCACACGTACTAGCACTACGGCTACCAGTGGACAACTGCCATAACAAAGTAATGACATACGGATGCCACCAAGTCACAGTGTCCAGACTCAATCAAATGAAACAATAATGGATATACAAATGTGCACAGCAGCTAGCAACGGTAAGATACGAGTGTAGTGAACCTCAATGCAAACACTAATGCAACTGTACACAAAAATATCAAACTTCAAACATCATAGTGAAGAATGAATACAACACAACAACTCGAGTGGTTCGATATGCCGTGTGTAAGACCCAAAGACAGAACAGTTCAATATCACAAGCAAAGATAACAAAGACCATCAAGTCATTGCAACAGAACAATTAAACAGTAAATACCCTGGCATGTTCGAAATACAAATCAAAACAGTGGTGACCCCCAAAAACGACAACTATGAATGCTACATCAATATACATTGAAGTAACCTGAGCTCAAGACAGTACAAAATAATTGGTATTGAAATGAGCATTTGGGACAAGCCTACGCTACCAGACAGAACACGAAAAGCACACGAACAAGGTCACCAATTTCATTCAGGAATGTGCAAAAACTGGCCAAAGTCGACATCACTTCAAAACCAATAAAACACGAAATCGCAACTCAAAATTTCTAAAGTTCGAACAAGATGTGAGTGAAAGTAAAATCGCTCAAGTTCATAGCAGTGGTAGCCGAGAAGACCAACAACAAGATTTTCAAATAACGAGCTTAAATTAGATGTGAGTGAGAGTTTCACTCACCTTCGATTCGAAGAGCTCAAATCCAAAACGTGGTCAAAGCAAAGATGGAAGAATCTGAAGAAGCTCTCATTGACGAAGCTGCCTCTCATTCGTTGGCGCCTTCGACAATCGAAGCCCCATCTTCTTCGCAGCAGTTAATTGGAAGAGAAAAGAAAGGGGGACGAACGAGACATTGAGTCGCCACTTATTTCGTTCCCTTTTCTTTTGTTTAGGGTTTTCGAAAATGAGGGATGAAAGAAAGGAAGGTCGGGTTTTCTTGGATAGATATCAACACAACAATTGAAGATGTGGGCCAAAAATAAATAAAATTTAAAGCCCGAAACCCTTTAACAAAATTATTTAAAAGAATTTGCAACTGATAAACTAATTTCAACTCGAATATAATTCCAATTACAATTGTCAAACAAATTAAATCATCATTTGATGATAATCAACAATTATAAAACCTCGGGTTGTTACAATTAAATTCCAGCATACTAGGTATACAAACAAATACCGTACAAGGCAAGTAGGGAGAATGGATTTCGAACTAATGACTAGGCACTGGGGTACCACCTGTCACAGTACGTGGTCTAGATCAGCGTACCGAGGACCCACCCTAAGTCCCCTGCAACACAAGGCCGGAACCACCTATGGGCAATTCCGAATATGATCACCCCGCGGTTGGGATCAGCAACCGCACCACTAAGCCGAAATAAAAGGGACATCTAGACAGGGATGACCACACTCTCCAGTGGGCGCTACCCACGAAGCCTTGCTGCATAACCCCTGATTTTCAGTCATTCCCGGTTGATGAGGCTTGAGGCTTAGCGTTACCTTTACAGAACATTTCACTTTGAATGCCCATCGTCCACCTGACGATGTCACGAAAGCATTCGTCCATACAAGTCCGTCTCGGGTTCGAACGGAACCGAAGGCACTATTCCTACTACATCCATTTTAGAAATATCCTCAGGATTAGTAGCGACTAGCCCTTGCACTTCACTGCTCCATCTTCGACTCCGAAATCGTTACCACGAAACGTACAAACCGGATCGAAGTGGTTTTCGAGAAATTAATCTCGATCCCGGTCTCTTCGAAACGATCAACGCATTTGGCCAATATTGATAGTCGGTGATTTAACTATCAATTCACATTCACACAATAAATAATTTCACACATTATTTATTTGTCTCAAATATCTTACAAGATATATTTCCATTTCAACTCCCTTTTGAAACAGTTTCAAACAGTTTCCCTTACGGAATACATTTCCCAAATATTTATTTCCACTGAATCACCAAGTACAAAATACTTTTAATTTTAAAATAATTTAAAAACACTTTATTTTTAAATATATTTTATAACATTGAAATCAAACTACTTTAATACTTTATTAAAAATATATACTTTAAAATAAACCACTTTATAAATATAAACTAAATTTCTCCTTTTAAAACATAATAGCAAATCACTTTTATATAGTTACTACAAATAAAGATTTTTGAAAATACTTACTTTGGAAATTAACCTTTAGAAATAATCAATTTTCTAAAATATGCTTTTAAAAACACAATTAGAACTTTTAACTTATATTCAAAATTGCTTTGAAAAACGTACTTGGCAATCCAAGGAAATACACTTCTCTTCACATCCTTTAAAAATAAATCAACATTTATTTTTAAACAAATTCATATCCCTTTATAAATTCCCACCTTGAATTTATATTTTCAAATATCCCTTGATGTTGGGTGAATTCTTACCCGGACGACCTCGAGACCCAGAGACGTGATCCATTCGGCAGCTCTCCCTCGAGTCCATTCGGCATGACCCATTCGGCAGCCCTCCCTCGAGTCCATTCGGCAATCCTCCCTCGAGTCCATTCGGCAATCCTCCCTCAAGTCCATTCGGTAGACCTTCATCCGGCAACTGCCACCGGTCCAACCTCACCATTCCACACTTCACCGGACGAAGCCCAACCGGACCAGCTCCACACTTCACCGGATGAAGCCCAACCGGACCAACTCCATACTTCACCGAACCAAGAGAATGCCGAACCAGACTGCCAGGCCAGATCACTTCAGCCCAGGCCCACCAGCAGCTGTATACATCCAAGACCCCTGCCCCCAACCTCACTCTATAAATAGAGAGGCAGGGGTACAACAATGGAGGACAAGTTTGAGAGCTCAAGCACGGAGAGAACTTTCAAACAACTTTCTTTTACTTGTATCAAAGCTTTGTACTTGTAATCAAAACAAGAGAAGAGAAATAACATATAAAGTGGACGTAGGCACATTCTGGCTGAACCACTATAAATCTGCGTGTCTTTTTACAGTTTAGCCCCCTGCTTTTCATATATTTGCATAAATCACCCAAATCACTAAGAACAACATAAGATCTACTAAATCATACAACTTCGAGGTGTTTGTCCATTTTTTGTGCAAACATTTTTGGTGCTTTCACTGAGAGATTGAAGCTCGAAGCTCCAGCTTCATCCGCTTAACAAGTTTTCCTAACAGCAGCATCCGCCACTTGGAAAACATGCCTCCCAAACAGAGAAAAGATGTTAACAAAGGAAAAAACATCGCATCCAGTAGCCTTCCTGATCCAGCTATCGCAAATCAAGTAAATCCTCCTCCTCCAACAACGGTAACAAATGGAGGACAGGCTAACCCCACCACTCCTGCCACAGAACAGCCTGCAGCAATTACTAGGGCAGATTTGGACAGAGTTGTTGTTGAAGTAACTAACCGCTTCACGTCCCAGCAGGAAGCCTTGGTGGACCATCTCATGTCACGCTTGAGGGACGCTGAAGAATCCAACCGCAACACTGAATCATGGGGCGAGTCCCAATCTGGAGGATCTCAGAGACAGCAAAGATCTTCCTTCTTCGAAGGAACTAACGGCAGGAGTAGCCGTGGTAGGAGCCGAGACCGAGCTCAGCCCGAAGTTAGGCCCGAGGAAACGTTTGGTGCCGAACCCAACGGGGAAGGTACCGGGCGGAGGTCAACTGCAGCTGAGCCTGTCATGCTGCCTAACCACAGGAACACCAGTGAACGGGGCCGAGCTAGAGTTCAGCCCGAAGTTGGACCCGAGGAAGTGCTTAGATCAGAACCCAACAGGGGAAGATCAAGGCAAGGGCCAACTGTAGCTGATCCAAGCATGCTCCCAGAAGATCAAAGGCGGCCACTGGAAAATGTGAGGAATGATAGACGATACCATCCCTACAGGTTGTCTGGTCGGAATCAACCCCACAGAACGGAACCAAACTCATTTCTGTCCGCTCCAAATTCTGATGAAAGGATGGCACGCTTATTCAGAGAATGTGTCCAACGGGAGCAAAGAGATCGAGGGATAGGCGCTAGGGTAACCAGCCCTTTCGCCTGCAATATCGAAATTGCTATCACCCCCCGAGAATGGAAGATGCCAACAATGGAACCCTACAAAGGAACCTCCGATCCCGTTGTACACTTACAGAGGTACACGCAGCATATGCTCATGAGTGGAGCAACAGAGGGAGTGCTGTGCAAATGCTTCCCGCTCTTCTTAGCAGATCTTGCTACCTCCTGGTTCTGTCATCTACCCCAAGGATCCATCAGCTCATGGGAAATGTTGAAAGAAAAATTCATCAGTCAGTTCCGCATTCATGTGGAGCAACCTAAGGACGCTTATTCCTTATCCAGCGTCAAACAGAAACCTGGAGAAAAGCTGCAGCAATACCTAACCAGATTCAACGCCGCAGCAGCCGCAGTTCAAGATGCCGATGAGAAGCTTATCCTAATGGCCCTCTGCAGTGGGGTGCATCCGGACACTAAATTTGCTAGGAGATTGACAAAAGAAAAACCAGCTACTTTACCCGATTTCTTCCATGAAGCCGGGAAATACATGAGGCTTGAGGATGCCGCCATTGAGGGGCAGTCAGGACAGCAAAATAAGACGACCCATGGCAACGCCCCTGCTGTGGCAAGGGACGTTCGAAGAAATGATTCCAGAGACAATGCTGGGGGCAAGAAAGTAGAGAAACGCCTATATCGGCCAGGACCAAGATTCGACTCTTACACCCCTTTGAACGAGACCGTCGAAAACATCTTCCTTGCCACCCAAGGCGAAGTTAGATACAAACGCCCACCATACAAGAAGGAATCAGATAGCGCACAGAAATCTGGAAAATTCTGCCGCTTCCACGAATCCCACGGACATGATACCAACGAATGCCATCATCTCCGAGATCTGATTGAGGAACACATCAGAAGAAAGAAACTGGAGCGCTATGTAAAAAGTCAAGACAGGACTCCAGCTCCTGCCAATGAAAACCCAAGGCTACCCTCACCAGGGACCGGCAGAGGCGACCGCAATGCTAGCAGCTCTAGTCAAGAGAAGATAGTGGTCCATACCATCTCAGGAGGTCCACACATCGCAGACAGAAGTTGGAAAGAGATGGAAAGATATGGAAAGTCGCTCAGAGACAATAGAGACTGTGTCAATACGGTTATAGAAGAGCGCCACCCAAAGCGGAAAGAAAGTGATGACATCACATTCAGTAAACGCGACCTAGAAGGAAGACAGTACCCTCACATGGATCCCATGGTTATCTCTGCCCGACTCGGTCCCGCCGAAGTTTACCGAATCCTGGTAGACACTGGAAGCTCTGTAAATATCCTGTTCAAACACGCATTCGACAAAATGAGGTTGTCACTGAAGGACGTATCTCCCTGCGATAAACCGCTACACGGTTTCACTGGAGATGCGAAAATGCCCATCGGGCAGCTGGACCTCTTCGTTGAAATTGGAAGCCATCCCCGCTCCGTTGTAAGGAAACAGACGTTTGTGCTGATAGAAAACCATTCGGCCTACAACGCCTTCCTAGGAAGACCAGCCCTATCTGACTTCCAGATTGTCCTAGCCCCGTGGTGCCTGAAAATGAAATTTCCAACAGACAATGGGGTAGGGGAAGTGGAAGGAGACCAAGATATTGCACGAGACTGCTATGTAACCGAACTTCGCAACAACCACAGGAGAGATAAAGGGAAAGGTGTAGAAATTGCCCTCTGCACAAAAAGCCTTGAAGCATAGCAACTAAAGAAAGCCCCTCCTCTTCGATACACCAGCGACCCTTTCAATGAATTAGACCCTAGGGACAAAGAGGAGGAGGCCACCGCCGAGCCTGCAGAGGCTATGGAGTTTATATCTGTAGACAAGCACGACTCAAGTAGGCTACTGAAAATTGGGTCGCAGCTGAAAACTGAATTGAAGGGACAACTCGTTGATTTTCTCCGCCACAACTTGGATGTATTCGCTTGGTCACACGCTGACATGACCGGAATCTCCCCCAACATAGCGTGCCACGTATTAAAAATTGATCCTACCAAGGCACCCGTAAAACAAAAAAAGAGAAGTATGGGGGCAGAGCGATCAGCAGCCCTCGATGAAGAAGTAAAGAATCTACTCGCCAATGACTTCATACGAGAAGCTATTTACCCAGAATGGATCGCCAACCCGGTACTAGTAAAGAAGGCTAATGGGAAGTGGCGGACCTGCATTGACTTCTCCAACCTAAATGACGCCTGCCCAAAGGATTGCTTTCCGCTTCCCAGAATCGACCAACTTGTAGACAGCACAGCCGGGCACGAACTCCTGTCTTTTATGGATGCATACTCAGGATATAACCAAATTCCTATGCATGCTCCCGACCAAGATCACACTAGTTTCATCACCGACCGGGGTTTGTACTGCTACAAAGTGATGCCCTTCGGACTTAAAAATGCAGGAGCCACCTACCAGCGCCTCGTCAACAAGATGTTCGCAGGGCTAATAGGACGAACAATGGAAGTATATGTAGACGACATGCTGATAAAATCACGGAAAGCCAAAGATCACGTAAGCCACCTGGGCGAAATGTTCCAGGTACTTCGACAATATGGAATGAAGTTGAATCCACTAAAGTGCTCCTTCGGAGTGTCATCAGGAAAATTCTTAGGATTCATCGTCCATGCCCGAGGGATAGAAGCAAACCCTGAACAAGTCCGAGCATTAAGAGACATCAAGATACCTTCCACCCGAAAGGAAATGCAAAGCCTAAATGGAAAAGTGGCTGCCCTAAGCCGATTCATCTCCAAAGCAACGGACAAGTGCGTCCCCTTTTTCGAAGCTCTAAAGAAAGATAAAGGAAAGTTCGAATGGACGGACGAATGCTTGACCGCTTTCCTTAACCTAATCGAACACCTCCAGAAACCACCAGTACTCTCGACCCCAAGCGAAGGCGAAGAATTATACCTATACCTTGCTGTGTCATCTCACGCTCTAAGCGCTGCCTTGGTAAGGGAAGATAACCGCACGCAACGACCAGTTTACTTCGTCAGTAAAAGGTTTACTGGGGCAGAAGTCAGATATCCTAAGCTTGAAAAGTTAGCATACTGTTTACTAATCACTTCACGAAAGCTACGTCATTACTTCCAATCCCATTCCATCAAGGTTCTAACCGATCAACCACTAAGGCAGGTACTCCATCGTCCCGACACTTCCGGGCGACTACTTAAATGGTGTATTGAGCTGAGTCAATATGATATCACCTATCACCCTCGCACCGCCATCAAGGGACAAGCCATGGCTGATTTCATTGCAGAATTCACTACCAACGAGGATAAGGAGCAACTGGAAATAACAGAAGATATCAAGTGGAATCTCTTTGTGGACGGTGCATCTAACGAACAAGGCTCGGGGGCAGGTGTGGTAATCATCACTCCCAGGGGAAATAAACTGCACTATGCTATAAGGTTGGAGTTCACTGCCACCAACAACGATGCAGAATACGAAGCAGTAATAGCCGGATTAGAAATCGCTATCGAGATCGGAGCCAATTCTTTGTGTCTTCACAGCGATTCTCAGCTTATTGTTAATCAAATACTAGGGGAATTCCAAGCTCGAGAAGAACGACTCATAGCATATCTAAAGAAGACCAAGTTACTTCTCAGCCGATTAGACCACTACTTAGTCAAACACATCCCTCGGGAAGAGAACCAAGAGGCCGACGAATTGGCAAAGCAAGCAAGTATGAGAGACGTCGCCATCTTCGGAGCAGTAACTGTCTCAAAGCAAATGGTCCCAAGTTTTGAGCAAGTGAATCTGATAGCTGCAACCGAAGAAGCAACTTGGATGACTCCCATCCGAGACTACCTACAAAATGACACACTACCCGACAGGCGTAACGAAGTCAAGAAAATCTTGAGGAAAGCGTCCCGCTACACAATGCAAGGAGACATCCTCTATCGGCGCGGGTTCTCTAACCCATTATTAAGGTGTGTCGCCGGAAGGGAAGCCAAGGAAATCTTATCCAACATTCATCAAGGAAGCTGCGGAGATCACACCGGAGGGCAAACGTTAGCAAAAAAGATACTCCGATACGGATATTTCTGGCCCACCTTAAGCAAGGACGCCTTAGACTTCGTCAAGAAGTGTGACAGATGCCAAAAGTTTGCTAAGATCCCTCGGCTACCAACAACCGAGATTACCCAGATGACCAGCCCTTGGCCCTTTGCAGTATGGGGAATTGACTTAATCGGTGAACTGCCAATGGGTCGAGGCGGCGCCAAATATGCTATAGTAGCAGTCGACTATTTCACCAAATGGGTGGAAGCAGAACCTCTAAATAAAGTATCTTCAGCGAAAGTTATCAACTTCTTAATCAAAAATGTTCTGTGCAGGTACGGAGTCCCACTAAAAATCATATCAGACAATGGACTTCAGTTTGACAGCGAGGAATTCGCCAACTGGTGCCAAGAACACGGAATTCACAAAAGCTTCTCATCCGTAGCATATCCCCAAGCAAACGGACAAGTCGAAGCAGTCAACAAAATTCTGAAAACTCTGATCAAAAAGAAGCTCGAAAAGTCAAAGGGCGCTTGGGTGGATGAACTCCCTACGGCACTATGGGCCTACCGCACATCTTTCAGAACATCAACAGGGCACACTCCTTTCTCTTTGGCATATGGATCGGAGGCTATGCTCCCAGTTGAAACCATTGTGCCTTCCCACCGTAGGATCCACTATAACCCAGAAGAAAACGAAGAGCTCCTCAACATGTCTTTGGATCTAGTCGAGGAGAGAAGGAATGATGCAGTCCTAAAAACAGCAGCCCACAAGCAAAAGGTGGCAGCACAATACAACTCCAAAGTCAAGCATCGTACCTTACGAGAAGGGGATCTTGTCCTCAAGCGAATCTTCCCTCGCCCCGGAGCACTAGACCCAATCTGGGATGGACCATATGTAATTCATAAAGATCTCCACAACGGAGCCTATATTTTGTCAACAGTGGACGGAGAGGTGTTCCAGAGGGCATGGAACATCCAACACCTCCGTCGATACTTTTCTTAACTTGTATTGCCCATATGAAGTGAATTAACGAAGAGAATCAGTGGACGTAGGCATTTTTTTGTGCCGAACCACTTTAAAAAAGCCTTGTCTCTTTTTTAACTTGTTCCTTTGTATCTTGGCTGCTTGTTAACTTTATCCTTTTCTGTTGAACAAAATCCTGAGCATATAGCATTTCTATTCAAAGCACTCCACAATGCGACTTCACGTGGACAAGCCCCAACAGGTACTATGCGAATCTATGCCCTCGCCAATGAGACACTTTTGCTCCAGCATCCCTCTGCTGCGGGTTAACTCATTGCTCGCGACGGCCCTTAAAGCCAACTGTAATGAGCCGATTATAAGCCACCGAGAAGGCCGACTATAGCCGAGGCAGCTCATTACGGCGTTAGGCTCGCCGGCGACTGTGAACCGATTATAAGCCCCAACATAAGGTGTGGCCAGCCAGGGGCAGTTCACAGTTGACGATCGGCACCCACGCTAGCCGGCCACAGTAAGTCGAATAATACCCATGAGTACGGGCCATAATGGCCCGGGTAGTTACTGTGCGCGATCTCGGCTCCGGTGTGTCTTAAGTGCGGCTGTGGTAAAAAAGAATTAACTCCCCGCGGAGGCGTAAGATGGGTGACAAATGTCTCCAAGACCCACAGCTAGGGAAAGTGACTACAAAACCCGTTTGCCACGAACTTAAGCACATCGAAGGCCTTCCGTGACTGGAAGTTTTACTATTTCACATATTTCAATTTTACTTAAAAAACTTTCCTCCTATCCTCTATAACAAACCATAAAGTACAGGATGCAGGGTAAGAGATACCCGCCAATGGATGCAGAGATTCGCAATCAGATGGCGGGGCAGTCAACTGCTCTCCATGCTTGGTCATACAAGATATTCGAAACTGCCATTTACAAACAGAACATGAAAGGCGGTATTTTCTTCCTTTATGTACAAATGCATGACTATAATTTGATTTTTTCACACCACACGCTAACATTGCAAGTCATGAGATTATGATTTAAAACCAGAATCTGACATCAAACACAATTTAATTACAAGAATACACATAGCTACATTTCTCATACGATATGTCGAAGTAGCAACAAATATTCAAGAAATGACAAAATCAACTTGAGCTAAAAAATTACACGTCAAGAATAATGTTATTACAAGTAGCAAGAATTACAACTTAGAAGTTACTCTACTGTCTTAAGACTAACAGATACAACAATGCCAAGCCTACAAAAAGAATTTTTCAGGTTCAGTCATGGAGCTGGTTGCGTCGAAGTCTTGTCCTTGTTCTTTTGCCCGCCTGTCCGGTCATAAAAGGGATTCATTAGTGATGAGTAACCAAGTTAACAGAAAGACTAGAAAGGAAGACTTACCAGTACTAGCTTCTTGACCATCCTGGTCGTCATCTTCTACCTGCACACCCGCCTCTTCAGCAGCAAGCAGCCGCATACCCTCCTTTACCGCCACTTTCTCCTCCTTGGTGAACTGGGCCGTGACCACATCCATACTGAAGACCGCTCCACCCTCTTTATCTGCATCAGCCTTAGCCTCCTCCAAAGCCCGAAGATATGTCTTGGCCATGACTCTGGGATAATCTTCCATCCAAGAGAGGTTACCCTGCTTCCAAGTCCGGAAATACATGTCCTGGAGCATGTCATCCATCATTCCTTCGTTCTCCTCAAACTCCCTCATCCGGGCATCGGAGGCCGACAACCTTTCCACGGCAGCATCTCTCTCCAGTCTGTATCTCGAGCAATCAGCTTGAAGGGACCTCCGCATCACCGCCATCTCTTCCCTCAACTTAGCTTGAGCAAGCTCTACAGCCTCAAGCTTCTCGGACAATTCCTCCACCTGCTCGAGATCCGCTCTCCGAACCTCATCCACCGTGGTAATAGCCATGTCAATCCGCTCTTTGCAAGCAGCTTCCATTTTCCGCAATTCGGCCCGACTAGCCTCTTCCATGGTTCTCCTTAATCGCCCAGTGGCAGCCTCATGCTGAGAAATCTGGATAGCCTGATCCGCAAGCTGCTTGGCCTGATCCGAGACCACCAATCGAAGTCGGATGTTGGCGCTCCCTATCTCCTCTCCGGCCTTAACCAGCCGAGCGTGATGCCCCATCAGCTTCTTGGCCTCCTCCGCCACCCGATCAATGTTAGCCTTGGCCTCGTCTCCCATAGTGACTATACGAGTGGTGAGTAGATCGAGGTCTAAGGACTTGGCTTCGTCAAGTACTCGTACCATGGGGTTACGGGGGAGAAGGTGTTCACCAGTAACTTCGTCAAAATTAATATCCTGAGAACCCGGATCCAGATCAGGATGACCGGCAAATGGATTACGGGCCAGATCGGGACGGTCGATATGAACAACAGAAGGGTTTCCGGACGGGTGTGGAGAAGATACAAACTCGCTGCCCTCCTCAGTAATATCATGAATAGGCTGAGCCGGAGGCTGAGGACCGAGCGAAGTTTCGGATAAAGGATGACTCCTCTTCCTCTGCTGAATACCCTCTTCGATGACCCCAAGAAGAGGACGGTACCCGACTACATCCCCGGAGCGTTGGGCTGAGGGCTTCGGCTTAGCAGAAATTTTGGAAAGTTTATATTGCTCGAGCCTGTGTCGAAGGTCTGAAGCTTTGGGCGTCTTGCCTGCTCCTGATATAAAGAACAAGTGTCATAATCTTACATTACAATATGATTCAAGGAACGCGGTAAACTACAAGATTAGAAAAGGAAAAGAAACACAGCTGTGGTTGTACAAACCCTGGAGAGGAGTGGGATACTGCAATAAGTCCCGGATTTCATTCCAGGACGGGAGCGGGTCATAAAATATTCCTAAGTCCCTATCATTAGTGAAGCATGCAGGGGTCAAGAGTTCACCTTGAGTTGTCAGAGCCACCTTGGCCGGAATAGTCGGAGAAGACTCACTTGCACCAGTCCCGGTTTTGTCCGCCTCCCCGGTCTTCTCAACCAAAGCCGGATCATCACCCAACCCCTCAAAAGCTTGACGGAGAGCATCATCCGTCCACTCTTGCATCTCGCCTACTTGCCCAGAAGACAGAGCCCTGGAACCATCACCACCCTGTCCATCGCCACCCTCGTCACCAAGACGCTCAACGTCACTTCCGCCCTCCGCCTCACCTCTTTCCTCCTCCGCGTCTATCTCCCCCTGAGTAAGTGGACAATTGCTGGGAGAAGGACCGTCTGACCTCTTAAGTTTCTTACCTCCAACGGCTGGAGGTTTCATGAATGGTTTTCTCTTTCCACCCTCTGCCGCAACGCCTCCCTTGGCCTGAGCAGCCGCCCTCTCTTCCGCCGTTTCCCTCAACTTAACTACAGACTGCTGCGGAAGGATCAAGTTGTATTCTAGAAGGATCGCATTTCTAATCAAGTAAGCAGATGATCTGTATTTCCCAAGAATGCCTTCTATCTCCGCCGCCGTCTGAACCAGGCGGTCAGTCTCCACAACAGGAAAGCCACCTGTCGCTAGCAAAAATGAGAAAGTATGAGAAGAAGCATCACAATCAGGATAGAAATTATAAGTAAAAGCATCAACTTACATCCAGAGGTAAAGCGCCGGATAGAGACGGAGTCGTCCCTAACAAAGAACCACTCTTTCTTGAACATGCTGAACTTGGAATAAAGGTCCAGGACCGGCTTGAAGGTCACAGCAGATTCCAAGTTAATATAGGGGGACCCCTTCTTGTAGCCCCTTAAATTGTACAAGTACCGGATCTCCCGGTTGGAGGGAGCGCGACCATACTTCCTCCGAAAAATAACGAAAAGGCTCACCAGTATGGCGTAAGAGTTGGGCTGAAGCTGAAATGGGGCCACCTTCAGGTACGTGAGGAAGCTGACTATCCAAGCATTGAGAGGCGGGATAGCACCACACATGCAATGGTACCTGCTATAAGCGAAGTATCCTTCGGGAGGACTGTATGGCATGACTCCTGGACCCGGCAGCAGCATGAGGGCTCTATCAATCCCAAAAGAACGAGATATAACATCGAGTTGCTCCTCTTTGAGAAGGCTAGGAAAGCAGTCAGGCGGGGAATCCAGCAACTCCTGGGGACCATATCCATCCACTAATGACCTCGGGGCGGGCCCATGACGCTCCGATCCTGATTGAGCTGGGGGCACAGCCGATGACTCTCCTTCACCCACGGATCGCTTCTTGTCTGATCGAGTTTCTACTTTGCGAGACATTATCTACAATACCGGAAAAACACATTTAGAACAGAGGATATAAACAAGTATATGACTTCATTCGGTAAAAACATATTCAGCATCAGTTCATTCGGTGTCTCGAGTGTAAGCAAAGAAAGTTCAAAGTGCTCAAACTCCCATCGTCATTCGGTAAAGACAATGAAAATTCTCATTCGTTATTCAAACTCCCATCGTCATTCGGTAAAGACAATGAAAATTCTCATTCGTTATTCAAGGTCCATTCGGTGGTTCAAGTATGGGTTCATTCGGTGTCTCCCGTTCTCGTCCGGTAATACGAGAATAAGATCTCGTTCGGCGAACACTCATTCGGCAGAATAAAATCTCACCTGATTCGGCAATGATAAGGGTCTAGTTCGGAAAGAATAGGAGTCAAGTGGTTCGGCTATCTCGAAAAATGAAGAAACAATAGTAGAGTGGCGCCCTTATTTATAAGCGAAGCACATCGACCGGACCAACTGGCTCGGCGCAACCAAGACCGAACGAAGGAAGACAAAGCACGACATATGTTAGACATATGCCCTACTTTGGGGGGCAAATGTTGGGTGAATTCTTACCCGGACGACCTCGAGACCCAGAGACGTGATCCATTCGGCAGCTCTCCCTCGAGTCCATTCGGCATGACCCATTCGGCAGCCCTCCCTCGAGTCCATTCGGCAATCCTCCCTCGAGTCCATTCGGCAATCCTCCCTCAAGTCCATTCGGTAGACCTTCATCCGGCAACTGCCACCGGTCCAACCTCACCATTCCACACTTCACCGGACGAAGCCCAACCGGACCAGCTCCACACTTCACCGGATGAAGCCCAACCGGACCAACTCCATACTTCACCGAACCAAGAGAATGCCGAACCAGACTGCCAGGCCAGATCACTTCAGCCCAGGCCCACCAGCAGCTGTATACATCCAAGACCCCTGCCCCCAACCTCACTCTATAAATAGAGAGGCAGGGGTACAACAATGGAGGACAAGTTTGAGAGCTCAAGCACGGAGAGAACTTTCAAACAACTTTCTTTTACTTGTATCAAAGCTTTGTACTTTTAATCAAAACAAGAGAAGAGAAATAACATATAAAGTGGACGTAGGCACATTCTGGCTGAACCACTATAAATCTGCGTGTCTTTTTACAGTTTAGCCCCCTGCTTTTCATATATTTGCATAAATCACCCAAATCACTAAGAACAACATAAGATCTACTAAATCATACAACTTCGAGGTGTTTGTCCATTTTTTGTGCAAACACTTGATATTTTATTTTACTTTATAAACCCAGTTTATAAATTCCAAAATCTCACTTCTCTTTTAAATTCCAATTTTAAACAACCAAATCAATTTCCCATTGATTTTCCCATTTACTTTACTTCGAAATAAATTTCTTATTTACTTCATTTATTTCAAATTACATTTACTCTCAGATTTTATTTCTTAATTTTGAGTTAAAACCCTTTTAACTGAAAATACCAATTTAAAACTTCCAAAATTCCTTCTTTATCCCTTTATTAAATTTAATCCTTACATTCAAAAATAATTTCTTTATTCTTTCCAATAATATCACTTTAGCTTAAAATTCATTATCCTCATGTTAATTCAAAATCCCCTTTAACCATATTTGTTCGAATTTAGAAATTGCTTTATTTCTTTTACAATTCATTATTTCTCTATTTATTCAAAATTCCTCTTTTCCATATTTAATTTATTCGAATTCGCTAGAATTACTTAACTAAATTTTACTCTTTTATTTCTTTCCAAAAATCCAATTCAATTAGTTTTGATAACTCATTATACTGGGAAATTCAATCCAACCAGATTATCCAATATAAATCATCACAGGATATCAACAATCATATCACAGAATATTTAAACAAAATTAAATATTTTGAGGAATCCAGTCGGATCCCTCCAACCTGTTTCCCTGCATCCACAGATGTTAGCACAATACCAATTCCACTTCGAGGTGGAATATCGCGGTATATGGGTTTTATAAAATATCATCCGCTATTATGCGGCGCATAGGGTCTCATCCACTATATAATGTGGGAATATCAACAACTCCAATATATACATATGCCAATATATATGTTGGTATACTACTATATATATCACATCAATCAAATCAACCATTCAATAAATTATTTAAATTTAACCATTTAAATTTAAATTTAACTGAGTGAGATTAACTCACCTTTGACTCCTGATTTGCAATCCATTCCAAACCGACTTGATTTTCCATTATTTTTGACCTTGAATAAACAATTTATATAATTTATTAATATTCGAATAAACCGAACAATTAGAATTCCCATTTACAAATTTAATTAACCAAAAATTTATTTTAAACTTAATAAATTTAATTTTCTCAGAGAGTCCTTTTTATATAAAAATATTCTTAGTAATTTAAAAATAATTGAATAAGGTGATTAAACAAATCTATCTCCTAATTTACTTAATTTTCTTTGAAGCTTCTCTAAAACAAAATTCTTATTATGTCTTACTGTTAAATAAAATTTTTGATTTACACTTGTATATTTTTCCTATTCCTATTCATATATATATATTAACTCTTAAACTGATCATATAATTTACTATTATTGAATTCCTAACATCTCTGAAGCTACACAATATGTACAGAATAAACAAAAAGGGTTTATACCTTACTCTCGACCCTGATGCCTTGAACGAATCGCGAAACCACGAACCCCACTGTCTCCATCACGCGACCAATCTCGACATTGAACCCCTGCTCGCCAACATCCATCGGCCGCCCTACCCTTTCCAGACTCCACGTCAACTCCCAGTCGCGACCATCCTGAGCATGACGCCTCTCCACTTGTCGCCGCCACCCCACTCAAGTGCTCCAACAGCCTCGCGGGCCGCTCGTCGAACCCTTACATCAACGCGACCGAAGACTCCGCCCCATCCCAATTCACGAAAAAGCAGGTGGCAATGTAAAGAGACTGTAGCAGGACTTCAAATCGGCAGTAGAAATATCGCGTAGGAGGTAAGTATGAGTCGACAATGGCTGATGGAACTGCCGAGTGTGTAGCGATGATTATTATGAAGGCGTTGATTTTCGAAACCCTAGTTTCTCTCGGGTTCAAGCATCGCGATATGGAGATTGATATTGAACTGAAATTTTGAAGTGAACAGATATTTTTTTAGGAGGAAGATTTTTTTTCTTTTGGGATTAAGCATCGAAACATGGAGATTGCCATTGAGCTGTAGCTTTTGAGTAAACAGATTTTTCCTTGTCTGCGATTTGAAAGAAGGAAAAGGAAAAGGATATGATGTTACGTTGGCGTATGGGAGAAGCTAACCCTTTTATTTTATTTTATTTTTTTCAGATCGGTTAATGCTAGTCTAAACGTTTATATCTCGTACACTCACATAACAACTCTGAACGCTACGAAAACTGAAATCCGGTAATAATTCAATATTACGGATCCAATGAAACTGGTTTCGTTGAATTCCGAGACTGTACCTCGGAAGGCTATTTTTAAATTCAATTCAAAACACTATATCTTTAAAACTGAACAAGACACTTTTAAATTCAATTTTAAAAGTTCTATTACCTTCAGCATTATAAATATGAATTTTCCGAGCTTCCAAAATATTTTTAATTAGCTTAGAATACCAGATTTAACATTTTACCCAACTCCACATCATTTAATTTAATAATTAAATTACTCACAAAACAGCGATATTTGAAATTTAAGTTTATAATTAATATCTAAATATTTAAAATTAATTAAATATTCCAATTTCAAATGCTCAAAAATTCCGGGTCGTCACATTCCTCCCCCCTTAAAAGAATTTCGTCCTCGAAATTACCAGTTAGGAAGAATGATTCAATCCCCGTTTACTATTTTCTCAAATCCAAATAGTTTCAACAACCCCAAGACAATCTTTTATTAATGATACACTAATCATCTTTTAACTTTCCAAACTTATTCATAAGTTCAACCCAAATCACTTACTTATCAATTCAATTCTAAATTTGAATTCAAATTTTAAATTATCAAAATTTTCTCAAAATTTTTCTAACTTCCTAAATTTCTGAAAAATTTCGCCAGCGTCTCCTTTGCGCGGCTAGCTCGGTACAACTACAAAATGGCTCTACGGCCTCCCAATCTCAAAAAGAAAACAAAAAGCCAAGTGGCTGGATCAAAAACCCAATCAAATTTCATATAGAAATTCAAATACATATCTTTTGTCGGGCCATTAAATTTTATCCTCTAAAATCAAATCCCAATCTATCCATTGCTTTTATACACCTGTATATCCTACTAAGCAATAATATTCAATCACAATTCCAAAGTCATTTTATACTTTTCTTTCCAAATTTTAAACATTTGTTTTACTTAAGTCTGTACGATGCACATATATCATCCGTACGCAATATCACATTCGATCGCTCAATCGATCACACAATCTCACTTCCGAACTAGTATCGTCCACCCGACTTCTAGTGCGGACTCAGATCTGGTTTCTTGATCAGAAACCGTCATTCTCCTTGCATAGCCACAAACTATGATAGAGAATATCCAGAACCAATCAACAATCCATATCCAGGTTCGCCATTGAAAATCGAGTGAAAAATTCTAACTCGGATCGATATATCTATCTCGAAATTCTGTGTTCGACATCTGGACCAAATAGCTATGCGAATAAAATAATATACGTACATCTTACGTATAAATTTCAATTGATTATCAGTTATATCAATTCTCTTTTATTCACATTCCTTTTTGATTGTTATTCCCTTATTCACAACTATCCCATTTCACAACTTCAGTTTTAGTCTTCATTCAACTATTCACTTAGTATATATTTTTTTTTTCCAAAATTACTAAGTATATTCCCAATACCAATTTCCTTAAGAATTTCATTCTTCAATTCTTAAGTTCAATATAAATTTTTCTTATATTTATTTACTACTTCACCACTGAAGTGTATATATTCAAATTGAACTCCCATTTCATATGAATTCCAACTTTCTTCAATTTACTACTTCATTTCCAATTTTTTTTCCTTAAATTCAATTCATCTCCAACTTCCAAAAATTGAATTTTATTTAGCCCGAAAACAATCCAAGTTAATTCATTCAATAACTATTTCTCAACTTATTTAAACCACTCCTCTATTTGAGTTCAGTTTCCATTCAACATTTACTTAAGTCAATAACTTAAGTTTATTTTCCATTTAACCAACCCTTTAAAGTTTTATTTCCATCTTTCATTTGATTCTTATTTAATCAAATTCCATCCATTTATTTATTAATATAATTGGTTCATTCACTCAATCATTATGAATTTTATTTTCCATACTCAATTCATATGGAATTATTTTATTAATAACCAGGTCATTTCCAATTTATTTTCACTTATTTGGATTTCATTCGCAATCCAAACCATCACTATTTTAATCCAATTTCATTAACTCACAATTCAATTTCATTAACTAATTTATTATCTAATTAGTTCCTCCACTGGTTAAAATTAAATACTTGCTTTTTAATTCCAAATATCACTTCACTTAATTATCTTAAGTTCAATTTATTTTATAATTCAAGTTTGAATTTATTTTAAAAATTAAGATTGCTCATCTTAGTCATTTCCATTTGATAATTACAATTTCAAATTATAACTCTTAATGGTTTAAAGAAATGAATTCCCATTTATGACTTACAATTTCATTTCTATTCATAAGTTTTAACTTACTTACTTAAGATCTGGGACTATTCATTTAAGTCCATTTCATCTTTATAATCAAATTTCAAATTATTACACTTAAGAACTTAAGAATATGAATTCCTTTACACAATTATAAGCATTTTACATTACCTTTATATCCAATTCAATTCGACTTCAACTTATTTACATTTAATTCAATTCCAATTCTCAATTTTTATTTAACTTATCTTAAGTTAAATTAAAATATATTTTATTCACCTTCAAGTTCTCTAACTCTTTTATCTACCAGCTTATATTACTCATTTAGTTATTTTCATCTCATAATTATAATCCCAGAATTAAACTTTCATTCCCTCCTTATTTGAATCAACTTCATTCTATACTTTATATTGTTGATTCATTTAAATTTCCACATTTATATTTTAAATAGAATTCCCAGAACCCAATTGCCCGGTTTTATTTCAAAACCATTTTGAATCCATGAATAACTCATACACATCTGGTAAATCACATCAAATCCTAATTCCCAAAACAATCTGCTTTTATCAAACAATTTTCCCTTTGAATTTCAAAACTACCCAGTTCACAATCATTTCCACTTTAAAACAGTTTGGTAGCAATTTCTCTTTGGAAACTCGAAAATAGACATCGATGATGCTGCAGTCATCACCGAAATTATTTTCCAGCGACCGAAAGAGAATTTAATGCTTTTATCACTTTAAAACATTTCAAACATTTTTAAATCCCAAATCCCACCAGATTTCAATTCAATTCCAAAATATTCATGAAATAATATCACCATTATTTCCCCAAAACCTTTAAAACTATTCTTAAATCCAAAGGAACTTAAACCTTTCCCAAAACTTCAAATTCAAAATCCATTAAATTTTATATCCAAACATTACTCTGGAATTTTATCACATTTTATCTCAAGTTATAAATCACTTTTACAATTTACATTTACAAATTTCATTTGCTTATGAATTTATCTCATTTGATTATAAATCACATTTGTAATTCACATTTGTATATAAAGTTTATTTCAATTTATAAATTGCATTTATAATCTACATTCTCAAATTCCATTTGTTATATAAATTTATTCTTCAACTTAAGTTATAAGTTTCCAATTTCTACTCAATAATGAGACTAACTCATTATTGTCATTTTCTAACAACCAAGCATCCAAATATATAACTATAATAAATTTCAAATAATTATTTCTTTTATATACAAAATAATTTGGGCAAAATTATTTCATTCACCCCATTTAAAACAATACTGTGTCGAACTGTTCTATTCAAGTGTTTAGAAACCCCTTCGATACAGTTGTCCAGACTGTGCCGACGAAGGTTCATATGCCACTCAATAAATCAACCAACACAATATAAAACCATTTTATATTCACTAACAAATACGCGCTCATATCTATTATTACACTCAAAATTCCCACCAGAGCCAAGGTTATCGCCAACCTTCGCTCTGATACCAAGTGTAACGACCCGACTTTCCAGACCCGGAAAATCGAACCATTTGAGTTAAGAAGAAGAGGTAGAAGAAGAAAAATAGAAAAACAACATCAGAATCTAACCATCGCAGCGGAATAAAATATAATATATATTAACAGATCTTTACACAAATCAAAACTATATCAGTTTTATATAATATAGCATCAGAGTATACACCAGAGAACACATAACATACAACTGGACAATAACCATATCATGTCCTCAATACAACAGAGTACAACAATCAACACAGCGGAATATATATATATAAACAAGTACGGGAGATACGTCTCACCATCCAGCTCATCTCCTGAGATCCACAACATCATATCCTATAACCTATAATACTCGGTCTGACCCGAGCATCATATAAAACAATACCCGAGTCAGTCTGGAATACCAGCGTGAGAAAATCACACTCAAATTGATTATTAAAGTTTCAAAATCCTTTGAAAACAAAAGCATCTCGTAAGACCACGCCACAAATAAACATGTCGGGTTTTTACCTTACGATGGCTAAAACACTTTATATCAAAATCCTATGATATTATAATAGTGTCTATATACAAATACTTATAAAATAGCCGAAATTGTTACATTCATTAAATTCCAGCATACTAGGTATACAAACAAATACCGTACAAGGCACGTAGGGAGAATGGATTTCCAACTAATGACTAGGCACTAGGGTACCACCTGTCACAGTACGTGGTCTAGATCAGCGTACCGAGGACCCAACCTAAGTCCCCTGCAACACAAGGCCGGAACCACCTATGGGCAATTCCGAATATGATCACCCCGCGGTTGGGATCAGCAACCGCACCACTAAGCCGAAATAAAAGGGACATCTAGACAGGGATGACCACGCTCTCCAGTGGGCGCTACCCACGAAGCCTTGCTGCATAACCCCTGATTTTCAGTCATTCCCGGTTGATGAGGCTTGAGGCTTAGCGTTACCTTTACAGAACATTTCACTTTGAATGCCCATCGTCCACCTGACGATGTCACGAAAGCATTCGTCCATACAAGTCCGTCCCGGGTTCGAACGGAACCGAAGGCACTATTCCTACTACATCCATTTTGGAAATATCCTCAGGATTAGTAGCGACTAGCCCTTGCACTTCACTGCTCCATCTTCGACTCCGAAATCGTTACCACGAAACGTACAAACCGGATCGAAGTGGTTTTCGAGAAATTAATCTCGATCCCGGTCTCTTCGAAACGATCAACGCATTTGGCCAATATTGATAGTCGGTGATTTAACTATCAATTCACATTCACAAGCAACCATCACACAATAAATAATTTCACACATTATTTATTTGTCTCAAATATCTTACAAGATATATTTCCATTTCAACTCCCTTTTGAAACAGTTTCAAACAGTTTCCGCTTACGGAATACATTTCCCAAATATTTATTTCCACTGAATCACCAAGTACAAAATACTTTTAATTTTAAAATAATTTAAAAACACTTTATTTTTAAATATATTTTATAACATTGAAATCAAACTACTTTAATACTTTATTAAAATTATATACTTTAAAATAAACCACTTTATAAATATAAACTAAATTTCTCCTTTTAAAACATAATAGCAAATCACTTTTATATAGTTACTACAAATAAAGATTTTTGAAAATACTTACTTTGGGAATTAACCTTTAGAAATAATCAATTTTCTAAAATATGCTTTTAAAAACACAATTAGAACTTTTAACTTATATTCAAAATTGCTTTGAAAAACGTACTTGGCAATCCAAGGAAATACACTTCTCTTCACATCCTTTAAAAATAAATCAACATTTATTTTTAAACAAATTCATATCCCTTTATAAATTCCCACCTTGAATTTATATTTTCAAATATCCCCTGATATTTTATTTTACTTTATAAACCCAGTTTATAAATTCCAAAATCTCACTTCTCTTTTAAATTCCAATTTTAAACAACCAAATCAATTTCCCATTGATTTTCCCATTTACTTTACTTCGAAATAAATTTCTTATTTACTTCATTTATTTCAAATTACATTTACTCTCAGATTTTATTTCTTAATTTTGAGTTAAAACCCTTTTAACTGAAAATACCAATTTAAAACTTCCAAAATTCCTTCTTTATCCCTTTATTAAATTTAATCCTTACATTCAAAAATAATTTCTTTATTCTTTCCAATAATATCACTTTAGCTTATAATTCATTATCCTCATGTTAATTCAAAATCCCCTTTAACCATATTTGTTCGAATTTAGAAATTGCTTTATTTCTTTTACAATTCATTATTTCTCTATTTATTCAAAATTCCTCTTTTCCATATTTAATTTATTCGAATTCACTAGAATTACTTAACTAAATTTTACTCTTTTATTTCTTTCCAAAAATCCAATTCAATTACTTTTGATAACTCATTATACTGGGAAATTCAATCCAACCAGATTATCCAATATAAATCATCACAGGATATCAACAATCATATCACAGAATATTTAAACAAAATTAAATATTTTGAGGAATCCAGTCGGATCCCTCCAACCTGTTTCCCTGCATCCACAGATGTTAGCACACTACCAATTCCACTTCGAGGTGGAATATCGCGGTATATGGGTTTTATAAAATATCATCCGCTATTATGCGGCGCATAGGGTCTCATCCACTATATAATGTGGGAATATCAACAACTCCAATATATACATATGCCAATATATATATGTTGGTATACTACTATATATATCACATCAATCAAATCAACCATTCAATAAATTATTTAAATTTAACCATTTAAATTTAAATTTAACTGAGTGAGATTAACTCACCTTTGACTCCTGATTTGCAATCCATTCCAAACCGACTTGATTTTCCATTATTTTTGACCTTGAATAAACAATTTATATAATTTATTAATATTCGAATAAACCGAACAATTAGAATTCCCATTGACAAATTTAATTAACCAAAAATTTATTTTAAACTTAATAAATTTAATTTTCTCAGAGATTCCTTTTTATATAAAAATATTCTTAGTAATTTAAAAATAATTGAATAAGGTGATTAAACAAATCTATCTCCTAATTTATTTAATTTTCTTTGAAGCTTCTCTAAAACAAAATTCTTATTATGTCTTACTGTTAAATAAAATTTTTGATTTACACTTGTATATTTTTCCTATTCCTATTCATATATATATATTAACTCTTAAACTGATCATATAATTTACTATTATTGAATTCCTAACATCTCTAAAGCTACACAATATGTACAGAATAAACAAAAAGGGTTTATACCTTACTCTCGACCCTCATGCCTTGAACGAATCGCGAAACCACGAACCCCACTGTCTCCATCACGCGACCAATCTCGACATTGAACCCCTGCTCGCCAACATCCATCGGCCGCCCTACCCTTTCCAGACTCCACGTCAACTCCCAGTCGCGACCATCCTGAGCATGACGCCTCTCCACTTGTCGCCGCCACCCCACTCAAGTGCTCCAACAGGCTCGCGTGCCGCTCGTCGAACCCTTACATCAACGCGACCGAAGACTCCGCCCCATCCCAATTCGCGAAAAAGCAGGTGGCAATGTAAAGAGACTGTAGCAGGACTTCAAATCGGCAGTAGAAATATCGCGTAGGAGGTAAGTATGAGTCGACAATGGCTGATGGAACTGCCGAGTGTGTAGTGATGATTATTATGAAGGCGTTGATTTTCGAAACCCTAGTTTCTCTCGGGTTCAAGCATCGCGATATGGAGATTGATATTGAACTGAAATTTTGAAGTGAACAGATTTTTTTTTTAGGAGGAAGATTTTTTTTTTCTTTTGGGATTAAGCATCGAAACATGGAGATTGCCATTGAGCTGTAGCTTTTGAGTAAACAGATTTTTCCTTGTCTGCGATTTGAAAGAAGGAAAAGGAAAAGGATATGATGTTACGTTGGCGTATGGGAGAAGCTAACCCTTTTATTTTATTTTATTTTTTTCAGATCGGTTAATGCTAGTCTAAACGTTTATATCTCGTACGCTCACATAACAACTCTAAACGCTACGAAAACTGAAATCCGGTAATAATTCAATATTACGGATCCAATGAAACTGGTTTCGTTGAATTCCGAGACTGTACCTCGGAAGGCTATTTTTAAATTCAATTCAAAACACTATATCTTTAAAACTGAACAAAACACTTTTAAATTCAATTTTAAAAGTTCTATTACCTTCAGCATTATAAATATGAATTTTCCAAGCTTCCAAAATATTTTTAATTAGCTTAGAATACCAGATTTAACATTTTACCCAACTCCACATCATTTAATTTAATAATTAAATTACTCACAAAACAACGATATTTGAAATTTAAGTTTATAATTAATCTCTGAATATTTAAAATTAATTAAATATTCCAATTTCAAATGCTCAAAAATTCCGGGTCGTCACAACACATAAGAGTTATAAATTAACTTGCTTAAATAGATTATTTTCCTACTCTTGTAATCCATCTGTATGCTAAAACATAGTTCAAATATACATATATTTCTTCCTTTAAATCAATCATTCTATTCTTTATTTTAATGAAATTAAACCTACATTCACAAATGAAACATTCATTTCATTTGATATAAATGTTCTTTTCATTAAATCAACTTTCCTTATATTTTCATAAAACATAAGCTACATTTAATTACACCTATTAATTTACAATTTGGTGTCCTCTCTACCATTAATTGAAATTATTCAATTACATTAATTTCAATTGTTTACAAAGGTGAATTTAAAATGAACAAAATAAATGTAATGAGAAATAAAACTATTATTTCCTATCTAGTAGTAATTTAAACATAATTACACACTATTGGATACAAACAGAAATTATACATTTCTTACCAAATAATAGTTTCTCGTCTCTGCAATCAATCTTTCAGCTACCAAACATTTCAAATAAATAAACATATGATTTCTTATCTAATAAAGAAACATTTATTATTCTTCATTAACATTTATTATTCCAATCAATTGGAAATTTACATTCAGACTATTGTTAATTTCACTCAAACCAACGCTATTAAAATACACACTAGCATTTGTTATCATCCTTACATTATTGCAAACATGTTTCATTAATAGAATTTTTACTTAAGCTCATAACTTGGATTATAATTTAATTTGTATCAGTAAAATCTTACAAAAAAAATTCCTAACAATTTTATTCAAAAATCTTATTTAATTTAATATTTTTAAATGTTTAAAAATACGGGTCGTTACAATCTCCCCCACTCAAAAATTTTCGTCCCCGAAAAGAAACAAGAAGGAATTCAAAAATTTGTTATATTTTATTTAAAACAGTCAATTTATTAATCCGAAAACGTACCTATTTGTTGGGCAAACAAACTTTATTTATGAAACCAAAAGCAGTAACTGTTGCTTCTATAACCTGTATTTCACTTATATAATCCAAAGAGTTAAAATTATGTGAAAGAATAATATTTCAGTTGTTTCAAATCAATAGCACAAACAACATACAATATATCACAATCATATGCACACAAAACTATACAACCATCATAGGCAACAAAGAATCCATCACACATCCATAGCAACCAAAACTAATGGTTTGTTCAGGTTCATAACTTTTAATCGTACAAGGGTGATAAATAAACTAATAAGTGTACTTTATGCTCAACAGCCTTGGATAATCACTTAATAGATTATTCATACAACCTCAAACAATTAGAAGTATTCTTTCCCAAACTTCCCATCAGCCAAACAACAAGAATTTTAAATTTACTTAAATTTATTCTACTAGTTTTTTTTCTCATCATTTACCTTTCCATTCATTTATTTATATAAAAGATCAATCACTTGCATAATTTGTTTTCCATTAAAGATTTAAGTCATTAATGAATCATTTCATAAAATACTACTTAAGCTCCTACTGCCTTACCTAAGTTTATAACTTAATTCTGTTATAGAATAAAAATTTAAGTTTTTGGTATTCGCTCTTGAAGAGAAAAGAAATATTTCAATATATCTAAAAATTCAATTAAAACATTTAATCTCATTCACTTAGTAAGAATATAAGATATATTTAAAACATCCTCATAGCATTTTGCAAGGATTTTCCAAAAAGTTTAAACAATGTTAAAAGTTTATATCAAAACATATGATAAGCTTTTAAAAAAAACTAAAGTTCCTTAAATTCGATAATTTATTAGACTCATTATTTTAAAATAAGTATAAACTCTAGATTATTAAACTGAAACTAATAGTATACTCAAATCTTACATTAAATATCCAAATCAAAGTATAAAATTTCATATCTTCATAATTAATTGAACACACTTGTTTTAAAACGAATATTCAAATCATGGAAAAACATTTATTATGGTTTAATACAAAATTCAAATAGTAAATAAACCTATAAATTTACTATTAGTACTTCGAAAGCAAGTAAATATTTCAAACCATACCTCCAAAATAGAGATTCAAATTCATTTGTCAAGTATATTACCATAAATGAACTTCGCAAATCAATTTTTTTTTCATTTATATAATACCTTTAAATTATACATTCAAAGAAACTTATTCATTTGAAAACTTCATTTGCAAATCAATCATCTTTAATACTTTATGAAAAAATTCATCTGTAAAATTTCTTGCTTCATATATAAATACCATTTAAAAATTTAAATAACATCTTTATAAATATAGGTAAACTATTTGAAAACAATTATTTACATCATTACTTATATTTAAAAAGAAGTTATTGAAAACCTTAAATCCATTATTTATTAATTTTATTAGTTTTAAATCTCAAAATACTTTTAAACATCATTAATAAATCAATAATCATTAACTTTAAATACATTTTATTTAATTAATAACTTCCCACAATATTTACAACACTAATAATTTACTATTAAACCATGTTTTACATAAATAAAAAATATTTTAAACATTTTAAAGTATTTAGAAATGAAAAAAAAACCAAAATATCTTTTATATAATACTTTATCAAAATACTTTTATAACTTGATGTTTTAACAAGTTTATCCTCGTTCTTGCAGACTCTGGTCGTACGTTGATCAAGCGTAAGACTAGAATTCTCCAAGTACTTAGTAGACCTGTTTCAACACCCAGTGAAAAATACTTAAAAACAGGTATGAGAAGTACCGCTCAAAATTTGATGTCAAATGATGATGTTACGATAGCATTGGCCCGCTGCTGATCCAGAATTTACCCAATGGACACAAAACTTTCCAGAAGATCCTTCCACCTTCCGGATTCCAGAAAAATATCGTAGCCATTTTGTAAACAAAGGACCATCGACCCCTGCTGCAGTGGTAACTGCTGATTCAATGATTTACGCAATGGATGCACTTCCTTCCCGGAAGATCCATAAACAACAGATCCCAGGTTCGAAAGCGCCTCCATTGGGTAAACTAAAGAACCATCTACCATGAAAAAAAAATCGAGGAACTCATGAGTTTAAGTCCGGACAACCATATCGGTTCGAATCCATTTCTGAATTCACCCAAGTATATTAGGGTTTATCGGTCGAATCCATTCCTGGATTCCCCAAGTCCATCTGGGTCGAAGCATATCACACTATACTTCTTCGTGGAGGGTACTTCCCCATACCTTTTACTTCAAAATATAACATACCATATATAGTACCCTTTTAAAATAATAGCTTCAAATATCGCACTTATTTAAATTCCATTATATATAAGATTTCATTTTCAAATAAAGTACTTTCCAAAATCAATAATCTCGAATATATCAAATCATTCTTATATAAATTCCTTTATATGTAAGGTTTATCTCTTTAGATCAAATACCTTCTAAAATCAACAGTTTTAAAAATCACCTTATACTTATATAAAGTCCGTCTTATACAAGAATCAAAATTTTTCCAAAATCAACTTCGCTGTACGAAAAGCCACATGGGATTGAACATCTTTGCTTTATAAAAGGTTTTGAATTTAGAATAGTTTTGTACATAAAATCATTTTGTGAAATAGTTTTGTATATAAAATAGTTTTGTAAAATAATTTGTAAATAAAATAGTTTGTAAAACAGTTTTGTAAAAATAAAATAGTTTATAAAACAGTTTTGTAAATAAAATAGTTTGTAAAATAGTTTTGTAAATAAAATAGTTTGTATAAGAAAAATAAAAGAAAATAGTTTTGTAAAATGGTTTTAAATTAATAGTAGTTTTGCATACAGGGAAAATTCCAATTTAAATTACAAAGATATCCAACCCAACGACTTTCAAATTCAACGTCAAAGCATATCAATAATATTAGAACATAAGAGGTACATATGTCATCATTTCACAAAATCACATTCGATCGCTCGCTCGAGTACACAAGTTTGCTTTCGAACTAGTATTTTTCATTCGACTTCCCTAATGCGGACTTCGATAAGGTTTCTTGACTAGAAACCATAATTCTCCTTGCATAGCCATATACTATGATAGAGAATTCTAGAATCAAACCAAAAATCCGTATCAAATATTCACCATCAAGAATCGAATGAAAAATCCTAACACGAAGTGGTGTAATTCACATAGAACTTGTGTACTCAAATCCGGATATTTTTGCGAATAAAACAATATACATACAACATACGTAATTATTCTAATTTTTTTCATCACAATTACATTTCAATTAAATTCATTTTTAATCCCATTGATTAACACAAATATCACTTCATACTTTAATATTTGTTTCACAGAATTTCTCCAATTAATATAAAACATTAATGTATTCATTCTCATAAAATTGCTTATATTTCTCTTCACTTTAAATTACATTCATTTCACATGTAATATTTCTCATTTAATACAACATTTATTTGCAAATCTTTTCATAAGGAATTTTCTTAAGTTCATAACCAATTTATAAAACTTAATTCCTTTTTATAAGACATTGTTCGAGTTTAAAGTTATCACAACTTTATTTATAACCATTTATTACATCCATTAATTTCATAACAATTTACAAGTCATGGCTTTATTTATAATCATTTCACTTTTAATTCATATTTGCTTATCCCATTTACTTTCACCTTTACCTTTTAATTTATTTATGTTAATTAAATTTATAAACATATTTTTCTCCAATTTAATCACATTTACAACATTTCCTTAATCACAATTTCAATTTAAACATCCCTAGGCTTAAAGTTCACACTTTTATATTATTACATTACATGCCAAGAATGTATACAACAATTTTATTCATTTACTGGACATAGATATAACAAATTAAACCTTGTTTCACTTGCTTTCAAATTAATGTTATCAAATTCAACTACATAATTCAATACAATTTCTAAGTTTTAACTCATATATTAATTTAGAAGGTTTCGATTATCCAAAATATCCAGATATTCCATTTTATTTCAATAGTTGAAACTACCGGTCAACAAACAACAAAATTCACAACAACATTTCAATTTCATAAACAAATATCCTAATTATTCATTTTATTCTCTTTAATACACCATTATTAAACTAGTGTTTAGTCCATTATTTCAATCAACAATAATTGCCAATGTTTATAATTTGATTAAATACAATAAATTAACAATAAATGATAATAATTAGATATTACCATTTCATAAAACAAACACATTACAAATAACTATATCAGTTATAAAAATGTATTCCTTTATATATATCATATAATATTAGGAAAAATAATTTCATTTCAAATCTTATATAAAACATTTTTATAACACTAACAAATACGCGCTCTCGTATATACATTCAGACAACTCATTCTAGGGTACTACTACCCTATCTTTAATGAGTTAACCCCAACAGGCTAAGGTATGTCTAAACCAAAGCTCTGATACCAACTGTAACAACCAACCTTTTTGGACGTTTCAAATCGACAACAAACCACACATGTCAGACTCAAACCATTCAAAAGGGAGGTGTAACGACCCGGAATTTTCGATTCCGAAAATTCCGAATTGTTAAGGAAAAGAAAAAGAAAGAGGTAGAAGAAGAATAGAAAACAAAACTCAGAATCACATATTCTCACATTCGCAGCGGATAAAATATAATATCAAATAATATTCTTTACACAAAGAAAACTGTAATTGTTATTTTACATTCACTACATCAGAGTTACAACCATTTATAAATATACTAGACAGTTAGAATTAACATGTCTCAGATAAATAACAGTAATATGCTCAGCGGAATACACTCCATACGTTCCTGCCATCCAGCTCGCCACCTGAGCTCCAGAACGTCCTAACCTGAAAATCTGTAATACTCGGTCTGACCCGAGCATTACATCAAAGTAACACCCGGGTCAAGCTGGAAACCAGCGTGAGTAAACCCATCTAACATGGAATACTAAAGCATACAACTTATTTAAACCTGGGTAACTCGTACCTTATTACGAGTTCTTAACTTGCCATAGTCAAATACACATCTTACAATCATATCTAAGCATTATTACTCAGATTAAATGACCCAGTTTATATCATTTATTCCAATCCAGCCTATTTGATTTCACATATCAAATTTACAAAGAATTATTGTAAATTACAAATCGAAGTGGTTTCGGGCATTTACTGATACCCGACCCCGGTCTCTTCAAATTCAATGTCATCTCTAATCCAAGTTGTTAGATTTTAAACAATACAATTTAAATCCAGGATATCATACAACAATTCAACTTAGATAGGTAATCTACATTATCACAGTTTAACCTATTCATATCACAGAGCATCACACATCAGAGATATCGATCAATTCAAAGCATTCACACAATTCAATCATCCATAACAAGATTTATTAAATATATAATTACAAATTAATTTAATTAATCTCCAATTAAATTAATTACCAACTTTAATCATTTAGATTACCTTAATCCTGCATACTCAATATTTGTTAATAAATCATTCTTTAATCATCCATCTTAATTAATCATCCTTGGTTAATTATCCTTTAATTACATTAAGTAATTAACCTTTAAGTACCCCATAGATTAATTAGCCTTAACCATTCATATTAACTTTTAATAAATCTCCTTAATTAATTAGTCACAATAATTAATGATTCTCTAATCACTTAATTAAAATAATTAATTAATAATTAATTACTTAACCTTGCTTAATCAATCATTAATTAATTACAAACCATTTAATTTAATCATTCCTTGATTACCATACAAATCAATTAATTAATCTTTAATTTCCTAATTAATTACTCCTTAATTATTAATTAACAAACCTTAATTATTAATTAATTAATAAAACTTAATTACAAATCAATTTGTAACGACCAGCTATTTTGGACCATTCAAATCGACAATAAATCCACACATGTCTGACTTGAATAATTCAAAATATCAGATTGTTATTTAATTTGGAAAAACTCAGCATATACAGTAAATAAATCAATCACAGATCACAGACACAGAGTAATACAATAATGCGCAGCGGAATAGATAAAATAGTAGTTCATGAAGCTACTATATAAACATCAGAGTTAAAATAAAATACAACAGAATATCTCAAATGTAGTGAAGTCTCCAGTACGAATAGATGACTTCTCCGAACAAATCAACTAGAAGAGCTGAAAGCTGAGGCGATAGTTGGATCTCCAAAGGAAGCTCCAAACTCCAAGGGTGAGTCTCAAATGCTGTATCACTCGGTCTGACCCGAGCGTAAAGCAAAACACAAAACACTCGAGTCAGGATTAACATTCTTATATAAATAAATCCAACTCAAGTGAAATATCAACTGAAATACAAGTAACTTAAAGGATGTTTGGGATAACCATCCTCTAAGGATCTTCAAAACTATCTACAAGGTGGAAATATACATTATAACACCGTGGTCATTTCAATTTAATTTATACTTCAAAACCCCAAATATCATTTCATTTCAAATATAACTATTTTCCAAAATAGTATATATAGGTTAAATAATTTATAAAATAAAGTATTTTACAATTTCCTTAAGTTCCATAAATCGGTTCAAATCAACTCAATTTCCAAATTCAAATTTATTCAAAGTTCAATTCATCAATTTAATTCATTTCTAAACAGATCATTTAAATTTTCAATATATTTCAAAGCTTTAATATTCAACAATTTCAAAGTTAAATTTAACAGTTTCAAATAGCTCTTGATTTAACTTCATTTATTATTTAATCAGGGAATATTCACTTAATAAATTCAATGTCATTTAACTAGCCTTAAATTTCATTTTTACTAAATATTTCCTTAAATTTATTTAAACAAGAAATATTCATTAAATTATTTAAATCAAACTCAAGTTATAAATCATATCTTACATCTCAATTTCAATAAGTTTCAAATCAGTTTAATTAAATAAAATTCTTTATTGAATACAATTTCAACTAAATTCAAATTATCTTCCCCACCTCAACTTATTCAAATTATTACAAAAATCTATTTTGAAATGTATTTTAAATACTCAACATATTATATGTATTTAAATCCATCATTCCCATTTATATATAATAATTTAAGGCTCAACATTTA
The DNA here is from genome assembly GCA_030737815.1 of Allium fistulosum. NCBI lineage: Eukaryota > Viridiplantae > Streptophyta > Magnoliopsida > Asparagales > Amaryllidaceae > Allium > Allium fistulosum. The sequence goes on from CM060906.1 coordinate 775,271,812, forward strand.
TTAAAACCATATGTTTCTTTCCAAAACCATAAAATTCATTTTTCAAAATATTTTATATATGGACCAACGGTGTCTGTATATATACATCATATGGTTAAGTGATACGGATATTTATCATTTCAATCCGAAATTTAAATATATACGGGTAGATATCATTTCGACCCGTAATCCCAATTTCAATTCAAATGAAAATCGCTTGGGTTTATCATTTCAACCCATAACGAAATTCTCCTATTCTAAAGTCCGTTCGGGTATGTATCATTTCAACCCATAGTGAATTCTAAACTACAGGGAACTTGCAGAGTGATAACAGATAATAAAAAAAAATATAACAACAGGCACATATCATCAATATAAATAACAGATATTGGTGTCAGATGTCATAGGTGAACATATACAGATAATGGTAATAACAGGCATATAAATACTAGATACTGGTGTCAGATGTCACGGGTGAACAGTTACAGATAATAGCATATATAACAATTTAAATAACTACATCATCATATTTCAATTGTCGTTTCAATTGAAATCAAATTTAATAAATACAAGAATGTTAATCGTGAGTGATTGCTCACCTTTCGAGGCTAGAGATGAACGAGAATGGGGTGAGTTGCGAATCCAAAGCAGGGTCAGATAGGCACGAATTTGACGATCAAAGCTGATGACAAGAAATCGTCGAAATCAAATCAGAATTGGATCGATAAAGATATGTATAAAACTTAACAGAAATTGAATGGTTTAAAACCTATGTATAATAAATTATAAAACTTACTTATATATACACTTATTAACATTTTCAAATCAAAATTTATTATAAAATCAATATACATAATCAAACAGCAAATGCCACCTGCAAACTTACATTTATCTTAACCCATAACCTAACCTTATATATATAGTAACCTTTTTTAAAAATATATTCTAACCAACAATACTTAAAGCAGTCATTAAAGTACGTATTGAATAAAATATACATGTTAGACATAACCAATATTACCTATTTATATATATACAGACACTTACCAGAACTTGTACAAATATATGATATGCGATTGTAAAAGCAAGAACAAATATATATATATATATATATATATATATATGTTTACTCAACAAAAATGCAAACTGAAATGAACAAATATCTAATACGCCTAACATATATAAACAACATATTGCACTGTCGGCTTTTAAACCTATATAAACTGGTATATGTTAACTTTTTTTTTATACATTAAAACTAACATAGACTTTGGAATCCCAACGTATATACAGGCTTAAACTAAGCGAACGGAAAAATGCAAGCACTTATAATATATGTATGTTGCTGTAAAGCTTTTTAAACAAGATTTTAATGCTCGAACTATCAAATTATTTTTTTTTTTTTTTTTTTTTTAACAAAATTTATATGAAACGTATGCAACAACAGAACATCTTTAATGTCACATATACATTTTAAAATAACCTTTAACTGCTACAACTTTTATATTCAATAGATATATCGTATAAATCTAATATATAAAATATAGAAACAAACATTCCTAAAACCTTAAAATCTTACTATATATATATATATCACAGATTATATATTATATACTAATCTAACTTATACAGGCAACAATAAATAGTATCAATATAAACCTATACATACTAGATAAACACATATATATTAATATGTCAATACTCTAAAGTCAGACTACATATATATATTATATTTTAGAAATCGATATAACATTCCACATACATATTAACAACATATGTATAAATAGATATATATCTATTACCTTATCTATTTCTCAAGCATAATCGAGAGGATGAAAAGCGAGGCAGTGGAGGCTGCTGGCGACACTGCCAGGAAAAGATGAGATCGGTGAGAAAATGGTGGTATGCTGTCGAACGCCGCTTCGTGCATGTGGCCAAGCTTGGGTTCGGGATGGGCAACACTCGGCTGGACAAGGAGGAGTGTGAGAGTGGCGGTTGGAGATGGAAGGCACGGTGCCATGGCGTTGGTGAGGGAAAACGTGGGAGGGGGAGCACGGATGAAAGAGATGGTGGTGGCAAAAGGAGGGGAACCAGGAGTGTCTTGGTTGCTACTCGGTTACAGGGAGGGGCAGAGGCTGCTGAGGCCAAAGTCAGGGAGAACGGTGGGTTTGGGATGTGGAGGAGGCGTGAGGCCTGGGTGGTGGCAGAGCGGAGGTAGTGGAAGGGTATGGCGGTGACGTTGGCACGTGGCGGTTGCGCGGAAGGGGAGGTGCGGGTGTTGGAGTTTGCTGCTGCAAAACGAAAAAAGAAGAAGGGCGTGGGGCTTGTCTGGGAAAGGAAAACAAAAGTAAAATAAAAGAAAGAGGAGAAGAGCTTCAGGGAGGAGAACAAGATTTAAGCCTGGGTTTGAGAATGAAACGTGAGCGACTGAAAAGGCAGATGTGAATAAATATAAAGTTAATTGAATAGCAACGGTCCCCTTAGATTTAGCTGACTCATTCAAGTAGATTTAATTGGACAGCCTGTTTTGAATTGGAAACGTAAAGGGAAAAAACACAATTTTACGGTACCGTTACACGAACAGTTTATAGTTTCCGATGCGTACCGGACCTCAAAAATACAGAAATAAATATACCATTGAGATCAGCATGACGAGGCGATCAAAACGGTATACAGCTATCAGTGATACGATTATCCGATCAAAAGTCGATAATCGGTACCAGAAATGCTGCTATTTTGTCAGAATTAAGATAAACGGAGCAGTAGAAGTCCAAATTTGGAAAAACGAATTTCGCAGTCCGATTCAGAATGATCTGAATAAATTTTCTCCTGTTGACATATTTTGGTTTCGGAAAATTTTTAAATTCACTGTTATTAACCGGTTTGATTTGAAATAACATTTCACAAAAAAATAAACTTCAATATTGTCAGATGAAAATCTACCAGTTGCTATATTAAAATAGACGTATTCCAAATAATAAATTTTTATTTTCAAATTTTATTGTTTAAAATTTCACAAAATTTCAATTAACATATTATTAAAACTATTAAAATTTACGGGTCGTTACACTCTCCCCCACTCAAAACTTTTCGTCCCCGAAAAGAAAGGAGGTAGAAGGATATAAACAACCAGAAAGAAAAATAGATTGAAAGTTAAGATTAAACAATTAATTTAAAACTATATAAATTTTACTTGAAATATTCATTTGAAAACTTCATTTGCAAATCAATTATTTTTTTATAATTTAATACTTTTTCAAAACTCATTTGTAAAATTTCTTTCTTCCTTTATAAATACCATTTATATGTTTAAATGACACCTTTATAATTATATGAAAACTATTTGAAAACAATTATTTACATTATTACTTATATTTACAAAGAAGCTATTTGAAAACATTAAATCCATAATTTATAAATTTATTAATTCATCTCAAGATACTATTCAACATTATTAATAAATCAATAATCATTTCTTTTAAATATGTTGTATTTAATTAATAACTCAAAATATTTATAACACTAAAATTTCTATTAAACCATATAGTATATAAATTAACAATATTTAAAGGGATATAGTCAACAAGGAGAAGAGGGACTTGGAAAAACAGAATATAGGTGAATAAATAAAGCTGAGCAGATAAGATAGATTCAAAAGATTAGTATCGGGCATGAATAATTTATTCAAACCATTAGGATTTCAATTTCGAATATCAATACAAAATTTCTTTGTTAGAAATACTTTTATAATAAAATATTTTTATAACGAAACAAATTTCATTTCGAAAATACTTTTATAACTCGATGTTTCAACAAGTTTATCCTTGTTCCTGTAGACTCTGGTAGTGCGTTGATCAGGCGCAAAACTAGAATTCTCCAGGTACTTAGTAGACCTGTTTCAACACCCAGTGAAAATACTGGAAAACTTTTAAAAACAGATATGGAAAGTACAATCCAATCAAAACACAAACAAAACCTTTGTCTAACCATGGTTCGCAGATACACAATGGTTACGCCTGGATCCCCCAGGAAACAATCCATATCCGTAAGCTTTCTCAGCCCTGCGAGTTACGCCATGATGACTAGTAGAATGCAGGATACACAATGGTTACGCCTGGATCCCCCAGGAAACAATCCGTACCCCCAGGCAAGACTCAGCCAAGCATTTGCGCTACTATTCGCGACCTACACAGATTGCAGGATACACAATGGTTACGCCTGGATCCCCCAGGAAACAATCCGTACCCCTAGGCAAGACTCAGCCAGGCAGTTGCGCTGTGCAGTCACGAGAGAACAATAAGACCATGGGTAACGCCATGGAATTCGAAGGACACTCGAGTATCATATCCGGAAAACCAAAATCAGAGAGAATAATATCGATAGAATGAATCCAAGATGTGGCCACAAATCGGATATCAAGCAGAAGGCACTTTCCATATCTTTACTTCGAAAATATGTATCATATAGTACCTTTTCAAATCACTTTCAAATATCGTACTTATATAAAATCCATTATATATAAGGTTTAAATTTTCAAATCAAATACTTTCCAAAATCAATAGTATATCAAATCATACTTATATAGACTTCAATTATATAAGATTTCACTTTCAAATTGAGTACCTTTTCAAATCTATAGTTTTCGAATCAGTTTCATACTCATACAAATCAATTTTATATAAGTTCGACAACTCCCAAATCAAGTTTTTAGTAACATAAGGTTCTCAAATTTCAATTTGTTTCAATATCAGTTCAATTTCAAAATCATATACAATTTCACCAAATTATTTCTTCTCAAATTAAATATCTTTAGTTCCAAAGTTTCCAACATAATAGATTTAGAAAATAAATCCAAATTTCCAAATCAATATAATTTTAAGTCAACCAATTCATTTCCAAAATCAAATGTTTTCAAAATCATCTATATTTACGTAAGGTCCATCTTATATAAGGTTCAAATTTTACAAAATAAATTTCGCTGTATGAAGAGCCCTATGGAGTTGAATATCTTTGCTTTTATGGGTTATATATCTTTGTAATTTAAATTGGAATTTTTCTTTTAGTAAGCAAAGATATTCTACTTGACAGCTTTCAATTTCAGCGTCAAAATATATCAATGATATTAGGATATAAGATGTACATACGTCATCACTTCGCAAAATCACATTTGGTCGCTCGCTTGATCACACAAGTTTGCTTTCGAACTAGTATTGTCCATTCGACTTCCCTAATGCGGATTTCGATATAGTTTCTCGACTAGAAGCCATCGGTCTCCTTGCATAGCTATATACTATGATAGAGAATTCTAGAATCAAGCCCAAAATCCATATCAAATATTCGCCATCAAGAATCGAATGAAAAATCCTAACACGAAATGGTGTAATTCACCTCGAACTTGTGTATTCAACCCTGGATCAAATTAATTATGTGAATAAAACAGCATACGCACAACTTATATATTTATTCCAACTTGATAAATATATAGTTTCATAAAGATGTTACTAAGTTAAAACATTTAAACTAAATTTTATTCAAATATTTTGAAGACCAAATTCTTCTCAAGACATTTCAAATCTAAATTTCATATTAGAAAATTTAAACTTTCCTTATTCTTTTACTTAACCAAACAGTTTCAACTCATTTAAATCATATTACTTCATACTTAAACATTCAAACAAACTTATATACTTTATCAAAATACTTTTCAAAATTTCTTAGCTTTGAAAAGTTAACCTTGATTTGGAAGTGCTCGAACCTCAAAATAGTCGAAGAAGTCATTTTCAAATTCAAGAGTTGGAAATCATCAATAAATCAGTAAATAAATTTTAATAAATAGGTTCATATCAAATTCGGAACACGAGGACTGAACACCGGCTTAGTTCAAATCATTTCAAATATATATATATACATATATCTTTCGAATATCAAATCATACTTTGGAATTTGAAATCAAAATTGGTTTCACAAAATCACTCGCATAGCAAAGCTATTAAAGTGGCCTATCCCTTACTCTGAAACTCGAAAATCAATGTCGATGATGCGTGCACTCATCACCGAAATTATTTCCCAGCGACATAAGTGAGTTCTGGACTTCTATTTTCTCAAACTTCTTTTGGAATTTCTTCGAAACTCATTAAAAATCATTTGAAACACTTCTTATTTGGAAAATACTTTTAAATCATATTATTATTATATATTTCAAAATACCGGAGTTCAATTCTCGAATTTCAAATTTAAAATCCTTCAGTTATAAATCATTTTTAGATAAATCAAATTTCTTATATAGTTTTTTTTTCAATATTACAAATCCTTTCGAAACCTCAAATTATTATTTTAAAAAGGGTTTATAACCTTTATCGAAAACATTTCACTTTTCTATATAGAATATAATAATTTCGATATATAAAAAAAACAATTTCAAAATACAAACAAGCCCGATTTTTTCAAAGGATGGTTCAAGGATGGATTTCAAAACAAAGATAGAAATTCAACTTAGAGGGACTCTAATCAAATAAAATTCTGATTCGAAGATAGGCTCGAACGAAGATGAGATAATTAATTACAAAATAGAATATAGATATACTTATATAAACCGCGGGCGACCTTAACCGGGTCAACCGTGACTTCAAGAATATAATCGATGCGAAAATCTAAGGCAAATCGACATTCGATCGCCAGAGATAGAATTCGGTATAACAAGAGATGGCAACATCGAAACCGAGGGATATATAAATCTCCGGTGAATCAATGCCAATTGTAAAGGAGTTTCACCCCTTTACAAAACATTCAAAGATCGGCGGGATCGCCTATTCTTATAGAGATTATTCGAAGTGGAGTTATGGGATACTCCAGAATCAAAAGAATACCAATAGAGAGAGACAAGAATGAATTTTGGAACCGTAGGGAACGTTCCAAAGTTCAAAGGAAATCGAGTCAAAAGGAAGAGATTAAACTCGAACGAACGTGATTCTGTAAATAAATTTACAATATATGCTAAGTTTCACCTAGAGCCAAAGCTCTGATACCAACTGTAACGACCAGCTATTTTGGACCATTCAAATCGACAATAAATCCACACATGTCTGACTTGAATAATTCAAAATATCAGATTGTTATTTAATTTGGAAAAACTCAGCATATACAGTAAATAAATCAATCACAGATCACAGACACAGAGTAATACAATAATGCGCAGCGGAATAGATAAAATAGTAGTTCATGAAGCTACTATATAAACATCAGAGTTAAAATAAAATACAACAGAATATCTCAAATGTAGTGAAGTCTCCAGTACGAATAGATGACTTCTCCGAACAAATCAACTAGAAGAGCTGAAAGCTGAGGCGATAGTTGGATCTCCAAAGGAAGCTCCAAACTCCAAGGGTGAGTCTCAAATGCTGTATCACTCGGTCTGACCCGAGCGTAAAGCAAAACACAAAACACTCGAGTCAGGATTAACATTCTTATATAAATAAATCCAACTCAAGTGAAATATCAACTGAAATACAAGTAACTTAAAGGATGTTTGGGATAACCATCCTCTAAGGATCTTCAAAACTATCTACAAGGTGGAAATATACATTATAACACCGTGGTCATTTCAATTTAATTTATACTTCAAAACCCCAAATATCATTTCATTTCAAATATAACTATTTTCCAAAATAGTATATATAGGTTAAATAATTTATAAAATAAAGTATTTTACAATTTCCTTAAGTTCCATAAATCGGTTCAAATCAACTCAATTTCCAAATTCAAATTTATTCAAAGTTCAATTCATCAATTTAATTCATTTCTAAACAGATCATTTAAATTTTCAATATATTTCAAAGCTTTAATATTCAACAATTTCAAAGTTAAATTTAACAGTTTCAAATAGCTCTTGATTTAACTTCATTTATTATTTAATCAGGGAATATTCACTTAATAAATTCAATGTCATTTAACTAGCCTTAAATTTCATTTTTACTAAATATTTCCTTAAATTTATTTAAACAAGAAATATTCATTAAATTATTTAAATCAAACTCAAGTTATAAATCATATCTTACATCTCAATTTCAATAAGTTTCAAATCAGTTTAATTAAATAAAATTCTTTATTGAATACAATTTCAACTAAATTCAAATTATCTTCCCCACCTCAACTTATTCAAATTATTACAAAAATCTATTTTGAAATGTATTTTAAATACTCAACATATTATATGTATTTAAATCCATCATTCCCATTTATATATAATAATTTAAGGCTCAACATTTATTAAAACCATATGTTTCTTTCCAAAACCAAAAAATTCATTTTTCAAAATATTTTATATATGGACCAACGGTGTCTGTATATATACATCATATGGTTAAGTGATACGGATATTTATCATTTCAATCCGAAATTTAAATATATACGGGTAGATATCATTTCGACCCGTAATCCCAATTTCAATTCAAATGAAAATCGCTTGGGTTTATCATTTCAACCCATAACGAAATTCTCCTATTCTAAAGTCCGTTCGGGTATGTATCATTTCAACCCATAGTGAATTCTAAACTACAGGGAACTTGCAGAGTGATAACAGATAATAAAAAAAAAATATAACAACAGGCACATATCATCAATATAAATAACAGATATTGGTGTCAGATGTCATAGGTGAACATATACAGATAATGGTAATAACAGGCATATAAATACTAGATACTGGTGTCAGATGTCACGGGTGAACAGTTACAGATAATAGCATATATAACAATTTAAATAACTACATCATCATATTTCAATTGTCGTTTCAATTGAAATCAAATTTAATAAATACAAGAATGTTAATCGTGAGTGATTGCTCACCTTTCGAGGCTAGAGATGAACGAGAATGGGGTGAGTTGCGAATCCAAAGCAGGGTCAGATAGGCACGAATTTGACGATCAAAGCTGATGACAAGAAATCGTCGAAATCAAATCAGAATTGGATCGATAAAGATATGTATAAAACTTAACAGAAATTGAATGGTTTAAAACCTATGTATAATAAATTATAAAACTTACTTATATATACACTTATTAACATTTTCAAATCAAAATTTATTATAAAATCAATATACATAATCAAACAGCAAATGCCACCTGCAAACTTACATTTATCTTAACCCATAACCTAACCTTATATATATAGTAACCTTTTTTAAAAATATATTCTAACCAACAATACTTAAAGCAGTCATTAAAGTACGTATTGAATAAAATATACATGTTAGACATAACCAATATTACCTATTTATATATATACAGACACTTACCAGAACTTGTACAAATATATGATATGCGATTGTAAAAGCAAGAACAATATATATATATATATATATATATATATATATATATATATGTTTACTCAACAAAAATGCAAACTGAAATGAACAAATATCTAATACGCCTAACATATATAAACAACATATTGCACTGTCGGCTTTTAAACCTATATAAACTGGTATATGTTAACTTTTTTTTTATACATTAAAACTAACATAGACTTTGGAATCCCAACGTATATACAGGCTTAAACTAAGCGAACGGAAAAATGCAAGCACTTATAATATATGTATGTTGCTGTAAAGCTTTTTAAACAAGATTTTAATGCTCGAACTATCAAATTATTTTTTTTTTTTTTTTTTTTAACAAAATTTATATGAAACGTATGCAACAACAGAACATCTTTAATGTCACATATACATTTTAAAATAACCTTTAACTGCTACAACTTTTATATTCAATAGATATATCGTATAAATCTAATATATAAAATATAGAAACAAACATTCCTAAAACCTTAAAATCTTACTATATATATATATATATCACAGATTATATATTATATACTAATCTAACTTATACAGGCAACAATAAATAGTATCAATATAAACCTATACATACTAGATAAACACATATATATTAATATGTCAATACTCTAAAGTCAGACTACATATATATATTATATTTTAGAAATCGATATAACATTCCACATACATATTAACAACATATGTATAAATAGATATATATCTATTACCTTATCTATTTCTCAAGCATAATCGAGAGGATGAAAAGCGAGGCAGTGGAGGCTGCTGGCGACACTGCCAGGAAAAGATGAGATCGGTGAGAAAATGGTGGTATGCTGTCGAACGCCGCTTCGTGCATGTGGCCAAGCTTGGGTTCGGGATGGGCAACACTCGGCTGGACAAGGAGGAGTGTGAGAGTGGCGGTTGGAGATGGAAGGCACGGTGCCATGGCGTTGGTGAGGGAAAACGTGGGAGGGGGAGCACGGATGAAAGAGATGGTGGTGGCAAAAGGAGGGGAACCAGGAGTGTCTTGGTTGCTACTCGGTTACAGGGAGGGGCAGAGGCTGCTGAGGCCAAAGTCAGGGAGAACGGTGGGTTTGGGATGTGGAGGAGGCGTGAGGCCTGGGTGGTGGCAGAGCGGAGGTAGTGGAAGGGTATGGCGGTGACGTTGGCACGTGGCGGTTGCGCGGAAGGGGAGGTGCGGGTGTTGGAGTTTGCTGCTGCAAAACGAAAAAAGAAGAAGGGCGTGGGGCTTGTCTGGGAAAGGAAAACAAAAGTAAAATAAAAGAAAGAGGAGAAGAGCTTCAGGGAGGAGAACAAGATTTAAGCCTGGGTTTGAGAATGAAACGTGAGCGACTGAAAAGGCAGATGTGAATAAATATAAAGTTAATTGAATAGCAACGGTCCCCTTAGATTTAGCTGACTCATTCAAGTAGATTTAATTGGACAGCCTGTTTTGAATTGGAAACGTAAAGGGAAAAAACACAATTTTACGGTACCGTTACACGAACAGTTTATAGTTTCCGATGCGTACCGGACCTCAAAAATACAGAAATAAATATACCATTGAGATCAGCATGACGAGGCGATCAAAACGGTATACAGCTATCAGTGATACGATTATCCGATCAAAAGTCGATAATCGGTACCAGAAATGCTGCTATTTTGTCAGAATTAAGATAAACGGAGCAGTAGAAGTCCAAATTTGGAAAAACGAATTTCGCAGTCCGATTCAGAATGATCTGAATAAATTTTCTCCTGTTGACATATTTTGGTTTCGGAAAATTTTTAAATTCACTGTTATTAACCGGTTTGATTTGAAATAACATTTCACAAAAAAATAAACTTCAATATTGTCAGATGAAAATTTACCAGTTGCTATATTAAAATAGACGTATTCCAAATAATAAATTTTTATTTTCAAATTTTATTGTTTAAAATTTCACAAAATTTCAATTAACATATTATTAAAACTATTAAAATTTACGGGTCGTTACACAATTAATCTTTAATTAATAGTTAATTCAATTTTTAATTACCAATTTATTTATTTCTAATTACTAATTAATTAATACTTAATTACTTAATTAATTAATTAAATAAATGCTTAATCATTAATTAATTCTCTCTAGTCTTAAATTAATTAATTTACTTAATCACAAATTAATTAATCCTTAATACCATCTGAAACGACCGAGCCAAAATTTGATTTACCCGAGCAAAACACGAGAATCACTCATTCTCGTCTCTGCTTCGGGTCACACGCACAACGTCCCGAGATAGAACCCGAGCATGATCCTTCTTCCCCCAAAACTCACTCCCACCTGATATACGTGCACGCGTGCACGATACACGCTGTTACGACCACCCTCGATCGACGCCATGACCACCCACATGTCGTCGGCAACTACACCACTACCCTCGATAACCCAGATTAATTAAATTGACAACTAATCGAAAATCGAGATACTCGAATAAAACTGGAACTAAACACCCTCAACCAAATCTTCTCGCCGACGACGAACTCGTCATTGGAACCCACGGCATTCCTTCTAGAGCATCACCACTTCACCACGTCGCGATCCCCGCCTCGCGGTCAAACCCGATCCAACCCTGACGTTGTAAAAGCCCTTGAAACTACGACGATAAAAACAGGCTTAAAACCCTACCTTGCCGACATACGGCCACCACGACCATAAATAAATCACCAGGCCATTTTTCTTGCAATCACAAATCTTCCAGCTACCCTCAGCCCAAAAATCGATGACAAACTCTTCACCTAACGTCGGAAATCAACGTATAATGCATTTTCGATCATCTCGATTTATCACAACATATACTAGCCTAAAAATCGAGATCTTTCTACCTAAATTCATCATTCTCCAATACAGTACTGGTAGTAAACTCCAATCTTGATTTCTGGACATTCGAATTTCGATTTGAATTTAATTATCTCTGTAAAATTTAAATTTTTGGAAAAATTACTAAATTTAAATACTTGTTACTATTTTTAAAATTGATATTGCATTCATACAATCATTTGTTCTTCATAATTCTACACCTAATTTTGATTATATACAGAGTAGTTGAGTTATCAAGAAAATTTAAAGTCTGTCACTCAACAGAGAACAAGTTTATACATATACACTCATATGCACAGATAAATCATATTAATATATACACATCCAACTTTAATCATACATGCAACCCATATTATTAAGAGAATTCATCACAATCATCAAGCATACTACCCTAAATAAGTTTTAAGCAAGGTGTTTACTCACATGATTTTCCAGAACCAGGAACAGATCCTGGGAATTGATCTGCTTTGATCTGATCATGTTGTTGCTTAAATCTTTGGGTTGCCAGGCTTCTAGATTGAAAACTTGAACTTGATTTCCAGGTTTGAATTTGGTTTTGATTTACACTGATCTCAGGTTTGAACTTGCATTTGATTTAAGATTGTTGCCTCTGCTTTGCATTGTATTTCAGGTTGAAGTTTTTGATCTTGAAAAATTTGAACTGAAGCTTTTATCTTATTTCCAGGTTTCAGATTTTTAACTTTGCTTTGATTTATTTTCTGTTTTGTATTTATTTTCTCAGGTTTTGAGAAGTTTTTAAAACTGAGAAACTTTTGAACTAAAAAAAATGAGCAGCCTGGTTTAAAGATTTTGATTTTTATTTACATTATCATTTCAAGAGAAAACATCTTTGCCACTTGTTAATTTCATCAACCATTTGTCATTTACATTTGTTTATCACCTTACACATGTTATTAACATGCTTTATAAACTAACACTTGTAATTATGCATGAGTTTATAAATTTTTAAATGATTTATAAAGCTTTCTTATTTAATTTCCAAATTAACAAATACTTCTCTTAATATAAAAAAAAAACCCTTTTAAAGAAAATAATATAAAACAAATTACATTCCAATAAAATCATACATATATATTTTTAAATCCTAAATTAAATCTCACTTTACTTATTTACAAACCACCCTTACATATAAATATGTATAGAATTTCCAAAAATTTGTTTAAAGTTGATTCTATATATATATTTTATATTAGCTTTGAAAAGATAAATTTTGCCAAATAAATATTTATAAAAGAAGATCATTAAACAAATATTATCAAATGAATATTTATCTAGATATTTATAAGTCAGTATTTATTATAGTTCAAATTCATCTATATACATATCCAGATATATTCTAATTATCAGAATTTCATTTATTAATCCAAATAAAATCAGTATTTCTATTAATTAACCCAGTTAATTATCAATTTACAGATGTTCCAAAATTCGGGTTATTACATTCCTCCCCCCTTAGAATCTTTTCGTCCTCGAAAAGGAACGAAGCCAGAATTTACTTAATACATAAAATCAGATAAATTATATTTTTCATTTTTAAAACACTTTAAAATCTATATAGTATTACAAAATTTTTTTTTTATATAAAAATACTTTTATAACTCGATGTTTCAACAACTTCATCCTCGTTCTTACAGAAATTCGGTCATACGTTGATCAGACGTAGGACTGAAAATCTATAAGGACTTAGCAAACCCGTTTTCAACACCCAGTGAAATCCTTGGAAAATAATTTATTGAAAATATAGAAAACATTTTTGAAATTGAGGAAATATCTTTGGTGAGAATGCTCTGGAAATCATCACCCCCATCCATGGTCGCAGTTAACCCGATGGTTACGTTGCCGTCCCGGCAAAATCCACAGATAACTGTAGGTCTCCGCGCTCCTCGATTACGCCATGGAACCCGCTACAGATCGCAGTTATACCCGGGCCTTACGTTGCTATCACAGCACAAACCCATATAACTGTAGGCATCAGCGCCACCGAATTTCGCTGCCAAATAATGAAACTTCTCCCACATAGGTCGCAGTCTACCGATATAAAATCAAACGTAGACAGTTGGCTCTCAGCGGCACACACGACTTTCGCTATGTTACCATAGTGTCACAGTCTACCGATATAAAATCAAACGTAGACAGTTGGCTCTCAGCGGCACACATGACTTTCGCTATGGTCTGCAGTAGATCGCAGTGACATTGAGTTAAACTGTCGTCACAGCATAACCCAAATGCCTCCGTGGGCACCAGCCCCTCGACTTTCGCTACACAAATAATCCTCAGGAACTAGTTTATTCCGGACTCCTCACAGGATCAACTTTAGAATCCCCCCTTGGGGTTCAAGGCAGTACCACCCAGTGGCACTCCTGAGAAGTTCATTTCAAGGGAGCGCCTTTTTCCCCAGAGCTATACTCAAAACATTTTATACTATATACTTATAGTATCTTCAAATCATACCCTTTATGATTTATCAAAATCTCCTTTACACAAAATCGATTACCAAAAATCGATAATTCTCAAACTAGGCTTTCCAAAATCCAAAATTGATTTTCCCAAAAATCAAAAGCCTTTTCCAAATTCATAGGTTTCCAAAACCTTTTCCAAAATCATTCTCATAAGATCCTTTATATATAGATACAGATATATATAACTTTGAAAATCTTTGGATCACTTCAAACTTGTATAAAACCTCTTTTATACATTAAATATTTCAAAACACTTTTTATTCTGGCTAGATTCAGTAAGGGAAGTTTATCATATTACAAAATATAACTTTATTTATTGTCAAATCAAATATTCAAGTTTGATTTCTTTATAGAGTTATTTACCATTTACTTACTTCCATAAAGTAAATTTCAACCAAAGAAATATCCAATTCCATTATATTTCACAAATATACTTTTCATTTCAAAGACCATTTTACAATCCTTATCCACAAATTTCAATATCAATTTCATCCAAACTCGTACGATGTACTCATATCATTCGTACGCAATACCAATCTGATCGCTCACTCGATCACACAATTTCTCTTCCGAACTAGTATCGTCCTCCCGACTTCCTAGTGCGGACTCAGATCTGGTTTCCTGATCAGAAACCGTCATTCTCCTTGCATAGTCACAACTATGATAGAGAATATCCAGAACCAATCAACAATCCATATCCAGGTTCGCCGTCGAAAATCGAGCGAAAAATCCCAACTCGGATCGATAATATTATCTCGAAATTCTGTGTTCGAATCTGGATCAAATCACTATGCGAATAGAATAATATACGCACATCCTACGTATTTAACTTTATTGATTATTAGCCAAATCAATTCTCTTTTCTATTCACATTTCCTTTAATTCCATTCACTTATTCTCAATTGCTTCCATTTCCAATTGAGTTATTACTTTAATTACAAACAGTTTGAACTCTGACCAATTTAAATTTAAAAATAGCTTGAAAAAGTTTTAAAATAGATAAGTAGTTGAAAAATAGTTATTAGTTTGTAAAATAGTTAAGTATTATAAAATAGTTAGGTAATTGCAAAATAGTTTTTAAAATAATGATTAGATATAAGTAACTGAAAAATAATAATTAGTTTATAAGACAGTTTCAAAATAGTTAAATAGTTCCAAAATAATTGTAAAATGAGTATAAGATAGTTTGGGGTTTAAGAAGAAAGATTGTATAGTAAATAGTTTGGAAAAATATACTTGTATTAAAACAATTTGAAAATAATCCAGAGCCAAACTGTTTAATTTCTCAATCTCCATTTCCAATTAATTTCCCATTAATTCAATTTAAATTTCCACTTCCATTTAAATTAACTCAATACTTCAATTTCCAGATCTCAAACCCATTTTGAGATCACTCATAACTCCCATTTAAATTAACCATTTAACTACCCAAGTTAAATTTAAATTTCATCTTGAAATTTCCAATTCAAGTTATTTATTCAAACTTATTTAACTTCCTCCAAGTTAAATTTACTTAATCCGGTCAACTTTCACAATTTGAATTCCCATACAAATTTTAAACTTCAGATTAATAGTCTTTCCCCCTTTTAAGTTTAAAAACTTACTTTACTTTGGGTTTCACATCACATTCCAATTTAAAACTTAACACTAAGTGTTTATTTCAAATCATCATTGGTATTATGTATATTCCTCATATATACATTTTCTTTACACACCAAGTTATACTTTAAATTTTTAAACCACCTTTGGTTTTAATTCAAAACAAACTTCTTTAAAACAATTTCAAGTTTTCTGGATTTAGAATTAAAATTTCACAATTTTTAATTATCTTCAATTCCAATTTATAAGTTATACTCACTTAAAGGTTTACTTCCCTAAACATTTCATTTTGCTAAATCATTAACAACATTCATTATTAAACACAATTACCATTTATGATAATAACCAAGATTGTCATATCTGGAAACCAATTCATTATTATCTTTATTCTTGATACCATTTCTACAAATTCAAGATTTTAATTTCAGTTTGAATTCATTTCAAACTTATCTTCATTCAATTTTAATTTGGCTTTATTTCTATTACCACTTTATTTATTTCCAATATTTTAACAACCAATTACCTTAATATTTATTAGAAAGAAATATCATTTTATATATCAAAATATATTCTTATATAAAATCATTTAAAATCCTTATATAAGAAAATAACAATTACGCACTCATATATATATACACTCAACTCGTTCTAGGGTACCATTGACCCTATCCTTAACGAGTAATCCCAACAGAGCCAAGGTTCTCGCTTAACCTTCGCTCTGATACCAAGTGTAACGACCCGGAATTTTCGATTCCGAAAATTCCGAATTGTTAAGGAAAAGAAAAAGAAAGAGGTAGAAGAAGAATAGAAAACAAAACTCAGAATCACATATTCTCACATTCGCAGCGGATAAAATATAATATCAAATAATATTCTTTACACAAAGAAAACTGTAATTGTTATTTTACATTCACTACATCAGAGTTACAACCATTTATAAATATACTAGACAGTTAGAATTAACATGTCTCAGATAAATAATAGTAATATGCTCAGCGGAATACACTCCATACGTTCCTGCCATCCAGCTCGCCACCTGAGCTCCAGAACGTCCTAACCTGAAAATCTGTAATACTCGGTCTGACCCGAGCATTACATCAAAGTAACACCCGGGTCAGGCTGGAAACCAGCGTGAGTAAACCCATCTAACATGGAATACTAAAGCATACAACTTATTTAAACCTGGGTAACTCGTACCTTATTACGAGTTCTTAACTTGCCATAGTCAAATACACATCTTACAATCATATCTAAGCATTATTACTCAGATTAAATGACCCAGTTTATATCATTTATTCCAATCCAGCCTATTTGATTTCACATATCAAATTTACAAAGAATTATTGTAAATTACAAATCGAAGTGGTTTCGGGCATTTACTGATACCCGACCCCGGTCTCTTCGAATTCAATGTCATCTCTAATCCAAGTTGTTAGATTTTAAACAATACAATTTAAATCCAGGATATCATACAACAATTCAACTTAGATAGGTAATCTACATTATCACAGTTTAACCTATTCATATCACAGAGCATCACACATCAGAGATATCGATCAATTCAAAGCATTCACACAATTCAATCATCCATAACAAGATTTATTAAATATATAATTACAAATTAATTTAATTAATCTCCAATTAAATTAATTACCAACTTTAATCATTTAGATTACCTTAATCCTGCATACTCAATATTTGTTAATAAATCATTCTTTAATCATCCATCTTAATTAATCATCCTTGGTTAATTATCCTTTAATTACATTAAGTAATTAACTTTTAAGTACCCCATAGATTAATTAGCCTTAACTATTCATATTAACTTTTAATAAATCTCCTTAATTAATTAGTCACAATGTAACGACCCGACTTTCTATGCCCAGAAAGTCGCATCATTATGAAGAAAGAAAGGGTAGAAAATAGAAAAGAAGAGAAAGAAAGAAACAACACATCAGAATCTCACAGCGGAAACGGAACAAATTATAATATATCACATAACTAATACATAGTCTTTACATAATCAGAGTTTACACAACTATACAACACATACTAGACAGTTATAAACATCTGTCTAGATATTGCAACTCAAATACAATACAAGACTCTAACACAGATATCAACACAGCGGAATACTATATCTACGAACGCCGAAGCCTCCTGCTCCATTGCTCCTCCAGAATATTCGTCAAAGCTAAACCTGAATCCCTTGGCTACTCGTAAAAATTTGAGTACCCAAGAGTTTATAAAACAGAAATAAACACTTGGGTCAGACATGGGTCTGGTGTGAGTAAACGGTTAGATTGCTTAACTTTGAAAACCTTTGAAAACAAAAGTATCACGTAAGACTCCCCACAAATAAACATGGGTAAGTTTTTACCTTACGCTAACTAAAACGTTTGATAGGAAATCTGATTTTATTATAATAGGGTCTAGGGTTTTCAAGTAAAATACAGAAATAGCTGAAATGCTTGCATCTCACATTTCAACATAGTTGGGCACAACTAATACGTACGGCACTTATTGGAGTTTGGATTCCATACAATGGCAGGGCTACTGGGGTACCGCCCGTCACAGTACGTGGCCTAGATCACCGTACCGAGGAGTACGCCCGCTCCCCTGCAACACAAAGCCGGAACCATCCCTTACTGGATAATCCCGAACAAGACAATCCCGTGGTTGGCGCGACCAACCACACACTAAGCCGAATAAAAGAAAAGGGACCTCTAGACAGGGATCTATCTTGCTCTCAGTGGGTGCTACCCACGAAGCCTTGCTGCACCTCCCCTGTTTTAGCCATTCCCGGTTGATGAGGCTTGAGGTTACGATTACCTTTAATCAGAACATATCACTTAGAATGCTCATCGTCCGCCTGACGATGTGCTGAAAGCATTCAATCCATACAAGTTCGTTCCGGGTTCGAACGAAACCGAAGGCATTATCTCGTTACACTCGTTTTGGAATCACCCTCAGAGTTAACGACAATAACCCTTGCACTCTGAATCTTCATCTTTACTTGATTCACGACCTATCGTTAATTTGGATCGATGTGGTATTCGGGTCTCCAGACCTGGAAATCCGGTATACGGAAACCCGATCCCGGTCTCCTCGAAATCCAAAGCGTATCTTTTAAGGCCAAGTTGTTTAAAAGTTTAAACATTTAAACTTATTCAGGATGATATAAATAGATAGGTGAATCACATTATCACAATAGATAATTCATATCAAACATTCATCTCACAAAGCAGCATATCACATATATCAGAGATATCCAAATCATCCAATATCAACCAATCACCCAATATCCAATATCAATCAATCATCCATAAGCAGGTTTGATTATCTCCAAATCAATTTAATTAACCTTTAATTAAATTAATTACTATCCTTTAATTACTTGGATTACCTTAATCCAACTTACCAACATTAATTAATTACAAATTAATGAATTAATCATCTCTTAATGATCTTCCTTAATTAATCTTCCTTGATTAATTATACTTTAATTACATTCAAGTAATTATCCTTAACCATATCAAGTAATTAATCTTTAATTACTATCATTAATTACAATGATTAATGATCCTTTATTAATTAACTATAATTAATTATATTAATTCTCAATTAACTACAATTAATCAATCATACTTAAATTAATTATTTTGATTAATCAACCTTGATTAATTCATAAATTAAATAATCCTTATTAATTAATTAATCCTTTTTAATTAATTAAATAATTAATTTTAATCAACCACTTCATTAATTAGTTTTAATTAATTATAAACAGTAATTAACAATTTGTAATTACTTATCTTAATTAATTACTATCTTAGTTAATTATATTAATCTTTGATTAATTAATCTTTAACTACTTGATTAAGAAATTATTAATCAATTAATTAATAAATAAACCTTAATTAATTACTTTATTAATTAATTACCATTTTAATTAATTACCCTTAGTAATTATCCTCAAATTAATCACATTCCTTAATTAATTAATCACTTTAATTACTTAACTAAAATAATTAAGTAATTAACTTTTAATTACTTACATAAGTAATTATCTTCTAATTACTTCCATTAATAATCTTGATTACTTTCTTAATTAATTACTTAACCAATAATTAATTCCATCATTAAATAATTCTTAATACTTTAATTAATTAATTACTTCATAATTCATTAACTTCAAACAATTAACTTAATTAATTCCTTAATTGATTACAACAAGTGATTACCCATTAATCACTTCAACTAATTACTTCCATGAGTAATTACCTTCTTAATCACATTCAATTATTAACCATTAATTACTTCATTAAGAAATTATACTTAATTAATCATAATCTTTAATTAATTAGACTTATTTATTAACCTAGAATTAATTACCTTAATTAATTACTCAATTAATCATCACTAAATCTTTAATTAATTTATTTCTTAATTACATTCATTTCCACTAATTACTTTATTAAGTAATTATCCTTAATAACAAATAAGTAATTAACTTTTAATTTATTTTATTAATTTACTATTCTTAATTAATCTCAACTTAACTAATTAAGAATACTAGTATTTATATTAAATACTTACTCAAATTATTTACTTCATTAAAACCAAATTTAGAAATCAATTTTGAAATATAATTTACTTTTAAACAAACCATACAAACATTTAATTTCAATATCTTTGAAAACCATTTCAAACATTGTTTAATCAAATTAAACAATTATTTATTTAAAACTTGTTTAAACATTCATTTTTCTGAAAACAAGATTATTTCATAACTTAAAACTTGTTTATTTTGCTTTGAACTCGAAAACAATTTGTAAATTCAAGCTTTCAGTTTAAAAACCCAGAACCACCCGAGTAAACATCACAAAATCACGAGCCTTCCCCGAGACTTCTGTAATCGCTCCCATGCTTCGAGTCATCACGCAAAACAACACGAGACCTCCCCGATAAATCCTCTTCTTCCTCAACCATTCAAACCAGATTGCACAAACGTGCACGTGCACGTTGCACGATGAACCCAACGACGTCGAGCTCTCCTCCGGCCATCACCAAGTCGGCGGCAATCTCCACGACCATTCTCTCAACTCAGATTCGAGAAATCACACTCGAATCAAAATTCGACCATAAGCTCAAAAAAACAGCAGCTGTTACTTCCCCCAAAACCACCCACGGCCGATCACCACGACGCCGCTAAACCTCGCCGTCCCTACCATTGAACGCCACGTCCACGAGCTCCAATTTCCCCCAAAAGCGATCGACTCCGGTCGAATCTCCAAGTCGCGACAGTCACGACATTCAAATCGAAATAAAACTAGCTAAAACCCTAAATCATCAAATTCCCATCGTCTCGAACGTTGATAAAATGCCTGGCCATTTTTCCTAGTATCTACGATACACCAACCACCTTCGGTTACAAACTCGACGACCATCACCTCTTTGATCGTCGGAATTTGATAAAAGTACCCATAACGTTCATCTCGAAAATCCTCATTGATTAACAATCTAAAAATTATGATATGCATATTAAAATTCGTGATTTTCAATCACGAACACATTCATGCAATTCAAATCAAAAATTAAGTTGGTTGATTTTTTTATCATATATGTGAATTCCTCTGTTATTTCTATTTTAAAAATTATTTACTAAGTTTAAATTCCTGAAACCATTTTATAACTAACATTTCATTAAAACAAACAACTTTTATTCAAACATCAAAGGTAAATATTGAATTGATTGGGAGATTTGGATTTTTAAAACAAAGGTCACAGACTAAAATAAACAGAGAATGAGATATCAACATATACAGTCATACTCACATACATTCACAGTCAACATTCATGCAACAATTTACATCATCACAACACAAATCTATTACTTGCATCAAAGTTTGATCTCAGATTTTTAAAACTGATTTTAAAAATATTTACTCACCTTTTATAAAACAGAGAGACAGCCTTTGATACTTCCAGGCTTTTGAAATTTTATCTGGAAAATGTTGAATTTGAAATCCTGCTGCATGCTTGTAAATATTTGAGTCTTTAACTTGATTGTTATATTAGAACCATTTGCATGTTGAATCGAATTCAAGTGAAGTTGAATGTTGTTGCTCCTTACTCAGGTTGAAGTTTTGAATTTCAGGTTTCAGATTTGCTTGGGTTTCTCACAGCTTGTTTTTTTTTTATTTCAGTTTGGTTTTCAGTTTATATTTTAGTTTAGGAAGAAGAAAATGTTCTTGACAGAAAAAGATTTGTACTGAAAACTTTGAACGGAAAGAAAATAGAAGCCAGTTTCTCTAGTTACTTATTTATAAAATTTTAATTGACAAAGAAAAAGAATTGCCACTTGTTATTAGATTGATTATCAAGCTTACACTTGTTATTATCATGTGTTAAGATATTAACACATGTCCTAAGTAATTTTAAATAAATTTTTATTTAATTTAAATGTTAATATAAAACTTTTCATACTTACTTTATTTATTACTAACATTTATCTTAGTATATGTATATATATAAACTATTTTTAGAGAAAATATTATAAAACCAAATACCCTTTGAAAAAGTATTTATATTTATTAATTATGTAAATATGGATTTATATAAAGTCATGTTTTATTTATTTATTTACAAACTATTTAAGTTTAAGAATCTACATTTTATTATTTATGAAATGAATTTTATTAACTTATTTTATATTAATGTAATTGTGAATTTAGCAATTTATTTATATATTACTTATGTTTACAAATTATTTTAGTTTAAGAGATATTAAAAAGAAAGGTTTAATTAAATCTATATATATTTATGACCACTTAAATTTAAACAATTTAAAGAATACAAAATAAACTTTATTTAAACTATCATAATTAAAATAAACAATTATCTTATATTTTGAAAACCAATTGAATAAATCTAACTAACCTTTGAAAAATATTAATTTTAAAAACAAAGCTTTAAATTACAATTCATGCATATATAAATTATCAATAGATTAAAAATAAATTTCAAACAATATCAAATTATAACATATACATATATATATTACAATTTGAAAAATTCATCTTTAATTTAAAACAAAAGATATTTCCATTCACAATATATATCAAATATATATATTATAAATAGAATAAATTTTATTAGCTTTAACAAACAAATCTTATCAATATTGCCAGATTAAAAATTTATTAACCTTTAAAAGATTAAATTACCAATTTTAGTTAAAATTATAAAGAAAATTATCAATTCAATTAAATTATCAATACTGATTATTAAATTTATATTGCCCAAAAAACCCGGGATATCACATTCCTTCCCCCTTAAAATAATTTCGTCCCCGAAATTAAAAACAAAGTTAATTTAATAATCCAGTAAAGATTTTACAGCAAAGCATACCTATCATCTAATTCCTAACAACCATAACAACCAATCTAATCAAACAAACCTAACTAACTATTCTGATATAAATCAGGATAGACTTCATAACACTATCTCGAGTTTCCCTAGGTATAAATCACCGGGAGACCCGCTCTACAGAATCTAAACAAACTACACCCCATAATCCAGAGCTTCCCTTATCTCTAGATCCACTAATCTGAACAGAATATCAGATCACACCCAAGTCCAGCTCAAACTTCCAAATCCATCTGAACTGTAGATTCCACAACCAGCGATGAATCATACGCGTACTCCCTCAGATATACGTGAAATAGAATGGATTCCAGTTATCCAAACTGACCATTCAATCCTGTAGATCAAAGAACTTCTTCTCTCGAGAACACAGGAAAATCCAAAATACTTCAGAGCTAATTTTCCAGACTTACCAAATCTTGTAGCTTCTTTAATCGGAGAAAAACTTAAACAATTTCCAATCTCCAACTCCGAATTCCAAACTCCGACTCATATCTATATAACTCACCAGATGATCCTGGGCTACCTCATCTCTTCCTGATAAGCTTAACCTTCGCTGATGCTTCTTGAAACAATTCTGGACCAAGAACAAACTGATCTCTAGATCCTATCAACAATATGATCTCTCCAAAATCAGCTGAAATCCAAACTTGAAAACTAGATCTGACCAATCCATTTCCAAAAATTCTGAGCTGCTACACCAACTCTTCTTTCTCTAAGAACCATCCTACTATCAGACTAACCATCGGTATCGCTTCTGGAACTAAGTCGATACGGAACTCAAACTCTAAATGAAGACAAACTTTTACTTCCTCGAATACATCCAGAAAAATCTTTGATTACTTCAGTAGCTCCTACTTCCACATGAGAAACCTCAATCTCACACAAAAGATTACCCAAGATTAATTCCCAAACTAATCGCAAGTCGCTTTTGCGATTCTACCTAGTTCGGATTCCAAAGAAACTGTTCTCTCTTTACTAATTAAAACAGCCTTAAGCTTTTCCAAACAAGGTTATCCCTTCAAGAAAACATTCTCCATCTGCCCGGACTGCTGATAGAAGAACCCCAAAGATTCCGGAACCATTGAAGAAACGGACCACACTGCTGCTTCC
This sequence comes from Allium fistulosum, assembly GCA_030737815.1. Classification (NCBI taxonomy): domain Eukaryota; kingdom Viridiplantae; phylum Streptophyta; class Magnoliopsida; order Asparagales; family Amaryllidaceae; genus Allium; species Allium fistulosum. Next base: position 775,296,597 of record CM060906.1, read on the forward strand.
AAACTCTATCTTTGGGACACTGCTAAGCCAAAGACCTCCTCGTCAGCACACCGAACACTTCGAGCTGCACTGCTACCACAGTTAACTAAAGCTTCTAATCCATAGGCTTCTCAAAGCTAAAACCATCAACTAATCTCACAACGAACCTCCGAGATGACAGACATCCCAAAAGAAACTCGGGCTCCAAACCAAACGCCAACAACTTACTCTCCTTAAGGGAAACAATGAGACCATGTCCGAAGAACAACTAATCGACCTTAGTCCCATACTTCAAAATAGATAAAACTCTCTTACTCGATATCCAGAGAATTCCTATACAGCCGAGTCTTTCCTATGGTAGACATCAACTGTTCCTCCAATACCTTCTTAATCTTGTTCCAAAAAGAACATCTCCTTCGGGAACATCCATAGATACTACGTCTTATCACACAGCTACTATTACCTGAGGTATCAAGGTACCATTACTCACTTCTGCCTCATCGACAGATCCAAATCTAGAAAATCTGCTCACCCGAGCTCAACCCAACTTACACTCCAATAATGGACTCCGAATCTTGAAAAAGATTTCCTTCAGAGATCCAAGAAATTCTTACACCATACTGCCAAACTTACTCGAGACGGTATTGGGTTTACAGTCTCGATAGATATACTTCCAACCTCAAACATTCAAACTCCAACCATTTGTAGTCGTGTTACACACACCACTACTCTATCTACCTTTATAACTCGTATTGGAAAACCCGAACAGATAATCCAACACATTAGGTAGATATATATATATATATAGTTTTTAAAAATTACAAATACGCTCTCTCAAGATAGACACCACTCCAGAGCTAAGGTATTCACTCAATCTATAGCTCTGATACCAAATGTAACGACCCGACTTTCTATGCCCAGAAAGTCGCATCATTATGAAGAAAGAAAGGGTAGAAAATAGAAAAGAAGAGAAAGAAAGAAACAACACATCAGAATCTCACAGCGGAAACGGAACAAATTATAATATATCACATAACTAATACATAGTCTTTACATAATCAGAGTTTACACAACTATACAACACATACTAGACAGTTATAAACATCTGTCTAGATATTACAACTCAAATACAATACAAGACTCTAACACAGATATCAACACAGCGGAATACTATATCTACGAACGCCGAAGCCTCCTGCTCCATTGCTCCTCCAGAATATTCGTCAAAGCTAAACCTGAATCCCTTGGCTACTCGTAAAAATTTGAGTACCCAAGAGTTTATAAAACAGAAATAAACACTTGGGTCAGACATGGGTCTGGTGTGAGTAAACGGTTAGATTGCTTAACTTTGAAAACCTTTGAAAACAAAAGTATCACGTAAGACTCCCCACAAATAAACATGGGTAAGTTTTTACCTTACGCTAACTAAAACGTTTGATAGGAAATCTGATTTTATTATAATAGGGTCTAGGGTTTTCAAGTAAAATACAGAAATAGCTGAAATGCTTGCATCTCACATTTCAACATAGTTGGGCACAACTAATACGTACGGCACTTATTGGAGTTTGGATTCCATACAATGGCAGGGCTACTGGGGTACCGCCCGTCACAGTACGTGGCCTAGATCACCGTACCGAGGAGTACGCCCGCTCCCCTGCAACACAAAGCCGGAACCATCCCTTACTGGATAATCCCGAACAAGACAATCCCGTGGTTGGCGCGACCAACCACACACTAAGCCGAATAAAAGAAAAGGGACCTCTAGACAGGGATCTATCTTGCTCTCAGTGGGTGCTACCCACGAAGCCTTGCTGCACCTCCCCTGTTTTAGCCATTCCCGGTTGATGAGGCTTGAGGTTACGATTACCTTTAATCAGAACATATCACTTAGAATGCTCATCGTCCGCCTGACGATGTGCTGAAAGCATTCAATCCATACAAGTTCGTTCCGGGTTCGAACGAAACCGAAGGCATTATCTCGTTACACTCGTTTTGGAATCACCCTCAGAGTTAACGACAATAACCCTTGCACTCTGAATCTTCATCTTTACTTGATTCACGACCTATCGTTAATTTGGATCGATGTGGTATTCGGGTCTCCAGACCTGGAAATCCGGTATACGGAAACCCGATCCCGGTCTCCTCGAAATCCAAAGCGTATCTTTTAAGGCCAAGTTGTTTAAAAGTTTAAACATTTAAACTTATTCAGGATGATATAAATAGATAGGTGAATCACATTATCACAATAGATAATTCATATCAAACATTCATCTCACAAAGCAGCATATCACATATATCAGAGATATCCAAATCATCCAATATCAACCAATCACCCAATATCCAATATCAATCAATCATCCATAAGCAGGTTTGATTATCTCCAAATCAATTTAATTAACCTTTAATTAAATTAATTACTATCCTTTAATTACTTGGATTACCTTAATCCAACTTACCAACATTAATTAATTACAAATTAATGAATTAATCATCTCTTAATGATCTTCCTTAATTAATCTTCCTTGATTAATTATACTTTAATTACATTCAAGTAATTATCCTTAACCATATCAAGTAATTAATCTTTAATTACTATCATTAATTACAATGATTAATGATCCTTTATTAATTAACTATAATTAATTATATTAATTCTCAATTAACTACAATTAATCAATCATACTTAAATTAATTATTTTGATTAATCAACCTTGATTAATTCATAAATTAAATAATCCTTATTAATTAATTAATCCTTTTTAATTAATTAAATAATTAATTTTAATCAACCACTTCATTAATTAGTTTTAATTAATTATAAACAGTAATTAACAATTTGTAATTACTTATCTTAATTAATTACTATCTTAGTTAATTATATTAATCTTTGATTAATTAATCTTTAACTACTTGATTAAGAAATTATTAATCAATTAATTAATAAATAAACCTTAATTAATTACTTTATTAATTAATTACCATTTTAATTAATTACCCTTAGTAATTATCCTCAAATTAATCACATTCCTTAATTAATTAATCACTTTAATTACTTAACTAAAATAATTAAGTAATTAACTTTTAATTACTTACATAAGTAATTATCTTCTAATTACTTCCATTAATAATCTTGATTACTTTCTTAATTAATTACTTAACCAATAATTAATTCCATCATTAAATAATTCTTAATACTTTAATTAATTAATTACTTCATAATTCATTAACTTCAAACAATTAACTTAATTAATTCCTTAATTGATTACAACAAGTGATTACCCATTAATCACTTCAACTAATTACTTCCATGAGTAATTACCTTCTTAATCACATTCAATTATTAACCATTAATTACTTCATTAAGAAATTATACTTAATTAATCATAATCTTTAATTAATTAGACTTATTTATTAACCTAGAATTAATTACCTTAATTAATTACTCAATTAATCATCACTAAATCTTTAATTAATTTATTTCTTAATTACATTCATTTCCACTAATTACTTTATTAAGTAATTATCCTTAATAACAAATAAGTAATTAACTTTTAATTTATTTTATTAATTTACTATTCTTAATTAATCTCAACTTAACTAATTAAGAATACTAGTATTTATATTAAATACTTACTCAAATTATTTACTTCATTAAAACCAAATTTAGAAATCAATTTTGAAATATAATTTACTTTTAAACAAACCATACAAACATTTAATTTCAATATCTTTGAAAACCATTTCAAACATTGTTTAATCAAATTAAACAATTATTTATTTAAAACTTGTTTAAACATTCATTTTTCTGAAAACAAGATTATTTCATAACTTAAAACTTGTTTATTTTGCTTTGAACTCGAAAACAATTTGTAAATTCAAGCTTTCAGTTTAAAAACCCAGAACCACCCGAGTAAACATCACAAAATCACGAGCCTTCCCCGAGACTTCTGTAATCGCTCCCATGCTTCGAGTCATCACGCAAAACAACACGAGACCTCCCCGATAAATCCTCTTCTTCCTCAACCATTCAAACCAGATTGCACAAACGTGCACGTGCACGTTGCACGATGAACCCAACGACGTCGAGCTCTCCTCCGGCCATCACCAAGTCGGCGGCAATCTCCACGACCATTCTCTCAACTCAGATTCGAGAAATCACACTCGAATCAAAATTCGACCATAAGCTCAAAAAAACAGCAGCTGTTACTTCCCCCAAAACCACCCACGGCCGATCACCACGACGCCGCTAAACCTCGCCGTCCCTACCATTGAACGCCACGTCCACGAGCTCCAATTTCCCCCAAAAGCGATCGACTCCGGTCGAATCTCCAAGTCGCGACAGTCACGACATTCAAATCGAAATAAAACTAGCTAAAACCCTAAATCATCAAATTCCCATCGTCTCGAACGTTGATAAAATGCCTGGCCATTTTTCCTAGTATCTACGATACACCAACCACCTTCGGTTACAAACTCGACGACCATCACCTCTTTGATCGTCGGAATTTGATAAAAGTACCCATAACGTTCATCTCGAAAATCCTCATTGATTAACAATCTAAAAATTATGATATGCATATTAAAATTCGTGATTTTCAATCACGAACACATTCATGCAATTCAAATCAAAAATTAAGTTGGTTGATTTTTTTATCATATATGTGAATTCCTCTGTTATTTCTATTTTAAAAATTATTTACTAAGTTTAAATTCCTGAAACCATTTTATAACTAACATTTCATTAAAACAAACAACTTTTATTCAAACATCAAAGGTAAATATTGAATTGATTGGGAGATTTGGATTTTTAAAACAAAGGTCACAGACTAAAATAAACAGAGAATGAGATATCAACATATACAGTCATACTCACATACATTCACAGTCAACATTCATGCAACAATTTACATCATCACAACACAAATCTATTACTTGCATCAAAGTTTGATCTCAGATTTTTAAAACTGATTTTAAAAATATTTACTCACCTTTTATAAAACAGAGAGACAGCCTTTGATACTTCCAGGCTTTTGAAATTTTATCTGGAAAATGTTGAATTTGAAATCCTGCTGCATGCTTGTAAATATTTGAGTCTTTAACTTGATTGTTATATTAGAACCATTTGCATGTTGAATCGAATTCAAGTGAAGTTGAATGTTGTTGCTCCTTACTCAGGTTGAAGTTTTGAATTTCAGGTTTCAGATTTGCTTGGGTTTCTCACAGCTTGTTTTTTTTTTATTTCAGTTTGGTTTTCAGTTTATATTTTAGTTTAGGAAGAAGAAAATGTTCTTGACAGAAAAAGATTTGTACTGAAAACTTTGAACGGAAAGAAAATAGAAGCCAGTTTCTCTAGTTACTTATTTATAAAATTTTAATTGACAAAGAAAAAGAATTGCCACTTGTTATTAGATTGATTATCAAGCTTACACTTGTTATTATCATGTGTTAAGATATTAACACATGTCCTAAGTAATTTTAAATAAATTTTTATTTAATTTAAATGTTAATATAAAACTTTTCATACTTACTTTATTTATTACTAACATTTATCTTAGTATATGTATATATATAAACTATTTTTAGAGAAAATATTATAAAACCAAATACCCTTTGAAAAAGTATTTATATTTATTAATTATGTAAATATGGATTTATATAAAGTCATGTTTTATTTATTTATTTACAAACTATTTAAGTTTAAGAATCTACATTTTATTATTTATGAAATGAATTTTATTAACTTATTTTATATTAATGTAATTGTGAATTTAGCAATTTATTTATATATTACTTATGTTTACAAATTATTTTAGTTTAAGAGATATTAAAAAGAAAGGTTTAATTAAATCTATATATATTTATGACCACTTAAATTTAAACAATTTAAAGAATACAAAATAAACTTTATTTAAACTATCATAATTAAAATAAACAATTATCTTATATTTTGAAAACCAATTGAATAAATCTAACTAACCTTTGAAAAATATTAATTTTAAAAACAAAGCTTTAAATTACAATTCATGCATATATAAATTATCAATAGATTAAAAATAAATTTCAAACAATATCAAATTATAACATATACATATATATATTACAATTTGAAAAATTCATCTTTAATTTAAAACAAAAGATATTTCCATTCACAATATATATCAAATATATATATTATAAATAGAATAAATTTTATTAGCTTTAACAAACAAATCTTATCAATATTGCCAGATTAAAAATTTATTAACCTTTAAAAGATTAAATTACCAATTTTAGTTAAAATTATAAAGAAAATTATCAATTCAATTAAATTATCAATACTGATTATTAAATTTATATTGCCCAAAAAACCCGGGATATCACACACAATAATTAATGATTCTCTAATCACTTAATTAAAATAATTATTTAATAATTAATTACTTAACCTTGCTTAATCAATCATTAATTAATTACAAACCATTTAATTTAATCATTCCTTGATTACCATACAAATCAATTAATTAATCTTTAATTTCCTAATTAATTACTCCTTAATTATTAATTAACAAACCTTAATTATTAATTAATTAATAAAACTTAATTACAAATCAATTAATCTTTAATTAATAGTTAATTCAATTTTTAATTACCAATTTATTTATTTCTAATTACTAATTAATTAATACTTAATTACTTAATTAATTAATTAAATAAATGCTTAATCATTAATTAATTCTCTCTAGTCTTAAATTAATTAATTTCCTTAATCACAAATTAATTAATCCTTAATACCATCTGAAACGACCGAGCCAAAATTTGATTTACCCGAGCAAAACACGAGAATCACTCATTCTCGTCTCTGCTTCGGGTCACACGCACAACGCCCCGAGATAGAACCCGAGCATGATCCTTCTTCCCCCAAAACTCACTCCCACCTGATATACGTGCACGCGTGCACGATACACGCTGTTACGACCACCCTCGATCGACGCCATGACCACCCACATGTCGTCGGCAACTACACCACTACCCTCGATAACCCAGATTAATTAAATTGACAACTAATCGAAAATCGAGATACTCGAATAAAACTGGAACTAAACACCCTCAACCAAATCTTCTCGCCGACGACGAACTCGTCATTGGAACCCACGGCATTCCTTCTAGAGCATCACCACTTCACCACGTCGCGATCCCCGCCTCGCGGTCAAACCCGATCCAACCCTGACGTTGTAAAAGCCCTTGAAACTACGACGATAAAAACAGGCTTAAAACCCTACCTTGCCGACATACGGCCACCACGACCATAAATAAATCACCAGGCCATTTTTCTTGCAATCACAAATCTTCCAGCTACCCTCAGCCCAAAAATCGATGACAAACTCTTCACCTAACGTCGGAAATCAACGTATAATGCATTTCCGATCATCTCGATTTATCACAACATATACTAGCCTAAAAATCGAGATCTTTCTACCTAAATTCATCATTCCCCAATACAGTACTGGTAGTAAACTCCAATCTTGATTTCTGGACATTCGAATTTCGATTTGAATTTAATTATCTCTGTAAAATTTAAATTTTTGGAAAAATTACTAAATTTAAATACTTGTTACTATTTTTAAAATTGATATTGCATTCATACAATCATTTGTTCTTCATAATTCTACACCTAATTTTGATTATATACAGAGTAGTTGAGTTATCAAGAAAATTTAAAGTCTGTCACTCAACAGAGAACAAGTTTATACATATACACTCATATGCACAGATAAATCATATTAATATATACACATCCAACTTTAATCATACATGCAACCCATATTATTAAGAGAATTCATCACAATCATCAAGCATACTACCCTAAATAAGTTTTAAGCAAGGTGTTTACTCACATGATTTTCCAGAACCAGGAACAGATCCTGGGAATTGATCTGCTTTGATCTGATCATGTTGTTGCTTAAATCTTTGGGTTGCCAGGCTTCTAGATTGAAAACTTGAACTTGATTTCCAGGTTTGAATTTGGTTTTGATTTACACTGATCTCAGGTTTGAACTTGCATTTGATTTAAGATTGTTGCCTCTGCTTTGCATTGTATTTCAGGTTGAAGTTTTTGATCTTGAAAAATTTGAACTGAAGCTTTTATCTTATTTCCAGGTTTCAGATTTTTAACTTTGCTTTGATTTATTTTCTGTTTTGTATTTATTTTCTCAGGTTTTGAGAAGTTTTTAAAACTGAGAAACTTTTGAACTAAAAAAAAATGAGCAGCCTGGTTTAAAGATTTTGATTTTTATTTACATTATCATTTCAAGAGAAAACATCTTTGCCACTTGTTAATTTCATCAACCATTTGTCATTTACATTTGTTTATCACCTTACACATGTTATTAACATGCTTTATAAACTAACACTTGTAATTATGCATGAGTTTATAAATTTTTAAATGATTTATAAAGCTTTCTTATTTAATTTCCAAATTAACAAATACTTCTCTTAATATAAAAAAAAACCCTTTTAAAGAAAATAATATAAAACAAATTACATTCCAATAAAATCATACATATATATTTTTAAATCCTAAATTAAATCTCACTTTACTTATTTACAAACCACCCTTACATATAAATATGTATAGAATTTCCAAAAATTTGTTTAAAGTTGATTCTATATATATATTTTATATTAGCTTTGAAAAGATAAATTTTGCCAAATAAATATTTATAAAAGAAGATCATTAAACAAATATTATCAAATGAATATTTATCTAGATATTTATAAGTCAGTATTTATTATAGTTCAAATTCATCTATATACATATCCAGATATATTCTAATTATCAGAATTTCATTTATTAATCCAAATAAAATCAGTATTTCTATTAATTAACCCAGTTAATTATCAATTTACAGATGTTCCAAAATCCGGGTTATTACAGGAGGATTGTTAATGGGGTAAATAAGAAAAAAAGAAAACAAAACACAGAATCTCGCAGCGGAATAACAAAATATAATAATCAAATAAACAGTTCATGAAGCTGTTTTACAAATAACATTTGATTACACTTTTACAATTCAAATCAGAGTTATACATACATCAGAAATAAACAAATAATGCAGCAGAACACATAATGTAGTGAAATAATAAATAGCAATAATATACTGAATCTTCGTCTTCGTCCTCCAGAAAATAAGTGTCTTCGCTAAACTGAAATACTCGGTCTGACCCGAGCGTAAAGTAAAACAATAACACTCGAGTCAGGACTAACATTCTTATTTAAGTAAGTCAACTCAAGTGAAATGTACAGATAACTCAATAAGTGAAATGCTTAGGTTTAAATAAACATCATCTTTCACACTATAAATCAGTTCAGTTCAAATACCGACTTTTTGTTCGTTTCCAATCGATTCATTATCAAATCCAACTTTAGATTCCAATTTTTCACTTAAAGCTATTAAGTTATAATCAAACAACAAATTTAAATCTAAAAAATCCAATTAAAACTTTCATTAAATCAATTAAATTTCAATTTCAAGTTCAAACACAAATTTAAACTTACAATATTTCAATTTTATTTCTAAATCAATTTATTTAAACCCAAAGTGGTTTTATATTGGGTATGTATCATTTCAATCCAAAGTGATTTTGCTAACATATCACATGTGTCACATATCGTAAACAACATAAGTGAATATTTCAAATTCTAACATAACATATAAATATATAACATGACATATATACAAGGAACTTGCAAGGTGATTTACAATAAATTAACATGGCATATCATTTTTCACAAACATAACACATTATTTCCACATAGCATATGTGACATGTTATTAACATAGCATGTGCAACATATGATTTTATTAACTAACACATTTGTTTCAACATAGCATAAGTGATGTATTTCAACAAGGCATATACAAATATTTTTTCTAACATAACACATTTTTTTACATATCATATGTGATGTATTTCAACATGGCATATAAATATATATTTTTCTAACATAACACTTTTTTTTACATATCATATGTGATGTATTTCACATACATATGTGACAATTAATCAAATCAACATAACATACTACTTGTGACATATAAAACAACATGTGCATGTGAATATCATAACACAAATTCAAGGGAACATAACAACATATATCACATATTCATATCTAAAGCAAACATTTCTTATAACATTTCGATGTTTATTTACCTAACAATAAAAATGTTAATCGTGAGTGATTGCTCACCTTTCGAGGTTAGAGAGTTTTTGACAACACAAATATGTAGATCCTAGTTGAAATCCAAACACGACAAGCTAACCAATCTTATCCATAGCAACAATCTAATAGAAAAGCAAAGCACGACAATGCACATCGAACTGATTGAGTTTTCTTCTTCTTTTTTTTAGAGAGATGAAGCAAGGGGAATTTGTGGATTTAGAAATTTTGGAGTTTATGTAGTTTTGAGGATGGAGGAAGTGTGAGCAGAAAGATTCAGATAGAGGAATGAGAAACAATCTGTGCGTACTTTGGTTTTGTTCTCTAGTGGGATATTGAAAAGTCAACAGGTTGGAAAGTGGGAAGGTGATAAAAGAATACAAAAATAAAGTAATCTTTTCAAAGAAACGATGTGGTTATGTGTTTAATAAATATAAACATGAACAGGCTAGCATGAATGATGCATGTGCATTAAATCTGAATTGTTAATGGACGAATTAGTGCAGGCAGAAGTTGTGAAAAAGAGTGAATACTAAAAGTTGTAACGTGTAAAAATAAATGCTTAGATGCAAATACAAGAGGTATATAAGAATTAGGTCGAATAAAAGTGGGTAAGAGAATGTATAGCTAACAATAAGAATGAAAAATGAATATATAGAGAATAAATGAAAGTTTTATGAAATAAAGAGAGAGGTTTTTTTTAATATGAATAGCTGAAATGTGAGAGTAAACAAGGCAGAAAAATATGAATGAGATAGTAGTTAGAAAAGGCAATAGAATATGAAACGTGCATGAATATGAATTCATGATGAACATCACCTTTCATACTTCAAAAGGAATTTAATGTCACATTAATTCAATATGGAAATATTTTTCAATTCAATTAATTTCTTTAACTCCAAATCAACTCAACTTTACACCTATCTAAAAGTTTTATTAACATACAGTAAATAAAATTTGAACACACCAATTAAAGTAACGATGACCACCGCTACATAAAATAAAAGGAGAACCATGATTCCAAATTCCAATTCAAAATCGGCGTTTTTCTCAGCGCACAATCATGAACATAAAATATTTAATTTATTCTAAATTTTACGATTAGCATTAAAATCACTTCTATACTGCCAAAGATTACTATTCAACGACCGTAAAATATTGCATCAAAATTCAATTTTTTTTCTTTTTATAAAATTACACTTACTTTAAAAACAACAACGTTTATTTTGTTTTCATTAAAACATACTTTTTTTTAACAATAACGTACATATCTTTCGTTAAATCCATTAATTACAATTAATGGTTTTTTTTTGCCTCTTTAATATTGAAAGATTCCAAATCGACATAGTTTTAATTAGTTTCAAAATTACACTTTAAAGCAGATCCTGTACATTTCATTCATTAAACGCCATTAAGTTCAATTAAATTATCTTTCCCTTTTATTGAAAGATTTCAAATTAAATCCACGGCAATAAATTTCAACATTAAAATTTAAAACGGAAAATAATTAATGGATAGATAATAAAAACAATTGAATTCTTTTTACAGTAACTTAAATACATTTGTAGAATTGTTGTTTACACATAAGATAATTAAAACAACCGAAGTCTTTTTACAGTAACTTAAATACATTTATAGAACCGTTGTTTACACATAAGAGTTATAAATTAACTTGCTTAAATAGATTATTTTCCTACTCTTGTAATCCATCTGTATGCTAAAACATAGTTCAAATATACATATATTTCTTTCTTTAAATCAATCATTCTATTCTTTATTTTAATGAAATTAAACCTACATTCACAAATGAAACATTCATTTCATTTGATATAAATGTTCTTTTCATTAAATCAACTTTCCTTATATTTTCATAAAACATAAGCTACATTTAATTACACCTATTAATTTACAATTTGGTGTCCTCTCTACCATTAATTGAAATTATTCAATTACATTAATTTCAATTGTTTACAAAGGTGAATTTAAAATGAACAAAATAAATGTAATGAGAAATAGAACAATTATTTCCTATCTAGTAGTAATTTAAACATAATTACACACTATTGGATACAAACAGAAATTATACATTTCTTACCAAATAATAGTTTCTCGTCTCTGCAATCAATCTTTCAGCTACCAAACATTTCAAATAAATAAACATATGATTTCTTATCTAATAAAGAAACATTTATTATTCTTCATTAACATTTATTATTCCAATCAATTGGAAATTTACATTCAGACTATTGTTAATTTCACTCAAACCAACGCTATTAAAATACACACTAGCATTTGTTATCATCCTTACATTATTGCAAACATGTTTCATTAATAGAATTTTTACTTAAGCTCATAACTTGGATTATAATTTAATTTGTATCAGTAAAATCTTACAAAAAAAATTCCTAACAATTTTATTCAAAAATCTTATTTAATTTAATATTTTTAAATGTTTAAAAATACGGGTCGTTACAATCTCCCCCACTCAAAACTTTTCGTCCCGAAAAGAAACAAGAAGGAATTCAAAAATTTGTTATATTTTATTTAAAACAGTCAATTTATTAATCCGAAAACGTACCTATTTGTTGGGCAAACAAACTTTATTTATGAAACCAAAAGCAGTAACTGTTGCTTCTATAACCTGTATTTCACTTATATAATCCAAAGAGTTAAAATTATGTGAAAGAATAATATTTCAGTTGTTTCAAATCAATAGCACAAACAACATACAATATATCACAATCATATGCACACAAAACTATACAACCATCATAGGCAACAAAGAATCCATCACACATCCATAGCAACCAAAACTAATGGTTTGTTCAGGTTCATAACTTTTAATTGTACAAGGGTGATAAATAAACTAATAATTGTACTTTATGCTCAACAGCCTTGGATAATCACTTAATAGATTATTCATACAACCTCAAACAATTAGAAGTATTCTTTCCCAAACTTCCCATCAGCCAAACAACAAGAATTTTAAATTTACTTAAATTTATTCTACTAGTTTTTTTTCTCATCATTTACCTTTCCATTCATTTATTTATATAAATGATCAATCACTTGCATAATTTGTTTTCCATTAAAGATTTAAGTCATTAATGAATCATTTCATAAAATACTACTTAAGCTCCTACTGCCTTACCTAAGTTTATAACTTAATTCTGTTATAGAATAAAAATTTAAGTTTTTGGTATTCGCTCTTGAAGAGAAAAGAAATATTTCAATATATCTAAAAATTCAATTAAAACATTTAATCTCATTCACTTAGTAAGAATATAAGATATATTTAAAACATCCTCATAGCATTTTGCAAGGATTTTCCAAAAAGTTTAAACAATGTTAAAAGTTTATATCAAAACATATGATAAGCTTTAAAAAAAAATAAAGTTCCTTAAATTCGATAATTGTGATATCCCGGAAATTTGGCAATATCAATTTAATAATCTTTATTAATAATTAAATTGATTTGTTGATTTATTTTATAAATTGACAAGTTTATTCATTTTAAACGGTTAATAATATTTTAATTTGGGAATATCTTTTCTAAAATTTTAATTAGGAAGATTTATCTTACTAAAACTAATATAAGTGTTTATATTTATAATGTATATATATAGGTATATATATTATAAATAGGGAGTCTTTATTTTAATAAAAGGATAAGTTATCAAATTATAATATATATGTATATATATATTGTTATTTGAAGTTATGTATTAAAATTCAATATGATGATTATCAAAACTAATGTTAAAATTATTTTCCACTTAAAATAATATATTTGTATATATTGAAATGAAGAAGTATTGATTTGAATTTAATAAGTATTTTCAAAACTTTAATATATAATTTGTAATTTGAAATGTTAATTTGGTTTAATATTTTTTTAAAAAATGATATTTGAGATTTAAAATCAAAAGTTCATTTGTTTAATGGTCTTTCATTTTTAATTTTATCATAAAATAAATGGATTTAAAATTTTGTATAAGAAGTTGAAACTAAATTTCTCAAATTTATAAACATTTGATTTGATCAAAATTATAAGTAAGTGTTCATATGAAATCTAAAAGCTTATTAATATAAGATAAAAACATTTTATAACCATGTAAACATTACATACATATACATATTACATGCTTATAGTTTAAATAAGTTTAAATAAGATAACAACATTTGTAAATATAAATCTAACACTTTAAAAAAAAAACAATCCTTAAATTACACTTGTTAACTTTTTAAATATATGTTAAGACATTTGTAAACTTAGGAGCATAGGTGTAAGTTAACTAAAACATCTTTGGGACAAATGTCAAATTCTCATAATAATTAAGTTTCAAAATTTAATTGTAAAATAAAGAGGAGTTATTTTCTTCAGCTCTAAACTTTCTTCACGTCTTTCTTAACTAAAGAAAAAAAAAATTCGAATCAAAAGAAAAATGGAAAACTGGAAATCAAAGAAGAATGAAAACCTGGAAACTGAAATTCAAAATCAAAAGAAGATGGAGGCAATTCAAATAGCAGTTTAAAATCTTTAAACAACTTGAAGTTCAGAAAAAGGAAATCAAGCAAGTAATCAAAGATCAAACAACAAGATTCAAATCCAACAAAGCAAAAGAAATTCAAAAACCAAACATGCAAAGCCTGTAAACAGATCTGCAACATCAAGATTTTCCAGTATGTTAATCAAGGCAGCAATGCAAAGTTTCAAGTATTCAAAGCTGTTCAGTTTTTAAAGTTTCAAGCAATACAAGTTTTCAATCAAAGTTTAAAGCAATTCAAAGTTCCAGTTTTAAAAGCTTCAGTTTTCAAACCCCTGTTTTTCAAGTCTCTGCATTTTCAAAAAGGTGAGTAAACTTTCTTTAAAAACAGTTTTAATCTATGTTTATATGTGATGCATGTGATGAATCCTTGTAGTAATATGGTTGATTATGTTGCATGAATGTATGGATGTGAATGCATGTGTATATATAATGAAATGTCTGTGAAATGTCTGTCATTTTGTCTATGTATAAGCCTCAGTTGAATTATAGGCTCAACTTCCCTAAAGAAAATTTCATTTCTCTTCATACATTTAGTTTTAGGCTTTGATTTCTAAACAGAAAATGATGATAAGACTGTAATACTATTTTTAAAAATAAATTCAAGTGTTTATATTAAGGGATTATTTCAAAATATAGAAATTACAGTAAAAGTAAATTAAAGTCAGAGAAATAAAAGATCTTAATTTTTAGTTTTAACTTCATAACTAGGTTTGTATCTGGGAATGATGAATTTAGACAGTAAAATCATGATTTTTAGAAATGTATTCAAAGAGATATGCTTAGTTGATCAGATTTGGGCATTTTGTATATCGTCGGCGATCAAAGATGATTTGAGGCTCGGGATTTTGATCGAGGATGGCTTAAGGGTAGTTGATCATGGGAAAATTGTCGAAGTTGTTTAACGATGGCCAGGGTGGTCGGAAATCGATGATCTAGGGTTTTGTGTGTTGTTTTGTTGAGTGGAATGCCGAGGTGATTTCGACGGAAATGATGCTTCGTGTTCGATCGCGAGGGTAGGAATAGTAGCGTGATGACGTAGTGCTGCTCTGGACATGGTGGCAGAATTTCTGGTGGTAGGTTTCGTCGTCGGCGAGATGTTTAGTCAATCAAGCTTTTGGGTTCAGTTGTGGTCGAAGTGTTCGATTTCATTTTATAGGCGAATTCGTTGATCTGAATTGACGGAGGTGGTGAAGTTTGGCACGATGATGGGTTCCAGCTTTCGTCTGGGCAGCTCATTTTGGTTTCCCTAGCAATTCTGGTGATCTGAGAAGGGAGGATGGTCGACTAGGATGACATCGAAGTGCTGAAGGTAGCAGGGTTGGTCGGCGACGATCGAGTCGACTGTGCACGTGCACACGTTTAGTCATGTCAGTTGTTGCTGTTGAGTTGATGTGCTTCGGGAAGAAGGGAGTTTTACTCGAGGATGATCTCGAGTTTTGTTGGGGTGATGTGGAGGTTGGGTGACTCGGGTAGAAACCAGAGGTTGACTCGGTAAATGATGGTTTGGGCTTAGCCTGTAACAAGTATATATGAAATCAAGTTTTAAAAGATTATAAAGGTAATAGGGTTCAAAAGAAATAGAACTGAGTTCTAAACAAAGTATTGATAGGTTTTAAACAAGTTTTCCCAAGCAAATGTTTAGGTTGGTTATTAAAGTAAATTTATATATTTCAAGTATATAATTGATTTCTAAATTGGTTTTAAATGAAGTATAATGATATAAATAAGTTTAATTTAAATGAAGAGTTTATCTTTAAAAGTAAAGATTAATTAAGGATAATAAATTAATAAATTATATTAAAGCTTAATTACTATTTGTAATTAAGGATAATTACTAAATGAAGTAATTAGTGGAAATAAATTTAATTAAGAAATGATTATTTGATGTAATTAAGTAAAAGGTAAGTTATTTAATAAAGTAATTAGAGGATAATTATTTTATTAAATGAAAATGATTAAGAGTTAATCATTTGTTATTAATTTAATAATTTATTAAATTAAATTAATTAAAGGATTAGATTAATCAAAGATGATTAATAATGGTGGTTTAATTAAGGATAATTAATAATGTAATTAATTATTTGTGAAGGTAATTAATTAAAGTAATTAATTAATGGAATTAATTAAGGGAAGTTAATTTCTGGATTAGATTAATCAAAGGTGATTAACAATTATGGATTAATTAAGGTTAATTACTTAATGTAATTAATAGAATAATTAAAGATATAATTAAGGATCATTAGTTATAATTAATGAAGTAATTAAGGATTAAAGTAATTAATTATAATTAATTAATTAATGAAGTAATTAAGGTTAATTACTGTATTTGGTTAAGGATAATTAATTTGTGAAATTAATTAAGGTTAATTACTTAAATGTAATTAAAGTATAATTAATCAAGGTGATTAATTAAGGTGGATAATTAAAGAAAGATTTATTAATTTATTTGTAATTAATCAATGATTATATAAGTAAGATTTATAATAAAATAATTAATTTAATTTACTTTAAATTAATTAAGAGATGAAGTAATTAATTTAATTCACTTTAAATTAATTAAAGATAGAGATAGTTAATTTAATTCATTTTAAATTAATTATGTTATGATTAAGTAAATCATTGCTTATATAAGAATGGATGACATTGATTGTCTTGAATGGATGTAATCTCAGAAATGAGATAAGTAATGTTGTATGGTATGAATGCTTGGTTGCATTATGATGGTAATATAGATTAACTATTGTGATGTTGATATGGATTACCTATTTGGTTATGAATCATCTGTTTAAATGATAATGTGATTATCAATTGTGATTTGTGAATTATCTATCTGAATGAATATAGATAAGTTAAATTGTTTAAACCTTTAAACAACTTGGCCCTTAAAAGATACGTTTTGGATTTCGATGAGACCGGGATCGGGTTTCCGTATACCGGATTTCCAGGTCTGGAGACCCGAATACCACATCGATCCAAATTTACGATAGGTCGTGAATCTCAAGTGAAGATGAAGATTCAGAGTGCAAGGGTTATGGTCGTTAACTCTGAGGGTGATTCCAAAACGAGTGTAACGAGATAATGCCTTCGGTTTCGTTCGAACCCGGAACGAACTTGTATGGATTGAATGCTTTCAGCACATCGTCAGGCGGACGATGAGCATTCTAAGTGATATGTTCTGATTAAAGGTAATCGTAGCCTCAAGCCTCATCAACCGGGAATGGCTAAAACAGGGGAGGTGCAGCAAGGCTTCGTGGGTAGCACCCACTGAGAGCAAGATAGATCCCTGTCTAGAGGTCCCTTTTCTTTTTATTCGGCTTAGTGTGTGGTTGGTCGCGCCAACTACGGGATTATCTTGTTCGGGATTATCCAGTAAGGGATGGTTCCGGCTTTGTGTTGCAGGGGAGCGGGCGTACTCCTCGGTACGGTGATCTAGGCCACGTACTGTGACGGGCGGTACCCCAGTAGCCCTGCCATTGTATGGAATCCAAACTCAAATAAGTGCCGTACGTATTAGTTGTGCCCAACTATGTTGGAATGTGAGATGTAAGCATTTCAGCTATTTCTGTATTTTACTTGAAAACCCTAGACCCTATTATAATATAACTGGATTTCCTATCAAAGGTTTTAGTTAGCGTAAGGTAAAAACTTACCCATGTTTATTTGTGGGGAGTCTTACGTGATACTTTTGTTTTCAAAGGTTTTCAAAGTTAAGCAATTTAACCGTTTACTCACACCAGACCCATGTCTGACCCAAGTGTTTATTTTCTGTTTTATTAAGCTCTTGGGTACTCAAATTTTTACGAGTAGCCAAGGGATTCAGGTTTAGCTTTGACGAATTGTGGAGGAGCAATGGAGCAGGAGGCTTCGGCGTTCGTAGATATAGTATTCCGCTGTGTTGATATCTGTGTTAGAGTCTTGTATTGTATTTGAGTGTTAATATCTAGACAGATGTTTATAACTGTCTAGTATGTGTTGTATAGTTGTGTAAACTCTGATAAGTGTTGTATACTATGTAATAGTTTATGTTATTAATATAATTTATTCGTTCCGCTGTGAGATCGTTGTTGTTGTTTCTTTCTTTCTTCTCTACTTTTCTATTTTCTACCCCTTTCTTTCTTATTAATGATGCGTCATTCTGTGGAATGAGTGGCGGGTCATTACAGTGGTATCAGAGCAGTAGGTTGAGTGAATACCTAGGCTCTGAAGTGGTGTCTATCTTGAGAGCGCGTAATTGTTAGTTATATAAAAATGATTTTATATTGTGTTAATTGATCGGTTGAGTGGTATATGGATTCTGGTCAATACGAGTAGCTAACGTTATTGATAGGGATCTCTAAACACTTGAACCAGGCCAACGGACACAATATTGTTTTAAAGAGGTAAATGAAATAATTTTACCCAGAAATAATTTCTATATAAAAAGTATCATTTTAAATATATATATATTTCTACCTATTTGTTGGGTTACCTGTTCGGGTTTTCCAATATAAGTTATAAAGGTAGATAAGGTGGTAGTGTGAGTAACACGACTACCAATAGTTAGAATTTGAGTGTTGAGGTTGGAATTATATCTGACAAGACTGTAGACCTAATACTGTCTCGAGTAAACTTTGTTGTGGTGTAAAGATTTCACCGATCTCTGAAGGAAACCAGTTATGGTTTAGAGTTTATCTTTGAAGTTGGATGAATAGAGTAGATCTATTGGATGAGCTGAAGAGAGTGATGGTATTTTGGTAACCTCAGAAAGTAGTAGCTGTGTGATGAGACACGGTGGCTATGGACGTTTCTGAAGATGTTTCTTCTGGAACAAGTTTGAAGAAGTGAGTCTGTTTCGGTGTTGTGGCTGAGTCCAGTGGGGTGTTTCTATTTGCTTTGAGGTCCGAGTTTCTCGAGGAGTTTCGGATAAGAAGTCTTTGGTTTGTGGCAGCAATGCGACTCGGAGTGTTCTATGTTGGCAGAAAGTTTATGGCTGAGCAGTTTTTCTGAAGGTGAAGTTCAGAAGCAGTAGAGTGAATCCATTTCTTCGATGGATTGGTTAGTCAAATATAAGCTGTTCTGATTAGTGAAGAGAGAACAGTTATCTTTGGAAATTAGGCCGAGCTGATCGCAAAAGTGACTTGCGATTGTTTAAGTATTCTCTTGGGATTATTGGAGATTGAGATTCCGTATCGACTTGATTCGTGGAGTTACCAGAAGTTCAGCTTAGTAGAAGGATGTCTCCTAGAGAATAATTTGGTGAAGCATCTCAGGATTCTTTGGAGAGGGATTGACCACACCTAATTTTCTGGTGAGGATTCTGTTAAGGTGTTTTGACCAAGTAGAATGGTTCGCTAAGATTTTATAGATATGGTGAACTGTGGATGATCAAGTTTGTGCTCGAGTTTCTCCGATGGCATTCTCATCTGTTCAAGATCAGAATTGTGCAGCGAAAGCAAGATAGCAGCTATTCTAGAGTGGAAGCAACCAAGAGTTGTAATTTTCTTCGAGTAGAGGATTTCTATAGGAAATTCAAGTGTATCTCTAAGTATGAAGAATTTTTCAGAATTTGGAGGTAAGGTTGTCAAGTGCAACTGTTTGGCTATTCCAGAAAGGAGAAGTAGTTCGAAATGCTCTAATGTTGTGGAGTAGAGTTGTGTTCTGGATTTCGGTGATTTTTGGGAAACCATTTTGTTGAGAAGGATCCGGAAATTGGTTTGATGTTGGTCTAGATTATTTCAAGAAGCATCAGCAAAGGTTAAGCTGATCAGGAAGAATGAAGTGACTCAGGATCGTCAAAGGAGTTATGCAGTTAAGAATTGATGGAATTTGGAAATTGATGTTGAAATTGGATATTGTTTAAGTTTTTCTCCGATCAAAGGAGATATAAGATTTGGTAAGACGGGAGAGTAAGCTCCGAAAGTATTATGAGATTTTTCTGTGTTCTTTGGAGATTAGATTTTGATCCCCAGGATTGAGTTGCCAGTTCGGATAACTGGAATTCATTTTATTTCACATATCTCTGAGGAATATGTGTATGATTCATCGAGTGATGGAATCAGCAGTTCAGAAGGATAGTTGGGATGGTTTTGAGTTAGTCTGATATCTTGTTCAGATTTGTGATCTAGAAAGGAAGGACTTCTAGATTATTGTAGATAGTTAGTTTAGATCCTGTAGAACGAGTCTCCCGGTATATATATATATACTTGGGGAAACTCGAGTAAATTCTATCCAGATTTTGACTGGATAGTTAAATTTGTTTGATTAAATTGTTTGCTATTGTTGTTAGAATATGATTGATATCTATGGTTGCTGTTTAAAATAAAATTTTGCTGGGTTATTAAATTATCTTTGCTTTTAAATTTCGGGGACGAAATTATTTTAAGGGGGGAGGAATGTGATTTTCCGGAAATTTGGCAATATCAATTTAATAATCTTTATTAATAATTAAATTGATTTGTTGATTTATTTTATAAATTGACAAGTTTATTCATTTTAAAAGGTTAATAATATTTTAATTTGGGAATATCTTTTCTAAAATTTTAATTAGGAAGATTTATCTTACTAAAACTAATATAAGTGTTTATATTTATAATGTATATATATAGGTATATATATTATAAATAGGGAGTCTTTATTTTAATAAAAGGATAAGTTATCAAATTATAATATATATGTATATATATATTGTTATTTGAAGTTATGTATTAAAATTCAATATGATGATTATCAAAACTAATGTTAAAATTATTTTCCACTTAAAATAATATATTTGTATATATTGAAATGAAGAAGTATTGATTTGAATTTAATAAGTATTTTCAAAACTTTAATATATAATTTGTAATTTGAAATGTTAATTTGGTTTAATATTTTTTTTAAAAATGATATTTGAGATTTAAAATCAAAAGTTCATTTGTTTAATGGTCTTTCATTTTTAATTTTATCATAAAATAAATGGATTTAAAATTTTGTATAAGAAGTTGAAACTAAATTTCTCAAATTTATAAACATTTGATTTGATCAAAATTATAAGTAAGTGTTCATATGAAATCTAAAAGCTTATTAATATAAGATAAAAACATTTTATAACCATGTAAACATTACATACATATACATATTACATGCTTATAGTTTAAATAAGTTTAAATAAGATAACAACATTTGTAAATATAAATCTAACACTTTAAAAAAAAAAACAATCCTTAAATTACACTTGTTAACTTTTTAAATATATGTTAAGACATTTGTAAACTTAGGAGCATAGGTGTAAGTTAACTAAAACATCTTTGGGACAAATGTCAAATTCTCATAATAATTAAGTTTCAAAATTTAATTGTAAAATAAAGAGGAGTTATTTTCTTCAGCTCTAAACTTTCTTCACGTCTTTCTTAACTAAAGAAAAAAAAAATTCGAATCAAAAGAAAAATGGAAAACTGGAAATCAAAGAAGAATGAAAACCTGGAAACTGAAATTCAAAATCAAAAGAAGATGGAGGCAATTCAAATAGCAGTTTAAAATCTTTAAACAACTTGAAGTTCAGAAAAAGGAAATCAAGCAAGTAATCAAAGATCAAACAACAAGATTCAAATCCAACAAAGCAAAAGAAATTCAAAAACCAAACATGCAAAGCCTGTAAACAGATCTGCAACATCAAGATTTTCCAGTATGTTAATCAAGGCAGCAATGCAAAGTTTCAAGTATTCAAAGCTGTTCAGTTTTTAAAGTTTCAAGCAATACAAGTTTTCAATCAAAGTTTAAAGCAATTCAAAGTTCCAGTTTTAAAAGCTTCAGTTTTCAAACCCCTGTTTTTCAAGTCTCTGCATTTTCAAAAAGGTGAGTAAACTTTCTTTAAAAACAGTTTTAATCTATGTTTATATGTGATGCATGTGATGAATCCTTGTAGTAATATGGTTGATTATGTTGCATGAATGTATGGATGTGAATGCATGTATATATATAATGAAATGTCTGTGAAATGTCTGTCATTTTGTCTATGTATAAGCCTCAGTTGAATTATAGGCTCAACTTCCCTAAAGAAAATTTCATTTCTCTTCATACATTTAGTTTTAGGCTTTGATTTCTAAACAGAAAATGATGATAAGACTGTAATACTATTTTTAAAAATAAATTCAAGTGTTTATATTAAGGGATTATTTCAAAATATAGAAATTACAGTAAAAGTAAATTAAAGTCAGAGAAATAAAAGATCTTAATTTTTAGTTTTAACTTCATAACTAGGTTTGTATCTGGGAATGATGAATTTAGACAGTAAAATCATGATTTTTAGAAATGTATTCAAAGAGATATGCTTAGTTGATCAGATTTGGGCATTTTGTATATCGTCGGCGATCAAAGATGATTTGAGGCTCGGGATTTTGATCGAGGATGGCTTAAGGGTAGTTGATCATGGGAAAATTGTCGAAGTTGTTTAACGATGGCCAGGGTGGTCGGAAATCGATGATCTAGGGTTTTGTGTGTTGTTTTGTTGAGTGGAATGCCGAGGTGATTTCGACGGAAATGATGCTTCGTGTTCGATCGCGAGGGTAGGAATAGTAGCGTGATGACGTAGTGCTGCTCTGGACATGGTGGCAGAATTTCTGGTGGTAGGTTTCGTCGTCGGCGAGATGTTTAGTCAATCAAGCTTTTGGGTTCAGTTGTGGTCGAAGTGTTTGATTTCATTTTATAGGCGAATTCGTTGATCTGAATTGACGGAGGTGGTGAAGTTTGGCACGATGATGGGTTCCAGCTTTCGTCTGGGCAGCTCATTTTGGTTTCCCTAGCAATTCTGGTGATCTGAGAAGGGAGGATGGTCGACTAGGATGACATCGAAGTGCTGAAGGTAGCAGGGTTGGTCGGCGACGATCGAGTCGACTGTGCACGTGCACACGTTTAGTCATGTCAGTTGTTGCTGTTGGGTTGATGTGCTTCGGGAAGAAGGGAGTTTTACTCGAGGATGATCTCGAGTTTTGTTGGGGTGATGTGGAGGTTGGGTGACTCGGGTAGAAACCAGAGGTTGACTCGGTAAATGATGGTTTGGGCTTAGCCTGTAACAAGTATATATGAAATCAAGTTTTAAAAGATTATAAAGGTAATAGGGTTCAAAAGAAATAGAACTGAGTTCTAAACAAAGTATTGATAGGTTTTAAACAAGTTTTCCCAAGCAAATGTTTAGGTTGGTTATTAAAGTAAATTTATATATTTCAAGTATATAATTGATTTCTAAATTGGTTTTAAATGAAGTATAATGATATAAATAAGTTTAATTTAAATGAAGAGTTTATCTTTAAAAGTAAAGATTAATTAAGGATAATAAATTAATAAATTATATTAAAGCTTAATTACTATTTGTAATTAAGGATAATTACTAAATGAAGTAATTAGTGGAAATAAATTTAATTAAGAAATGATTATTTGATGTAATTAAGTAAAAGGTAAGTTATTTAATAAAGTAATTAGAG
This sequence comes from Allium fistulosum, assembly GCA_030737815.1. Taxonomy (NCBI): domain Eukaryota; kingdom Viridiplantae; phylum Streptophyta; class Magnoliopsida; order Asparagales; family Amaryllidaceae; genus Allium; species Allium fistulosum. The sequence continues at coordinate 775,320,761 of CM060906.1, forward strand.
GATAATTATTTTATTAAATGAAAATGATTAAGAGTTAATCATTTGTTATTAATTTAATAATTTATTAAATTAAATTAATTAAAGGATTAGATTAATCAAAGATGATTAATAATGGTGGTTTAATTAAGGATAATTAATAATGTAATTAATTATTTGTGAAGGTAATTAATTAAAGTAATTAATTAATGGAATTAATTAAGGGAAGTTAATTTCTGGATTAGATTAATCAAAGGTGATTAACAATTATGGATTAATTAAGGTTAATTACTTAATGTAATTAATAGAATAATTAAAGATATAATTAAGGATCATTAGTTATAATTAATGAAGTAATTAAGGATTAAAGTAATTAATTATAATTAATTAATTAATGAAGTAATTAAGGTTAATTACTGTATTTGGTTAAGGATAATTAATTTGTGAAATTAATTAAGGTTAATTACTTAAATGTAATTAAAGTATAATTAATCAAGGTGATTAATTAAGGTGGATAATTAAAGAAAGATTTATTAATTTATTTGTAATTAATCAATGATTATATAAGTAAGATTTATAATAAAATAATTAATTTAATTTACTTTAAATTAATTAAGAGATGAAGTAATTAATTTAATTCACTTTAAATTAATTAAAGATAGAGATAGTTAATTTAATTCATTTTAAATTAATTATGTTATGATTAAGTAAATCATTGCTTATATAAGAATGGATGACATTGATTGTCTTGAATGGATGTAATCTCAGAAATGAGATAAGTAATGTTGTATGGTATGAATGCTTGGTTGCATTATGATGGTAATATAGATTAACTATTGTGATGTTGATATGGATTACCTATTTGGTTATGAATCATCTGTTTAAATGATAATGTGATTATCAATTGTGATTTGTGAATTATCTATCTGAATGAATATAGATAAGTTAAATTGTTTAAACCTTTAAACAACTTGGCCCTTAAAAGATACGTTTTGGATTTCGATGAGACCGGGATCGGGTTTCCGTATACCGGATTTCCAGGTCTGGAGACCCGAATACCACATCGATCAAATTTACGATAGGTCGTGAATCTCAAGTGAAGATGAAGATTCAGAGTGCAAGGGTTATGGTCGTTAACTCTGAGGGTGATTCCAAAACGAGTGTAACGAGATAATGCCTTCGGTTTCGTTCGAACCCGGAACGAACTTGTATGGATTGAATGCTTTCAGCACATCGTCAGGCGGACGATGAGCATTCTAAGTGATATGTTCTGATTAAAGGTAATCGTAGCCTCAAGCCTCATCAACCGGGAATGGCTAAAACAGGGGAGGTGCAGCAAGGCTTCGTGGGTAGCACCCACTGAGAGCAAGATAGATCCCTGTCTAGAGGTCCCTTTTCTTTTTATTCGGCTTAGTGTGTGGTTGGTCGCGCCAACTATGGGATTATCTTGTTCGGGATTATCCAGTAAGGGATGGTTCCGGCTTTGTGTTGCAGGGGAGCGGGCGTACTCCTCGGTACGGTGATCTAGGCCACGTACTGTGACGGGCGGTACCCCAGTAGCCCTGCCATTGTATGGAATCCAAACTCAAATAAGTGCCGTATGTATTAGTTGTGCCCAACTATGTTGGAATGTGAGATGTAAGCATTTCAGCTATTTCTGTATTTTACTTGAAAACCCTAGACCCTATTATAATATAACTGGATTTCCTATCAAAGGTTTTAGTTAGCGTAAGGTAAAAACTTACCCATGTTTATTTATGGGGAGTCTTACGTGATACTTTTGTTTTCAAAGGTTTTCAAAGTTAAGCAATTTAACCGTTTACTCACACCAGACCCATGTCTGACCCAAGTGTTTATTTTCTGTTTTATTAAACTCTTGGGTACTCAAATTTTTACGAGTAGCCAAGGGATTCAGGTTTAGCTTTGACGAATTGTGGAGGAGCAATGGAGCAGGAGGCTTCGGCGTTCGTAGATATAGTATTCCGCTGTGTTGATATCTGTGTTAGAGTCTTGTATTGTATTTGAGTTGTAATATCTAGACAGATGTTTATAACTGTCTAGTATGTGTTGTATAGTTGTGTAAACTCTGATAAGTGTTGTATACTATGTAATAGTTTATGTTATTAATATAATTTATTCGTTCCGCTGTGAGATCGTTGTTGTTGTTTCTTTCTTTCTTCTCTTCTTTTCTATTTTCTACCCCTTTCTTTCTTATTAATGATGCGTCATTCTGTGGAATGAGTGGCGGATCATTACAATAATTTATTAGACTCATTATTTTAAAATAAGTATAAACTCTAGATTATTAAACTGAAACTAATAGTATACTCAAATCTTATATTAAATATCCAAATCAAAGTATAAAATTTCATATCTTCATAATTAATTGTACACACTTGTTTTAAAACGAATATTCAAATCATGGAAAAACATTTATTATGGTTTAATACAAAATTCAAATAGTAAATAAACCTATAAATTTACTATTAGTACTTCGAAAGCAAGTAAATATTTCAAACCATACCTCCAAAATAGAGATTTAAATTCATTTGTCAAGTATATTACCATAAATGAATTTCGCAAATCAATTTTTTTTTCATTTATATAATACCTTTAAATTATACATTCAAAGAAACTTATATAAATTTTACTTGAAATATTCATTTGAAAATTTCATTTGCAAATCAATCATCTTTAATACTTTATGAAAAAATTCATCTGTAAAATTTCTTGCTTCATATATAAATACCATTTAAAAAATTTAAATAACATCTTTATAAATATAGGTAAACTATTTGAAAACAATTATTTACATCATTACTTATATTTAAAAAGAAGTTATTGAAAACCTTAAATCCATTATTTATAAATTTTATTAGTTTTTAATCTCAAAATACTTTTAAACATCATTAATAAATCAATAATCATTAACTTTAAATACATTTTATTTAATTAATAACTTCCCACAATATTTACAACACTAATAATTTACTATTAAACCATGTTTTACATAAATAAACAATATTTTAATCATTTTAAAGTATTTAGAAATGAAAAAAAAACCAAAATATCTTTTATATAATACTATATCAAAATACTTTTATAACTTGATGTTTTAACAAGTTTATCCTCGTTCTTGCAGACTCTGGTCGTACGTTGATCAAGCGTAAGACTAGAATTCTCCAAGTACTTAGTAGACCTGTTTCAACACCCAGTGAAAAATACTTAAAAACAGGTATGAGAAGTACCGCTCAAAATTTGATGTCAAATGATGATGTTACGATAGCATTGGCCCGCTGCTGATCCAGAATTTACCCAATGGACACAAAACTTTCCAAAAGATCCTTCCACCTTCCGGATTCCAGAAAAATATCGTAGCCATTTTGTAAACAAAGGACCATCGACCCCTGCTGTAGTGGTAACTGCTGATTCAATGATTTACGCAATGGATGCACTTCCTTCCCGGAAGATCCATAAACAACAGATCCCAGGATCGAAAGCGCCTCCATTGGGTAAACTAAAGAACCATCTACCATGGAAAAAAAATCGAGGAACTCATGAGTTTAAGTCCGGACAACCATATCGGTTCGAATCCATTTCTGAATTCACCCAAGTATATTAGGGTTTATCGGTCGAATCCATTCCTGGATTCCCCAAGTCCATCTGGGTCGAAGCATATCACACTATACTTCTTCGTGGAGGGTACTTCCCCATACCTTTTACTTCAAAATATAACATACCATATATAGTACCCTTTTAAAATAATAGCTTCAAATATCGCACTTATTTAAATTCCATTATATATAAGATTTCATTTTCAAATAAAGTACTTTCCAAAATCAATAATCTCGAATATATCAAATCATTCTTATATAAATTCCTTTATATGTAAGGTTTATCTCTTTAGATCAAATACCTTCTAAAATCAACAGTTTTAAAAATCACCTTATACTTATATAAAGTCCGTCTTATACAAGAATCAAAATTTTTCCAAAATCAACTTCGCTGTACGAAAAGCCACATGGGATTGAACATCTTTGCTTTATAAAAGGTTTTGAATTTAGAATAGTTTTGTACATAAAATCATTTTGTGAAATAGTTTTGTATATAAAATAGTTTTGTAAAATAGTTTGTAAATAAAATAGTTTGTAAAACAGTTTTGTAAAAATAAAATAGTTTATAAAACAGTTTTGTAAATAAAATAGTTTGTAAAATAGTTTTGTAAATAAAATAGTTTGTATAAGAAAAATAAAAGAAAATAGTTTTGTAAAATGGTTTTAAATTAATAGTAGTTTTGCAAACAAGGAAAATTCCAATTTAAATTACAAAGATATCCAACCCAATGACTTTCAAATTCAGCGTCAAAGCATATCAATAATATTAGAACATAAGAGGTACATATGTCATCATTTCACAAAATCACATTCGATCGCTCGCTCAAGTACACAAGTTTGCTTTCGAACTAGTATTTTTCATTCGACTTCCCTAATGCGGACTTCGATAAGGTTTCTTGACTAGAAACCAACATTCTCCTTGCATAGCCATATACTATGATAGAGAATTCTAGAATCAAACCAAAAATCCGTATCAAATATTCGCCATCAAGAATCGAATGAAAAATCCTAACACGAAGTGGTGTAATTCACATAGAACTTGTGTACTCAAATCCGGATATTTTTGCGAATAAAACAATATACATACAACATACGTAATTATTCTAATTTGTTTCATCACAATTACATTTCAATTAAATTCATTTTTAATCTCATTGATTAACACAAATATCACTTCATACTTTAATATTTGTTTCACAGAATTTCTCCAATTAATATAAAACATTAATGTATTCATTCTCATAAAATTGCTTATATTTCTCTTCACTTTAAATTACATTCATTTCACATGTAATATTTCTCATTTAATACAACATTTATTTGCAAATCTTTTCATAAGGAATTTTCTTAAGTTCATAACCAATTTATAAAACTTAATTCCTTTTTATAAGACATTGTTCGAGTTTAAAGTTATCACAAATTTATTTATAACCATTTATTACATCCATTAATTTCATAACAATTTACAAGTCATGGCTTTATTTATAATCATTTCACTTTTAATTCATATTTGCTTATCCCATTTACTTTCACCTTTACCTTTTAATTTATTTATGTTAATTAAATTTATAAACATATTTTTCTCCAATTTAATCACATTTACAACATTTCCTTAATCACAATTTCAATTTAAACATCCCTAGGCTTAAAGTTCACACTTTTATATTATTACATTACATGCCAAGAATGTATACAACAATTTTATTCATTTACTGGACATAGATATAACAAATTAAACCTTGTTTCACTTGCTTTCAAATTAATGTTATCAAATTCAACTGCATAATTCAATACAATTTCTAAGTTTTAACTCATTTATTAATTTAGAAGGTTTCGATTATCCAAAATATCCAGATATTCCATTTTATTTCAATAGTTGAAACTACCGGTCAACAAACAACAAAATTCACAACAACATTTCAATTTCATAAACAAATATCCTAATTATTCATTTTATTCCCTTTAATACACCATTATTAAACTAGTGTTTAGTCCATTATTTCAATCAACAATAATTGCCAATGTTTATAATTTGATTAAATACAATAAATTAACAATAAATGATAATAATTAGATATTACCATTTCATAAAACAAACACATTACAAATAACTATATCAGTTATAAAAATGTATTCCTTTATATATATCATATAATATTAGGAAAAATAATTTCATTTCAAAGCTTATATAAAACATTTTTATAACACTAACAAATACGTGCTCTCGTATATACATTCAGACAACTCATTCTAGGGTACTACTACCTTATCTCTAATGAGTTAACCCCAACAGGCTAAGGTATGTCTAAACCAAAGCTCTGATACCAACTGTAAAAACCAACCTTTTTGGACGTTTCAAATCGACAACAAACCACACATGTCAGACTCAAACCATTCAAAAGGGAGGATTGTTAATGGGGTAAATAAGAAAAAAAGAAAACAAAACACAGAATCTCGCAGCGGAATAACAAAATATAATAATCAAATAAACAGTTCATGAAGCTGTTTTACAAATAACATTTGATTACACTTTTACAATTCAAATCAGAGTTATACATACATCAGAAATAAACAAATAATGCAGCAGAACACAGAATGTAGTGAAATAATAAATAGCAATAATATACTGAATCTTCGTCTTCGTCCTCCAGAAAATAAGTGTCTTCGCTAAACTGAAATACTCGGTCTGACCCGAGCGTAAAGTAAAACAATAACACTCGAGTCAGGACTAACATTCTTATTTAAGTAAGTCAACTCAAGTGAAATGTACAGATAACTCAATAAGTGAAATGCTTAGGTTTAAATAAACATCATCTTTCACACTATAAATCAGTTCAGTTCAAATACCGACTTTATGTTCGTTTCCAATCGATTCATTATCAAATCCAACTTCAGATTTCAATTTTTCACTTAAAGCTATTAAGTTATAATCAAACAACAAATTTAAATCTAAAAAATCCAATTAAAACTTTCATTAAATCAATTAAATTTCAATTTCAAGTTCAAACACAAATTTAAACTTACGATATTTCAATTTTATTTCTAAATCAATTTATTTAAACCCAAAGTGGTTTTATATTGGGTATGTATCATTTCAATCCAAAGTGATTTTGCTAACATATCACATGTGTCACATATCGTAAACAACATAAGTGAATATTTCAAATTCTAACATAACATATAAATATATAACATGACATATATACAAGGAACTTGCAAGGTGATTTACAATAAATTAACATGGCATATCATTTTTCACAAACATAACACATTATTTCCACATAGCATATGTGACATGTTATTAACATAGCATGTGCAACATATGATTTTATTAACTAACACATTTGTTTCAACATAGCATAAGTGATGTATTTCAACAAGGCATATACAAATATTTTTTCTAACATAACACATTTTTTTACATATCATATGTGATGTATTTCAACATGGCATATAAATATATATTTTTCTAACATAACACTTTTTTTTACATATCATATGTGACGTATTTCACATACATATGTGACAATTAATCAAATCAACATAACATACTGCTTGTGACATATAAAACAACATGTGCATGTGAATATCATAACACAAATTCAAGGGAACATAACAACATATATCACATATTCATATCTAAAGCAAACATTTCTTATAACATTTCGATGTTTATTTACCTAACAATAAAAATGTTAATCGTGAGTGATTTCTCACCTTTCGAGGTTAGAGAGTTTTTGACAACACAAATATGTAGATCCTAGTTGAAATCCAAACACGACAAGCTAACCAATCTTATCCATAGCAACAATCTAATAGAAAAGCAAAGCACGACAATGCACATCGAACTGATTGAGTTTTCTTCTTCTTTTTTTTAGAGAGATGAAGCAAGGGGAATTTGTGGATTTAGAAATTTTGGAGTTTATGTAGTTTTGAGGATGGAGGAAGTGTGAGCAGAAAGCTTCAGATAGAGGAATGAGAAACAATCTGTACGTACTTTGGTTTTGTTCTCTAGTGGGATATTGAAAAGTCAACAGGTTGGAAAGTGGGAAGGTGATAAAAGAATACAAAAATAAAGTAAGCTTTTCAAAGAAACGACGTGGTTATGTGTTTAATAAATATAAACATGAACAGGCTAGCATGAATGATGCATGTGCATTAAATCTGAATTGTTAATGGACGAATTAGTGCAGGCAGAAGTTATGAAAAAGAGTGAATACTAAAAGTTGTAACGTGTAAAAATAAATGCTTAGATGCAAATACAAGAGGTATATAAGAATTAGGTCGAATAAAAGTGGGTAAGAGAATGTATAGCTAACAATAAGAATGAAAAATGAATATATAGAGAATAAATGAAAGTTTTATGAAATAAAGAGAGAGGTTTTTTTTAATATGAATAGCTGAAATGTGAGAGTAAACAAGGCAGAAAAATATGAATGAGATAGTAGTTAGAAAAGGCAATAGAATATGAAACGTGCATGAATATGAATTCATGATGAACATCACCTTTCATACTTCAAAAGGAATTTAATGTCACATTAATTCAATATGGAAATATTTTTCAATTCAATTAATTTCTTTAACTCCAAATCAACTCAACTTTACACCTATCTAAAAGTTTTATTAACATACAGTAAATAAAATTTGAACACACCAATTAAAGTAACGATGACCACCGCTACATAAAATAAAAGAAGAACCATGATTCCAAATTCCAATTCAAAATCGGCGTTTTTCTCAGCGCACAATCATGAACATAAAATATTTAATTTATTCTAAATTTTACGATTAGCATTAAAATCACTTCTATACTGCCAAAGATTACTATTCAACGACCGTAAAATATTGCATCAAAATTCAATTTTTTTTCTTTTTATAAAATTACACTTACTTTAAAAACAACAACGTTTATTTTGTTTTCATTAAAACATACTTTTTTTTAACAATAACGTACATATCTTTCGTTAAATCCATTAATTACAATTAATGGTTTTTTTCCTCTTTAATATTGAAAGATTCCAAATCGACATAGTTTTAATTAGTTTCAAAATTACATTTTAAAGCAGATCCTGTACATTTCATTCATTAAACGCCATTAAGTTCAATTAAATTATCTTTCCCTTTTATTGAAAGATTTCAAATTAAATCCACGGCAATAAATTTCAACATTAAAATTTAAAACGGAAAATAATTAATGGATAGATAATAAAAACAATTGAATTCTTTTTACAGTAACTTAAATAAATTTGTAGAATTGTTGTTTACACATAAGATAATTAAAATAACCGAAGTCTTTTTACAGTAACTTAAATACATTTATAGAACCGTTGTTTACACATAAGAGTTATAAATTAACTTGCTTAAATAGATTATTTTCCTACTCTTGTAATCCATCTGTATGCTAAAACATAGTTAAAATATACATATATTTCTTCCTTTAAATCAATCATTCTTGTGACGCCCCACCTCTATACCCACGCTAACCAAGAACACTACGGTGTAGTGCTGTCAATTAGCACGGAGAATAAGGCTGTTGAGGAGCGACCATCCATGTAACTTCTTTGTGCGAGCACCGATATGTCAGATAGAATAGGATGCATATCTTTTAATGAGGAAATCCGACATACCGATACAAACACAAAGCTATCACACGGTGGCTATATATAATCTTCGGAAACAAATATAGAAATAAACGTAACATAAATCAGTCACAGACAATTCATATCACAGAGGCGGAAATAGATATGAATATAACACATGAAAGTGTACATCAGAGTAGTGGTCAAATAAGATCCACAATAACACAAATGAATAGATACAAGTGCAAGATAATAGAATATGTATACATCAAGGAGTCTAATCTCAAGTGTATACAAACAAAAACTACTAAACTAGAGTAGTTAGCCAAAAGTCAGATGATGGCTCCAGGTAGGAGGTCATGAGGAAGCACCTGTAAAATCTCAGTCTGACCCGAGTATTATTTAAGAAGAAAATAATAAACGGATCAGTCTAGCTATAATTATCAGATAAAATGAGATAGAATATGAGATATGATAATAAAACGTATGTTAACAATAAAGTCATACTGTGATAAGTATACATTATAAAATCACGAAAGTCATACAAAATCTCAAGAAGCTCATAGCATAAAAAGAATGTCATATTCTTTATTTAATTCACCAAGCCACAATAAATGACATACATATCAATGCCAACTGAAAAGGTGGTGAAACATAAAATTCCAGAAATCATAACGAGAAATCCAGAAATCACAAGAAAAGGATGGCCAATCCTAAACAGGAGCATGAAAGCCGGTACATTGACGTAGTGCAAACGGTACGTCCAATGAACCAGAAAGCCGAGACATCGATGTAGTACAATCGGTACATCAGATGAATCAAACATTGACGCAGTGCAAACGGTACGTCCAATGAATCGGAAAGACAGAGACATCTATGTAGTACAAACGGTACATCAGATGAATCGAACATTGACGCAGTGCAAACGGTACGTCCAATGAAATGGAAAGACAGAGACATCGATGTAGTACAAACGGTACATCAGATGAATCGAACATTGACGCAGTGCAAACGGTACGTCCAATGAATTGGAAAGACAGAGACATCGATGTAGTACAAACGGTACATCAGATGAATCGAACATTGACGCAGTGCAAACGGTACGTCCAATGAATTGGAAAGAAAGAGACATCGATGTAGTACAAACGGTACATCAGATGAATCGAAACACATAAAAAGTACTTGGGTTGCCAGCCCACAAAGAAATGAGACGAAGCTCAATAAAATGAAGTACAGTCCTTCATACGGACAAAGAGACATCGCACAATTGCTAGTCTAAATCATAAAAATGATCATCATGATCATAAGGAAGTGTCGATTACAGTAAGCTAGTAAATATAAGAGTTTAGCTTCATGTCCCATAACCACTTGCTTAACTCAAAGATTTACGAACAAATTGTAGATCTGCACTAGAAAATTGTCACAAGAGGTTCAATCGAACAAGTCCATAAATTAACCGACGAAGTAAACGCAAGCGTTTCATACCACTTGTTTTGCTAAGCCGTTTAATTATATTTTCTCATACGAATGAGGTAAGGTTTGTATATACTAGTAGATTGGAAAACAGTTTTATAAACGAGTTTGATATTGAAAATAGAGTTGAAATCGTTTTGATGAAAGAGTTTTGATATTTACTACTAGTATCGAAACCTTTATATTTTTAAAGTGACAAGTCATAGAAGTGATTGTAGAAACAATCAATTATAAAAGTTCACATTCGAAGACGTGAATAAAATCCAAAGAAATCAATTCCCAAAACCATCAAAGTAAGAAGTTCCGTTGAATGGTTTTCGGATAAGATTGCCTACGCAGAGTTATTCGGGGTTGGACCTGCCCGGTCAGGTCGTGGGGGTCCAGGGGGCAGCGCCCAAGGCGGGGTGCGGGGCAGCGCCCCGTCTAAACGGTACGACCTAGAGAGGACAAAATGAGGTCTAACGACCTAAGGGAGGTAGGGTCGAGCGACCTAACGAGGTACCATCGCGAAAGAGGAGTCATCAAAGTCTTAGAGATGATAACAACAAATAGGAGACCACACGAATCGATTAAAGTTGGAAATTCAAACAAATAAGCAATATAGGAAAAACTGGCAAATAGGAGCAGGTCGGTCAACCGGACTCCCTGAGTCGGTTGACCGGACCAGAGACAGAAGTGCTCGGGTAGCAGGTCGGTCGACCGGACTCTGAGGTCGGTCGGCCGAAGCCTGTAACCTGCACTTCCAAACAGGGGCAGGGAGATGCTAGAGTAGCAGGTCGGTCGACCGGACTCAGAGGTCGGTCGACCGGAGCCTGTTTCCAGCACTCCCATGCCAATCAAATGAATGCCAAACACTTCCGAAATGCAATCGGTCGAGCAATGGCGCTAAGGGTTTACGCCAATCGACTACCCGGCCATATACGCTCTTCGATTCATCACCAAAAACATGATCAAAACATCAAAGTTAGGATTTTCAAAGAATTGAACTCAAAACACTAAAGATTGGAATATTCACCAAATCAATCCAAACCAAAAGCAATTGCACAAGAATAAAGGTTAGGAATTCATACCTAACAATCGAAGATAAATATAGTTTAAGATGTGAGATAAAAATCTCACCTTTGAACCCAAACAAATGAAGAAGAAGCTTTGAAGCAATGGCAAGAGCAATCACTCTTCAATTCCAACTTAACAAGCTTGAATCTAAGCTAAAAGAGAAACATTTCCCGAATTTAGGTTTAGGAAATTTCTGAGATTGAAAGGAGAAAGGGTTGGAGAAGGAGAAGAGGATGCTTACCAATGGCTTCAACTTGGATTTGGAGCTAGAATTTGATTTGCAAGAGAGAACTAGGGCTTGGAGTTTTAATTCCTCTTCCTCTCCTCCATTTTCAGTTTGCTTGAGGAAATGAAATGAAATGGGAGTGAATGGATGAAGAGTTAGAGAGGTGGGAGGTTAAGTGGGGTTATTGGGCTGAAACCCAACCCAAAGCCCTAAGTGAAAAGTGGCAAAATTCTCCTAACTCCAAACATATCGAAGCTTACACTCAAAAAGATCGCAAACGACATTTTGAACTCAATGGAGGTGGTCTCGAGTCCCAATTCGACTGTTTGCAAAAAGTAGCTTTTCGGACCAAAGTCCGACGAACGACGAAATATTTAAATAAAATATTTAAATATAAAATTGATAAATATGCGGGTTGTTACAATTCTATTCTTTATTTTAATGAAATTAAACCTACATTCACAAATGAAACATTCATTTCATTGTATATAAATGTTCTTTTCATTAAATAAACTTTCCTTATATTTTCATAAAACATAAGCTACATTTAATTACACCTATTAATTTACAATTTGGTGTCCTCTCTACCATTAATTGAAATTATTCAATTACATTAATTTCAATTGTTTACAAAGGTGAATTTAAAATGAAAAAAATAAATGTAATGAGAAATAGAACAATTATTTCCTATCTAGTAGTAATTTAAACATAATTACACACTATTGGATACAAACAGAAATTATACATTTCTTACCAAATAATAGTTTCTCGTCTCTGCAATCAATCTTTCAGCTACCAAACATTTCAAATAAATAAACATATGATTTCTTATCTAATAAAGAAACATTTATATTCTTCATTAACATTTATTATTCAAATCAATTGGAAATTTACATTCAGACAATTGTTAATTTCACTCAAACCAACGCTATTAAAATACACACTAGCATTTGTTATCATCCTTACATTATTGCAAACATGTTTCATTAATAGAATTTTTACTTAAGCTCATAACTTGGATTATAATTAAATTTGTATCAGTAAAATCTTACAAAAAAATTCCTAACAATTTTATTCAAAAATCTTATTTAATTTAATATTTTTAAATGTTTAAAAATACAGGTTGTGACGACCCGGAGTTTTTGTATATTTGAAATGGGAATATTTAATTTATTTTAAATATTCGAAGGTTAAATTTTAACTTTATTTTCAAATATACAGTATTTATTGGTTGATAGATTATTGAATTAAATAATCGAAAATAGGGTAAATTAGAGAATCCTGAGTTTTGAGCCTGTTAAAATATAGTTTAAAGGTTCAAAAAATTTATATTGTTAATATTGAAAGTGATGAAACTTTTAAAATTGAATTTGGAAGTGTTTTGTTCAATTTTAAAAATATATCGTTTAAATTGAATTTAAAAATAGCCTTCCGAGGCACAGTCTCGGAATTCGACGAAACCAGTACCATTGGATCCGTAATATTGAATTATTACCGGATTTCAAATTTCGTAATTTTTGAAGCTATCGTGTGATCGTACGAGGTTAAAGCGCTGAGAAAATAATTTATCATTTTAAATCTAAATATCCTACATCAAATCACATCTGTACCTTTCCTTTCAGCTTCTCCAAGACGCTTCTTTTACCTTCTGGAACATGATCTTATCTTGCTTCCTTTAAACACGAGAAGCCTCACCCTTTCTTTTTAAAACTGCATACCTTATCTTCCTTCAGGAAATCAAAAATCAGTTCGTAACTAAAAAAAATCCACCTCTTTCTCCTTTTCAAATTCGATTCGAGCCGAGTGTAGTCGCGATCGAGCAACGTCGCTCGCGCGAGATTGAAGTTGAGAAGTGGGTCGTGTAATGGAAGGCGGAGGACTCGAGCTCGAAGGGCGATGGGTCGTGAGCTCGAACTGAGCTAGGGTTTGGGTCGCGTGGCCGAGTGGCAGCACGAGGCTGGGCTTTTGATGGGATGAACTGCGATGGTCGGCGATGGGGGATTGGTTTCGCACGTTGGCGAGTCGCCTGAGGAGGAAGACTGATTTCGAAGGTCGCGATGTCGGCCATGGTATCGGGGTGTGTCGCATTCACGCGTAGGGGAAACACGTTGTCGCGGGTGGTTTTCGAAGCTGCGAGTCTGGGGGAAATCGTGGGGTTAAGGGCAGATCTGGGAAGCTCGCGAGTGATGAGCGATGGCGAGGACTCGATTGTGGTGTCGATCGACGCGTGGGTTAGGTCGCAAGTTGATTTTGGGCTCTGTCGAGTCAATGGAAGCTGTGAGGTATTTGTTTCGTTCATCGTATTAGCTTGATTTAGTAAAAATATGTATGTGCAGATGGAAGAATATATACAGTTTATCTATTTCAATTTAAAACTTGAATCTGTTCAAAAAAAAAATCAAACTGATAACCCGTATAGATTACGTTTATATAGGTGTAGTTTTAAAGAAATGAATATGCATATTTTCATTGACTAGTTAATTTTAGTCATGTATTTAGGGTAATTAATTTATTTAATTAACTTACTCAATTTTTTCTAGTTGCTAGGATATTCTTGTTAAAAAGGGAAATAAAATATGTATACATGGGGTTTTTGGACATTGGAAATTATAAGGATTTTCTTGTTTAAATAAATTATTTAATTAGTTCCTAAAAATAATCTATTGGAGGAAATTGGTTGAAATTAGGATTTATTCGGGTAAAACCAAATTGTTAATTTAAAATTTAAGTATTAAATGGTAATTGATTATTTAATAAGTTCAAATATTAATAAAATGCAAACTGTTTATACAAGGTTTAAATTGTGAAGAATTGTGAAGAAACAAGCTGGTTTGAAATGGATTGTAAATGGGCAAAGGTGAGTTAATCTCACTCAGTTAAATTTAAATTTAAATGGTTAAATTTAAATAATTTATTGAATGATTGATTTGATTGATGTGATATATATAGTAGTATATACCAATATATATATATATATTGGCATATGTATATATTGGAGTAGTTGATATTTCCGCATTATATAGCGGATGAGACCCTATGCGCCGCATAATAGTGGATGATATTTTATAAAACCCATATACCGCGATATTCCACCTTGAAGTGAAATTGGTATTGTGCTAACATCTGTGGATGCAGGGAAACAGGTTGGAGGGATCCAACTGGATTCCTCAAAATATTTAATTTTGTTAAATATTCTGTGATATGATTTTGATATCCTGTGATGACTTATATGGATAATTGGATGTTATGGTTTGGTTGGACCAATTTGGATATGCTGAGTTATCAAAATCTCTAGAATGGAATTCTTGAAAGAAATAAAAGAATAAAATTTAAAGTAAATAATTCAAGTAAATTGGAATAAGGGAATTTTGAATTAACAAGAGAAATATTTAGTTGTAAAGCTTAAGTGATATTACCTGAAAGAATAAGAATTTATTTTTAAATGTAAGGACTAAGTTTAATTAAGGGATAAGAAAGAAATTTTGGAAGTTTAAAATTGGTATTTTCAGTTAAAAGGTTTTTAACTCACAATAAGGAAATAAATCTAAAAGTTAAAGTATTTTGGAATAAATGAAGTAAGCAAGGAATTTATTTCAAAGTAAAATAAATCGGAAATCAATTTGGAATTTGATTTAAGTGTTAAAACGGGATTTTTAAAGGAGAAATGAGATTTTGGAGATATAAACTGGATTTATAAAGTAAAATAAAATATCAGTGGATATTTGAAAATATAAATTCAAGGTGGGAATTTATAAAAGAATATGAATTGGTTTAAAAATAAATGTTGATTTATTTTTAAAGGATGTGAAGAGAAGTGTATTTCCTTGGATTGCCAAGTACGTTTTTCAAAGCAATTTTAAATATAAGTTAAAAGTTCTAATTTGTTTAAAAATGCATGTTTTAGAAAATTGATTATTTCTAAAGGTTAATTTCCTAAGTAGTATTTTCAAAAATCTATTATTGTAGTAATTATATAAAAGTGATTTGCTATTATGTTTTAAAAGGAGAAATTTAGTTTATATTTATAAAGTGGTTTATTTTAAAGTATATATTTTTAATAAAGTATTAAAGTAGTTTAATTTCAATGTTATAAGATATATTTAAAATAAAGTGTTTTTAAATTATTTTAAAATTAAAAGTATTTTGTACTTGGTGATTCAGTGGAAATAATTATTTGGGAAATGTTTTCCGTAAGCGGAAACTGTTTTGAAATTGTTTTCAAATGAGCTTTGAAAATTTGGAAATATATCTTGGAAAGATATTTGGGCAAATAAATAATGTGGGAAATTATTTATTGTGTGATGGTTGCTTGTGGATGTTAATTGATAGTTAAATAACCGACTATCAATATTGGCCAAATGCGCTGATCGTTTCGAAGAGACCGGGATCGGGATTTATTTCTCGAAAACCACTTCGATCCGGTTTGTACGTTTCGTGTAACGTGTTCGGAGTCGAAGATGGAGCAGTGAAGTGCAAGGGCTAGTCGCTACTAATCCTGAGGATATTTCCAAAATGGATGTAGTAGGAATAGTGCCTTCGGTTCCGTTCGAACCCGGGACGGACTTGTATGGACGAATGCTTTCGTGACATCGTCAGGTGGACGATGGGCATTCTAAGGGATATGTGCTATAAAGGTATCGTTTAGCCTCGAACCTCATCAACCGGGAATGACTGAAAATCAGGGGTTATGCAGCAAGGCTTCGTGGGTAGCACCCACTTGAGAGTAAGGTCATCCCTGTCTAGATGTCCCTTTTATTTCGGCTTAGTGGTGCGGTTGCTGATCCCAACCGTGGGGTGATTTTATTTGGAATTATCCAGTAAGGGATGATTCCGGCCTTGTGTTGCAGGGGAGCGGGCGTACTCCTCGGTACTGTGATCTAGGCCACGTACTGTGACAGGTGGTACCCCAATGCCTAGTCATTCGTTGGAAATCCATTCTCCCTACGTGCCTTGTACGGTATTTGTTTGTATACCTAGTATGCTGGAATTTAATCATGTAACAATTTCAGCTATTTGAATAAGTATTTGTATATAGACACTATTATAATATCAGAGGATTTTATAAAAAGTGTTTTAGCTATCGTAAGGTAAAAACCCGACATGTTTATTTGTGGCGTGGTCTTACGAGATGCTTTTGTTTTCAAAGGATTTTGAAACTTTAATAATAAATTTGAGTGTGATTTTCTCACGCTGGTATTCCAGACTGACTCGGGTATTGTTTTATATGATGCTCGGGTCAGACCGAGTATTATAGGTTACAGGATATGATGCTGTGGATCTCAGGAGATGAGCTGGATGGCGAGACGTATCTCCCGTACTTGTTTATATATATATATTCCGCTGTGTTGATTGTTGTACTCTGTTGTATTGAGGACATGATATGGTTATTGTCCAGTTGTATGTTATGTGTTCTCTGGTGTATACTCTGATGCTATATTATATAAAACCGATATAGTTTTGATTTGTGTAAAGATCTGTTAATATATATTATATTTTATTCCGTTGCGATGGTTAGATTCTGATGTTGTTTTCTATTTTTCTTCTTCTACCTCTTCTTCTTAACTAAAATGGTTCGATTTTCCGGGTCTGAAAAGTCGGGTCGTCACAGTGTTATCAGAGCTTAGGTTGGCGATAACCTTGGCTCTGGTGGGAATTTTGAGAGTATTAATAGATATGAGCGCGTATTTGTTAGTGAATATAAAATGGTTTTATATTGTGTTGGTTGATTTATTGAGTGGCATATGAACCTTCGTCGGCACAGTCTGGACAACTGTATCGAAGGGGTTTCTAAACACTTGAATAGAACAGTTCGACACAATATTGTTTTAAATAGGGTGAATGAAATAATTTTGCCCAAATTATTTTGTATATAAAAGAAATAATTATTCGAAAATTATTATGGTTATATATTTGGATGCTTGGTTGTTAGAAGATGACAATAATGAGTTGGTCTCATTATTGAGTAGAAATTGAAAACTTATAACCTAAGTTGAAGAATAAATGTAACAACCCGCATTTATACGATAATATATTTAAATATTTTATATAAATATGACATCGTCTTTTCGTATTTAAAATCCTAAATATGAATTTTTATCGTGTTCGAATTCGTTGTTCTAATGGATTCAAATCGTGTTTTAAATATCACCAAAGTGTTTAATAAACTTGGTTAAAAGTATTCGGGCTTTATAAATTTTTAAAATCTTGGCCCATGCTTGATCTGTTGCCGTGATAAGTGATAACCCATCCCCTTCATCCATTCGAAATCCCTAAGCCCAAAATCGAAGAAAAAAACGAAAGAATGGCGGTCTCGTCTCCTCCAAACTAGGGCTTCGATTTCGAATTCGCTCGTCTCTGTGATGCTTGGCCGCTTCCATGGGGTCGTTCTCGTCGCCGCTTCGAAGCAAGGTGAGTTAAACTCACATCTAATTCGAACTGTTACATGATTATCTTGACTTCGTTCGTATGTTCGATTTTCGTGACTGGGGATTTAAGTGATTTAGTAATTGATGGTTCGCTTGATTTGGGTTTGAACCCCTCGTTTTCATTCGTATATGGTCTTTGAATTGTGATGGTTCAGGTTTCTCGACTTGTTCGATTTCGTTCCAATGTTTTGGGCCTTTGCCTTTTGTTTTGGTACCGTGCCTTATTCTCAACGGTGATACCTGAACTAACCCGTTTTGCTGTTGTACCATGTTGTATTGAATTTGATACCATTCCGGTTGAACTTTTGATGTTCATTGGCCTTGAGTTGAACCTATTTTGAGACTTGGGTTTGACTTTGGTTTGATGTGTTAGCGGAGCTTATTTGTGTAGTCTTCATCTTTACACTGTCCAGTCCATATTGTTGTTACAGGTGATACTTGTACTTGTGATCATTGATTCCTGTTGCCTTTATTGCTGTTGTTCATTTGAGTGTGCATTCAGCTTGACCTTTTGTATTTGTGCACTCACCATTCACTGGTGCATTATATAACCTGAGCCTGGTTTGTCATGGTCTGCATACCTAAGCTCGACACTGTCCACATTTTTAAGGTGCTCAGCCCTTGTTTGTACTACCCCATAGGAATTGATTCCTTGCCCATTTAAGATGCTGTCTGTACTATCATATCTTGTAGTCTTGCATCCAGGATTTCAACTATAGCTTGTTTATGGGTTTCGAACTACTGTCTTGCAATCACTCCATGTTTGCATTGTTTTGGTCTGGCACATTCATGTGTATTAGTTCAGATTTTTTACTGAACTTGTTTTGTGTCTCTCTTACATTTTTCATCTGCGAACATTGTCGAGGCTCATTGTTTAGTAGGTGTTCACGTGCCTTGTGATCTTCTTGTATGAGTCTGTTGCATTTGCACTTGATACCATTCATGTATGGCCTTTGAGCAATCTGGTATCACTTGTGACTTGAGACCATTGGACCTTTAAATATTGTGTGCTGTGGTGCCATATCTATGGTGCTCTCACCATCATACTGCTCAGTTCGTACAGTTTCATTCGCATGTGTTCGTGTCTCTTATTCATGTGGCTATGGTTCTTCTTCGGTCATGACTGTCTGAAATTGCAGTTTTACATCGACTTGTAGCATTCTTTGAGATAGTTGGCATTACTTTGTATTCGAGTCAGATGTTTTTGGAGCCGTGTACTGACCTGTTTCATTTAGTTGTACTGCCCCAGGTTGTCACTTGAACTTGACCTTGACATAACAACATGCTGCCTTGTCTTTGTTGTCTCTGTTTATTGGGATTTTGAATTTGTAGTTCTCTGTATTCACTTGCTTGAGTACTGGGTTTTAGTCACCTTGGTATTAGTTGTTTTTGAGCTTGAGCTCACTGTGTTGTTTCGACCAGTCCACTTCGGATCTCACTGCATATGATTTAAGTCACTGTTGCATACTTGTCCAGGTGCAGTCTTCTCATGTGCACTTGCTCATTTGAGCAGAACTGTTTCGGGGTGCACTTACTCTTCCACTGTTCACTTCGAGTATGTGTGGCTCTGTCCAGCTTTATGCATTCATGCTGTTGCCCCATGGTTTCACTGCCTCGACTTGTTTGTCATGTGATTGCCACGGTCACTTGATCTTGCTGTGACATTGCGACTTGGTTCACTTTGTCACTGCATATCTATATATGCTCGACCCATTTCTATTTTTGTTGTACTTGGGTATACACTGCATATCCATGTGTCATTTTCACTTGCATCTGTTCATCCCTGAGCACATGCTGACCTGCTGCATTTTCGTAGCAGTTTTACCCTCGTCCCTTGTGGTGACTTTATATTCTGTTGTGGCGAGGCAGTGCACGCGTGCGTGCACTGCAGCCACACCGAATTGACAGATTTTAATCGATATCTCTTTTATTCTTAATTCATCGACCTGCTGTGTAATTCGTAAGCTGTATTGGCGAGGCAGTACATGTTAGCTTGTACTGCAGCCAATTAGCATTGATATTTTTAAATTGACATTTCAATTATTTAAACTGCTTTGGATTTCTGTTTCGTGGATTAACACTGTTTAGTGTTACATCTGCCGTTATCCAATTCTCGTATCGAGAGTTGGATATACGAGATTTCTGTGACTGTCATCTATATTGAGATTGATTATTACCGCCTATATGCACTAATAAACTGGTTTGAATTAGACTGATCCGGGTATTATTTTCTTTTGAATGTAATACTCGGGTCAGACCGAGTATTTACAGGTTGTAGATTTTTAGCTTTGGGTTGCTGCTAGAGCTATGAAGACTTTTTATATCTGTTGAAGTGGTCTTCGTCTTGTTGTAGTAGTCAGTGTGTCTGTTTTAAGATGATAATGTATTCATGTATATTAGTCGATAATGTACTTGTATATATATAACTTCTTGAGTCGACAATTGTAGTTGTATCATTTGTATTGTGTCAAATGTATTGTAACTGATATCGGTTATTGTATATATGAGACTTTTCGTTCCATCTTTATTCCGCATTTATGTTATCTGTGTTATTTTTATATCTATTGTCCTAAACTATTATCGCCACTGTGTAGTAGCTTTGAGTTTGTATCGGTATGTCGGATTTCCTCTAAAGATGAAATGCAATGTTTTTATTATCTGACATATCGGTGCTCGCCCAAAGCAATTACATAGATGGTCGCTCCTCAACAGCCTTATTCTCCGTGCTAGTTGACAGCACTACACCGTAGTGTTCTTGGCTAGCGTGGGTATAGAGGTGGGGCGTCACAGCTTGGTATCAGAGCCTGGGGTTTAGGACAATTATAAAACATAACTTAGATGGAGCATGTGTTACAACTATTTGTCGATGTTTTATCTCTCATCTTTACATATGATTATTTTTGACTGTTAGGTATGAATTCCTAACGCTTATTCTTGTGTTTTCGGCTTTGAATTGATTTAGCCGATGTTGATTTTGTTTTAATTTGGCAAATTAAAGCCATTTTGACTTTTGGACTTTGTTCCACTTTTGTTCTATGCTATGAGTGTCATTGTGTACCTGTTACACTGTGATGAAAAATAGCTGGACCAGTTGCAAATTGAGTGGTTTTGATTTCTCATTCACATCTAGTTTGAATCTCAGCGAGTTTGAACTCGATATTTTGTGGTTTCCTCATCTTGAATTCCATTCGACTTCGGTCACTTTGTTTTTGAGAAATTGCTAATTTCTTGATTTTTTTTAAGACTCTGATTTTGTTTGCCGTTGGTTTCTTTGATAATGATGATTGATTCATTTTGTATTCGACTGCGGCTATTAATTGTTGACTTCGACATTGACTTGATTCTCACTTTTGTGGAAGTCAATTATGCATTTCTACTCGTTTTACTTTGTTTTTCCAGTTGATATCGATTCTTCTTTCCTAATTAGTTGTTATCACCTTTATTGATTTTGATAACTTCTATTTTCTGGAATTTTTGGGTGTTCCTATTTTAATAAATTCAGTATCGATTTCTTTGGATTCCATTCACATCTTCGTATGTGAATTCTTGTGATTGATTGTTTCTACAATCATTTTTGTGATTTGTCACTTTAAAAATATAAAGGTTTTCTATACTAGTAGTAAATATTAAAATCCTTTTCTCCAAACGATTTCAAAAATTATTTTACTACAAAGCTCTTTTCCTAAATCGTTTTCCAATCTATTAATATATATGTAATAACCCTATATTTTGTGATTATTTTAATTGTATATTTTGGTTATTTTAATTGATTTCCTGATTTAAAAACTTTATTTTATTTATTAAAATGAATAAATTTTGTTATTTTAAATATAAATTTTGATTTTGATGTGAATTAGAATTCCAAACATGACTAAAAAGAATATTTTCCAGAAAAGTGAATTTTGGTCAATATGGTCAAAATTTGACTTTTAATTCAGAAATTTGAAAGTTTGAAAATTTGAATTTTTTCTTTTATTATGAAATTAAATAAAATTTTAAGAATAATGCTTTTCGTTTCGTTAAAATCCGATTTATAATGTGAAAGTTATGCCTTTTTCAATATTGAGTGTAATTTGTTGTATTTAACAAAATTGTTTATTTTAAATTATATAAATAATATTTTTATTTGGTCATGTAATGTTCAAATTTTTGTTTATATGGGTAAAATAACATGTTATGTATATATTTTGGTTTTAAAACATTTTTCAAAATGTAATTGACATTTTCCAAAGTCAGTTGTATTCTGTTTATAATTTCTAATTTCCAGTTTCATTTAATTAAAGAATTTTTTTTGTTTATTTTCTAATTTCTTAAGAATTTATTTTATTTTAATTTACACTTCATTTTATTCAGAATTTTTTTTTCTCTTGACTTTTATTGGTTAGAAGTAAAGTTGTAATTTTTCTAAAACTAGTGATATTCTATTTGTAATTTTTAAGTCCTGTTTTGAATTTTTAAGCAATTTCTTTAATTCTTTTTCTATTTTATTTAAATTTAATTATTTATTTTCATTTTACTTTACTTTGTTTCAGTATTAAAACTCATTTTTCTAAATTATCATTGGTTTTTATTTAATTAAAAAGAATGGAAATTTGAAGAGACAAAAGGTTTCAAAACAATGACTTTTGGGTTGCTAGACTTTTCAAATCATTGGCCGTTCCTTTCTAATTGATAGCCGTGAGTTCCTTAACTCATTTTCACGTGAAAACACCTCCTTTTCACTTCATTTTCACAGCACTTCAGATCTGAGAAAAATTAGTAATGTCTTCTTCTTCTTTTTCCACTTTTTCCCTTCATTTTATTGAATTTTCTATTAAAATTTGCCTTGCTTCTTCATAGTGTTGATCGGCCATAGCCTCTCCACCACCTCCACGACCAGCACCACCACCATCCACAGCCACATCACCCTCCTCTCCATTTGTCTTGACCAGGTTGTGACCATCACTTGAAGGTAGCACCACAAAAAATCCACACAAACATTGCAAAACTCCTTAAACCAATGCCTAGCCACCTTAGCACCTTCACCACCACCATAGTTCACCTTGGCCACCCCTTAGCCGCCACCACCTGCTCCTCCACCACCTCTGGCCTCTGCTCCATCCACCACCAGACCTGCTCATGCCAAGGCCGAGCCCAATCCATGTAAGGCCAAGCCTTGTTGTTACACCCAAACACTCTTTTGTTGCCTTGACCATTTGCATTCCTACCTTGTAACTCCCCTCCATGTTCATGCTTGTAGCCTTACCTTTTCCAGACCCATACCTAATCCAAACCAAGTACGAACCTGACCTAATTGATCCCCTAGGCCATGCAAACAAATAGAGAAAGCATGGCAAAAGATTTGGCATTCGTATCTCTCTTTATTTAAAAGTTATTTCATTTCTAGTGTATTGAAATTTATGGTTCGCTTTGATTTTTGTTTGGGTTATAACACAAGATCTATATCATTGGATTTTCTCTCCACACTCAAATTGTATTAGAGTTGTTGTGCCCTCGTAATCTTTGTGTTGTGAGCTTTGTTGGCAAATCTCCAGCTTAACAGGTGAGTTATTCTCACTAGACAATATGTACATATATAACTAGTGAATTGACCCCTTTTGAATCTGTAAAATGCATTATCATGTTACACTTGCTATGTTATGATTTTATGATGTTCACCCATGCTTAAACACCTATTATATTATATGTTACTGTTATATTATGCTGTTCTATTATTTTTATCAGTTTATCACACTACAAGTTCCCTTTAGATTAGAATCACTATGGGTTGAAATGATACATACCCGAACGGACTTTAGAATAGGAGAAAATCATTATGGGCTGAAATGATAGGCCTGAATGATTTTCAATTATTTTTCATTTCCTTGGGATTGCGGGTTTGAAATGATCAAACCCGGGTTTTCTTTGTAAATTACGGGTTGAAATGATATATTACCCGTATCACTTTACCTAGACCAGAAATGAAATACAGACCCGTTGTTAAAATATGTTTTTATAAAAATCTTAAAAATATTTTTGAAATGTAAATATTATAATATTTGATTTAAACTAAATAAAAAAATGATTTATGTAAGCATTATTGATTTTTTGAAAATTTATAAGTGAAATAAATTATTGGTAAAACTAGAAAATTTGAAATGTAAGTTATTTTGGGAAATTTTAATTGGGTGATAATTGGAATTTAAATTAAATATGAAATGTGATAACTTCATGATAATTTGGATTAAAGTGAATTTAAATGATTTTTATATTATATTAATGATTTTGAATAAAGTTAAAATGTGAAATTAATGAATATTTAAGTTGAAATTTTGGAATATAACTAAAATTGGAAATTTGTGAATTTGGCTTAAGAGTGAATTTTAAGTTAAGTAAATAAAAATGGAATCAAGTTATATTTGAAAATTTAAAATTAAGTGTTAAGTTAATTTAATTTAATGAATTTATAATTTAAAATTGGAATTTAATAAGTGAATTATTATTAAATTTTGATTTTTGAATGGAGGTTTAACTTTATAAAATCATGAATATAAGGGTATTTGAATGATTATATATGATTTTATAAGTTAAAAATGATTTATATAAAAATATAATTGTTTGTGAAATTATACTGAATATTTGAAGTTAATTAACTGCATCTCTGAAATGCTATTAATTCTAATGTAAATGATAATACAACATTTGCAAATGTTGTAGCTGATAATAATGAACCAAATGGCTAAATTTAATTAAAGGCTATTATAGCATTTTTGTGATGTTATAATGGTTGAATTTAACTAAGTTTATTTGAAACTAATGTAACCCTATTACAGCATTTTAAATGCTGTCTTTTGTTAAATTGAACTGTTTTAAATGTGACTTTCCGTAGCATTTTCTAAATGCTGCAAAAGTTGAATTTTCATTGTTTTAATTAATTTAAGTGAATGAATGAAAGATTAAAATTTTGGAAATTTAATAATTTAATTATTAATAATAACTTTATTTTTATGATTTAAAATAAAGTAATTTGTTTCGAAATATAAACTATTTTGAAATATGATATTTTGAAATGGATTTTTGAAGGATATTGAATTTTGAAATGATATTTGATTTCGAAGTATAAAATACCATTTTGAAATTTTAACCACGGGGTGTATTTAATTTATAGTTTAACTGATCCTTGAAGGATGGCCGATCCCAAGCATCCTTTGAGTTATTGTGCATTTCTACTACAGTTCACTTGAGTTGGTTTACATTATATAAGTATATATTGTCCTGACTCGAGTGTTTTGTGTTTTACTTTACGCTCGGGTCAGCCTGAGTATTTACAGCTTAGCTTTGGATCTCATTCTGGAGCTAGGAATCGCTGGAGATTCTGCTTGTCTAGTTATCTGTTCCTTTCAGTTCAGTTGTTCTATTCTAGTTCTGGTATTTATAAACTTCTATGTATTTGGGATTTCTATTGTATATGTTTTCAGAATGATATTATGTATTATGTTTTGAGAGTTTGTATATAGTAGCTTCATGAACTACTATGGTATTTTATTTCCGCTGTGAGTTATTCTGATATGTTCTGTGTCTGTGATTCTGTGTATTTGATTTCATTTGCTCCAAATTTACTTACAATCTGTTATTTTGAATTATTCAAGTCAGACATGTGTGGATTATTGTCGATTTGAATGGTCCAAAATAGTGGGTCGTTACAGTTGGTATCAGAGCTTTGGTTTTAGGCAAACCTTAGCCTGCGGAGCAAAAACTCATTAGAGATAGGGTAGAAATACCCTAGAATGAGTGAAATCTATCTCAGAATCATTTCTTTGTGAGAGAACGTATTTTCGAAGTATAAAATGATTTTCAAATGATTTTTAAAGAATTTTCAAAGATTATTTTGATATAAATTTCCTTGCTTTGAAAGTAAAATATTTCTTAAACTTCATTCCTTTTGTATCCACCTTGTTAGTAATTTCTTTGATTAGGATCCTCTAAAATTTTGAACTTCTCTCTTGATTGATCTAGATCCATTGTTGATAGGAATCTATTTTGAGTATGGCAAAATCTGTAGTTTGTTAGGTTGTTTTGAGTAAACTCTGTTGTATCTTTTGCTTAGCTAAAGTTGTCCAACTAAAGATATTTATGCTTCTGTTTTCGTATGTTATGAATTCGAGTCATTCCAAATTTTGAATGGGAATTTTTCTGTATCGATATAGGTTATATTTCTCTAATCTTCGTTTGGATTCTTATCGAATAAGATTCCTTTGAATTTTGGAATGCTCACTTGTTTTGAAATCCATTCCTATCTCCCCTAATTGTATTCTTTTGATTTTGGAGCATTGCATCACTCCACTTTGTATGACCTTTATAGGGTGGCGATTCCGCCAATCTTTGAATGATTATAATTGGCATTGATTCACCGGAGATTTCTGTATCCTCGGTTTACGATGTTTTCTATCTTCTGCTATATTTAGATTCTATCTCTGGCATTCGAAGGTCGATTTGCCTTAGATTTCGCATCGATTATATTCCTGAAATCACGGTTGACCGGTTAAGGTCGCCCGCGATTCATATAGGCTTATCCATCTTGTATTTGGTAATTTAATTATCTTATCTTCGTTTGAGCCTATCTTTGAATTAGAATTCTATTTGATTAGAGTCCTTCTAAATTTGAATCTCTGTTTTGCTTTGAAATCCATCCTTGAATCGTCCCTTGGAAAGTTTGTGGTTGATTGTCTTTTGAAAATTGTGTATTCATCGTAGTTTTTATTTTGATAAGGATGACCATATTTTTATATAAATATGAAATGTTTTTGATAAGGATTATATACCTTTTAAAAAAAAATGAGAATTTGAAGTTTTGAAAGGATTTGAAATTGTCAAAATTTTATAAGAAATGGTTTCATATAAAATGATTTATAACTGAAGGTTTTGAATCTGAATTTAAGTGATTGAACTCCGGCATTTTGGAACTGGTTTTAGGATTTTGAAATAATAAATAATATGATTTGAAATTATTTTTCCGAATAAGTAATGTTTCAATGATTTTAATGGGTTTTAATGATTTCAAAGGAATTTCAAAGAAGTTTTCAAAGTAAATGGAAGTCCAGAACTCACTTGTGTCGCTGGAAAATAATTTCGGTGATGAGTGCACGCATCATCGACATTGATTTTCGAGTTTCTGAGTGAGGGAGAGGCCACTTTAATAGCTTTGCTATGCGAGTGATTTTGTGAAACCATTTTTGATTTCAAATTCCGAAGTATGATTTGATATTCGAAAGATATATGTAAATATATTTGAAACGATTTGAAATAAACCGGTGTTCAGTCCTCGAGTTTTGGATTTGATATAACCCTATCTATTAAAATTGATTTACTGATTTGTTGCTAATTTCCAACTCTTGAATTTGAAAATGATTTCTTCAACTATTTCGAAGTTCGAGTACTTCCAAATCAAGGTTAACTTTTCAAAGCTAAGAAATTTGAAAAGTATTTTGATAAAGTATATAAGTTTGTTTTGAATGTTTAAGTATGAAGTAATCTGATTTAAATAAGTTGAAACTGTTTTGTTAAGTAAATGAATAAGGCAATTTAAATTTTTTTCTAATATGAAATTTAGATTTGAAATGTTTTGAAAAGAAATTGTTCTTCAAAATATTTTGAATAAATTTTAAGTGTTTTAACTTAGTAACATCTTTATGAAACTATATAGGTAACAAGTTGGAATAAATATATAAGTTGTACGTATGCTGTTTTATTCGCATAATTAATTTGATCCAAGTTTGAGTACACAAGTTCGAGGTGAATTACACCATTTCGTGTTAGGATTTTTCATTCGATTCTTGATGACGAATATTTGATATGGATTTTGGGCTCGATTCTAGAATTCTCTATCATAGTATATGGCTATGCAAGGAGACTGATGGCTTCTAGTCGAGAAACCATATCGAAATCCGCATTAGGGAAGTGAATGGACAATACTAGTTCGAAAGCGAACTTGTGTGATCGAGCGAGCGATCGAATGTGACTTTGCGAAATGATGACATATGTACATCTTATATTCTAATATCTTTGATATATTTTGATGCTGAAATTGAAAGCCGTCGAGTTAGAATATCTTTGCTTACTAAAAGAAAATTTCCAATTTAAATTACAAAGATATATAACCCATAAAAGCAAAGATATTCAAATCCCATATGGCTCTTCATACAGCGAAATTTATTTTGGAAAATTTGATCCTTATATAAGACGGACCTTACGTAAGTATAAGATGATTTTGAAAACTTTTGATTTTGGAAATGAATTGGTTGACTTAAATTATATTGATTTGGAAATTTGGATTTATTTTCAAAAATCTATTATTTTGGAAACTTTGAAACTAAAGATATTTAATTTGAGAAGAAAATAATTTGGTGAAATTGTATATGATTTTGAAATTGAACTGATATTGAAACAAATTGAAATTTGAGAACCTTATGTTACTAAACACTTGATTTGGGAGTTGTCGAACTTATAAAAAAATGATTTGTATGAGTATGAAATTGATTCGAAAACTATAGATTTGAAAAGGTACTCAATTTGAAAGTGAAATCTTATATAATTGAAGTCTATATAAGTATGATTTGATATACTATTGATTTTGGAAAGTATTCGATTTGAAAATTAAATCTTATATATAATGGATTTTATATAAGTACGATATTTGAAAGTGATTTGAAAAGGTACTATATGATACATATTTTCGAAGTAAAGATATGGAAAGTGCCTTCTGCTTGATATCCGATTTGTGGCCACATCTTGGATTCATTCTATCGATATTATTCTCTTTGATTTTTGGTTTTCCGGATATGATACTCGAGTGTCCTTCGAATTCCATGGCGTTACCCATGGTCTTATTGTTCTCTCGTGACTGCATAGCGCAACTGCCTGGCTGAGTCTTGCCTAGGGGTACGGATTGTTTCCTGGGGGATCCAGGCGTAATCATTGTGTATCCTGCAATCTGTGTAGGTCGTGAATAGTAGCGCAAATGCTTGGCTGAGTCTTGCCTGGGGGTACGGATTGTTTCCTGGGGGATCCAGGCGTAACCATTGTGTATCCTGCATTCTACTAGTCATCATGGCGTAACTCGCAGGGCTGAGAAAGCTTACGGATATGGATTGTTTCCTGGGGGATCCAGGCGTAACCATTGTGTATCTGCGAACCATGGTTAGACAAAGGTTTTGTTTGTTTTTGTTTGGATTGTACTTTCCATATCTGTTTTTAAAAAGTTTTCCAGTATTTTCACTGGGTGTTGAAACAAGTCTACTAAGTACCTGGAGAATTCTAGCTTTGCGCCTGATCAACGCACTGCCAGAGTCTGCAGGAACGAGGATAAACTTGTTAAGACATCGAGTTAAAAAGTATTTTGATAAAATATTATAAAGGATATTTTGATCAGTTATTTCCTTTCTAAAAGATTTTAAAGTGTTTTAAATATTGTTTACCTCTTCAACCAACAATTTTAAAATAATGGTTCATCCTTGTCTTTCAACCTGTTTTCCCTTCTAGCTACTTTTTCCCTACCTTCTTTCCGGATGTCTTCCAACCTATTGTTCTTTCTATTTGTCTCTCCGCTTCCTTTCTTTTCGGGGACGAAAAGATTTGAGTAGGGGAGAGTGTAATAACCCTATATTTTGTGATTATTTTAATTGTATATTTTGGTTATTTTAATTGATTTCCTGATTTAAAAACTTTATTTTATTTATTAAAATGAATAAATTTTGTTATTTTAAATATAAATTTTGATTTTGATGTGAATTAGAATTCCAAACATGACTAAAAAGAATATTTTCCAGAAAAGTGAATTTTGGTCAATATGGTCAAAATTTGACTTTTAATTCAGAAATTTGAAAGTTTGAAAATTTGAATTTTTTCTTTTATTATGAAATTAAATAAAATTTTAAGAATAATGCTTTTCGTTTCGTTAAAATCCGATTTATAATGTGAAAGTTATGCCTTTTTCAATATTGAGTGTAATTTGTTGTATTTAACAAAATTGTTTATTTTAAATTATATAAATAATATTTTTATTTGGTCATGTAATGTTCAAATTTTTGTTTATATGGGTAAAATAACATGTTATGTATATATTTTGGTTTTAAAACATTTTTCAAAATGTAATTGACATTTTCCAAAGTCAGTTGTATTCTGTTTATAATTTCTAATTTCCAGTTTCATTTAATTAAAGAATTTTTTTTGTTTATTTTCTAATTTCTTAAGAATTTATTTTATTTTAATTTACACTTCATTTTATTCAGAATTTTTTTTTCTCTTGACTTTTATTGGTTAGAAGTAAAGTTGTAATTTTTCTAAAACTAGTGATATTCTGTTTGTAATTTTTAAGTCCTGTTTTGAATTTTTAAGCAATTTCTTTAATTCTTTTTCTATTTTATTTAAATTTAATTATTTATTTTCATTTTATTTTACTTTGTTTCAGTATTAAAACTCATTTTTCTAAATTATCATTGGTTTTTATTTAATTAAAAAGAATGGAAATTTGAAGAGACAAAAGGTTTCAAAACAATGACTTTTGGGTTGCTAGACTTTTCAAATCATTGGCCGTTCCTTTCTAATTGATAGCCGTGAGTTCCTTAACTCATTTTCACGTGAAAACACCTCCTTTTCACTTCATTTTCACAGCACTTCAGATCTGAGAAAAATTAGTAATGTCTTCTTCTTCTTTTTCCACTTTTTCCCTTCATTTTATTGAATTTTCTATTAAAATTTGCCTTGCTTCTTCATAGTGTTGATCGGCCATAGCCTCTCCACCACCTCCACGACCAGCACCACCACCATCCACAGCCACATCACCCTCCTCTCCATTTGTCTTGACCAGGTTGTGACCATCACTTGAAGGTAGCACCACAAAAAATCCACACAAACATTGCAAAACTCCTTAAACCAATGCCTAGCCACCTTAGCACCTTCACCACCACCATAGTTCACCTTGGCCACCCCTTAGCCGCCACCACCTGCTCCTCCACCACCTCTGGCCTCTGCTCCAGCCACCACCAGACCTGCTCATGCCAAGGCCGAGCCCAATCCATGTAAGGCCAAGCCTTGTTGTTACACCCAAACACTCTTTTGTTGCCTTGACCATTTGCATTCCTACCTTGTAACTCCCCTCCATGTTCATGCTTGTAGCCTTACCTTTTCCAGACCCATACCTAATCCAAACCAAGTACGAACCTGACCTAATTGATCCCCTAGGCCATGCAAACAAATAGAGAAAGCATGGCAAAAGATTTGGCATTCGTATCTCTCTTTATTTAAAAGTTATTTCATTTCTAGTGTATTGAAATTTATGGTTCGCTTTGATTTTTGTTTGGGTTATAACACAAGATCTATATCATTGGATTTTCTCTCCACACTCAAATTGTATTAGAGTTGTCGTGCCCTCGTAATCTTTGTGTTGTGAGCTTTGTTGGCAAATCTCCAGCTTAACAGGTGAGTTATTCTCACCAGACAATATGTACATATATAACTAGTGAATTGACCCCTTTTGAATCTGTAAAATGCATTATCATGTTACACTTGCTATGTTATGATTTTATGATGTTCACCCATGCTTAAACACCTATTATATTATATGTTACTGTTATATTATGCTGTTCTATTATTTTTATCAGTTTATCACACTACAAGTTCCCTTTAGATTAGAATCACTATGGGTTGAAATGATACATACCCGAACGGACTTTAGAATAGGAGAAAATCATTATGGGCTGAAATGATAGGCCTGAATGATTTTCAATTATTTTTCATTTCCTTGGGATTGCGGGTTTGAAATGATCAAACCCGGGTTTTCTTTGTAAATTACGGGTTGAAATGATATATTACCCGTATCACTTTACCTAGACTAGAAATGAAATACAGACCCGTTGTTAAAATATGTTTTTATAAAAATCTTAAAAATATTTTTGAAATGTAAATATTATAATATTTGATTTAAACTAAATAAAAAAATGATTTATGTAAGCATTATTGATTTTTTGAAAATTTATAAGTGAAATAAATTATTGGTAAAACTAGAAAATTTGAAATGTAAGTTATTTTGGGAAATTTTAATTGGGTGATAATTGGAATTTAAATTAAATATGAAATGTGATAACTTCATGATAATTTGGATTAAAGTGAATTTAAATGATTTTTATATTATATTAATGATTTTGAATAAAGTTAAAATGTGAAATTAATGAATATTTAAGTTGAAATTTTGGAATATAACTAAAATTGGAAATTTGTGAATTTGGCTTAAGAGTGAATTTTAAGTTAAGTAAATAAAAATGGAATCAAGTTATATTTGAAAATTTAAAATTAAGTGTTAAGTTAATTTAATTTAATGAATTTATAATTTAAAATTGGAATTTAATAAGTGAATTATTATTAAATTTTGATTTTTGAATGGAGGTTTAACTTTATAAAATCATGAATATAAGGGTATTTGAATGATTATATATGATTTTATAAGTTAAAAATGATTTATATAAAAATATAATTGTTTGTGAAATTATACTGAATATTTGAAGTTAATTAACTGCATCTCTGAAATGCTATTAATTCTAATGTAAATGATAATACAACATTTGCAAATGTTGTAGCTGATAATAATGAACCAAATGGCTAAATTTAATTAAAGGCTATTATAGCATTTTTGTGATGTTATAATGGTTGAATTTAACTAAGTTTATTTGAAACTAATGTAACCCTATTACAGCATTTTAAATGCTGTCTTTTGTTAAATTGAACTGTTTTAAATGTGACTTTCCGTAGCATTTTCTAAATGCTGCAAAAGTTGAATTTTCATTGTTTTAATTAATTTAAGTGAATGAATGAAAGATTAAAATTTTGGAAATTTAATAATTTAATTATTAATAATAACTTTATTTTTATGATTTAAAATAAAGTAATTTGTTTCGAAATATAAACTATTTTGAAATATGATATTTTGAAATGGATTTTTGAAGGATATTGAATTTTGAAATGATATTTGATTTCGAAGTATAAAATACCATTTTGAAATTTTAACCACGGGGTGTATTTAATTTATAGTTTAACTGATCCTTGAAGGATGGCCGATCCCAAGCATCCTTTGAGTTATTGTGCATTTCTACTACAGTTCACTTGAGTTGGTTTACATTATATAAGTATATATTGTCCTGACTCGAGTGTTTTGTGTTTTACTTTACGCTCGGGTCAGCCTGAGTATTTACAGCTTAGCTTTGGATCTCATTCTGGAGCTAGGAATCGCTGGAGATTCTGCTTGTCTAGTTATCTGTTCCTTTCAGTTCAGTTGTTCTATTCTAGTTCTGGTATTTATAAACTTCTATGTATTTGGGATTTCTATTGTATATGTTTTCAGAATGATATTATGTATTATGTTTTGAGAGTTTGTATATAGTAGCTTCATGAACTACTATGGTATTTTATTTCCGCTGTGAGTTATTCTGATATGTTCTGTGTCTGTGATTCTGTGTATTTGATTTCATTTGCTCCAAATTTACTTACAATCTGTTATTTTGAATTATTCAAGTCAGACATGTGTGGATTATTGTCGATTTGAATGGTCCAAAATAGTGGGTCGTTACAATATACAAGCCTTTATTTCACTCGTATGAGAAATTGAATTAAACGGCCTAGTAAAACAAGTGGTATGAAACGCTTGCGTTTACTTCGTCGGTTAACTCCTGGACTTGTTCGATTGAACCCTTTTCGTGACAATTTCCTAGTGAAGATTTACAGCTTGTTCGTAAATATTTAAGTTAAGCAAGTGGTTATGGGACATGAAGCTAAACTCATATATTTACTAGCTTGGTGTGATTGACACTTCTTTATGATCATGACGATCATTTTTATGATTTAGGCTGGACCTCATCGGTGTGATTTCGTCTCACACATATCTCTTGGGCTTTGAGGATTGTCTAGACACCAGTGTGTGATTTCGTCTCACACATATTGCACGGTTAGACTAGGCCTCATCGGTGTGATTTCGTCTCACACATATCTCTTGGGCTTTGAGGGTTGTCTGGATACTCTTTGTGTGATTTTTATGATTTAGACTAGCAACTGTGCGATGTCTCTTTGTCTGCGAGGGAGACTAGACCCCGCTTTGTTGTAGGGTAGCGCCCTACGGTCTTCGGGCCATTCCTGTGTGAAAATTGAATGGATGGCTTCCATGAGATAGCGTCTCGTCATGTGATACCGGTCGGTGAGTTTTCATACTCCCATTTTTGTGATAGGCCTTTCCCCTTTTCTTTTTATGATTTAGACTAGCGATTATGCGATGTCTCTTTGTCTGCGAGGGAGACTAGACCCCGCTTTGTTGTAGGGTAGCGCCCTACGGTCTTCGGACCATTCCTGTGAGAAACTTTATTGGTTAGCCACCAAGAGATAGCGTCTCGTTCATGTGATACCGGTGTTTTGGAGTTTTCATACTCCCATTTTTATGCTAGGCCTTCCCCCCCTTCATGTGTTTTCTGGATTTCTTGTGATGATTTCTAGAATTTGTGCTTCACCAATTTTCGTGATTTCTATTGACAAGTTTCGTCAATTTTTGTGTATTGGTGAATTCATGTGTTATTAACTTGTTATGAATACAAGTTTAGGGTATGATATCCCTTTCTATCTTTGAGAAGATTCTTGTGACATTTTTGATGAATGAAAATTCATTTGGCATTATATTTCGATGCCAGTTATTTTGATGAGATTTTGACGTGTTAACTTCAGTACTCGTCAATTTTGAAATGGATTTATAAGCGGTTCCCCCGCGACACTGATATTGCTAATTTAATCACGTATTTACAAAATTCTTTGTTTTTAAAAGTTGTTTCAAAAATATAAATTAAAAATTGTTTTCAAAATTTTTACAGCTTACATTTTCAAAAGAACGAGGAAGCGAATTAAACATTTCAGAAAAATCGAGGACTATGACCCCTTTCTTTTACTGATTCGCTTAATTCCGGACTTGTCCGTTTGAGAATGTGAAATGTTAATTTTTAAAACACACAATTCTGCACTTTCAAGAAAACGATAAAGAGATTTAAACGATTTAGCAAAAGTAAGGAGTATGGAACCATACTTTTACTACTTCAGTTAATTCCGGACTCGTTAATTGAATATTTATGACTTCTGATTATCGTTTTTGATAATTAGATGTTTGTGTTTCTGATTATCGTTTTTGATAATCAGATATTTGTGAAGTTTGATTATCCTTTGTGATAATTAAATATTTTCCAATTTAATTATCGTCTGAGATAATTAAATATTTTTCGATTTGATAATCGAATATTTGTGATTTCTGATTATCGTTTTTGATAATCAGATATTTGTGAAATTTGATTATCGTTTGAGATAATTAAATATTTTTCGATTTGATAATCGAATATTTGTGATTTCTGATTATCGTTTTTGATAATCAGATATTTGTGAAATTTAATTATCGTCTGAGATAATTAAATATTTTTCGATTTGATAATCGAATATTTGTGATTTCTGATTATCGTTTTTGATAATCAGATATTTGTGAAATTTAATTATCGTCTGAGATAATTAAATATTTTTCGATTTGATAATCGAATATTTGTGATTTCTGATTATCGTTTTTGATAATCAGATATTTGTGAAATTTGATTATCGTTTGAGATAATTAAATATTTTTCGATTTGATAATCGAATATTTGTGATTTCTGATTATCGTTTTTGATAATCAGATATTTGTGAAATTTAATTATCGTCTGAGATAATTAAATATTTTTCGATTTGATTAATCGAATATTTGTGATTTCTGATTATCGTTTTTGATAATCAGATATTTGTGAAATTTAATTATCGTCTGAGATAATTAAATATTTTTCGATTTGATTAATCGAATATTTGTGATTTCTGATTATCGTTTTTGATAATCAGATATTTGTGAAATTTAATTATCGTCTGAGATAATTAAATATTTTTCGATTTGATAATCGAATATTTGTGATTTCTGATTATCGTTTTTGATAATCAGATATTTGTGAAATTTGATTATCGTTTGAGATAATTAAATATTTTTCGATTTGATAATCGAATATTTGTGATTTCTGATTATCGTTTTTGATAATCAGATATTTGTGAAATTTGATTATTGTTTGAGATAATTAAATATTTTTCGATTTGATAATCGAATATTTGTGATTTCTGATTATCGTTTTTGATAATCAGATATTTGTGAAATTTGATTATTGTTTGAGATAATTAAATATTTTTCGATTTGATAATCGAATATTTGTGATCTCTGATTATCGTTTTTGATAATCAGATATTTGTGAAATTTAATTATCGTCTGAGATAATTAAATATTTTTCGATTTGATTAATCGAATGTTTATGTTTCTGATTATCGTTTTTGATAATTAGATATTCGTGAAATTCGATTATCATTTTTGATGATTGAATATTTGCGATTTTGAGACTTGAGCTTCGTCTTTTTCTCTGTCGATTCAGGTGAGTAATTTGCTTTACTCACATTCAATTCGTGCAGTATGTGAATTCTGCTCTGTTTTCCTTTTCTTTTAAATACTGGAACTCGATTGATTCCTGCTTTAGCAGTCGTCTGATTTTGATTCCTTGATCCCCTCAATGTTGATTCTTTTGATTTGAAGCAGTCGAACCTTTTGATTTTATATCTGATGCTTCCATAATCCCAATACTTCTCAGTTGACCTTTGCTTTGCTTACGCATTCGACATTGCCATGCTCTTATGGTTATTACCTTTTATCCATTTATTCCTTATGATTGCGAGGACGCAATTTCTTTAAGGAGGGAAGTCTGTAACAACCCGCATTTATACGATAATATATTTAAATATTTTATATAAATATGACATCGTCTTTTCGTATTTAAAATCCTAAATATGAATTTTTATCGTGTTCGAATTCGTTGTTCTAATGGATTCAAATCGTGTTTTAAATATCACCAAAGTGTTTAATAAACTTGGTTAAAAGTATTCGGGCTTTATAAATTTTTAAAATCTTGGCCCATGCTTGATCTGTTGCCGTGATAAGTGATAACCCATCCCCTTCATCCATTCGAAATCCCTAAGCCCAAAATCGAAGAAAAAAACGAAAGAATGGCGGTCTCGTCTCCTCCAAACTAGGGCTTCGATTTCGAATTCGCTCGTCTCTGTGATGCTTGGCTGCTTCCATGGGGTCGTTCTCGTCGCCGCTTCGAAGCAAGGTGAGTTAAACTCACATCTAATTCGAACTGTTACATGATTATCTTGACTTCGTTCGTATGTTCGATTTTCGTGACTGGGGATTTAAGTGATTTAGTAATTGATGGTTCGCTTGATTTGGGTTTGAACCCCTCGTTTTCATTCGTATATGGTCTTTGAATTGTGATGGTTCAGGTTTCTCGACTTGTTCGATTTCGTTCCAATGTTTTGGGCCTTTGCCTTTTGTTTTGGTACCGTGCCTTATTCTCAACGGTGATACCTGAACTAACCCGTTTTGCTGTTGTACCATGTTGTATTGAATTTGATACCATTCCGGTTGAACTTTTGATGTTCATTGGCCTTGAGTTGAACCTATTTTGAGACTTGGGTTTGACCTTGGTTTGATGTGTTAGTGGAGCTTATTTGTGTAGTCTTCATCTTTACACTGTCCAGTCCATATTGTTGTTACAGGTGATACTTGTACTTGTGATCATTGATTCCTGTTGCCTTTATTGCTGTTGTTCATTTGAGTGTGCATTCAGCTTGACCTTTTGTATTTGTGCACTCACCATTCACTGGTGCATTATATAACCTGAGCCTGGTTTGTCATGGTCTGCATACCTAAGCTCGACACTGTCCACATTTTTAAGGTGCTCAGCCCTTGTTTGTACTACCCCATAGGAATTGATTCCTTGCCCATTTAAGATGCTGTCTGTACTATCATATCTTGTAGTCTTGCATCCAGGATTTCAACTATAGCTTGTTTATGGGTTTCGAACTACTGTCTTGCAATCACTCCATGTTTGCATTGTTTTGGTCTGGCACATTCATGTGTATTAGTTCAGATTTTTTACTGAACTTGTTTTGTGTCTCTCTTACATTTTTCATCTGCGAACATTGTCGAGGCTCATTGTTTAGTAGGTGTTCACGTGCCTTGTGATCTTCTTGTATGAGTCTGTTGCATTTGCACTTGATACCATTCATGTATGGCCTTTGAGCAATCTGGTATCACTTGTGACTTGAGACCATTGGACCTTTAAATATTGTGTGCTGTGGTGCCATATCTATGGTGCTCTCACCATCATACTGCTCAGTTCGTACAGTTTCATTCGCATGTGTTCGTGTCTCTTATTCATGTGGCTATGGTTCTTCTTCGGTCATGACTGTCTGAAATTGCAGTTTTACATCGACTTGTAGCATTCTTTGAGATAGTTGGCATTACTTTGTATTCGAGTCAGATATTTTTGGAGCCGTGTACTGACCTGTTTCATTTAGTTGTACTGCCCCAGGTTGTCACTTGAACTTGACCTTGACATAACAACATGCTGCCTTGTCTTTGTTGTCTCTGTTTATTGGGATTTTGAATTTGTAGTTCTCTGTATTCACTTGCTTGAGTACTGGGTTTTAGTCACCTTGGTATTAGTTGTTTTTGAGCTTGAGCTCACTGTGTTGTTTCGACCAGTCCACTTCGGATCTCACTGCATATGATTTAAGTCACTGTTGCATACTTGTCCAGGCGCAGTCTTCTCATGTGCACTTGCTCATTTGAGCAGAACTGTTTCGGGGTGCACTTACTCTTCCACTGTTCACTTCGAGTATGTGTGGCTCTGTCCAGCTTTATGCATTCATGCTGTTGCCCCATGGTTTCACTGCCTCGACTTGTTTGTCATGTGATTGCCACGGTCACTTGATCTTGCTGTGACATTGCGACTTGGTTCACTTTGTCACTGCATATCTATATATGCTCGACCCATTTCTATTTTTGTTGTAC
Source organism: Allium fistulosum (assembly GCA_030737815.1). Taxonomy (NCBI): domain Eukaryota; kingdom Viridiplantae; phylum Streptophyta; class Magnoliopsida; order Asparagales; family Amaryllidaceae; genus Allium; species Allium fistulosum. Next base: position 775,360,075 of record CM060906.1, read on the forward strand.
TTGGGTATACACTGCATATCCATGTGTCATTTTCACTTGCATCTGTTCATCCCTGAGCACATGCTGACCTGCTGCATTTTCGTAGCAGTTTTACCCTCGTCCCTTGTGGTGACTTTATATTCTGTTGTGGCGAGGCAGTGCACGCGTGCGTGCACTGCAGCCACACCGAATTGACAGATTTTAATCGATATCTCTTTTATTCTTAATTCATCGACCTGCTGTGTAATTCGTAAGCTGTATTGGCGAGGCAGTACATGTTAGCTTGTACTGCAGCCAATTAGCATTGATATTTTTAAATTGACATTTCAATTATTTAAACTGCTTTGGATTTCTGTTTCGTGGATTAACACTGTTTAGTGTTACATCTGCCGTTATCCAATTCTCGTATCGAGAGTTGGATATACGAGATTTCTGTGACTGTCATCTATATTGAGATTGATTATTACCGCCTATATGCACTAATAAACTGGTTTGAATTAGACTGATCCGGGTATTATTTTCTTTTGAATGTAATACTCGGGTCAGACCGAGTATTTACAGGTTGTAGATTTTTAGCTTTGGGTTGCTGCTAGAGCTATGAAGACTTTTTATATCTGTTGAAGTGGTCTTCGTCTTGTTGTAGTAGTCAGTGTGTCTGTTTTAAGATGATAATGTATTCATGTATATTAGTCGATAATGTACTTGTATATATATAACTTCTTGAGTCGACAATTGTAGTTGTATCATTTGTATTGTGTCAAATGTATTGTAACTGATATCAGTTATTGTATATATGAGACTTTTCGTTCCATCTTTATTCCGCATTTATGTTATCTGTGTTATTTTTATATCTATTGTCCTAAACTATTATCGCCACTGTGTAGTAGCTTTGAGTTTGTATCGGTATGTCGGATTTCCTCTAAAGATGAAATGCAATGTTTTTATTATCTGACATATCGGTGCTCGCCCAAAGCAATTACATAGATGGTCGCTCCTCAACAGCCTTATTCTCCGTGCTAGTTGACAGCACTACACCGTAGTGTTCTTGGCTAGCGTGGGTATAGAGGTGGGGCGTCACAATAAATTTATATAACAAAATGGAATTTGAAATATAGACTATAAATGAAATTTGTAAATTGAGATAAACTTTATATACAAATGTGAATTACAAATGTGATTTATAATCAAATGAGATAAATTCATAAACAAATGAAATTTGTAAATGTAAATTGTAAATGTGACTTATAACTTGAAATAAAATGTGATAGAATTCCAGAGTAATGTTTGGATATTAAGTTGAATGGATTTTGAATTTGAAGTTTTGGGAAAGGTTTAAATTCCTTTGGATTTAAAATAGTTTTAAAGGTTTTGGGGAAATAATGGTGATATTATTTCATGAATATTTTTTAAATTGAATTGAAATCTGGTGGGATTTGGGATTTAAAAATGTTTGAAAAGTTTTAAAGTGATAAAAGCATTAAATTCTCTTACGGTCGCTGGAAAATAATTTCGGTGATGACTGCAGCATCATCGATGTCTATTTTCGAGTTTCCAAAGAGAAATTGCTACCAAATTATTGGAAATTGGAAATGATTGTGAACTGGGTTGGTTTTGAAATTCAAAGGGAAAATTGTTTGGTAAAAGCAGATTGTTTTGGAAATTGGGGTTTGATGTGATATACCAGATATGTATGAGTTATTTATGGATTCAAAATGGTTTTTGAAATAAAACCGGGCAATTGGAGTCTGGGAATTCTATTTAAAATATAAATGTGGAAATTTAAATGAATCAACAATATAAAGCATAGAATGAAGTTGATTGAAATAAGAAGGGAATGAAAGTTTAATTCTGGGATTATAATTATGAGATGAAAATAACTCAATGAGTAATATAAGTTGGTAGATAAAAGAGTTAGAGAACTTGAAGGTGAATGAATTGTAAAACTTGTATAAAATTGTATCCTAGAATTAAAATTTAATTTGAGTATATGAAGGTGAATAAAATATATTTGAATTTAACTTAGGATAAGTTAAATAAAAATTGAGAATTGGAATTGAATTAAATGTAAATAAGTTGAATTCGAATTGAATTGGATATAAAGGTAATGTAAAATGCTTATAATTGTGTAAAGAAATTCATATTCTTAAGTTCTTAAGTGTAATAATTTGAAATTTGAGTATAAAGATGAAAATGGACTTAAATGAATAGTCCCAGATCTTAAGTAAATTAAAACTTATGAATAGAAATGAAATTGTAAGTCATAAATGGGAATCCATTACTTTGAACCATTAAGAGTTATAATTTGAAATTGTAATTATCAAATGGAAATGACTAAGATGAGCAATCTTAATTTTTAAATAAATCCAAACTTGAATTATAAAATAAATTGAACTTAAGATGATTAAGTGAAGTGATATTTGGGATTTAAAAAGCAAGTATTTAATTTTAACCAGCGGAGGAACTAATTAGATAATAAATTAGTTAATGAAATTGAATTGTGAGTTAATGAAATTGGATTAACATAGTGATGGTTTGGATTGCGAATGAAATCCAAATAAGTGAAAATAAATTGGAAATGACCTGGTTATTAATAAAATAATTCCAGATGAATTGAGTATGGAAAATAAAATTCATAATGATTGAGTGAATGAACCAATTATATTAAATAAATAAATGGATGGAATTTGATTAAATAAGAATCAAATGAAAGATGGAAATAAAACTTTAAAGGGTTGGTTGAATGGAAAATAAACTTAAGTTATTGACTTAAGTAAATGTTGAATGGAAACTGAACTCAAACAGAGGAGTGGTTTAAATAAGTTGAGAAATAGTTATTGAATGAATTAACTTGGATTGTTTTCGAGCTAAATAAAATTCAATTTTTGGAAGTTGGAGATGAATTGAATTTAAGGAAAAAATTGGAAATGAAGTAGTAAATTTAAGTAAGTTGAAATTCATATGAAATGGGAGTTCAATTTGAATATATACACTTCAGTGGTGAAGTAGTAAATAAATATAAGAAAAATTTATATTGGACTTAAGAATTGATGAATGAAATTCTTAAGAAAATTGGTATTGGAAATATATATATATATACTAAGTGAATAGTTGAATGAAGACTAAAACTGGAAGTTGTGAAATGGATGATTGTGGATAAGTGAATAACAATCAAAAGGAATGTGAATAAAAGAGAATTGATATAACTGATAATCAATTGAAATTAATACGTAAGGTGTACGTATATTATTTATTCGCATAGCTATTTGATCCGGATTCGAACACAGAATTTCGAGATAGTTTTATCGATCCGAATTAGGATTTTTCACTCGATTTTCGACGGCGAACCTGGATATGGATTGTTGATTGATCCTGGATATTCTCTATCATAGTTGGTTGCTATGCAAGGAGAATGACGGTTTCCGATCAAGAAACCAGATCTGAGTCCGCACTAGGAAGTCGGGTGGACGATACTAGTTCGGAAGTGAAATTGTGTGATCGATTGAGCGATCAAATGTGATATTGCGTACGGATGATATATGTGCATCGTACGTGCTTAAGTAAAGCAAATATTGAAAATTTGTAAAGGAAAGTATAAAATGACTTTGGAATTGTGATTGAATATTATTGCTTAGTAGGATATACAGGTGTATAAAAGCAATGGATAATTGGGATTTTTGATTTTAGAAGATAAATTTAATGGCCCGACAAAAAGGTATGTATTTGAATTTCTATATGAAATTTGATTGGGTTTTTGATCCAGCCACTTGGCTTTTTGAGATTGGGAGGCCGTAGAGCCATTTTGTAGTAGTACCGAGCTAGCCGTGCAAAGGAGACGCTGACAAAAATTTTCGAAAATTTAGAGAGTTAGAAAATTTTTGAGAAAATTTGATAATTTAAAATTTTGAATTCAAATTTAAATTTGAATTGATAAGAAGTGATATGGGATACGACTTATGGATAGGTTTGGGAATGTTAGTAAGAGGGGTAGTGTGTCTCTATTTAAAGAATTGTTATGGAAGGTTGTTAAAACTATTTGGATTGGGGAGATAGAACGGGTATCGAATCATTTCTCTTAACTGGTAATTTCGGGGACGAAATTCTTTTAAGAGGGGAGGAATGTGACGACCCGGAATTTTTGTATATTTGAAATGGGAATATTTAATTTATTTTAAATATTCGAAGGTTAAATTTTAACTTTATTTTCAAATATACAGTATTTATTGGTTGATAGATTATTGAATTAAATAATCGAAAATAGGGTAAATTAGAGAATCCTGAGTTTTGAGCCTGTTAAAATATAGTTTAAAGGTTCAGAAAATTTATATTGTTAATATTCAAAGTGATGAAACTTTTAAAATTGAATTTGGAAGTGTTTTGTTCAATTTTAAAAATATATCGTTTAAATTGAATTTAAAAATAGCCTTCCGAGGCACAGTCTCGGAATTCGACGAAACCAGTACCATTGGATCCGTAATATTGAATTATTACCAGATTTCAAATTTCGTAATTTTTGAAGCTATCGTGTGATCGTACGAGGTTAAAGCGCTGAGAAAATAATTTATCATTTTAAATCTAAATATCCTACATCAAATCACAGCTGTACCTTTCCTTTCAGCTTCTCCAAGACGCTTCTTTTACCTTCTGGAACATGATCTTATCTTGCTTCCTTTAAACACGAGAAGCCTCACCCTTTCGTTTTAAAACTGCATACCATATCTTCCTTCAGGAAATCAAAAATCAGTTCGTAACTAAAAAAAAAATCCACCTCTTTCTCCTTTTCAAATTCGATTCGAGCCGAGTGTAGTCGCGATCGAGCAGCGTCGCTCGCGCGAGATTGAAGTTGAGAAGTGGGTCGTGTAATGGAAGGCGGAGGACTCGAGCTTGAAGGGCGATGGGTCGTGAGCTCGAACTGAGCTAGGGTTTGGGTCGCGTGGCCGAGTGGCAGCGCGAGGCTGGGCTTTTGATGGGATGAACTGCGATGGTCGGCGATGGGGGATTGGTTTCGCACATTGGCGAGTCGCCTGAGGAGGAAGACTGATTTCGAAGGTCGCGATGTCGGCCATGGTATCGGGGTGTGTCGCATTCACGCGTAGGGGAAACACATTGTCGCGGGTGGTTTTCGAAGCTGCGAGTCTGGGGGAAATCGCGGGGTTAAGGGCAGATCTGGGAAACTCGCGAGTGATGAGCGATGGCGAGGACTCGATTGTGGTGTCGATTGACGCGTGGGTTAGGTCGCAAGTTGATTTTGGGCTCTGTCGAGTCAATGGAAGCTGTGAGGTATTTGTTTCGTTCATCGTATTAGCTTGATTTAGTAAAAATATGTATGTGCAGATGGAAGAATATATACAGTTTATCTATTTCAATTTAAAACTTGAATCTGTTCAAAAACAAAATTCAAACTGATAACCCGTATAGATTACGTTTATATAGGTGTAGTTTTAAAGAAATGAATATGCATATTTTCATTGACTAGTTAATTTTAGTCATGTATTTAGGGTAATTAATTTATTTAATTAACTTACTTAATTTTTTCTAGTTGCTAGGATATTCTTGTTAAAAAGGGAAATAAAATATGTATACATGGGGTTTTTGGACATTGGAAATTATAAGGATTTTCTTGTTTAAATAAATTATTTAATTAGTTCCTAAAAATAATCTATTGGAGGAAATTGGTTGAAATTAGGATTTATTCGGGTAAAACCAAATTGTTAATTTAAAATTTAAGTATTAAATGGTAATTGATTATTTAATAAGTTCAAATATTAATAAAATGCAAACTGTTTATACAAGGTTTAAATTGTGAAGAATTGTGAAGAAACAAGCTGGTTTGAAATGGATTGTAAATGGGCAAAGGTGAGTTAATCTCACTCAGTTAAATTTAAATTTAAATGGTTAAATTTAAATAATTTATTGAATGATTGATTTGATTGATGTGATATATATAGTAGTATATACCAATATATATATATTGGCATATGTATATATTGGAGTAGTTGATATTTCCGCATTATATAGCGGATGAGACCCTATGCGCCGCATAATAGCGGATGATATTTTATAAAACCCATATACCGCGATATTCCACCTTGAAGTGAAATTGGTATTGTGCTAACATCTGTGGATGCAGGGAAACAGGTTGGAGGGATCCAACTGGATTCCTCAAAATATTTAATTTTGTTAAATATTCTGTGATATGATTTTGATATCCTGTGATGACTTATATGGATAATTGGATGTTATGGTTTGGTTGGACCAATTTGGATATGCTGAGTTATCAAAATCTCTAGAATGGAATTCTTGAAAGAAATAAAAGAATAAAATTTAAAGTAAATAATTCAAGTAAATTGGAATAAGGGAATTTTGAATTAACAAGAGAAATATTTAGTTGTAAAGCTTAAGTGATATTACCTGAAAGAATAAGAATTTATTTTTAAATGTAAGGACTAAGTTTAATTAAGGGATAAGAAAGAAATTTTGGAAGTTTAAAATTGGTATTTTCAGTTAAAAGGTTTTTAACTCACAATAAGGAAATAAATCTAAAAGTTAAAGTATTTTGGAATAAATGAAGTAAGCAAGGAATTTATTTCAAAGTAAAATAAATCGGAAATCAATTTGGAATTTGATTTAAGTGTTAAAACAGGATTTTTAAAGGAGAAATGAGATTTTGGAGATATAAACTGGATTTATAAAGTAAAATAAAATATCAGTGGATATTTGAAAATATAAATTCAAGGTGGGAATTTATAAAAGAATATGAATTGGTTTAAAAATAAATGTTGATTTATTTTTAAAGGATGTGAAGAGAAGTGTATTTCCTTGGATTGCCAAGTACGTTTTTCAAAGCAATTTTAAATATAAGTTAAAAGTTCTAATTTGTTTAAAAATGCATGTTTTAGAAAATTGATTATTTCTAAAGGTTAATTTCCTAAGTAGTATTTTCAAAAATCTATTATTGTAGTAATTATACAAAAGTGATTTGCTATTATGTTTTAAAAGGAGAAATTTAGTTTATATTTATAAAGTGGTTTATTTTAAAGTATATATTTTTAGTAAAGTATTAAAGTAGTTTAATTTCAATGTTATAAGATATATTTAAAATAAAGTGTTTTTAAATTATTTTAAAATTAAAAGTATTTTGTACTTGGTGATTCAGTGGAAATAATTATTTGGGAAATGTTTTCCGTAAGCGGAAACTGTTTTGAAATTGTTTTCAAATGAGCTTTGAAAATTTGGAAATATATCTTGGAAAGATATTTGGGCAAATAAATAATGTGGGAAATTATTTATTGTGTGATGGTTGCTTGTGGATGTTAATTGATAGTTAAATAACCGACTATAAATATTGGCCAAATGCGCTGATCGTTTCGAAGAGACCGGGATCGGGATTTATTTCTCGAAAACCACTTCGATCCGGTTTGTACGTTTCGTGTAACATGTTCGGAGTCGAAGATGGAGCAGTGAAGTGCAAGGGTTAGTCGCTACTAATCCTGAGGATATTTCCAAAATGGATGTAGTAGGAATAGTGCCTTCGGTTCCGTTCGAACCCGGGACGGACTTGTATGGACGAATGCTTTCGTGACATCGTCAGGTGGACGATGGGCATTCTAAGGGATATGTGCAATAAAGGTATCGTTTAGCCTCGAACCTCATCAACCGGGAATGACTGAAAATCAGGGGTTATGCAGCAAGGCTTCGTGGGTAGCACCCACTTGAGAGTAAGGTCATCCCTGTCTAGATGTCCCTTTTATTTCGGCTTAGTGGTGCGGTTGCTGATCCCAACCGTGGGGTGATTTTATTTGGAATTATCCAGTAAGGGATGATTCCGGCCTTGTGTTGCAGGGGAGCGGGCGTACTCCTCGGTACTGTGATCTAGGCCACGTACTGTGACAGGTGGTACCCCAGTGCCTAGTCATTCGTTGGAAATCCATTCTCCCTACGTGCCTTGTACGGTATTTGTGTGTATACCTAGTATGCTGGAATTTAATCATGTAACAATTTCAGCTATTTGAATAAGTATTTGTATATAGACACTATTATAATATCAGAGGATTTTATAAAAAGTGTTTTAGCTATCGTAAGGTAAAAACCCGACATGTTTATTTGTGGCGTGGTCTTACGAGATGCTTTTGTTTTCAAAGGATTTTGAAACTTTAATAATAAATTTGAGTGTGATTTTCTCACGCTGGTATTCCAGACTGACTCGGGTATTGTTTTATATGATGCTCGGGTCAGACCGAGTATTATAGGTTACAGGATATGATGCTGTGGATCTCAGGAGATGAGCTGGATGGCGAGACGTATCTCCCGTACTTGTTTATATATATATATTCCGCTGTGTTGATTATTGTACTCTGTTGTATTGAGGACATGATATGGTTATTGTCCAGTTGTATGTTATGTGTTCTCTGGTGTATACTCTGATGCTATATTATATAAAACCGATATAGTTTTGATTTGTGTAAAGATCTGTTAATATATATTATATTTTATTCCGCTGCGATGGTTAGATTCTGATGTTGTTTTCTATTTTTCTTCTTCTACCTCTTCTTCTTAACTAAAATGGTTCGATTTTCCGAGTCTGAAAAGTCGGGTCGTTACACGGGTCGTTATAGCCTGGGTAATCAAACTGCACGATTTCGTTTGTCAGTCGAATTCGATGAATGGGGTAGTCGATTGGGTAGAGATGGTCGTTGATGACTTGCTGGAGGTGGTGACGTGGGTCGGAGCAACGTTGATCGGTGGTGCACGTGCACGCGTGTACGTGGGTTGTTTGCTGTTGGTTTTGGGAAGAAACGTTTGTCTCGAAGTTGAACTCGTGGAATTTTGAATTGGGCTTCAGAGCGTTTTCGGGTTGATACGCGAAAGTAATATGTTACAGGGTTTTAAAAATTTTAAAATCTAAACAAAGTTTTCAAAACTAAGTAAACAAGTTTTCAAAACTTAAGAATGAAAGTGAAGTATTTATCATGTTTTTTCAAACAAACTTTAAACTTAAATTTTAAATTCAAATATGATAAATATTTATTTTGATTTGGTTTTGAAATATTGATTAATTAAACAAATCCTTAAGTGTTTTCAAATGAAGTTTTAATGATATAATTAAGTCATTAATTAAGATAAAAAGGTTTATCTTTAATGAATTAGGGTGGATAATTAAAGAATTAATTAAATGGTTAATTATTTAAGGCAATTAATTCAAGGGTTAATTTATTAAGGGTTAATTACTTAAGGTCATTAATGAAGATAATTAATTAATGTGATTAATTAAGAGTTAATTAAGAAAATTAATTAAGGATAATTTATTAATTAAAGAATAATTAATTAAGGTGATTAATTAATTAATGTGAATAATTAAAGGTTTACTTACTTAATTACTTTGTGTAATTGATTTAAAAGCTAATTACTTTGTGTAATTAATAAAGGATATAAATTTAAGGTTAATTAATTTATAATTAAGGATTAATTAATTAATGTAATTAATTAAGAAATATTTAATTAATGAAAGTGCTTAAGATTAATTAATTAGTAATTAAGGACTAATTAATTTAAATTAAGAATAATTAATCATTAATTAAAGATAATTAATGAAAATAATTATGTGATTAATTAATTATAATCACACGATTAATTCATCTTACTTGTAGATGATTGATTATTATTGAATGCCTTGAATTGATTGATATCTCTGATGTGTGATGCTTTGTGATATGAAAATCTTTGATTTGAGCTGTGATAAATGTAATTTATTTATTTGTGATGAATTTATATTATTTATCTGTGAATCTGTGAATGAAGATAAGCGTTATAGGATTATACCGCTTATCGATATTATTGTGCTTGAATTGATGATGGTTGTGATATTGTATTGTTGTGTGTAAAACCCCTGGACTACACCACACACACACAAATATGGATTTCACGAGGAATTGGTTAAGTCACAGATATTTTGAATTTAATATTATTTTATTCAAAAAGATAAAATGGTTTTAAAAGTTGAATTTTAAATCCAAATGGTTTTGGAAATGGAATTGGGTTGAATATAAAAAGCTTTTGAAAAGGAAGTTTTGAATTTGGAATTTAGTTTGAATATAATATATCTTGTTTAAGTTTTGAAATTATTTTGGAAACTATGGTTTGAAAAGTGGTGATACAAGTTATATAATATATATATGGATTTTTAAACCATCTTTAAAGTATTTGAAAAGTATTATTTTGGAAATTTAAATTTAATCCAAGTTTATACTTTAAAGCCTAGAACTTGTGTATATTTGATCGGATTTTTCTGAAACGAAAAACCTTTGTTTTCAAATAATAATAGCTTTTATATAAAGGAAAGAATTTCCAGTTTTTTGAAGGATTTCAAGTTTGAAATGAAAATTGTTTTAAAGGCTATGAATGAATTTTTGTGAAAGATTGTTGAATCTTGGTTTCAAATTTAAGTGGATTTTAAAGGGTGAATCTTTTGTTTTAAAAGATTGAAATTAGAAATTTGGTTAAACCATTTAAAGGAAAAGGTTTTGAGTAATAAATTGTGACTTAACTAAGATCCCATATATCCATATGGTTTTAAAAATTAGCGCTCATTATTCGGTTTAGCCGGGAGAGGACTTTGTGTCATAAAACCCATTCCAAATAGTGATACGACGAAATGGAGTGCTTTTGAAGACGGTGGTGAAGACCGGGTATTGTCGAAAATGAAAGGATTACTTGTTGAATGTCTCTGCACTGGCTGATCCCCGGTATAGAGATTTATATCACCCTTTGTGATGGGGAGTCCGGACGTGATTAGGGATTATCCGGATTTGCAAGGACTTCTTTGAAGTGCCTTCGGTTTTGTTCGAACCCGGAACAGACTTGTATGGATGTATGTCTGACGTTACACTTTGAGATGTAAAGCTGGTTTCTATCAAATACATTTCTGTTCTGGTGGCGGAGAATTTATTCTCTTAGCTTAACACCCTTCTTTGAGACGTACGAGCTCAGAGGTTATGTAGTTGATGGTTATTAGTGATATATTCCCAATTTGGTAGTGTGGCATGCTAAGTGTTGCTGATCATTTGTTGATTGAAGCATGGCTTTTGTGAAAAGCGTAGCTTTGTGGATCAGACTTCGTCGAACCTCACAACCCGGAAATGGTCGAAACAGAAAGAATGCAGCAAGGTTAAGAGGGTCGCGCCCTTTAGGGTATGTCCATTTCCTTCTGGATAAAAAGTGGTATCATGGTATGGAGCCCAGATACTTAACTTATGTGGTTGCTGCAAATCTATTGCTTTGTGGTTGTTGGTGTTGAGAGCTCTTGGATAAAGGTTGGTTACGACCGGGGGATGGCATACACGTGTAGTAGTTACCTATTTACAGAGGTAACCCGGCCTTGTGTTGGCAGAGATCCGGTTAGGTTTTCGGGGCGTCCCTCCAGAGGCGTACCCATATGGCCCAGGAAGTTCCTTAGCCTAACCATTGTTGGAAATCCAAAGAAACAATATGCGCCCTATACGGTTTTAGTTGTATAACCTGCCATGGAATGTGGTGGTAACCTGCTATTGAACATGGTAGCTATAGTAGGCATACTACGAAATGTGTATGTTGGCTAAGATTAATATTATACTTTCGAAATGTTTTCCACACTATGCACTAATAATAATATCAAAAGGATTTTTCGAGTATCAAGCATGTTTGACTATCATAAGGAGAAATCTCCTCCAATTCTACGTTTGCATTGTGTGTGTGGCGGTAGGCCTTATGGTAGTTTCATTTTCCAAAAAGCATAACAGATTTCTTTTATTTCTTTTTGTCCAAATAAATGTTTTTTGTTTGCTCACACCAGTCCCATGACTGACTCGGAGTTTATTGTCCCCTTTCTAAACTCTAGGTGCCCACAATTTTCCACACGGGTAGCCTAGAGTTAGATTTTCAGATAGTCAGATAGTAGATATAGATTCGGTAGCCTTCAGCTTTCTGTTTGGAATTCTTTGGAGTCTTTGGATTTTGGCAATCACATTCATGACCGACCTTACTTAATACAACTTGATGGTGGTTCGAGCTTGAAGTTTGGAGCTTTGGCATTGAAGATATCTTTCTACTGCTGCTTGGTTATTTCCGTTGTTGTCTTGTATCTCTGATAGTATTAATATTCTGTTGTATCTTATTGTATCGGATATTGTATCCATTGTTATATCAATGATATTATTCATTTTGTTTCCGCTGTGTTTGTTGTACTTAATGTGTTATAAGCTCCGGCGTACTGGATTCCGACGTTTGAATATGCGGCATTCGAATACAAGTGAAGTATGGATGTCGATTTTCGAGCACTGAAAATCCGGATCGTCACATTTGGTATCACTGTGACGACCCGATTTTTCGACGCCCGAAAATTGACATCAATACGTTCACTGTATCAAATGCCGAACAATCGGATGCCGAAAAACCAAATCATTAGGGTTAAAGAAGAAGGAGGTAGAAAAGAAAATAGAAAGCAATATCAGAATCTCACAAATGTAGCGGAACAATATATAATAGATAAATGACAAATATTTAAACAAAAAGAACTATATCTGTTTATACATTACATCATGAGTACAATGAAATTTATAGCATAAAACTAGACAGTTATCATAACCTGTCCTCACCAAACTGACTATACGGTTAATCATACACAACGGAATATTTATCAAATACGTGTGATACGTCTCGCCATCCAGCCCGTCTCCTGAGCTCCACAGCATTCCATCATGTATCTGTAATACTCGGTCTGACCCGAGCATTATAAAAAAACAATACCTGAGTCAGTCTGGAAAACCAGCGTGAGAAATCACACTCAATTGGATTTATTAAAGTTTCCAAAACTCTTTTGAAATCAAAGGTATCTCGTAAGACCACGCCACAAATAAACATGTCGGGTCTTTACCTTACGATAACCAAAACATTTCTTATAAAATCCTCTGGTATTATTATAGTGTCTAAGTACAAATACTTATTCAAATAGCCGAAATTGTTACATTATTAAATTCCATCATAATAGGTATACAAACAAAACCGTAAAAGCACGTAGGGAGAATGGATTTCCATCAATGGCCTACTAGGGTACCGCCCGTCATAGTACGTGGTCTAGATCACCGTACCGAGGATCCACCCTGATCCCCTGCTACACAAGACCGGAGCTACCTCTTACTGGATAGTCCGAATAAGATCACCCCGTGGTTGGGATCAGCAACCGCCCACTAAGCCGAATAAAGGAACCTATAGACAGGGATGACCTTACCCTAATTGGTTGCTAGCCACTTAGCCTTGCGTGCACCTCCCCTGTTTTAGCCATTCCCGGTTGATGAGGCTCGAGGTTAAGCGTTACCTTTTAGCACACATTCACTTAGAATGCCCATTGTCCTCCTGAAGATGTTTTGATAACATTCGTCCATACAAGTCCGTTCCGGGTCCGAACGGAACCGAAGGCACTACTCCTACTACATCCATTTTTGAATCACCCTCAGGATTAGTAGCGATTAGCCCTTGCACTTCACTGCTCCATCTTAGACTCCAAGCTCTTGTCTTCCTCACGAAAACGTTCAAACCGGATCGAAGTGGTTTTCGGGAATTAATCCCGATCCCGGTCTCTTCGAAACGATCAGTGCATTGGCCAATATTGATAGTCGGTTATTTAACTATCAAATAACATCCACAAACAACCATCAGATTTAAATAATTTTCCAAACTATTTATTTATTTCAAAATATCTTCGCAAGATATTAATTTTCTTACACTTCAATCCTTTTGAAAACAGTTTTCAAATCACTTTCCTCTCGCGGAATAAATCCCAAATATTGTATATTTCCACTGAAAATCACCAAGACTAAATGCTTTAGATTTTAAAATAATTTAAATCACTTTATCTAAAATATATATGCTTTAAAATACTTAAAATAAAAACTATTTAAAATACTTATTTAAAATACTAACTATGAAATTTCCTAAAAATTCTCAAGTAAAACATAAGCCAAACAAATTTTAAAATAAAAATAAAAATTATGAAATTCTATACAAGTTTTCAAATAAAAACTTTAGCCTACTATCTTTGAAATAAAACTACTTTATAAAATATAAATATTAATAATTTCTCTTAAAATCATAATACCAATTAACCTTTCAAAATAATTACTACTATAACTAATTTAATAAATATTTACCTTTAAAATTTTTTAAAACAACTTAAATAATTATTACTCAAAAACATTCTTTTAAAACAACTTTAAATTTTTTAACTTATACTTAAAAACTCCTTTGAAAACATATTTGGCTTTTCAAAGAAATACACTTTTCTTTCACACCTTTAAAAATAAACCACTATTTATTTTTAAAACAAATTACCCATTCCTTTATAAATTCCCATCGTGAATTTATACTTCCAAATATCCACTGATATCTTATTTCACTTTATAAACCCAGTTTATAAATCCCATAGTCTCATTCTCCTTTTAAAAACACAGTTTCAAACACTAAATCAAATTTCAAATCGATTTCCAAATCAACTCCATTTAAAATAAATTCCTTTACTTACTCAAATTTATTTTAAAATCCATTAATTCCATTAATTCCATATTTAACTTCTTATTTAAACTAAAAATACCAATTTCATAAAAATTTCTTTTATTTCTTCCTAAACCGTTTAAATTCTGAATTTAAAAATAAATCTTTTATTCCTTTAGTTAATATCACTTAAGTTTTAAAATCCATTTATTCCCATTTATTCAAAAATCTCCTTACCCATACTTGGAATTTATTTATTAGAATTTAAAAATCAACTTTTATCCTTTTCCAATTCATTCTTTAATTTATCCAATTTCTCTAAAATTATTTTACTTAAGAATTCTCTCTTTTATTTCCCATTAAAAATCCAATCTATATATTTTTGATAACTCAGTATACCCAATATATTCAATCAAACCATAGCTTCCAATATTTTCAATTACCAATATAATTTATCACAGATTATCAAATAATCATATCACAGAATATTAGAACAATCTAAATAATTTTGAGGAATCCAGTTGGATCCCTCCAACCTGTTTCCCTGCATCCACAGATGTTAGCACAACAATTTTAAAATACCAATTCCACTTCGAGGTGGAATATCGCGGTATATGGGGTCATATCATCTCATCTGCTATTATGCGACGCATAGGGTCTCATCCGCTATATAATGCAGGAATCAATCACTCCAATATATATATATATACTATTATATATAATACCACATCCAGACAATTCAAACAATCAACCGATAATTTAAATTTAACTATTTAAATTTAATGGTGTTCCGAAAGAGTGAGATTAACTCACCTTTATTTTTATTTGCACTCCACTTCAATCTAAACTTGGTTTTTCACGTTTTAGACCTTGTATAAACATTTGATGATTTAATTAATATTTGAATTAATCACACAGTTTATTATCATCTAATAAATTAATTTCCTTAATACTTTGGTTTTAACTAATAATTTGATTTTAAATTAATTTTCCTTTTAAAACCACATGCGTTATAATTTTAATTTCTAGTTAAATTTCCACACAACAATGATAATTGTAACGAACGTGATATTTCGACGCTCGAAAGTCGACATTAATATGTCCACTGTATCAACTACCGAGCAATCGAATGCCGGAAAACCGAATTGTTATGGAGAAAAAGAAGAGGTAGAAGAAGACAGAAGAAAAATAAAGAAGAAGAACAGAAACAGAAACAATATCAGAATCTCACATTCACAGCGGAACAATATATAATAGATAAATGAATAATCTTTAAATCAAGAACTATATCATTTTATACATTACATCATCATCAGAGTTTACAACAATAATATACAACACCGGACAGTTATATAAACTTGTCCTTATACAGAATACACAGCGGAATAAATAATATCGTATACAAGTGATACGTCTCGCCATCCAGCTCGCCACTGAACTCCACAGCATCTCCTGGATCCAGAATGACCTGATAACCTGACTCTAGACTGCCCGTGTGGAAATTGGTGGGTACCCAGAGTTTAGGAAGGAAACAATAAACTCCAGGTCAGTCATGGTGACTGGTGTGAGAACTAAAACATTTATTATCTTTAAACAACAACAACAAAGGAAGTAAAAGACATCTGCAATGCTTTTTTGGAAAATGAAACTACCATAAGACCTCCCGCCACACACACAATGAAAATGCATAATTGGAGGAGATTTCTTCTTATGATAGTCAAACATGCTTACTACGCAAAATCATTGGATTATTATTATTAGTGCATAGTGCAGGAAAACATTTCGAAAGTATAATATTAATCTTAGCCAACATACAACCATTATTGTATGCCTACTATAGCTACCATCTAAACAATGGTGACCACCATAAGTAAATGGCAGGTTCTACAACTAAAACCATACAAGGTTCGTATAGTTTCTTTGGATTTCCAACAAATGGTCAGGCTAAGGAACTTCCTTCACCGAAATAGAAACGCCTCTGGAAAGACGCCCCGAGAGTCAACCTGCTCTCTGCAACACAAGGCCGACGCTACCTCACGCTATACAGCTGTAACTAGGTAGCTAACACACGAGCTATACCATCCCACGGTCATTACCGACCTTTATTGTGACGACCGCCCATGACTCCTGCACCGAATCTAGAGATAGTGCGATGTAAAGTGTGCCAGGCGACCATGGACGATTGTCAAGGTAGATAAAAACAACAGAATCTATCGTATTACTCACAGCGCATGGACAAAATACAATAGAACATATGTATAGTGAAGCTTTACAGAATAAAATGCCATCATATAAAACTCCATAATAGTTGAATACAAGCATCCAAATAGTCAATACATCAAGCCTCACTACATAACACTCAGAGATTATACAAACAGCGGAACATCCAGTACATATAATATGAAGATAATATGCAACCCTTCAGCTCATCTTCGATATCAGCATCGTGAGAAGAGAACAGCACCTGTCACCTGCTACCTAGTCTGCCCGTCCCAAAATGGACGAACAGCCCAAGGCAATAAGAATTAAAACATAAAGCCTTAAGTCAGACAACAGTCTTAGTGAGCGGTCAATTAACTAACAACATACCAAAGAGCATAAAGGAAAAGGAATAGGAATACAACCCTCCCACTCCAACCTCTTTCTACAGTGATAGCCCCAGACACACACTAAGTAGAAGCAAACATAGCAGAGCATACAATGTAAAGTAAAGTAATTATCACTCGAGTCAAGGGCGATGTTTTCCAAGCACAAACCCCCAAGGCCTAAACCAAGATCAGATAAGCACCCAGAAAACACTGCTCTTGAGACCGAATGACGATACAACCAAACGTCCATGACTCTGGCTATCACTATTACCATTGCTTCGATATCACCGTTAATTGAATGACCGGCACATTCTTTCAGCCGTCCGTCAAGGGCTAATGGTAACCCCAGTTCTAGACATAACTCCCGCACGTCATCGTGACCCGTGCCTAGGACTATCGAATCTGCCCAGAGTACTTGACTACCCAATCAGTAGCCTTCAGGGACTATCGAATCTGCCCAACGTACTCTTGCTTTGAGCATGCTAGAAACTTCAACAACGATGAGATCTCAGCCTTCTAGTCGTCCTCCTCGACAACTATTTCCATACTAGCTCAAGCGCCTCTCGAGCATCCATTATCCTCTAACTCGAACCATATCACCGAGTTATCAACCTGCTTGGAATGATCCCGTCTGGATTAGACCAAGACTATCTCATATCATGCCTCGCTTCATCACATCCTCGCAAAGCTTCATCTCAACATCATCGTCAAATCTATGCATAAGAGCTTCACCATCCGCTACATATGCCACAAGCAGCTTTCCCAATTCAAGAGCCTTTCTCTTAGCTTTTGAATCATCTTCGGTCTAAATCCAATCATCAATCATCAAATTCATAGCAATCAATCAAGTCAAACATTAATCCAAGCAATCAAGCATTCAAATATGACCTAAGTAGACAATTATCACAATAATGGCAATTTCGTAATTAAAGAGTTGAAAGTCTAATAAGCATGAAAACATGAACAATATCTCTATAATCTTGATGAATGAACTTGCATAGGTTAACATGTAGTAAAATGGATGTAACATCATCATGAACAATGGATCTATATGGATCTACACTTAGGATGAAGAAAATGTATGGAAATCACTATTTTAACACCAAATCGAGCCAACAATCCGATATACTCCTTTGGATCCGTGTGAGAGATAATCACCACTCACCAAATCACCTAAACAACCTCAAATCAACATGCTTCAGATCTGGATAGCAAAGGATCAAGCTTGATCTATCACGAATCCGCTTCAAACGAAGAAATCTCACTTCAAAGGATGAAGATCTTCAACCCAAGCTCTTGAATCTTCAATTTGATCTTCAACTTGGATGGATGGAATCACTAGATTAGAGTAGAGAAAAGAAGTGAAGAAGTGTAGAAGTCGAGCTCTCAAAATGGCAGCACTTCGTCGCTTCGAAATCCGGATCCCAAAAATAAAGCCAACCTCCTTCTATTTATAGGCGAAAATCCATTAAGTCGTAACTCGGAATTAGGTCGTCTCCGACCTACGACCTAAGACTCCCACCGACCTAAGCCTTAGCCAACAACTCCGACCTAACAGACCAAGCCTACGACCTAGCAGATCCCCGACCTAAAGCACGCGCCTTAATAGGGTATACGACTTATGACTTAACAGCAGCTCCGCCTAACACATGCGCATACGACCTAACGACTTAGTAAATAACCGCATCCATACGACCTACGACTTAACTAATATGCGCGACCTAACAGGAGATACGACTTACGACTTAGCGGCTTAACCCCTAAGTCGCTCACGACTTAATACCTTAGCAACTCTACGACTCACTATACAACGACCTAACTTCCTTAAGTCGTCTAACGACCTAACTTTGCTAACCACTAGGTCGCTAACCTGCTAACCTTTATAAGTCATCAACACTTAGGTCGCTCGACCGACCTATCCTACCATACGACCCAAAATACTTAAGTCGCTAACTTACTCAACTGACCTAACACTTAACCCATCCACGACCTAACTCTTAGGTCGTCTACGACCTAAACCCTTACCATCCATCATACGACCTAACTCCAAATCCTTAGGTCGCCAACCCCAACATCCTTAGGTCGCCTATTCTCCTTAAGTCGGCTAGGACCTAAGCCTAAGCTTAATTACGACCTACCAGACTTCTCCGACTTAACCCCTTGCCGACCTAAACCCAAACGACCTAGGAATTAAACTATAAACGACTTATCAACAGTGTGATCAAATGTCAACTGTTTTACGAAGTTTTGATCCGTAAAAATACGGGTCGTTACATTCTCTCCCCCTTAGGAATTTTGCCCCCGAAATTCCAAACAAACAAGGCAATCAAAGACTATTCTGTACGCCTACCAACCATAACAATCAACAAGCCATGCATCAATTCTAGCTTAGCGTACAGAATTCTAACACTAGAACAAGTTACAATATCGTGAGATGACACGACACCTTAGGGCCATACCTTGAAGAGTTCAGGATGAGCTGCCTTCATCCTCTCTTCCACCTCCCACGTACAGTCGTCATCATCATCACTCCATTGTATCTTGAGCAACTTAACTACCTTCCTCCTAAGCTGTTTCGTGTTGGTTTCTACAACACGAAGCGGCTTACGAGGTCTTCTATCGACTGGATCAACTTCGAAATCTTCACAGCTATCAGCAGAAACCACCATATTCGAGTCGTGCACATACTTCCGTAGATATGATACATGAAAAACATTGTGCACACTCGACATCTTCTCAGGTAACTCCAATCTATAGGCGAGCTTTCCAATTCGCTCGATGATCGGGAATGGTCCAACAAATCTCGGAGTCAATTTCCCTTTCTTCCCGAATCGAATAACATTCTTCAGTGGAGAAATCTTCACAAAAACCATATCTCCTACGTCGAACTCCAAGTCCTTTCGACGCTTATCGGCATAACTCTTCTGACGGTCTTGGGCTGCCTTCATTCGTTGCCGAATGATCTCTATGCAATCCGAAGTCTGTCGAATCATCTCTGGCCCAACTATCAACTTTTCTCCAGTTTCTAACCAACATGTCGGTGAGTTACACGGTCTCCCATACAATGCCTCATACGGTGCCATACCAATGCTTGACTGGAAACTGTTGTTGTATGCAAACTCCACCAAATGAAGGTGATCTTCCCATGATCCTCCGAAATCCAAAACACAAGCTCTGAGGAGATCTTCCAAAACTCGGTTGACTCTCTCGGTCTGACCATCTGTTTGTGGGTGATAAGCTGTACTCAAACACAACTCGGTTCCCAAAACTTCCTGGAAGCTCTTCCAAAATCCACTAGTGAACAATGGGTCTCGATCGCTCACTATACTCTTTGGAATACCATGGAATCGAATTATCCACTTAACATACAACTCAGCCAACTTTGATGCAGTCCTAGTCGATCGAACAGGAATGAATCTTGCACTCTTGGTCAGACGATCTACAATGACCCAAATCCCTTCATTTCCCGTTCTTGTTCTAGGTAATCCATCAATAAAATCCATCGATATCTGCTCCCACTTCCATGTAGGAACTTCTAATGGCTGAAGCAATCCACTTGGCTTCCTCTGTTCAGCTTTTACCAACTGGCAGTTCATACACTTGGAAATAAAATTTCCAACATCCTTCTTCATGCCTTCCCAGTAGTAGGTCCTCTTCATATCCCGATACATCTTATTTCCACCTGGATGAATTGTCAACTTCGAGTGATGACTTTCCTTCAAAACTTCACTCCTCAATTCATCTATATCGGGAACAACTAGTCGTCCTTGCTTCCAAAGCCAACCCTCTCGATCGACCTCGAATCCTTTATCCTTTTCTGGATCCAATCCAGACTCCAAATCACGGATAATCTTGACAAGCTTATCGTCTCGCTTTTGGCTCTCGCCAATTCTTTCCACTAGAGAAGGTCTTATCGATAAGTTTGCCAACATCTCAGGTTCCAATTCGCATCTAGGCCTGAAGTCAAATCCAGCTAAATACTCGAGATTCTTCCATTCTGAAAACATGGCTCCCAATCCTGCATGTCTTCTACTTAACGCATCTGCCACTGCGTTACCTTTTCCCGGAGTATAAGCTATACCAAAATCATATGATGCCAAAAACTCTAGCCAACGTTGCTGCCGAAGATTCAAATCCTTTTGGGAGAAAAGATACTTCAACGACTTATGATCTGTAAACAACACGAATCGAACTCCCAATAGATAACGTCTCGACATCTTCAGAGCAAAAACAATTGCCGCTAACTCCAAATCATGAGTCGGGTAATTCCTTTCATGTGGCTTCAGTTGTCGACTTGCATACGCAACAACTTTATCCCTCTGCATCAGCACTGCTCCAAGTCCAGTACCACATGCGTCGGTGTAAACCACCATCTCATCATTCCCACTTGGAATAGTCAAAACAGGAGCACTCGTCAATCTCTCTTTCAGGATTTCGAAAGCTTGCTCACACTTAGCTTCCCATCTGAACACTTGGTTCTTCTTCATCAATCCTGTTAATGGTGCAGCTATCTTCGAGAAGTCTTTAATAAACCGTCGATAATATCCTGCCAATCCAAGAAAACTTCTCACATCAGATGCATTCTTAGGTCTAACCCAATCCTGGATTGCTGCCACCTTCGTGGGATCAACTGCTATTCCATTTCCAGAAATCACATGGCCTAAAAACCTCACTTCATTCTTCCAGAAGTGACACTTCGAAAACTTAGCCTTCAGCTGATGTTTCCGTAAGATTTCCAAAACAATACGCAAGTGTGTCTTGTGCTCTTCTTCAGTTCTGGAATAAATCAGAATATCATCCACGAACACAAGTACAAACTTGTTCAACAGATCCCTGGACACTCTATTCATAAGATCTATTATCCCGCCTTTTGGCAAGGCCAGGACACCAAGGAGTTGGATTCCAAATGTCGTTTGTCATGGATATCGTTGAATTTTGACCAAGTCCGGATCAAGCCCCAATCGATGAGACATGATCGGGAAAATAAAGCAAACCAACGCTCCAAGTTTCAGATCGATCCGAGTTCATACGCTCGAGTTATGATGGATGCAAGTCAAAAGGGAGAGCATCTTTTCATATCCATCAGGAAGCAGCAGTTCGTATCGATCGAAGTTAAGCATGCTTCGAATCCATCGAATTCGTCTCGATGGATTTCGTATCAATCAGCCCGGCCCAGATTTCGTATCCATCGCTATGGGTGATTTCGCATCCATCAGATCAGCGGTGATTTCGTGTCCATGAGTGGATCTTGCTTCATATCCAACCAGTCTGTATCCATCACTCATTTCGCATCCATCGATCGCATGTCAATCAGGATGATTAAGTCCACACAGTTATAAGCCCCGTATCGATAGAACCTTCAGCCGGAAAGACTTGCTCGTATCCATCGGCCAGTGCTTACTTCGTATCCATCATTCAGTGTCTACTTCGTATCCATCTGGGAACCTTGCTTCGAATCCATGCGAAATGACTTACTCGTATCCATCAGGTCAACCATCTTGGACAACGTGTCATCTCTCGAAGAAAACGAGGCGAGATACATGGAATCGAAACAGTCAATGCGGCGCTGAGACCGGATCGAGGCGAAGCGCGCGCACCACGTCATCCCTCGATGCGAATGCGCCGAGATATATGGAGTCGACACGGTCGACTCGGAGTAAAGACCGGATCGAGGCGAAGTGTGCGTTCCACGTCTTCACAGAGGCGCGTGACACCATCGATTCGAAGCCCTCAGCTTAGAGAAATGGATTCGAACCAGACAGCCTAGCGAAGAACATCGCCTCGTATCGATGATATCTCTCAATCCGCTGATCCAAATACCATGAAATTTTAACTGAAGGTTGCACACATACCGAGGAACATCTCCACCAAATTTGAGCTCGATTGGAGGTAATCTTGATCGATACGAAATGATTTCGTATCGATCACAGATCGACTTGAAACTCTCTGGAAATGGTCGAATGGGTCCCCTCACGTGTCAGGCCGAGTCTCCCGGAGTTTGAGCGAAATCTAAGCCTCCTACGCCTATAAATAGAGCCCCAGAATCAACAGAAAAAGGATCTTTTTTCTCTGAAGCGTCCAGACTCTGCTCGATTGAGATTTGCATCATACTTTTGCTATCAATTTCGAATTCTAATCTATAATTCGCTGTTCATTGCTGTAACCGCTTGTAATCATTGAAAGAGAATCAATAAAATCATCAAAACTTCATAGTGGACGTAGGCTATATGCTGAACCACTCTAAATTGCTTGTCTGTGCATTTTACATTTCTGTTTGTTGGATTTTTTGTTAGATAACCTCTGTTTTACATTTAAAATCTTCATTTTATCTCTTCAAACAACTCCCGAAGAGTGTTGTGCCCATTTTTGGTACAAACACTTTGGTGCTTTCACCGAGAAAACCAGCTTTTTCTCCTGCTCATTGGATCTGCCGTCGATACCGGATTGCACAAATCCAAGAGGAAGATCCAGATATCCAGTCCGGAATCCTTTCATTCTATTCAGATTTGCTCAAAATCTAGGAAAGGACTCCACCACCGAGAATGGTCAGCACAAGAACTGGCGCTACCGCTGTAGAGCAAGAAGGCAGAGATAGGCAGAATCCCACACAGCCGCCTTCTTCCAATCAAGAAAATGCCACTCATTCAGACTCAACGGGGCTAGTCACCCGACAGGAGTTTCAAGTATTGCTCCAGGAGCTGACCCAAAGCCGTCAGCAGTTGGAAGAACAGTTGCGCGCCAATATCGAGCTGACCAACCAGCTTAATCGCCGGGGGCACAGAAGGTCCAGGAGAGATGATGTCTCCAGAGCATCTACCGAAAGCTCAGCTTCATCTGATTATCACCACCGAACTACCCGTCCTCGACTAGAGGGGAGTCGCGCTCAAGCTGCTGAATATCAGCCCGCCTTAACTGTTGGGCAACTGAGGGTAGGACCGTCGACCAGTTTCCAAACGGGTCCCTCAACATGAGGAGGTAATGCCCCACAGTACACCACGGATAACCGCGCCACAACCGCCGCAGCAGAGACAAGGGTCGATACCCGAAATCAATCAGAGCCGATCAATCAACAGCGAGGACATACTCCTGAACCTTATGTCCCAGAAGACGTTGAGCCAAGGAGGCGAGATTCGGATCGTCGACAGTGCCCGATCCCAACTCGCACCGTGGGACCCGACCATGCCTTAGCTCATCACGCTCAGAATCTGCCCGTTTCAGATATATCAACCATGATACGTCAGATGATCCGCGAGAGTCAGGGGCTCACCAATGATGACTGGGGGATTTCCCGTAGTCATACCCCTTTCACAGACGAAGTGTTACATGCCGAACCCCCTAGGCGATTCAGAATGCCGACTCTCCCGATGTACGAAGGGAATAGTGACCCCAACCAGCATATTCTGAAATATGAATGGTCGATGAGCGCTGCAAGGGCCGACGATGCAGTGAAGTGTCGGAGTTTCCCCATCTCTCTGGGGGGAATCGCGACAATGTGGTTTACTCGCCTACCACCTAGATCAATTTCTTCGTTCGATCAATTGGCCAAGAGGTTTGTGGAGCAATTCCGGATGCATGTTGCTAGGCCAAAAGACGTCAACACCTTGTCCAGCGTCACTCAAGCTCCTGGAGAAACGCTCAGGCGTTACCTGGAGAGGTTCCACGCAGCATGCGTCGAGATCACCAATCCTAACGATAATTAAATCCTGATGGCTCTGACCAAGGGGATTGATCCTGATTCTGAATTCGGAAACTGGCTAGCTGGAAAACCGCCTGCATCGTTGGACCGTTTTTACTCCAAGGCCGCTCAATTCCTGCGGCAGGAGGACGCAAAACAGTCTAGGAAGCAGGACGATGCGAGGCCCAGCATTGAGGGAATACAGAGCAACGTGGCAGTTAAACAGTCCGGCGAGAGTTCCGGGAAAGTTCAACTGAATATACAAAACAAGCAAACCCAGCAGAGAGGAAACAATGGCCAGAATAAGAAGAGAGACGAGAACCAAGGTCCACGACGTAGAGCTCAGATGTTTGACAGTTATACGCCGCTGAACACGTCATTGGAAAACGTATACTTACAGACTTGTAACACAGTACAGTATAAGAAACCTGCTCCGAAGCCCTCGTCGGAGAGACAGATTCAGACAGGGAAATTCTGTAGGTTCCATGAAAGCTATGGACACAATACCAATGAGTGTCGGCACTTACAGGACCTCATCGAGAAGCTGATTAGAGATAGGAAGCTAGATCAGTTTGTACGGGCGCCGCAGCCTGGCGGAGCGGGCCCCTCGAATAAAAATCGTTCACAAAATCAGGAAAGAGAGGAGGAACCCGCCCGTGCGGGCGGGAGATTAGTTATCAACACGATAAGTGGTGGTCCCCATCCGACAGACAGAAGCTGGGGGGAAATGGAGTCGTATGCCAGTTCTATCAGGCATGCGGACTTCGAGTGTTATA
The DNA here is from genome assembly GCA_030737815.1 of Allium fistulosum. NCBI lineage: Eukaryota > Viridiplantae > Streptophyta > Magnoliopsida > Asparagales > Amaryllidaceae > Allium > Allium fistulosum. The sequence continues at coordinate 775,385,610 of CM060906.1, forward strand.
GTAATTGCGAGGATGGAACCCCGACAAAGCAACAAAAGATAATGTCCGATGATATCGTGTTCAGGAGCCGAGACGCCGATAAAGTCGAAGCCCCTACCATCGACCCACTAGTCATATCTGCCCAGGTAGGTCCTGCTTGGATGAAGAGGATCCTGGTTGACAGTGGGAGCTCTGTGAACATCTTGCTTAAACGGGCTTACGATCTAATGAAGATGGAGACAAAGGATTTGAAACCCTGTTTATCCAGAATCCATGGTTTCAACGGAAGTGCCACGATACCCATCGGAATAACTGAACTCCCAGTCGAGTTAGGCGTTGGAGAACGCCGAAGGGTCCGAATGTTACAATTTGTTGTGCTAGAAATCGATTCGCCATATAATGCGTTTCTGGGTCGACCAGCCTTAGCTGAGTTCAGGGCGGCGATCGCCCCATGGTGTCTAACTTTGAAATTTCCCACTGATCATGGGATTGGAGTTGTTCAAGGAGATCAGGCCTCAGGAAGGGCCTGTTATGTTGCTGAGCTGAGCGGGGCGCAACGTAAAGAGAAGGGAAAGGGCGTAGAGGAATCTCTCTGCGTTCGTTCTATCGATAATTGACAATTGATGCCTGGGCCTCGGCCCGGGCACCACGACCAATTCCTGAACTGACTGTGGACGTCCTAATCACTGAGGATGATGATTCGAAGATGCTGAAAGTTGGGTCCCAACTGAACGAGCAGACACAGCAGGAGTTGGTCGAATTTCTTCGGGCGAATCTCGACGTCTTCGCCTGGACACACTCTGACATGTGTGGGATCTCGCCGAGCATTGCAAGTCACTCCCTGAATATAGATCCACGACATGTCCCAGTAAAGCAGAAAAGGCGCGGTATGGATCCAGAGAGATCTGCCGCCCTTAAGGAGGAAGTTTATAAACTACAATCGAATGGGTTCATTCGAGATGCCTTGTATCCAGAATGGGTGTCCAACCCTGTACTAGTTCGGAAACCAAACGGGAAGTGGAGAACCTGTGTTGATTACTCTGACCTAAACAAGGCCTGTCCAAAAGATAGCTTCCCACTTCCACGAATCGATCAGCTCGTAGATTCGACGGCCGGACATGAACTACTATCCTTTATGGACGCTTATTCCGGCTACAATCAGATACCCATGCATTTACCTGATCAGGAACATACCAGCTTCGTGACCGACCTGGGACTCTATTGTTACAAAGTCATGCCGTTTGGTCTAAAGAACGCTGGAGCAACATACCAACGTTTAGTCAACCGAATGTTCGCTGATCAGATTGGGAAGACCATGGAGGTTTACGTGGATGACATGCTGGTGAAGTCCCGATTCTCCACTGATCACGTCAGAGATTTGAATTCAATGTTCAGCATCCTCCGGGAGTACGGAATGAAGCTCAACCCACTCAAATGTCACTTTGGCGTTGCATCCGGAAAATTCCTTGGGTTCATCGTCAACGCTCGAGGAATAAAGGCGAATCCTGAGAAGATCTGGGCTATTAGAAATTTGCAAACCCCTAGAACTATAAAACAAGTCCAGAGTCTTAACGGGAAGGTCGCAGCATTGAGCAGGTTCATTTCAAAGTCCACCGATAAATGCATTCCTTTCTTCGACCTGATCCGGAAGGGCAAACGAAACTTTGAATGGACCACGGAGTGTGAGGGCGCGTTCCGATCATTAGTTCAACATCTCTCCACACCTCCGATCTTATCAAAACCGGTTGACCACGAGCAACTATATCTCTACCTGGCAGTATCAGAACATGCGATCAGTGCTGCTCTAGTCCGGGAAGAAGACAAAGTGCAAAACCCGGTCTACTATGTTAGTAAGCGACTAACAGGAGCTGAAAGAAATTATCCGAGACTGGAGAAACTGGCCTATTGTTTGGTCATTGCCTCAAGGAAGCTCCGTCCTTACTTCCAAGCTCATCCACTTACTGTGTACACCGACCAGCCGTTACGACAGGTCCTCACGCGGCCTGAGACGTCCGGTAGGTTACTCAAGTGGAACATTGAGCTAAGCCAATTTGATATCGCATACGCTCCGCGGAGAGCCATTCAAGGACAAGTCCTGGCTGATTTCATAGCTGAATTCACCGTTCCAGAAGACTTACCCGAGACCAGTGACTCCCCCGAATACATCTGGAAGCTGTATACTGATGGTGCGTCAAATGACCGGTGTTCGGGCGCTAGGGTTGTACTTGAGACTCCCGAGGGCCGATCCATATGTTATGCTCTTAAATTCGACTTTCGTGCAACTAATAATGAAGCCGAATATGAAGCCCTCCTAACCGGCCTAAAGCTTGCCAGAGATTTGAGAATTATCGCTGTAGAAATTTATTGCGATTCACAGTTGGTGGTATGTCAAGTGCGAGGAGAATACCAGGCAAGAGACCGAAGACTGGCCGCTTACTTGGCTCGAGTTCAGGAAATACTAAACCAGTTTGATTATTATGCCATCTATTATGTGCCTCGGGAGCGCAATCAGAAAGCCGATTCACTGGCAAAGTTAGCCAGCACAGGTGAAGCGCAACAAATGGGACTTGTCCCTGTTGAAACTTTGGCCTCCCCGAGCATCGAACGAATAGAATTGAACTCTGTGTTTGAAACCGCTCCCAGTAGAGAATCCTGGATGACTCCATATCAGAACTACATTGAGAATGGGACGCTGCCTGAACCTAGAAATGAGAAGAGACAAATTCAGCGAAAAGCTTCGCGGTTCGTCATCCAGAACGGAATCATGTACAGGAGAGGTTATTCCGTTCCTCTCCTCAGGTGTATCGCCCACGAGGAAATCAAACGAGTGCTGCATGACGTGCACGAAGGAGAGTGTGGCGATCATACCGGAGGACTAGCTCTCGCTAAGAAGATACTCCGATATGGGTACTACTGGCCGACAGTGAACCGAGATGCGGCAAACTATGCCCGGAAATGCGATAAATGCCAGATACATGCCCGAATTCCGAGAGCTCCGCCAACTGAAATAACCCAAATGGTCAGTCCCTGGCCATTGCAATGTGGGGCATCGATATCATCGGCGCTTTACCTTTAGCAAAAGGCGGTGCGAAGTACGCCATCGTTGCCGTTGACTACTTCACGAAGTGGGCCGAGGCCGAAGCCCTTGCCACCATTACGACAAAGAAAGTGATAAATTTCGTGGTTCGCAACATCATCTGTCGATTTGGACTCCCCCATACTATCATCACTGATAACGGAGCCCAATTCGAGAGTGCGGAATTCAAGAATTTCTGTCAACGGTTTCATATCCGCAAAAAGTTCTCGGCTGTCGCACACCCCCAAGCGAATGGACAGGTTGAAGCTGTCAACAAAGTTATAAAATCGATCCTGAAAAAACGATTGGAGAAGGCTAGGGGCAAGTGGGTCGATGAACTTCCTATGGCGTTATGGGCCTATCGAGCGACCCACAAAACCGCGACCGGACACACTCCGTTTTCCCTATCTTATGGCTCAGAGGCCGTTATTCTGGTCGAGACAGAAGTGCTCTCTCATCGCGTGACTTATTATGTTCCAAAAACAAACGCCATACTCCTGGCCGAGTCTTTGGATCTATTGGATGAAAAACGGGAAGAGGCCGATTTGAGAGCAGCTGCACATCGAAGCCGGGTCGCCCGACTGTACAACACCAAGGTTCGACCTCGAACCTTTGGACTCGGCGACCTAGTACTCAAGAGAATCTACCCAGTTCCTTCGCACATGAAGCCAAACTGGGGAGGACCGTATGTAATTACACGAAAGCTCGGAGATGGTACATTCAAGCTATCGACTGTTGACGGTCTCGATTTACCAAGGGCTTGGAACAGCGAAAGTCTCCGCCGCTATTACATATGACAGGCTTTATTTATTTCATTCTATTTAGCAATTTGTTTCTGCATTTCGAAATTTGAATTTTGTAATAAGGCAAATGACTTTGCCGCATTTTCTTATTTCAGCAATAAAATGCCACTTCTTCGAGCCAGAGCTGTGATTCATTAAGTACGATATACAACATCACGATGCACGAAGAGCTAAATCCCATCATGCAATGGGACTTATTCAAATGGAGAGTGGCTGTGATACGACCGGCCACTCACTAGGTGAAACCCGAGCTCGGGGACAAGCCATGACACCGATATTGATAGGGTTGACACACGACAATCCTGCAATCAACTCCGTGTTCCCAGAGTGCGAAGCGGAGTATAAACATTCGACTCCGTGCTCCTAGAGTGCGAGACGGAGTATAAACGTTCAACTCCGTATTCCCAGAGTGCGAAACGGAGTATAAACATTTAACTCCATGTTCCCAGAGTGCGAAGTGGAGTATAAACATTCGACTCCGTCCTCCCAGAGCGCGAGACGGAGTATAAACATTTAACTCCATATTCCCAGAGTGAGAAGTGGAGTATAAACATTCGACTCCGTCCTCCCAGAGCGCGAGACGGAGTATAAACATCAATCAACTCTGCATTCCCAGAGTGCGAAGCGGAGTATAAACATTCGACTCCGTCCTCCCAAAGTGCGAGACGGAGTATAAACATTTAACTCCATATTCCCAGAGTGCGAAACGGAGTATAAACATTCAACTCCATATTCCCAGAGTGCGAAGTGGAGTATAAACAATCAACTCCGTGTTCCCAGAATGCGAAGCGGGGTATAAACAACTAACTTCGTGTTCCCAGAGTACGAAGCGGAGTATAAATGACTAACTCCGTGCTCCCCAGAGTGTGAGACGGCATACAAACGTCAGTCAACTCCGTGTTCCCAGAGTGCGAACAACCGCTTACAAGATGATATATATCCCCGGAGTGTGGATGCAACGATTCATAAGAAAACAAGTGTAGTTCGGCCACTCAGTCCTCGCTTGATGCAATCACAGGCTGATCATCACAACTTATCCCTGGAACTGGGGGCAAAGGAAAATGTTAGTCATTACTCGAGGCTATGCGATGCTCAGCTCCGATGCGATCCCCTATCGCAACTCAAGTCCGAGATTTCCATACTTAACAAGTAAAATGAGCTATTCTTGAAACAATCAGATGATGCAAGTACACTGGACCGAAGTCCGAACACTGCAACATTCAAGCATAGAAAGGAACATGAGCTGAAACTTGAAAACAAAATTTTATTTCAACTAACTCAAAAACAATGGTTCATACATGAGTTTTTTCCAAAATGTTCCTACTAGCAGGGGCCGAACCCGCATCTAAACACGGCCTACAAAAGGGAAAGACAGAGAAAATAACAAAAGTCCCTAACTGCCTATGAAAAGAATGTCTAATCCTTCTGCTTCCTCAGCTTCTTCTTCCTCGAGGAGCTACTGGAACCACCAGTACCCTTTCGCTTGGAGCCTTTCTCCTTAGGCAAGATCCCTTTGGGTGAAGGCATAATGTCAACGTCCTCGTCTGAGCTGGACTCTATAGGGATGCTTCCCGCAGGAGGAGTTGGAGGAACAGACTCCGCAGCCGGAGGAGGGACTGGCACATCAGTATCAGTAAGTGTGCCCCCAGGAGACACAATCATAAGAGGAGTAGGGCACTGTGCTGCTGCTCCGCCATCTACTTCGCCGCCGTGCGCCGCGGCCATCATCTCGGCATTAATCTCGGCCAACATCGCCGCTTCCCGCTGTGCTCTGGCTTCGCTAGGAGCCGTAGTAGTCTGAGATGAGGCGTCAGAAGTAGCCGTGAATCCACCCAAGCCGAATGGCAAGTCCGCAAAAGGATCACTTTGACGGCCAAGGAGCTCGTTTATCATCTGCTCATCGAAAGAAAGTGAGCTCCCCTGCGTCACTCCAACTGGTGCCATTGCCGCGATGGAGGTCGCCTCAGAGATGATGGCTCCTGGCGCTTGACCTGATTCTTGGGTGGTAAGAGGCACGGCTGGTGCAACTCCTGTCACTGATCAAAGGAAAAGGACATGTCATTAGCAATATTTCAACACAGATTCTTCAATCCAAATATACAAGAAGTTAGTTCAGAGTACCTTCCTCGGTTTGGCTCGAGGTCGTCTGAACTACTTCAGAAGGATGTTCCTTAATAGGAGATAAATGCGGTTGATCTGGATCATATGCCGGAATAGGCTGGGGGTAGATCATCGGAGTTGACTCAGACTGAGATGACACGACTATCTCAGAACTCATAACATGGTGTTCTGCACCAGAGCTCTCTCCGACCTCCTGGATCTGGGCACCAAGCCTCACCTTGTCATGGGAAATCATGGAGTCATGGAGAACCTTCTTTTCGTCATCATTGAGGATGCGGTTCTCCAGCTCGAATTCATCAAGGGCTTCATCAGGGTGCCCGGATTTCTCCTCATCAACCAGTAGGTTCCAAGCGTTATAGAGATGTGTGGGGTAATCGTCAAGCCATGTCAAATCTCGGTGCCTTAGCACGTTGGCGTTATAAGTGACAAGTAGCTCTTCCACCTCGGCCTCAATCCTGGCCTCCGCCTGCCGTACCTTCTCGTCAACCCCAGCCTCAGCTTCATGGGCTTGTTGTATAGTCGCCTCCTTCTCCTTTCGAAGCGTCACTGCCTGATCACAGGCCTCCTGCGCAGAGACATTAGCTGCGTCTTTTTCCTTCGCCATCTCTGAAAACTTTGATTTCAGCTCATTAAGCTCCTTCAGAGCGACATCCCTCTCGGCGGTAATGGAAGTGTTCCTGTGACCCATGTCCTCGATGGCGGTATAGTGCTCTTGCTTCATCCTGGTCATGACAGCGTTCACTTCATCAACTTTCTTTAGAGCCTCCATTTCAGATTTACGGGAAGACTCAGCCTCCGAGTTGAGCGCTTTTATGATTTGGTCGTTGTGACCCAATTCCTTCTCGAGCTTCTCAATGGTGACGCCCCGATCAAATGCCACTTTAGACGCCTTCCTCGCGGCCCGTCCCCATTCCCTATACTGGAAAAAGATGTCCGCAACATAATCATGGATGGTGGTTTCAGCGGTTGGCGGAATTCTCTTCAAGTGCGGAGGGAAGACATAACCATCAAAACAGATGTCGGGAAATTCCTTCCTCATCTGTGCCAGTTTAAGCGCTCCTTCACTAGACGCCTCGGTCGGGACCGGTACAGTAGCCGAGGAGGTGGCTATTTCAGTCCTGCGCGGAGGATCGGACCTCAAAGCTTGAGAAGGCGGCCTAGGCCGTGAAGTTTCGGGAGGACGAGTAACTGCGGCCGTAGGAGGTGCAGAGGTCCTGGGGGGAGGAGAGCGAGATCGGGATCGGCGAACGTATCCCCTATCTCTGTCAGACTTCTCCTGACCAGAATGTCCTGAGTCGTAATCCCTCTCGCCCTCTCTCCTGCGTGGCTCATGATAACGGCGCTTATTGCGCAAACTACCAAGCACAGAACCTTGCCCAGACATCGTACCTGAAAAGAAAACCACGAAGAATCAGTAACCGTTTGCGATGTGTTGTTTACGGTTAGAAAAGTGTGTTGTGCCGTGAAGAGTGTGTGAATGTGTAACCCCCCGGACCGACCAGAAGTGTCAATCGCACTGGCAGGATCAGACTCGCTAACATCGACGATATGTCGCGGTCCACCCGATCCAACGTCGTGTTGCTCCGGCTCGATGTCCGGGATTGGAGGGTCAGCAAGCCCTTCGAATTGATCTTCAGCTTGCAGGGAGGATGCATCCGTAATCTTAACTCCTGGCAAAGGACGGTGCAAAACCACAGACTTCCGCCTCCCAGACTTAGGCTGTTTTGAGGCCACTGCTTTGCCTTTCCTCTTTGCGTCGGACTCCGGGGTTACATTAGCAGGTCCGACCAACGGTTCCTCGTCGGTATGAGTTTTCTCGGAATCGGGTTCCTCAATTATTACAACCCTGGGTTTCATCCGCTTGACCTTTTTCCTGGAGACGGTCTTTAATGCACCATCGAGTCTTATGCTCTGCCTCCGGCCGATCAACCCAAGAATTCTGAGATTCCGATCTGTCAGTAACAGTTCAATATTCCTTTCTTCGCTAGGAATCTCTTGGAGGACCCGAACTATTTCTTTATAGTAGCCACCCTCAGGCCGCTGGATGATTGCTGAAAGAAAAAAAGAAGAAGACGTAAGTTTAATTTCGCTCAGAAAATTGCCCTGTCAATTACTTGGGAAAAAAGACAATACTCACGTCTGAACAACCATCTTCTGGCAAACCTCGGAGGACATCGGACATAGAACCACTCCGACTTAAAGTAGCTTAGCCTAGTCCACGACCCCACGACGACTTGGCAGTTCCTTACAGACTCCAAGAACGTATAAGATGGGCTGTCAGTCCGACTCTTGAAATTAAACAAGTATCTTATGTCGGTCATACGGGGAGGACGATGGAGGTACTCCATGAATACAATGAACAAGCTGTTAAGTGAAGCATATCCATTTGGATGCAATTGGGACGGAGCGATGTCCAGATAAGCCAACACTTCTCTTATGTAATCATTGAACGGAGGAAGTGTGCCGGCTACGCACGCATGTCGATTAAAAGCAGTATACCCCTCCGGGGGATTATGAGGCCTGTCATTCGGCCCAGGCAACAGTACTTCATCCGAAGATAAGCCATGCCTTAAGCATATTCTCCCTAGCATGTCTTCAGAGATATTGGACGGGACAGAATCAAGTGGACAATTAATGAAGGACGCATCGGGCAACTCATCCGGAGCTGGACCAATAGCTTCGGCCTCGATGTCCGGAATCTCAAGTCTGGGAAGGATAGGGTTCTGAGTTTCTTGCTGCTGCGAACTTGACGGTTCCATCACTAGCTAACTCACGAGAAACCATCATTAGATGATAAAAAACCCGTGCATTCCCCAGTGTAAAGTGCATGAATGTGTTGTGTAGTGCAAATGTTGTGCGTGACTTGAGCAAATTCTGCAGAGTTAAAGAAAACATGCAAGCGACTAAATTCTGGAAGTCAGACAGGCATGACCGTCATCGCTGACCGTCACGACCACGCTGTCCAGGTGATAACGATCGATTCAAGATTAAAGAGTTCGTTGTACTTTTCTGTTAAATGGCAGTTCCATCGACGAGCTTCGAGAGGTAGTCAAATATGCAATTTAATTATCAAGTCCAGATATGCAAGAATGAAGCTCATCGGAGTTATGCTGAAGAATGTCAAGATTTCGCATCCATAATGGGAAGTTCGAATCGATCAAAAGAGGCTCGTTCGAATCCATCATGATACCGGTCCGAATCGATACCCGTGAGCATGCTTCGACTCGATCGTCAGGAGTCAAGTTCGAATCCATCAAAGATCATAGTACTTCGCATCGATCCTTGGTTGCCTGGTTCGTATCGATCAGAAAAGGCCTTAGCTTAACATCGATCGCGAAGGCGAGATTCGTATCGATCTGAAACTAAGATACATTTTTTAGTTTTTCGTATTGATCATTTCGTGTCGATACGATCCATCATCATATCCATCGATGCGAACTGGATCTCCCCCATCGACTTATCCCAAGAATCGATACGGGATCTAAGAAAAGATGTCGCTGTCTTCGTCGATTCGAACACGGCCCCTAGATCGATTCGCTTTTGCCTTCTCCACTCTTTCTTCTCCAATCTACGAGAGCGTCGCCATGGCCATCTGGACTTCGAACCAGATCTGGTTTTACCAATTGCCAGGGTGGTTGATTGACGAAGAAAGAGTAGATCGGAGATAGTTTCGTCATTTAGATTCGTGGTGGATTACCTAATTTAAGATTGAGATTTCGAGATCTGGTGGATTGAAGCTGATAGAGTCGAAAGCACAGAACTATTATCTCTTTCTAAGTTCGTGAATCGATACGAAAATGCAGAAGGCAACAGTAAAAATAAAAGGTAAAAAAGTGAAATCGAGCCAAGTCCTCGGTATTTATATGAAGCCTGGAGGCGAACCGAGTCGATTCGACTCCCAGTCAACCTGACCGGTCGCAACCAGTCAGACGGCGCATCGAAACGAAGGCTCATTTCGAACCCACCAGACTTTATCGGTTCGAAGCGCACAGGGAGGCCACTTGAGTACGATGGATCAGTGCAAACGCTCTCTTCGAATCCATCAAGCTGTGCATTCATCGAGGCGAAATGTTCACCAGACACCATCGTTTCGAAACATCCAAATTATGAGCCATCGATTCAAAACAGATCAGAACCTATCGATACGAACATCCATTTCGTATCCACCAGATATCGCCAATTCAAATCAAAATCCACCGCAATTTGTGACCATCGATACGGATGACCATTTACGTATCCATCAAGTCAACCCACATCGATACGAAGAAAGGCTTTCCAACTATTAGCATCGATTCAAGAGAGGACCGATACAAGAGAATGGCCAAAGGGTACGACTTTCAAATTATTCAAAGAAGACCTGCAGCTTTTCAAAGCACGTCATGTTTTCACAAGACGTACTTTGGGGGGCAAATGTTATCCCGCCTTTTGGCAAGGCCAGGACACCAAGGAGTTGGATTCCAAATGTCGTTTGTCATGGATATCGTTGAATTTTGACCAAGTCCGGATCAAGCCCCAATTGATGAGACATGATCGGGAAAATAAAGCAAACCAACGCTCCAAGTTTCAGATCGATCCGAGTTCATACGCTCGAGTTATGATGGATGCAAGTCAAAAGGGAGAGCATCTTTTCGTATCCATCAGGAAGCAGCAGTTCGTATCTATCGAAGTTAAGCATGCTTCGAATCCATCGAATTCGTCTCGATGGATTTCGTATCAATCAGCCCGGCCCAGATTTCGTATCCATTGCTATGGGTGATTTCGCATCCATCAGATCAGCGGTGATTTCGTGTCCATGAGTGGATCTTGCTTCGTATCCAACCAGTCTGTATCCATCACTCGTTTCGCATCCATCGATCGCATGTCAATCAGGATGATTAAGTCCACACAGTTATAAGCCTCGTATCGATAGAACCTTCAGCCGAAAAGACTTGCTCGTATCCATCGGCCAGTGCTTACTTCGTATCCATCATTCAGTGTCTACTTCGTATCCATCTGGGAATCTTGCTTCGAATCCATGCGAAATGACTTACTCGTATCCATCAGGTCAACCAGCTTGGACAACGTGTCATCTCTCGAAGAAAACGAGGCGAGATACATGGAATCGAAACAGTCAATGCGGCACTGAGACCGGATCGAGGCGAAGCGCGCGCACCACATCATCCCTCGATGCGAATGCGCCGAGATATATGGAGTCGACACGGTCGACTCGGAGTAAAGACCGGATCGAGGCGAAGTGTGCGTTCCACGTCTTCACAGAGGCGCGTGACACCATCGATTCGAAGCCCTCAGCTTAGAGAAATGGATTCGAACCAGACAGCCTAGCGAAGAACATCGCCTCGTATCGATGATATCTCTCAATCCGCTGATCCAAATACCATGAAATTTTAACTGAAGGTTGCACACATACCGAGGAACATCTCCACCAAATTTGAGCTCGATTGGAGGTAATCTTGATCGATACGAAATGATTTCGTATCGATCACAGATCGACTTGAAACTCTCTGGAAATGGTCGAATGGGTCCCCTCACGTGTCAGGCCGAGTCTCCCGGGGTTTGAGCGAAATCTAAGCCTCCTACGCCTATAAATAGAGCCCCAGAATCAACAGAAAAAGGATCTTTTTTCTCTGAAGCGTCCAGACTCTGCCGGATTAAGATTTGCATCATACTTTTGCTATCAATTTCGAATTCTAATCTGTAATTCGCTGTTCATTGCTGTAACCGCTTGTAATCATTGAAAGAGAATCAATAAAATCATCAAAACTTCATAGTGGACGTAGGCTATACGCCGAACCACTCTAAATTGCTTGTTTGTGCATTTTACATTTCTGTTTGTTGGAGTTTTTGTTAGATAACCTCTGTTTTACATTTAAAATCTTCATTTTATCTCTTCAAACAACTCCCGAAGAGTGTTGTGCCCATTTTTGGTACAAACAAGATCCACAAAATATGCTGGCGCGTTAGTCAATCCAAACGGCATTACCAGCCACTCAAAGAAACCGGATGGTGTCCTAAAAGCAGTTTTCGGCACACTATCCTTAGCCACTCTCAACTGGTGAAATCCCATTGCCAAATCCATCTGAGAAAACACCTTGGCTTCGTGAAGCTGATCAAACAAGTCATCTATTCTCGGCAATGGATACTTGTTCTTCTTAGTCACCTTATTCAGCTCACGATAATCCACACACAATCTCAACGACCCATCTGCCTTGGTTGCAAACACAACTGGTGCACCCCACTCGGACACACTATGCCGAATGAATCCTTTCTGCAAAAGATCATCAACTTGCACCCTCAACTCTTGCTGTTCCCTAGGCACCATCCGCCTAAGAGGCATCACAACAGGTCTGGCTCCTTCAACTAGATCTATACGAAACTCGATCTCTCTATGCGGCGGCAACCCTTTGACTTCGTCAAAGACATCCTCGAATCCATTAGCGATTGGCACCGATGACAGTCCATCCCGTAGAACAACCAGCGAATACATGAAGCTCATGAAGACGCCTTCTTCATGCTTACATCGTATCACAATCTTTCGCCCTTCCAGATTCTCGACTGTCACTTCCAGCCTCTCACAATCAACCTTTGCCTCATACCTCCTAAGCCAGTCCATACCCAAAATAATTCCGAACCCCGCAAAGTTCATGACAAAACAATCACAAACAAAAGAGCAACCATGACTCGACACAATCAAACCACGGCATAACATACACAAACAAGACGAACCCCCAACTGGATTAGTCACAACCAATGGCCTATCAACAATATCCGGTTCCAAATCTAACCGGCCTACGAGTTCACTACAAACAAACGAATGCGACGCTCCAGTATCAAACAGAACTCTAACTGGAACACCACATAGGAAAAGAGTACCTTGAACCACCACACTCTTTCCCTTCTCTTCAGCGGTAGGAGCTTTAGAAGACGACGGAACAGCTCCCAAAGCATAAGCTTGCATAATCTGCTTGTCCCTCCTCGGTTCTGGACAATTCTTCCTAAAATGCCCCGGCTTGTCACAGTTGTGACACTTCATCAGTGCCTTCGGATTCTTACAATCCTTAGAGAAATGGCCCTTCTGCTGACAATTGTAGCAAGTCACTTCGCCCTTCGGCTTCTTCTGGCCATCCTTACCCTTCTGATGTTGCTGGTTCCTCTTCTTGTTTCCACCTTGCTAAAGTTTAGACTCTTCCCTGGTCACAGCAACAACAGATCCTTCCTTAGGAAACAGACTCTCATGCCTGAGAGCTTTCTCCACAAGCTTCACAAATGAATCGTCCAAATGATCCACCAACTGTCTCCCAAGATAACTGTCCAAGCCTGTCACAAACTTCTCATTCTTCTGATATGCAGATTCGATATACGACCGGGCATACTTGGACAAAGCTTCGAACTCAGAAACATACTCAAGAACTGGTCTTCCACCTTGCTTGAGCTCCACAAACTTCTTGAACATAACAGACTTCTGAGCTGTAGAAATGAACTTAGCTTCAAACCTGACTTGGAATTTCTCCCAAGTAATCTCTTCCTCCGGAGTATTGATGGTAATAGAGTTCCACCAATCAGAAGCTCTCCCTTGAAGCTGTCTTGATGCTAACTTCCTCTTAGTTGCATCCTCAATTCCCAAATCACCAAAAATCCTTCTACAAGCATCTATCCACCTCTGGACCTCAATAGTTGATTCTGTTCCCAAGAAAACCTTCCCTCCAAGAGCAGTATAGTCCTTGCACAACTTAGCAAAATCCACCGGTTTCGGAGTTTGGACTTGAACTCCAACATCTACTGCTGCCCCGGAACTGGTATCCTTCTCATGATCGAAGTCATCATAGCTTCGAACATAGCTGCATAATTAGCAGCCCCCTCAGAAGCACGGCCTTCCCTAGCAGCTGGTCTCCCTCTTCGACTCATTCTCAATGTCTATAAAAAGGAATGATCAGAACATCTAGAGAAACAACTGCATAAAGGACTCAAACTCTACTAAGCTACTATACTATATATAGTATTCATCCATCAAAATACAATTACGTCTCTCATACGTAGTTACGTCAGCGAGCGTTGGGTAAAATCGATTAACCAATGCTCTGATACCAAATGTGACGACCGCCCATGACTCCTGCACCGAATCTAGAGATAGTGCGCTGTAAAGTGTGCCAAGCGACCATGGACGATTGTCAAGGTAGATAAAAACAACAGAATCTATCGTATTACTCACAGCGCATGGATAAAATACAATAGAACATATGTATAGTGAAGCTTTACAGAATAAAATGCCATCATATAAAACTCCATAATAGTTGAATACAAGCATCCAAATAGTCAATACATCAAGCCTCACTACATAACACTCAGAGATTATACAAACAGCGGAACATCCAGTACATATAATATGAAGATAATATGCAACCCTTCAGCTCGTCTTCGATATCAGCATCGTGAGAAGAGAACAGCACCTGTCACCTGCTACCTAGTCTGCCCGTCCCAAAATGGACGAACAGCCCAAGGCAATAAGAATTAAAACATAAAGCCTTGAGTCAGACAACGGTCTTAGTGAGCGGTAAATTAACTAACAACATACCAAAGAGCATAAAGGAAAACTTATAGGAATACAACCCTCCCACTCCAACCTCTTTCTACAGTGATAGCCCCCAGACACACACTAAGTAGAAGCAAACATAGCAGAGCATACAATGTAAAGTAAAGTAATTATCACTCGAGTCAAGGGCGATGTTTTCCAAGCACAAACCCCCAAGGCCTAAACCAAGATCAGATAAGCACCCAGAAAACACTGCTCTTGAGACCGAATGACGATACAACCAAACGTCCATGACTCTGGCTATCACTGTTATCATTGCTTCGATATCACCGTTAATCGAATGACCGGCACATTCTTTCAACCGTCCGTCAAGGGCTAATGGTAACCCCGGTTCTAGACATAACTCCCGCACGTCATCGTGACCCATGCCTAGGACTATCGAATCTGCCCAGAGTACTTGACTACCCAATCAGTAGCCTTCAGGGACTATCGAATCTGCCCAACGTACTCTTGCTTTGAGCATGCTAGAACCTTCAACAACGATGAGATCTCAGCCTTCTAGTCGTCCTCCTCGACAACTATTTCCATACTAGCTCAAGCGCCTCTCAAGCATCCATTATCCTCTAACTCGAACCATATCACCGAGTTATCAACCTGCTTGGAATGATCCCGTCTGGATTAGACCAAGACTATCTCATATCATGCCTCGCTTCATCACATCCTCGCAAAGCTTCATCTCAACATCATCGTCAAATCTATGCATAAGAGCTTCACCATCCTCTACATATGCCACAAGCAGCTTTCCCAATTCAAGAGCCTTTCTCTTAGCTTTTGAATCATCTTCGGTCTAAATCCAATCATCAATCATCTAATTCATAGCAATCAATCAAGTCAAACATTAATCCAAGCAATCAAGCATTCAAATATGACCTAAGTAGACAATTATCACAATAATGGCAATTTCGTAATTAAAGAGTTGAAAGTCTAATAAGCATGAAAACATGAACAATATCTCTATAATCTTGATGAATGAACTTGCATAGGTTAACATGTAGTAAAATGGATGTAACATCATCATGAACAATGGATCTATATGGATCTACACTTAGGATGAAGAAAATGTATGGAAATCAATATTTTAACACCAAATCGAGCCAACAATCCGATATACTCCTTTGGATCCGTGTGAGAGATAATCACCACTCACCAAATCACCTAAACAACCTCAAATCAACACGCTTCAGATCTGGACAGCAAAGGATCAAGCTTGATCTATCACGAATCCGCTTCAAACGAAGAAATCTCACTTCAAAGGATGAAGATCTTCAACCCAAGCTCTTGAATCTTCAATTTGATCTTCAACTTGGATGGATGGAATCACTAGATTAGAGCAGAGAAAAGAAGTGAAGAAGTGTAGAAGTCGAGCTCTCAAAATGGCAACACTTCGTCGCTTCGAAATCCGGATCCTAAAAATGAAGCCAACCCCCTTCTATTTATAGGCGAAAATCCCTTAAGTCGTAACTCGGAATTAGGTCGTCTCCGACCTACGACCTAAGACTCCCACCGACCTAAGCCTTAGCCAACAACTCCGACCTAACAGACCAAGCCTACGACCTAGCAGATCCCCGACTTAAAGCACGCGCCTTAACAGGGTATACGACTTATGACTTAACAGCAGCTCCGCCTAACACATGCGCATACGACCTAACGACTTAGTAAATAACCGCATCCATACGACCTACGACTTAACTAATATGCGCGACCTAACAGGAGATATGACTTACGACTTAGCGGCTTAACCCCTAAGTCGCTCACGACTTAATAACTTAGCAACTCTACGACTCACTATACAACGACCTAACTTCCTTAAGTCGTCTAACGACCTAACTTCGCTAACCACTAGGTCGCTAACCTGCTAACCTTTATAAGTCGTCAACACTTAGGTCGCTCGACAGACCTATCCTACCATACGACCCAAAATACTTAAGTCGCTAACTTACTCAACTGACCTAACACTTAACCCATCCACGACCTAACTCTTAGGTCGTCTACGACCTAAACCCTTACCATCCATCATACGACCTAACTCCAAATCCTTAGGTCGCCAACCCCAACATCCTTAGGTCGCCTATTCTCCTTAAGTCGGCTACGACCTAAGCCTAAGCTTACTTACGACCTACCAAACTTCTCCGACTTAACCCCTTGCCGACCTAAACCCAAACGACCTAGGAATTAAACTATAAACGACTTATCAACAGTGTGACCAAATGTGAACTGTTTTACGAAGTTTCGATCCGTAAAAATACGGGTCGTTACATTTATCCGAGGATCCTCAATTACAAAGCAACAACCACAAAGTATAATAAATTTTTAGCATCCACATAAGTAAAATATCTGGGCTCCATACCATGATATCACCTTTTATCCAGAAGGAAATGACATACCCTAGGGGCACGACCCCTAACAACCTTGCCTCAACTTTCCTGTTTCGACCATTACCGAGTTGTGAGGATCGACGAAGTCTCATCCACAAAACTACGCTTTTTCACAAAACCACGCTTTGATCAACAATTGATCAACAGCACTTCGTATGCCACATTACCAAATTGGGAATGTATCTCTAGTAACCATCAACTACATAACCTCTGAGCTCGTACGTCTCAGAGAAGGGTGTTAAGCTAAGAGAATAAATTCTCCGCCACCAACATAAATGTATTTGATAGAAACCAACTTTACATCTCAAAGTGTAAAGTCAGACACACATCCATACAAGTCTGTTCTGGGTTCGAACAGAACCGAAGGCACTTCCAAAGAAGCCCTTGCAATTCGGGTATTCACAATCCCAATCGGACTCCCCATCACAAGAAGAGTGATATAAATCTCTATACCGGAGCAACTCGGTGCAGAGACATTCGACAGGTTGTCCTTTCATTTTCGAAAATACCCGGTCTTCACCACCGGTCTTCAATACGATCCATATCGTCATATCACTAATTCGGAATGGGTTATATGACACAAAGGTCTTTTCCCGGCTAACCCGAATAGTGAGCACAATATTTAAAACATATGGATATAGGGATTTCAATTAAGTCACAACTTATTACCCAAATCCTTTCCTTTAAATGGTTTAAACAAATTACCATTTCAAATCTTTAAACAAAAAGATTAACTTCATAAAGTTTACCCAGTTTCACAAAGATTCAATCATAGATTTCCAAATCAATTTCCATTTCAATTGGATTAACCCATTAAATCTTTAAATTAAGATTTAATTTATAGTTTTCAAAACTATTCACAATTCAAGTCTTTTATAATATAAAAGATACGCCTTTAAAAATCGTCTTTGATTTCAAAATAAAGTTTAATCATCTTCACAAAGGTTAATTCATAGTTTTTCCAAACTATTTACAATTTCATTTCAACTTGAAATGTTTCGATACAAATTGGAAATCTTTTCACTTTATGAAAGCTATTATCATTTGAAAACAGATAGTTTTCGTTTTGGGAAAATGGTTACAATTACACAGGTTAAATCCATTCAAGTATAAAACTTGAATTTAAATTTAAATTTCCAAAACCATATTTTAAATGGTTAAAAACCCATATAAACACTTTTTATACTTATAAAATCTTTTAAACCAGAATTCCCAAATCATTGAATTCAATTTCAAAATATTGAATTCAAACTTAAATCAAATGATTTAAATTCCAATTCTATTAAGTTATTTAAAATAACTTTTATTTCTAAAACTCATTTTCAAAAATACTTTCAATTCCAATTCCAAAACCATTTTGGATTCAAAAACTCAATTTTCCAAAATTGATAAAAATCTGTGACTTAACCGATTTCCACGTGAAATCCACATTTGTGTGTGTATTGTGTAGTCCACGGTTTAACACAATAGTGCAACAACATTCAACCATCACAGATCAAATATAACAATATATTTGATAAGCGGTATAAATTATAATGCTTATCTTTCATTCACAGATCACAGATATATATATATCACAGATAAACAAATTATGGATCACACACAAACCAGGATATATCACAAAGCGTCACATATCCTTATAAATTTCCAATGAATTTACAAAATCATTTCCTTTTTAAAATGAATTTCTTTATCTCTTCAAATCTATTTAAAAATCTAAATTTTAAATAACTTCTTCAGCTTATAAATAATATTACCCGAAATCCATTTATAAAGCCTTTTTTTCCAAAATTTGGAATTTAATTCAATATAGTTCAAAAATAAGACTTTTATCTTTTAACCCCTTTTAAATTTATCTAATTATCAAAAATAAATTTTTCGATAAATTTTCAACTTACATTTCGAAAATCCAGTTTTTATTCATTTTCGGTATCCAACGATACCAAAAATATATCCGGCTAAATTATAGCCTTCAACGATTTCAAACACAATATAATCACACAAAATTATAAATAATCAACACACAACATTGAAATAAATTCAAATGTTTGAGGAATCCAGTTGGATTCCTCCAACCTATTTCCTTGCATCCACAGATGTTAGCACAATACCAATTTGACATCAAAGTGAAATATCGCGGTATATGGGATTTATAAAATACTATCCGCTATTATGCGGCGCAATAGGGTCTCATCCACTATATAATGCGGGAAATCAACTCCAAATACATATATAATACTAATTCCACTTCAATGTGAAATTACGCAGTATATGTTTTTAATAAATAACCTCCGCTTAATATACGGCGTATAGGGACTATTTAACACAATAGATAACAATTTATCATCCAATCATCACAATTAACACTATCAACAATTTTAAATCTAACTATTTAAAATTTAAATCGAAACAAATATTCGATTGAGTGAGAAGTTCTCACCTCGCTTTTATGACGGTTGCAGTATTTTATTTCGAATAAAATTAAACGCACGTTTAATTTTACTCAAAATTTTTACTAGCTCCAATCGACTCCAAACCAGCTACATTGCATAGAGCTCGACAAAACAGACCCAATGCAATTCGTTTCGTCCGAATCGGACCTCGTATGACAAAGATATCAATTTTTAAAGTTAATACAATTTAATAAATATATTTATTCACAATTTTATATTTTCAAAACCCTACATTCAATCTCTGCCACACATTTTGCTTTGACCAGATCTGGGCCACATATGTGTTCTTCTCCCTCTATCGTGAAAACCCCAGGTCAATGAACGTGAATATTAACCCATAGGCCGCCAATTTTCAATGAATTATCGTGCCATCATCGAGGAACTTGAAGACGATCAAGGACCTTCGTTTCGAAGCCCATAGCCTCGCGCACCACCTCCCCCAACCTGGTGGATCTCGGCACCATCATCCTCTTAGAAAACGTGCCCAAATGCATGGCCTTCGATCTCGATTTCCCGTTGATTCGTTGCTTCGTTTTCGATCATCACCGTATGGAATCGAAGCTCTCGACGAGCTCTTTAACTTTGTAGTTGATCGTATTCGCTAATTCTTTACGGATTAAGAGAGATTAAGAGGAGAAGAAGATGAAATTCAGGCCATAGAAATGAAGGTGGCGGCTGGGCATTGAAACCCTAATGTCTTTGCAAATGTGAAAAACCGAGTCCTTTTATAGAAAATTGACGAAAACACTATTTATTGAAAATTTTCCGAACTCGAAATCAAGCGTGCCAGCTGGTGTTTCTAAGGGTTACCCCGCGTTCCGAACACAATGTAACGTGTTTCGGGAGCTAATTCGATCGTATGTGAGAGTTACGGAAATAAACGATCAAATTTAAATCAAATCGATTTAAACCGATTTCGATGCGTTTTGGCTTGCCCCGGACAAACGACAACTCTGATTGCTACGAAATTTGAAATCTAACAATAATATAACATTACGGATCCGATGAAACTAGTTTCGTCGAAATCCGAGACTGTTTGAAAAATGACTATTTTTAGTCGTCAATTAAATATTAAAATATTCAATTTTCACAATTTAACTTTAAATTCAATTTTAAAAGTTCACAAACATCATTATAACTCCAATATGATTTAATATAACTTTTTAAATCATTTTTAGTCACATTTAATTCAGATTTCAATTATTTACCCAATTTCAAGTATTAAATTAATAATTCAATCACCCAATTAAATCACTATATCAAAATTAAATTAATTCGACTTCCAAATCTTACTTATTAATATTTAAAATTAATTAAATATACGAATTTCAAATGACATAAATTCTGGGTCGTTACAATAATAATTTAATATTATCATTCTTAACATCCAAGCAACCATATATTAACTAAAATAATTTACAAAAACTTTTCTTTTATATACGAAAATAATTTGGGTAAAATTATTTCATTTACTGTAATGACCCAAGATTTTAGGAATTTATTTTGAAAATATAAACAAGTTTAAAATAATTTTTAAACCAATTTTAAAGGGGAATTGATATGGCTTGATATGGTGTAACTATATGTGTGTACATGTGTGCACAGGGAAATACACATGAATTGAAGCTAAATTCCTGAATGATATGAATGAACATATGTTGATGTGTATGGGAAAGATATATATATATACAGATAAATAAAGTAAATCCTTAAAGGCTATATGAAAAAATATATATATGGATGCTATTGATTGTATTTGAGTGTACATGTGCATGTGTGTCAGTACAAAATAATGTATAGATATATATGTATGTACTAATTATTTCTGTAAGACTTATATATACATATATGTATGCTAATCAAATACTAGAGTTCAAATCAGCAAAATAAAATACACAAACATATTTTAAATTATAGGCAGAAAGAAAAGAATGAGGATATAAAAGGAGTAATCCTTTTATAAATAAATAAAGGAAGTACATGCTATTTAAGTGAAAGCTAAAAATAGAAAAATAAGATAAAACAGAGATATGCTTTGTATAGGCAGAATTAGGAAGAATATTTGATAAATAATGAAAATAAAGTCACACTTTTAGCATGATAGTAGACAAGAGGAAAAGCATTTTTGGAAAAGAAAATTTTCTGAAAATAACCAAAAGGATATAACCACTTTTCTCTTCACAAACTTAAGCCGGGGAGGGTATAATTTTGGGTTTAGATAAAATGCAAATGGCATGATTTCTGATGGGCAAAAATGACTTTAGCTAGTGCCTTAAACCCTAAGAAGAACCCTGCATAAATAAGCAGTGATACGAGGAACCTTCTCTTCTTCCCGGATAGCTCTTGTGAAAAATATATATATTACAAAAATATAAAACAAGTGAAGAAAAGGGTTTGAGGGCAGAAGCTTATCAATCAACTGAGGAGTGAAAGAGAGCTAGGTGAGAAAACTCACTCAAAAATCTAAGGCATTAAATCCTAATGAAGGCAGCCAGTTTATAAGATGATTTTCCTTTAAATGTATTTTCATATGTGGTTGTCTTTCTTTGATTTCAGAGATGGAAATGCCTTGATTTTTAGTTGTTTGTTCTGCTTGTTTTATTATATGAAAGTTCTAAGTATTATTAATATATATATATGTTTTAAAAACCCAGATATCTCTCTATATGTTAATGTTTAGAAAAATAAGTAAATACCCAGAGAATCAAATGTTGAATATAGGCAAGTAGTGTTGGTTTTAGCTCAACCCAGAAAATATAAACATGGTGAGCTGCAATATACTTATGTATAGGTGCTAAAGCTTGAGACAAAAAGGAATTAGGGGTGCAATAGTGTTGCCTATGTGCTGATGCTCCTGATTCAATGAAAATATATAAATAGTCATATTCATAGCAAATAAATTTTTTGATTCAGTGAAACTTGGTCATTCTGAGTTTAACTTAAGCACAGATGTTTGCAAAAAAAAGAAGGGAAAAACTCTCTCAAAAAGCCATAAGCCAGTGTTAGTTGTCTATACCCTTTTTTAAAAAATGCAAGAATATATATGTATATGTGCAGAATCTATTTAATAGACACCTATGTTTAATTGCCTGTTTGCCTCTGTTTGGTTATGAATGATGTGGAATGCCATGACATGAATGTTTGTTTTAGTGAAATGATTCACTGAATGGTTTAGTCATGAAAAATCAAAAGTATTATTATTAACTTAAAACTGACACTACGCCATAGATTGCATACTGCAACACCAAAGAAGTGATGCAGGAAGTGCCAGTAGGCTAAAAAAGGGCAAAGGCAACACTTTCTCGGTGATGCATTTTGCCGCGTTGCCGTAGACCTCAAAGGCAACATTTTGACTATCTAAGGCAACATAAGAAATATTGTTGCAATAGAACCATATTTGGGTCTATAGCAACATCCATAGGTGTCTGTACCAACATTCCAAAATGTTGCTATAGATATTAAAATCTGAATTTGTGGGACCCACAATGTAGAGCATATTTGATTTTCTAATAGAAATAAATATTTATTTAATAAAATGCTATTGCACAGAATTTGATATTCAAACAGTAATTTATTTAAATAAATATTTTATTTCAACATTTGAAACAGTACAAATTCCTGACTCCACTATTTTACAATTCAATGATATATAACACTGATATTCACATATACAGATATTCCTCACTACATCACTCAGTTCACTCATTACATATGCAGTTTCAATTTATACAGACACCGACACTGATAAATATTTGACGAGCTGAGTGCCGAGCCGAAGGCGAGCCGAGAAGCGGGTCCGGGCGCAGCGCCGACGGGGGTCCGGGGCACCGCAGTCCCGGCGGGGATCGAGCCTTCTTTGAAACGACGTAAAATGATGCACAAATGAATCAGCATGCTTCTAGACCGAATGATGGCACTGCGAGCCACTCTAGATTTGAAACACAGCATCACTTTAATCCTACACCTTTTAAATAAAATTGAGAGGTATGCATGTATCTTCAATCAGTAACAATCAAATGTTGTAAATAAATCATGCAATACAACTAAAACATACTTAGCATATGGTTAGTTCAATCTCACCTGACACTGTACTGGGTATTTAATCAACATTTCCCTGAGATCAATTTAATAGGATTGTATATATCCTTCGATCAAAATGAAGAGGTTTCTATATTCCGTAAATCATGCAATAACAATAAAGAGTTTTTCTAAGTATTATCATTTTCTAATTAAAAGAAAAAAGTGAAGTCAACGGCATAAGTTACTGGGTCATCATATTTGCTCACCCTGTTTCCAGTTTCATAAAATGAAGTAAAAAATAGTTAAGATCTATAATCAAATACAAAAAAACGAGCATCAAAATAAAGTCAGAAACCGAACCTTAATATCAAGCATGATAGCGCAAAGGATTTGAGTGTTCTGCATAGCGATTCTCAGATTATCGAGAGTTTCCTGATGATACTCGTGAGATCCATGTGAGAAATTGAATCGGGCAACGTTCATCCCAGCTCTGAGAAGCTTTTCGATCATCAGTACGGATCTTGATGCAGGGCCCAGAGTGCATACAATTTTGGTTTTGGGAACTCTGCCATCGCTCGGCAGCGACTTCATGATTCCTTCTATATCGATGTTCGACATCGAAATCGGATATTAAAACTGAAAATCGATTTGTTTTTTCTTTCTTGCGGCGGAGGAAAACGATGAAGAGGAGAATGACTTGTATATGTTAGACCGGATGATGAATCGCGAATTGGAACTTGATACTTATTTATTCTAATCGCCTGAAATCATCTTCCATCTCCACGCGAATTGATTTGAGAATTATGAATTGATTCTAATCGCTAATTGAAAGTATGAATTTGCTGGATTTCGTGAATTTGCTTTTTGATTTGAGAATTATGAATTGAAAACTGAAAGGGGATCTACACCAACATAAGCGGGAAAACGAAAATTTGGTAAAAAGTGCAACGGCGATCCATTTTAACAGTCGGATTAAATGTAGACCGTTGGATCATATTCACACGGATTGCTAATTTTATTAATTTTTTAATTTGAATACATCTATAGCAACACTATATAAAAATGGTGCAACGTGTTACACTTGTTTAGCTAGAGCAACACATTTTTATGGCTAAGGTAACACCATAAATACAACGTTGCAGTAGGACCAAAATTTTATATCTATCCCAACATTTTAGCTGGCAACACCTTGCAAAAATGTTGCAGAATGTCATCTATGGCGTAGTGTGATTAGGAGATGGGGTCAAGAGAACTGCAGGAATGACTTGTGTTCTTGAGCTATACAAGTTGACACATGGCTTGTTTAAGTCTTGAGATCTTTGTGTAATGGAGTGAATTAGTCCATTACAATGTGTCCAATGATTCATATAATTGCAGATGAGACCAAGATAGATAAATATACCAATGTAAGAGAATTTGATATAAAGAGGAACTAGAGTTTTCCTGGAATGAAATCTGAGTAGGGAATAAATGATTTAATTCATTTTGGTGATTTCCCTGTTTTGTATGGATGCTTATTTGATTTATGACTGAGTTGTATGAATGTATGAATGTACCATATCTTTTTGAGGTTTCTGGAAAGGAAGACTTAAGTGTGCACCTGCACACTGACACAGAACATGCACACATGAGTTATTTGTTTTCTAAAGGCAGAGTTATATACATATATACATGTTTCAACTTTAACTTGATTTACAAATTGTTTTAGTGGATTTTCTCATACCAGACATGTGTCTGACCCTAGTGTGCTAATGGCATATGGGGTGTCTCATTTAATATGGTGCAGCTTCAAATGCATTTTCAGGGACTGCAACAACTAAGTAGGAGTAGGAGCAAGGCTTTGAGAAGAAGATTATAGCATGCTAAAATTAATTAGATAAGAGCTTAAATGATGAAATCTGCATGTATTGTTACTTTTAAATTGCCACTTGTATTAAGTACTGAATGTTGGATTGATATTTTGCTAAGTGTTTTGCTAAGGAATTGTTTTGTAATTGGAGTTTATAAATTTAGTGATTATCTGAAAAGTTAAAGAAGCTAACCTATGATTTGTAAGTAAATCTAAGCAAGAACTCTATGATAAAAAGGGTGGTTACATTTTATAAATGTATTAGTCAATCTTGAGTCATTGAAAAGGGTTAAGTTTTGGGGAAATCTGGATAGTTGAATCTCAGTAAACTATATGATTTATTCTCCCATCATAACATTTGCATACAAGAGTTGCTAGGTATAGAGAAAATGTATTTATGTGTCTGCAATGTTTCTCTAATTCAATTTGTTCTACGCAAATGTTTTATACCTTGTTTTTGAATAAAAGTAAAAATCTGTAATATTGGAGTTGAAAGCCATGTCCATAACAGTTGCATATATATATATGCACCTTTAAATATGTTTTGTTCAGATATTAGCACACAAGTTATCCTTGTATTTTAACATGAGTCTGAATTCCTTTTCACTAAGGCTTTGATCAAAATGCATTTTTAAGACCTTATGGGTTATACCAGCACAAAGAGTCTAGTTGAACCATGTTTTGGATACTTATGGTCTCAGGAAACTCACTCATGTTTGCATTTCATTTAGCTTAGCACCATGGTATCAAAGAATCAAGTTTTTGAAATATGATATCTCACTTAAAAATATTCCAGAAAAGAGATTGTACTCTAGGCAGATTTTATAAGAAAATCAAACATGGATAATGATATAAACTTCTATCATTTTTCAGAGCATAAGCACTACACCATCAATTTATGGGTAATCATAACACAAATATATTGTTTATAGGAATTACACTTCATTGAAAATCCAGCAAGCAATCAAGGGTTAAAAATCTGGTTGTTACCTATATGGATGAAATTTTATTGTATGAATTAAATTGAACTATGTGTGGATTGATTAAATTTAATCAATCAAATTATCCTCTTGTTTACCATAACTCTGATTCAAACAAGAGAGGCTCATGCATCTTCACATGTATGTGCATATCCTTATGAATACACTGATATATTTATATTGGTAAAGATTTTGATCCTGGATAAGTTGTATAGATAAAAAAAGAAAAAAAATGACTCTAGGCTTTAGAAATATATATATGAATATATATATATATATATATATATATGTCTCTATGTAAAAAAATCCTTACAAATTCAGGTATAAAAAGAGAGGGTTATTTCATTTGGTATCAGAGCTATGTTACTAAAACATAGTTAAAAATTGAAAACAAATCCTTCTAAAAAAAACTAACCAGCTATGTAAATTATTATTAGCAAACTATGATAGGAAGACCACCAAATCAAGGAGCAGGATCCTCCAATGCACCACCAATGGTCAATCTACAAGATTTGGTGAGAGCATTTAGGGATAGGGCAGGACAAAGGCAAAAAAAATCCCCATAAAGAGCTCTCAAAATTACTCAAGACTTATACTCATTTAGGAGGCAAAAGCTTTGAAGGGACAAAGAGTATTATGGAAATTCAAGCATGGTTGAGAACATTGGATAGGATTTTAAATGACATGCAGCTTGATGATCAAAGGAAGAGGAAAGTGGCTTCAAGACAGCTGAAAGGAGTAGCTTTAAGCTGGTGGGAAGTAATCATTACAGGGAGAAATGAGAATGAAATCACTTGGAATCAATTCAAGGAGATGTTGGAAGCAAGATTTGTACCAGCATCAGCTAAGACCACTTTACTAGAAGAATTTATTAGACTCGGGCAAGGAACTCTGAATATCACTGAATACACTCAAAAGTTTGAGGGGTTGTCCACATATGGAGCAATTCTAGTGGCAGATGAAGCATCCAAAAATGATAGGTACATAAAAGGTTTGAACCAAGGAGTTAGCAGAGCCATGTTACCTTATGCTGATAGGACTTTTAATCAAGTAATAGACTTGGCTTTGAGATTAGAGCAGCATGACAAGGAAAGGGAGAAGTTCAGAAATTTTAAGAATAATAACACTAAGAAGGGTAAGGGGAGATATCACCCTTATAACAAGAAGAAAGAAGAGGTCAGTAACAAGGGCACTGGAGATATCAAAGCTAAGGAAACCAAGAAGAAAATTGTGTGTCATCAATGTGGAAAGGAAGGACACATCAAACCAAGATGTCCAGAATTGAAAGGAGGAGCTTTCAAGTGCTATCTATGTGGGAAAGAGGGGCATATGAAGAGAAATTGCCCTGAGTATAAACAACAAGGAAAATTGGCAAACTTGGAAGGCAAAGGCAAATCCACAGTGGAGATTAATGCTGAAAATCACAGTCAAGTGGAAGGTACACTATTTATTTGTACCATACCCATAGCAGTAGTATATGATACTGGAGCAACTCACTCTTTGATTTCTTATGAACTAGTTAAAATGCTAAAATTGAATTGCATATTGGTTGAAACCCCATTACATATACAAAGTCCACTAGAGAGTTCTAGTGTTTTAAATATGATTTGTGTGGATGTGAAATTAAACATAGGAGGAGATACTTTTATTTCCAATTTATATGTTTTAAACTACCCAAACATAGGTGTTATATTAGGGGTAAATTGGTTAAGGCAATTTAAAGCCATAATTAACTTGGATTCATCCACCATATCATTGCAAAACCTTTGAGGTCAGAGAATCACAATTTTGTGTGAAGTGGCTAAGGGAAGGAAATTGTATCATTTAATTGACTTGGAGAAAGATTTCAGCGAACTTACTATTGAAGAAATTCCCATAGTCAATAAATACTTGGATGTGTTTGAGGAGGTTAAGGGTGTTCCAAACCATAGACCAGTGGAATTCTGTAACGACCCCGAATTTCATATAAATTTAAATTGATAATTTAAAGAATTTTTGAATAAAATTTGTTTAATAAAACGGTAGATAGATTGCGAGTTTCCCCGAGACGAATACATTTGTGTTAACCGATTAAATTTAAATATTATATGAATATTATATATGTGTATATATATGTATATATTGGATTTGAAAATAATTTTTTTTAAATAAATGGTTTTGAAAAAATAAATAATATATGTATATATAGTTTTATACCAATTTAAATCTTAGTTACATATTTATAAACTGGTATAAAAATAGAACAAATGGAATAAATGAAACCAGAATAATAATAGAAGTAAAATAAAATTTAAATAGAAGTTACTTATATTTCAAAATACAAGGCAGCAATTATATATGTAAGCAAGAAACAAGACATGTATGCAAACATCAAGACATTAAATAATATATTCAAATCAAGTATCCAAAGCTTAAGCCAGGCAAATTCAGATTCAAATACCAGAGCCTGGAAATTAACTCATGCAAGACCAAGACAAAACAAATTATCTCAGCCGAAGTCAATATGTATAAGCTTGTAAAAGAAATTCAAACAAGACAAATATCTTTAGCCAATTTCAGCCACCACAAAGAAGCTTTGTCAAAGATAAAGTGTGAACAAACAAATTAAAATATAAATATGCATAAACAAGTACAAGCAAAGAGTAACTTCTCTGTAAAACAGCCATAATGCAATACATTCAGCTGTGCTTGTTGTACAAAGCATTAAATACAAGTATGTAAAAGTAAGATATATATATATATATATATATATATATATATAACTGGTATGATTTGTTAAGCAAACAAAGGCAAAGTCAGTATAAAAATTGATATTGTACATGGCAATTAATGCCATCTCACTTCAGCCACCAAGTGATTGTTTCAGCCTCCAAGCGAAAGAAAATATCACTGATCTTATATTGTACAAACAAAGAAAATATGGTCTAGTGTTGTACAAAACAACATTATCACCAGTACTCATTCTTTTTATACATCAAGCTCTCACCTAATTTCGTCCATTTGAAGCTAAGTAAAAATCTGAAGAAAAAAAAATCCATTTCAAACTTCAACAAATTCAATTTAAACCATTAAAACAAATTCAGATCAACCAGAGATTGAAGGAAGAGAGTTTAACTTGCAATTTTTTTTACAACCTGTTCAACATGAAGTGCTCTGTTTCATTTCTCTGGAAAATAAGTGAGCAAACTTTCAACTCTTAATCTTTTGATTCTGATGCATGTGATATATCTGTGGGGTGATGATGTATATATGTTTGTCTGGATATATATTCAACTTGAATCTAGTGAACTAGGCTATATATTGTAAGCATGTCAGAGAAACAGGCATAAATTTGCCTCTGCTTTGCTAACAGGTTCCAAAACCTGTTCAAAGAAAAACAAACGAATTCTTTTTGGATTATAAGTTATAGATGAAACATGTTTACATTATCAAGATCTAAGCTTTAAAAAATTTTCCAAGCGAATATATTGGGAATTTAATCAGAAAATATAAAATACATTGAAAATTCGAACTTTAACCAAATTTCAATTTGCATGAAATTAAATCTGGGTTACATCATCTAAACCTACATCGAAAATGATGATTTTTAAAACAAAAATCAAAATTTTTAGTTTCAAATTGGGATGGAATTTGTTAGATGAACGTGTGATGGGTTTTGGTAAGATTCAGGCGATCGAATGATTTTCGAGGGTTGAAATTTGGTGGGGGGGAGCTGGAATGATCGATGATCGCGAGAAAAATACAAAATATTTTTTTATGCATCATAGATGGAGATTCTATTGGAAGTAGGGTTTAAGCTTTGTGTGTAGTTGGTCGAAGTCACGAGGGAATTGCTTCGTCGTCGCTGTGATTCGAGTGATCGCACCCCAGGGGATCGATGCGTAGTTGTGTGGCAAAGCTTAGGACATAGCGGTGTGACCACTGGTAGACGAGGGTGGCTATGGGAGTTGTTTGGGCTGGTCGAAGTATGGATTTAGAATGTCTCGAGTAACTTAATTTTGATACCATGGCAATTTCGTCTACCTGGTGGTTGGGATTAGTCAGTGAGGTCATGGTCGACGTGTAGATGGTCAGGGGAATGGCCGAAGTTGGTCAGGTGATCGGTGCACGTGTACGTGCACGAGAGAGCTGGTATATTTGGGTTGCTGTGTCGTTAGGAAAGAATGCTCGGGGAAGTATTCGAGGTAGTGGAGTGTTTGCATGAGGTCAGACTCGAGTTTGAGAAGTGGTGATAAAAATTTACAGTTTATACTTAAACTTTTCAAAGAAAACAAAATGAGGAAGGAGGGGAAACTCGGGAAAAGGTTGGGAGAACTCGAAGTCCAACCCGAGTTGCTTGGAAATTTCGCTCAGGATGAATGTTGAACATGGTTAAACAGGAACTTGTTGTTGTCTTTATAAATTTAAACTGAATTTGTTAGCCAGGGTGATTTGAGTTTTAGAATTAGAAGTTTAGATTAACATTTTCAAACCTGGACTTAAGTTTAAATTTGAAATCGAGATTTTGAAATGAAGTTTACAAATTTAAATGATTAATTTAAGATAAGTGTTAAAGTTAATTAGCATTAAAGCCTTTTGTAATTGTAATAAATTGATTTCAAATTGTAAGGAAGATTTGAAATGTTAATTAAGGTAAATAGTCACTATTAATTAATTGTTTTGGAAAATAATTAAGAATGATTTATAATAGTAATTTCAAATTGGTTAATTTATTAAATCACATTCACCTTGATTAGAAAATAATTAACTATTGTTGCGCACTGGATTGTTATTTCTGTTGTGATTGTGATACTGTGTGATGCGTATTGCTTTGTACTGTACTGTGATTTGTGATTTATCTCTGTGTTTATGTGGAAACCCTGTTGCCCGTAAAACGGCATTTAAACTTCGATGCGACAGGGAGTCGGATTCCAGTTGGTTATCCGAAACCCACATCGAATTGTAATGATGAATCCTTGTGATTGATAAATTTATTTTATCTGTGAAATTGTAAATGAAGATAAGCATTGTGGATTATACCGCTTATCGATATTGATATATCTGTGATGATTGATGATGTTGACTATTGTGTAAAACCCCTGGACTACACCTTTACACACACAAATATGGATTTCACGTGGAAATCGGTTAAGTCACAGATGATGTAAATTTGATGTTTTTGAAATTGAAATTTTAATTGATTTTGAAATTTGAAATTTGGGTTTAAAGTGAAAAGCTTTTGAAATGGGATTTCAAAGATAAAAGTTATTTCGAATAACTTGATTAAGTTTGAAATTTAAATAATTGGATTTAAATTTGAATTCAAGTTGAAATTGAATTCTATGATTTGAAACTAGGGATTAAAGATACTGTACAAGTTATATATGGGTTAAACCATTTTAACGTATTGATTTGGGAATTTGAATTTAATTCAAGAGTTTTAACTCGTGTAAATATAACTGGATTTTTTTTATGAAACGAAACTATTTGTTTCAAATAGTAAAAGCTTTCACATAAGTAATGAACTTCCAATTTGTGTTGAAAGAATTTCAAGTTTGAAATAGAATCGAAATGTTTTGATAACTATGAAATGAGTCTTTAATTCAAAGACCGAACGAGTTAATCCAACTTGAAATAAAATTGTTTTGAAAGGCTATGAATGAATCTTTGGAAACGAGTTTGAAAGATATAAGTTAAATCTTGACTTAAAGATTTAACGAGTTAATCCAGTTGAAATGGAAATTGTTTTGAAATCCATAAATGAATCTTTGTGAATGGGGCGAACTTTGTGAATTGAATCTTTTCGTTTAAAAGATTAAAAGTGTGGAAATTGTTTAAACCAGTGAAGGTTTTTGAATTGAATCTTTTTGTTTAAAAGATTGGAAATGGTAATTTGTTTTACCATTCGAATGAAAAGTTTTGGGTTTTAAGCTGTGATTTAACTGAGACCCCAGTATCCATATGATTTTTAATTGCGCTCGTTATTCGGTTTAGCCGGAAGAGGACCTTTGTATCATATAACCCATTCCGAATAGTGATACGACGATATGGATCGCATTTGAAGACCGGTGGTGAAGACCGGGTATTTGCGAGAGCGATAGGATGACCTATCGATTTTCTCTACATCATGGCTCCGGTATAGAGATTCCCTAAGTGATGGGAAGTCCGATCGAGATTGTGAATACCCGGATTTGCAAGGGCTTCTTCGGAAGTGCCTTCGGATCTGTTCGAACCCGGAACAGACTTGTCTGGACGTGTGTCTGACGTTACACTTTGAGATGTAAAGCTGGTTTCTATCAAATACATTTCTGTTGGTGGCGGAGAATTTATTCTCTTAGCTTAACACCCTTCTCTGAGACGTACGAGCTCAGAGGTTATGTAGTTGATGGTTACTAGTGATACATTCCCAATTTGGTAATGTGGCATACGAAGTGCTGCTGATCATTTGATTGATCAAAGCGTGGCTTTGTGAAAAAGCGTAGCTTTGTGGACAAGACTTCGTCGATCCTCACAACCCGGTAATGGTCGAAACAGGAATGTTGCGACAAAGGTTTGTAGGGGTAGCGCCCCTAGGGTATGTCATTTCCTTCTGGATAAAAGGTGATATCATGGTATGGAGCCCAGATATTTTACCTATGTTGATTGTACTTTGTGGCTGTTGATTTGCGATTGAGGATCCTCGGATAAAGGTCGGTGACGACCGGGGGATGACATGACTCGTGTGTTAGTTACCTAGTTACAGCGTGAGGTAGCGTCAGTGTGTTAGTTACCTAGTTACAACTGTACAGCGTGAGGTAGCGTCGGCCTTTTGTTTGCAGAGATCCGGTTAGGATCGGGGCGTCTTTCCAGAGGCATTCCCTTTTCGGTAAGGAAGTTCCTTAGCCTGATCATTTGTTGGAAATCCAAAGAAACAATACGAACCCTATACGGTTTTAGTTGTATTACCTGCTATGGGATGTGGCGGTAACCTGCTATTGAACGTAGTAGCTATAGTAGGCATACAACAATGGTTGTATGCTGGCTAAGATTTATATTGTATTTTCAAAAGGATTTTCACATTATGCACTAATGATAATAATATCGAATGATTTTGCGTAGTAAGCATTTTTGACTATCATAAGAAGAAATCTCCTCCAATTCTGCGATTGCATTGTGTGTGTGGCGGGAGGTCTTATGGTAGTTTCATTTTCCAAAAGCATTGCGGGTTTCAAATTTTAAAGCTCTTTTGTGTTTGTTTTGAAGATAAACTGTTTTTGTTGCTCACACCAGTCCCATGACTGATCCGGAGTTTATTGTTCCCTTCCTAAACTCTGCGTGCCCATAATTTTCCACACGGGCAGTCTAGAGTTGGGTTTCTTTTCAGATATTCAGGTTTAGTAGATTATCTGGAGCTAGTCAGTCCTTGGACGACTGACCTTGCTTTTCGCTAGCTATGGATTGGAGCATTCTATTAGAGATATTCTATCCGCTGCTGATGTTATCTTTCCTTTTCCGCTGCTATTTCTTGTATCATATCTCTGATGTATATAGATATTCATTGTATCATTGTTGTATCTGGATATTATATCAGATGTTGTATATCTATATTCTTTTTCTTTTCCGCTGTGTTGTTTACTTAATGTTGTTATAAGCTCCGGTGACTCGGATTTGAACGTTCGAATCTACGGCATTTGAGTACGATGTAAAGTATGGATGTTGATTTTCGAACTAGTTTGTGTGTTTCAAATTTTAAAACTCTTTTGTGTTTGTTTTAAAGATAAACTGTTTTTGTTGCTCACACCGGTCCCATGACTGATCCGGAGTTTATTGTTCCCTTCCTAAACTCTGGGTGCCCATAATTTTCCACACGGGCAGTCTAGAGTTGGGTTTCTTTTCAGATATTCAGGTTTAGTAGATTATCTGGAGCTAGTCAGTCCTTGGACGACGGACCTTGCTTTTCGCTAGCTATGGATTGGAGCATTCTATTAGAGATATTCTATTCGATGCTGATGTTATCTTTCCTTTTCCGCTGCTATTTCTTGTATCATATCTCTGATGTATATAGATATTCATTATATCATTGTTGTATCTGGATATTATATCAGATGTTGTATATCTATATTCTTTTTCTTTTCCGCTGTGTTGTTTACTTAATGTTGTTATAAGCTCCGGCGACTCGGATTTGAACGTTCGAATCTACGGCATTCGAGTCCTTGGACGACTTCTCTGATGTATATTGCTTTATAAATCTAATTTGTAACGATACGGATTTTGCCCGCTCGAAAATCGACATACGTACTTCACATTGTACTAGAATGCCGCAGATTCGACCGTTCAAATCCGATTCGCCGGAGCTTATAACACAGTAAGTATAACAACACAGCGGAAGAAAGAAAACAATGATATCATATACAACTCCAATGAATACAATATCCAGAATGATATACAACAATGATATCAATATGATACAACAATATCAGAGATATGATACAAGAAATAGCAGCGGAAATAAAATAGATAACACCAGCAGCGGATATAATGTCTCCAATAGAATGCTCCAATCCATAGCAACGTCAGTCCATGAACTCCAAGAACTGAACTAGCTCTAGATAATCTACTAAACCTGAATATCTGAGAAAACCCAACTCTAGACTGCCCGTGTGGAAAATTGTGGGCACCCAGAGTTTAGGAAGGGAACAATAAACTCCGGATCAATCATGGGACTGGTGTGAGCAACAAAAACAGTTTATCTTTAAAACAAGCAACAAAGGCTTTTAAACATTGAAACCCGCAATGCTTTTCGAAAATGAAACTACCATAAGACCTCCCACCACACACACAATGCAATCGCAGACTTGGAGGAGATTTCTTCTTATGATAGTCAAACATGCTTACTACGCAAATAAAAACTCTTTTGATATTATTACTAGTGCATAGTGTGAAAATATTTCGAAAGTATAATATCAATCTTAGCCAGCATACAACATTTCATCGTATGCCTACTATAGCTACCATGTTCAATAGCAGGTTACCGCCACATTCCATAGCAGGTAATACAAGTAAAACCGTACAGGGTTCGTACTGTTTCTTTGGATTTCCAACAAATGATCAGGCTAAGGAACTTCCTTACCGAAATAGAAACGCCTCTGGAAAGACGCCCCGAGAACCTAACCGGATCTCCGCAAACAAAAGGCCGACGCTACCTCACGCTCTAACCGAGCTGTAACTAGGTAACTAACACACGAGTCATGTCATCCCCCGGTCGTTACCGACCTTTATCCGAGGGCCCTCGATCATAAAGCAACAACCACAAAGTATAATAACTGTGCAGCATCCACATAGGTAAAATATCTGGGCTCCATACCATGATATCACCTTTTATCCAGAAGGAAATGACATACCCTAGGGGCGCTACCCCGACAAACCTTTGCCGCAACATTCCTGTTTCGACCATTACCGGGTTGTGAGGCTCGACGAAGTCTCGTCCACAAAGCTACGCTTTTTCACAAAGCCGCGCTTTTCCACAAAGCCACGCTTTTTCACAAAGCAACGCTTTGACCAATAAATGATCATCAGCACTTCGTATGCCACATTACCAAATTGGGAATGTATCACTAGTAACCATCAACTACATAACCTCTGAGCTCGTACGTCTCAGAGAAGGGTGTTAAGCTAAGAGAATAAATTCTTCGCCACCAACAGAAATGTATTTGATAGAAACCAGCTTTACATCTCAAAGTGTAACGTCAGACACACATCCATACAAGTCCGTTCCGGGATCGAACGAAACCGAAGGCACTTCCAAAGAAGCCCTTGCAAATCCGGATAATTTCTAATCACGTCCGGACTTCCCATCACAAAGGGTGATAAAATCTCTATACCGGGGACCAGTCGGTGCAGAGACATTCGACAAGTTGTCCTTTCATTTTAAAAAATATCCGGTCTTCACCACCGGTCTTCAAATGCTATCCATATACGTCGTATCACTATTCGGAATGGGTTATATGACACAAAGGTCCTCTCCCGGCTAAATCGAATAACGAGCGCAATTAAAAATCATATGGATATTGGGGTCTCAGTTAAATCACAGCTTAAAGCTTAAAACTTTTCATTCGAATGGTTAAAAAAAATTACCATTTCCAATCTTTTAAACAAAAAGATTCATTTCAAAAACCTTCACTGGTTTAAACAATTTCCACACTTTTAATCTTTTAAACAAAAAGATTTATTTCACAAAGTTAACCCCATTCACAAATATTCATTCATGGATTTCAAAACAATTTCCATTTCAATTGAATTAACTCGTTAAATCCTTAAATCAAGATTTAACTTATAGCTTTCAAAACTCGTTTCCAAAGATTCATTCGTAGTCTTCCAAAACAATTCCATTTCAAGTTAGATTAGCTCATCCGGTCTTTGAAGTCAAAGACTCATTTCATAGTTTTCAAAACATTTCAATTCCATTTCAAACTTGAAATTCTTTCAACACAAATTGGAAGTTCATTACTTTTGTGAAAGCTTTTACTATTTGAAAACAAATTCGTTTCATAAAAATCCAGTTATATTTACACGAGTTAAAACCCTTGAATTAAATTTAAATTCCCAAATCAATATCTATAAAATGGTTTAACCCATATATAACTTGTACAGCATCTTTAATCCCTAGTTTCAAATCATAGAATTCAATTTCAACTTGAATCCAAATTTAAATCAAATTATTTAAATTTTCAAAACTCGATTAAGTTATTCAAAATAACTTTTATCTTTGAAATTCCATTTCAAAAGCTTTTCATTATAAACCCAAATTTCAATTTCAAAATCAATTGAAATTAAAGATTTCAATTTCAAAAACATTGAATTTAAATTATCTGTGACTTAACCGATTTCCACGTGAAATCCATATTTGTGTGTGTATGGTGTAGTCCAGAGGTTTCACACAATAGTGCAACATCATCATCACAGATATATAGATATCGATAAGCGGTATAATCCACAATGCTTATCTTCATTTACAATTTCAAGGATAAAATAAATTTATCGGTCACAAAGATTCACTATTAAAATTCGATGTGGGTTTCGGATAACCAACTGGAATCCGACTCCCTATCGCATCGAAATTCAAGTGTCGTTTAGAGGTCAAGGGTTTTCATATTCACATAGTAATATATCACAGAAATAGATATATATATATCGCAGATAAGTAAATTACAGATCACAACATAAATCAGGATGTATCACAAAGCATCATATATCAGGGATATCAAACAATCAAATCATCCAATAGAATCTAAATATCCATAGGTAAGGTCAATTCATTGTCTGATTAATTCAGATCAGATAAATTTCTTATAATTAAATTTCAAATCCTGATTCATTAATATTAATTAATTACAAAACATTAATTATTTATCCTCTAATTATTTGTTAATCAACCTTAATTAATAAACAAATCATCCTTTAATCATTAAATAATTAATCTTCAATTATTTAATTATCCTCCAACAAATAAATTAATCTTTAATCATTACTTGATTAATCTTTAATTAAGTAATTATTATTAACTTACAAATTTATAATCCTTGAATCTTAAGATAACCCATTTATCTTAATTAATTTCAAAATCATCATTTAAATCTTATTTTTTAAATAACCTTTGAAACAAATTAACAAAGTCATATAAATTTAACTTAAACCCTTAAGGTTAATTGGTAATCGAAATCATTATTTAAGATAAACCGCTTATCTTTAAAATCTTATTAAATAACCTTGAAAATTAAATTTATTTTTTTAACATACTTTAAAAACTTGTTCCTGCTTTGTTTTAAAAATCTGTTAACATAGTTGTTAGGGTAAAACCCATCAATTAAAACATACTCGAGTAAATTAAACAAAAACCCGAGCTAACTTCAATTCTTCCCCGAGTAACCTCCCAAGACCCCTCGCGTTACATCTCATCTTCGAGTAAACCCGCCTGGAAACGCAAGAACAACCCGAGCCCCTAAACAAAATTTCCCGAGTAAAACTTCGAGTATCTTCGTTCCTCAAAAACTTCGAGACCAACCCTCATCATTCTCGAGCATGTCTTCGAGTTCGTCACGAAGTTTCCCCGAGTAAATCACGAGATAACTCGAGCTCCTGTACTTCATCTTCCCCAACATCTCAATACCTGATACGCAATATCAATGCGTGTACGGTGCACACAAATCTGGCCATCGCCGATCATTACCACGATCCTCAACATGTCATCTGCGACCAACTCGAACCACCAGACCAACCATCACCACGAGATCATCAGAAGACTCGAAAACGAGTTATCACCCCATTCCTAGAAACAACACAGACCACAAGAACCCATCGCCTAACCACAATTGATCACCAGCAACCTCGCCGACCTGTCCCCTGCATTCGCCACAGCCTCCACTTCCTGCACCCCCTGGTGCGATCGCCAGGATCGAAATATCGAAGACGAAAATAACTCGCGACTACCATGTACGAAACGCAGGCTTAAACCCTAAATTCGATTTGATTCAACAAATCTCGAAATAGAAAATTTTTCTGGCATTTTTCCTGTGATTATTGATCGTTCCAGCACCTTCATGCCAAATTTCGCCAAACATCATCACGCCGATCACCAGATTTTGCCCAAAATACCATTTCCATTCAACTCACGATTTTCCACAATTTAACAAACTAAAAATCTTGATTTTATTCTTAAAATTTATGGCTTACGAAGACAAACGGGATCAAGTAATCAAAACTCAAATTTTAATCAACTAAATTTTTGACAAGATTTGATTTTTACTGTGTTTTTTTTACCTTTTCCAGTAAACCCATTCATTTTATTACTTAAAAGTATTTTTAAAATTTTGGCCTTGATAATTCAAATACTTTTTGTCTAAATATCAAAGTCTATAGGTGAATGATTTAAGAGATTTTGATTTTCCTTCTTTGTTCTTAGCCTGTAAACACTTAGAACAGGTATATATGCCTGTATATGTATAATTCGAATTCTTATATATACACTCACACACATGCAGATATATTCACTCAATCATACAAGCAAAATTTCATCACAACTTCAAGTACAAAACCAAACATCAAGAGATATAACAGGTTCAAATGGTTTGCTCACCTTATTTTTGAAGAACAGAGGAGAAAGAACAGAGAACTACTTTGAACCAGGCTTTGAATTGTTAGCTAAAACTTGCCTCCTTGCTTTGAAACTTAAAACTGAAGCTTTTAAAAACTTGAGACTTCAAACTGAAAACATTTGCATTGCTAGATTTCTTTTTAACTGAAGAAGCTTTGAACTGGAACTTGAAAAACTCTGATTTTCTTTTAAAAACTGAAATGTCTTGCTTTGGCTTTTGAAAAAAAAAAGATAACAGGGCTTGTTGTATTTTCTTTGCAAATGTGTAAATGAATTCGAAGTGAAAAAGAACTTGATATTAAAGAAGACAAAGGCAGGCTGAAAGTTGTATTAGTACAAAATTTGATCAGGGATCTTTTCTTCTACATGGCTGATATGGAGACATGGGTACAAAAGCATTTATTAAGTTGTCATACTTATCTTCTTTCTAGTTCAATTCGTATGTACTTGTGTTTTATTTATGTTATTTTACTTCTTTCTTGCCTGCAAAGCTTCATAGCCATAGTACATATATTTATTTAACTTTGCCCTGTACATCTTGTGTATCTTTTATTTAGTTTAGACTTTCTACTTACAGATATTTCTTTTGCTTTGTTATGACTTGTTACTTGCATACATAAGGTTGTTTTATTATTTCTATTTCTTTATTTTATCCAATGTATTTACTTTATACATTATCGTATTTAAATTCAAATCAAAATATACATACATATTCAATTTTTTTTACTCATATATGCACGTATACATATATATTCGTTATTATCATTGTTAGTACATTTGTTTGTATTTTTATTTTACTTATATATTTATTTCTATTTTTAAACCATTTATTTACAATTTAAACACAAATCAAATATATATTATATTATTTCAAATTTAGTCAGATATGTTCAAATACAGATATATATATTCTCATATACACACATGTATACAATATTTTAATTTTAAATGATTTATACAGAATATATTCAAATTCGGGGAAACTCGCATCACTTTATCACTTAATTTTACAAATTGTCTTCAAAAATTCTTTTAATTATCAATTCAAATTAAATTAAAATCTAGGGTTGTTACACGCTGATCACAAGCAAGGTACATATGGTTTCTCTTCATCATGGCTCCGGTATAGAGAACCGTACAGGGTTCGTATTGTTTCTTTGGATTTCCATCAAATGATCAGGCTAAGGAGCTTCCTTACCGAAATAGAAACGCCTCTGGAAAGACGCCTCGGATCCTAACCGGATCTCCGCAAACAAAAGGTCGACACTACCTCAAGCTGTACAGATGTAACTAGGTAACTAACACACTGACGCTACCTCACGCTATACAGCTGTAACTAGGTAACTAACACACGAGTCATGTCATCCCCCGGTCCTCACCGACCTTTATCCGAGGATCCTCAATCATAAAGCAACAGCCACAATGTATAATCAACATAGGTAAAATATCTGGGCTCCATACCATGATATCACCTTTTATCTAGAAGGAAATAACATACCCTAGGGGCGCTACCCCTACAAACCTTTGTCGCAACATTCCTGTTTCGACCATTACCGGGTTGTGAGGCTCGACGAAGTCTCGTCTACAAAGCCACGCTTTTTTACAAAGCAACGCTTTTTCACAAAGCCACGCTTTTTCACAAAGCCACGCTTTGATCAACCAATGATCAGCAGCACTTCGTATGCCACATTAACAAATTGGGAATGTATCACTAGTAACCATCAACTACATAACCTCTGAGCTCGTACGTCTCAGAGAAGGGTGTTAAGCTAAGAGAATAAATTCTCCGCCACCAACATAAATGTATTTGATAGAAACCAACTTTACATCTCAAAGTGTAACGTTAGACACACATCCATACAAGTCTGTTCCGGGTTCGAACAGAACCGAAGGCACTTCCAAAGAAGCCCTTGCAAATCCGGGTATTCACAATCTCAATCGGACTTCCCATCACTTAGGGAATCTCTATACCGACGACTCAGTGCAGAGACAATTGATAGGTCATCCTATCGTTCTCGCAAATACCCGGTCTTCACCACCGGTCTTCAAATGCTATCCATATACGACGTATCATTATTCGGAATGGGTTATACGACACAAAGGTCCTCGCCCGGCTAAACCGAATAACTAGCGCAATTAAAAATCATATGGATACTGGGGTCTCAGTTAAATCACAACTTAAAGACCAAAAACTTTTCATTCGAATGGTTAAACCAAATTACCATTTCCAATCTTTTAAACAAAAAGATTAAATTCAAAAACCTTCAATGGTTTAAACAATTTCCACACTTTTAATCTTTTAAACAAAAAGATTCAATTCATAACGTTCACCCAGTTCACAAAGATTCATTCATGGATTTCAAAACAATTTCCATTTCAATTGAATTAACTCGTTAAATCTTTAAGTCAAGATTTAACTTATAGCTTTCAAAACTCATTTCCAAAGATTCATTCATATTCTTTCAAAACATTTCAATTCTATTTCAAACTGGAGTAACTCGTCCGGTCTTTGAAATCAAAGACTCATTTCATAGTTTTCAATTTCAAACTTGAATTCAAATTTAAATCAAATTATTTAAATTTTCAAAACTCGATTAAGTTATTCAAAATAACTTTTATCTTTGAAATTCCATTTCAAAAGCTTTTCACTTTAAACCCAAATTTCCAATTTCAAAATCAATTGAAATTAAATTTCAATTTCAAAAACATTAAATTTAAATCATCTGTGATTTAACCGATTTCCACGTGAAATCCATATTTGTGTGTGTAAAAGTGTGGTCCAGGGGTTTCACACAATAGTGCAACATCAATCATCACAGATATATCGATAAGCGGTATAATCCACAACGCTTATCTTCATTTACAGATTCATAGATAAAATAAATTTATCAGTCATAACGATTCATCATTACAATTCGATGTGGGTTTCGGATAAACAATTGGAATCCGACTCCCTGTCGCATCAAAATTCAAGTGTCGTTTACGGGTCAAGGGTTTTCATATACACATAGTAATATATCACAGAAACATAAATCACAGATATATATATATATCGTAGATAATCAATTACATTCATTACAGATCACAACACAAATCAGGGTGTATCACAAAGCATCACGAATCAGGGATATCAAACAATCAAGTCATCCAATAAAATCCAAATATTCATAAGTAAGATCAGTTAATTATCTGATTTATTCAAATTAGATTAATACTTATGAATTTCTAATCCGGGTTAATTAATCATTAATTAATTACAAACCAATATAGTTAATTATCCTTTAAATCGTTTATTAACTAACTATTAATAATTAATAGATTATTCTTAAATTAATTATCCTTAATTAATCACATTAATTAATTAGCCCTTAATTTATTATCTTTCCTTAATCACCTTCATTAATTTATAATTCCTTAATTAACTAACTTAATTAATTAATCCTTAATGACCCATTAATTAACCATTAATTATTGATTAATTAACATTCAACCATTAATTCAAAATCCAACCTTATCAATTTAATGATTCTTAACTCCAAATTAATTATTCCTAATTAATTTACTTAAGACTTAATTAATGAGTTTAAAACTCAAGATTACTTAATTAATCCAGTTACTAATTAAATTTATCAATCCATTTTAATTAACTTATTAATTTACATGAATTCAAATCATTAAATTCAAACTTGAGGATTTTTAACTAAATTCCTTTTTAAATTTCAAATCATTAAAGTATATTTTAACTTTAACTTATTTACCTCATTTTAAAGCTATAAACTTTAGTCTATTTCAAAACCTAAGATTCAAATTCCATTTGAATTTAGATTTAAAATCTTAATTTAAACTTGGTTTTAATTTCATTTCAGATTTTATATTATACTTTTGAAATCAAGAAACTGCCAGGCTATATTTTTAAATCCTGAAAAACCCTCTTAAAATATTTTAAAATCTTTAGTTCATTTCATATTTGGATTCAAAATATAGAGTTGAATCCACACCTCAACTGGATTTAAACTTAGGTTTAAATCTACTACAGAAACAAATTTCATTTGAATTTATTTAAACCCAAAACACCGTCAGGCTTTACATTTTACAAAAGCCTGGAACACATTATACTCGAAACAAACTAAAGCTGCTTCGAGTAATGTACTCAAATGACTCGAGTAAAACCCGAGAGAAAACTCGTCTTCCAAAAAAACCAGAGACAAGGGAACGTGCTCGTGCACGTGCACCGTGCCACCTTCGCCTCCGGTCCCCTACTGATCACCAAGGCAAGTCGACAACCCTCCCCACGTCAAACTCCAACCATCGAAACTTCGAACTCCCCTGGAAATCGAAATTTAACACTCGTACCCAAACCTGGAACACGAACTCGGCAACCCTCAAAACCTATCAACACCGAGTTCTCCACCCTCCGACCATCTGAGGGTCTATAACTCCGGCCTCTTCTTCGACCACAACCCCACTACCACCACCCCAAAAATCACTGCACTCGATCACCTACTCCGATCGTGGCGATCGATTTACTAAGCAAAGTAAAAATTAGGGTTCTAAAAAGAATTTCACTGCCGCAACCTCCCTGATGAATTTTATCAACATCAACTATTTTTCCTAGCTTCTCTGATCACCCCTCTATCAACAGGAAGAAACCCGACCACCACCATCCAATAGATCGCCAGAAATCACCTTATTTCCTATATTCTGATGAACTAGAACTGCTAATCCCAGACTTAACTAAAAATTTTGCTTTTAGTTTGAAAAGTCTAATTTTTACATATGGTTTCAGATCACAAGCCTGAAGTTATAAATTTGAATGTTTCACTAGTAACCATAACGATACTTTACATACTTTACATCGTACTCGAATGCCGTAGATTCGAACGTTCAAATCCGAGTTGCTGGAGCTTATAACAACATTAAGTAAACAACATAGCGGAAAAGAAAAAGAATATAGATATACAACATCTGATACAATATCCAGATACAACAATGATACAATGAATATCTATATACATCAGAGATATGATACAAGAAATAGCAGCGGAAAAGGAAAGATAACATCAGCAGCGGATAGAATATCTCTAATAGAATGCTCCAATCCATAGCTAGCGAAAAGCAAGGTCAGTCGTACTCGAATGCCGATCTCCAGATAATCTACTAAACCTGAATATCTGAAAAGAAACCCAACTCTAGACTGCCCGTGTTTCATGTTTGCAAGTGTTTCCGAATACTTATTTTTGTTTGTTTGTATACTTCATGTATAGGAAAAAAGGTTG
The DNA here is from genome assembly GCA_030737815.1 of Allium fistulosum. Classification (NCBI taxonomy): domain Eukaryota; kingdom Viridiplantae; phylum Streptophyta; class Magnoliopsida; order Asparagales; family Amaryllidaceae; genus Allium; species Allium fistulosum. The sequence continues at coordinate 775,430,237 of CM060906.1, forward strand.
TTCTTAGTTATATTATAAAATTTTAACTCAAGTACCCATATACTTTTATACTCAAACAATTTAAAATTTTATTTTTCCTTTATTTTCAAACTTAACTATCTTTAGTATGTTGTTATAATTTCTATGTGTTTACTTATATTGTTTCATATTTATAACTTAATATTTATTATTATCATTTATTATTATTTGGATATCGGGGAAACTCGCAATCAATTAATCCATTTAAAATTAATTTTAAATCAGATATTAATTGATCTTACTTATGGATGTTTGAATTTTATTGGATGATTTGATCGTTTGATATTCCTGATATGTGATGCTTTGTGATATACCCTGATTTATGATGTGATCTGTAATTTACTTATCTGCGATATATATATCTGTTTCTGTGATATATTACTATATGAATATGAAACCCTTGACCCGTAAAACGGCACTTGAATTTCGATGCGACAGGGAGTCGGATTCCAGTTGGTTATCTGAAACCCATATCGAATCGTAATAGTGATTCTTTATGACTGATAAATTTATTTTATCTATGAATCTGTGAATGAAGATAAGCGTTATGGGTTATACCGCTTATCGATATATCTGTGATGATTGATGTTGTGCACTATTGTGTGAAACCCCTGGACTACACCATACACACACAAATAAGGATTTCACGTGGAAATCGGTTAAATCACAGATGATGTAAATTTGATGTTTTTAAATTGAAATTTTAATTTCAATTGATTTTGAAATTGGAAATTCGGGTTTAAAGTGAAAAGCTTTTGAAATGGAATTTCAAAGATAAAAGTTATTTTGAATAATTAATCGAGTTTTGGAAATTTAAATAATTTGATTTAAATTTGAATTCAAGTTTGAAATTGAATTCTATGATTTGAAAATAGTACAAAGATACTGTACAAGTTATATATGGGTTAAACCAGTTTAAAGGTATTGATTTGGAAATTTGAATTTAATTCAAGGGTTTTAACTCGTGTAAATATAACTGGATTTTTTTCGAAACGAAAACTACTTGTTTTCAAATAATAAAAGCTTTCACATAAGTTATGAACTTCCAATTTGTGTTGAAAGGTTTCAAGTTTGAAATGGAATTTAAATTTTTTTGAAAACTATGAAATGAGTCTTTGATTCAAAGACCGGACGAGTTAATCTAACTTGAAATGGAATTGTTTTGGAAGGCTATGAATAAATCTTTGGAAACGAGTTTTGAAAGCTATAAGTTAAATCTTGATTTAAAGATTTAACGAGTTAATCCAATTGAAATGGAAATTGTTTTGAAATCCATGAATGGATCTTTATGAACAGGGTAAACTTTGTGAATTGAATCTTTTTTTTAAAAGATTAAAAGCGTGGAAATTTGTTTAAACCATTGAAGGTTTTTGAAATGAATCTTTTTGTTTAAAAGATTAGAAGTGTGGAAATTGTTTAAACCATTGAAGGTTTTTGAAATGAATCTTTTTGTTTAAAGATTGGAAATGGTAAATTGTTTTAACCATTCGAATGAAAAGTTTTGGGCTTTTAAGCTGTGATTTAACTGAGACCCCAGTATCCATATGATTTTCGATTGCACTCGTTATTCGGTTTAGCCGGGAAAGGACCTTTGTGTCATATAACCCATTCCGAATAGTGATACGACGATATGGATTGCATTTGAAGACCGGTGGTGAAGAGCGGGTATTTGCGAGAGCGATAGGATGACCTATCGATTGTCTCTGCACTGAGTAGCTACGGTATAGAGATTCCCTAAGTGATGGGAAGTCCGATCAGGATTGTGAATACCCGGATTTGCAAGGGCTTCTTTGGAAGTGCCTTCGGTTCTGTTCGAACCCGGAACAGACTTGTATGGATGTGTGTCTGACGTTACACTTTGAGATGTAAAGCTGGTTTCTATCAAATACATTTCTGTTGGTGGCGGAGAATTTATTCTCTTAGCTTAACACCCTTCTCTGAGTTGTACGAGCTCAGAGGTTATGTAGTTGATGGTTACTAGTGATACATTCCCAATTTGGTAATGTGGCATACGAAGTGCTGATGATCATTTGTTGGTCAAAGCGTGCTTTGTGAAAAAGTGTGGCTTTGTGAAAAAGCGTGGCTTTTTGGACGAGACTTCGTCGAGCCTCACAACCCGGTAATGGTCAAAACAGGAATGTTGCGACAAAGGTTTGTAGGGGTAGCGCCCCTAGGGTATGTCATTTCCTTCTGGATAAAGGGTGGTATCATGGTATGGAGCCCAGATACTTAACTCGTGTGGACACTATACATTTATCACTTTGTGATGTTGCTTTGTTGGTTGAGGGGCCCCTCGGATAAAGTCGGTGACGACCGAGGAATGACATGACTCGTGTGTTAGCTACCTAGTTACAGCTGTACAGCGTGAGGTAGCGTCAGTGTGTTAGTTACCTGGTTACAGCTGTACAGCGTGAGGTAGCGTCGGCCTTTTGTTTGCAGAGATCCGGTTAGGTTCTCGGGGCGTCTTTCCAGAGGCGTTCCCTTTTCGGTAAGGAAGTTCCTTAGCCTGATCATTTGTTGGAAATCCAAAGAAACAATACAAACCCTGTACGGTTTTAGTTGTATTACCTGCTATGGAATGTGGCGGAAACCTGCTACTGAATGTAGTAGTTATAATAGACATACAACAATGGTTGTATGTTGGCTAAGATTGATATTATACTTTCGAAATATTTTTACACTATGCACTAGTAATAATATCAAAAGAGTTTTGATTTTGCGTAGTAAGCATGTTTGACTATCATAAGGAGAAATCTCCTCCAATCCTGCGATTGCATTGTGTGTGTGGCGGGAGGCCTTATGGTAGTTCCATTTTCGAAAAGCATTGCGGGTTTCAATGTTTAAAAGCCTTTGGTGTTTGTATTAAAGATAAACTGTTTTTGTTGCTCACACCAGTCCCGTGACTGATCCGGAGTTTATTGTTCCCTTCCTAAACTCTGGGTGCCCACAATTTTCCACACGGGCAGTCTAGAGTTGGGTTTTTCAGATATTCAGGTTTAGTAGATTATCTGGAGCTAGTTCAGTTCTTGGAGTTCATGGACTGACGTTGCTTATCTTTGTGCCTCGTTATTGGGAGTCCAAGCTATTTCTGGATTGGTGTTATGAAGATGGAGATTTTTCCGCTGCCGAGGTTATCGTTTTCTTTTCCGCTGCTATTTGTTGTATCATATCTCTGATGTATATTGATATTCATTGTATCACTCTGTTGTATCAGATATTGTATATCAATGTATTATTCTTTTTCTTCCGCTGTGTTATTTACTTAATGTATTTATAAGCTCCGGCGACTCGGATTTGAACGGTCGAATCTACGGCATTCGAGTACAATGTAAAATATGGATGTCGATTTTCGAACGCAAAAAATCCGACTCGTTACAAGTGGTATCAGAAACCATAAGTGCATGTAGTTTTGTACAAAGCAATCAATGCTACTATCTCTAGCATACAAGAGAAGGTATCAGCCGAGACAAGCAAGGTACAAAATAAAGTAAAGCAAAATAAAGGTAAGTGGTACAACATAATAAATGCAGCACAAATTGGTATCATATCAGCCTCCAATTTCAAATAAAAATCTCTGGCCAAATTTTATAAAATACTTCAAGTACACATGAAAGATCTTGCCTCTACATTATTCTCCAGCCTGTATGTATCATCTCATACTTTCACTTTCGTTCATAAAAATTTAAAACTGAGAAACAAAAGCAAGTCTCAGACCTAAGTTTTCAAGTTCCAGTTCAATCTGAAGAAAGCTTAGTAAAAATGCTACAAACAATTTAATAAAACTCATCAACCTGTTTCAAGCTTTCAAGCCTGGAAATCAATGTCTGGATCGAGAACAAGTTTTAGTTTGCAAATTCAAAATCTGGTTCAACAATAGAAACTCTGTTTATCTCTGTTCTTTCTTCTAAAACAAGGTGAGCAAAATTTCCCACCTTAATCCTTTGTTTCTGTGAGTAACATTTATTTTTAAGAACTTATAACTTAAGTAATATTGTATGCTTCCTTCTGTGATGACATGTATCTTATATATATACATATGTTTGTGTATATCTGTTCTGTTCTTTGATTCTCTGTTGTCTGTTGCTCATTCTTTTTGAGTAAATTGGAAAATAAATCTTTATCTCATGATCTAATCAATGTTTAAATTTAGAATATAAACAAATATTGTTTGTTTGATCATAATATAAGTGTTAAAATTTATTTAAGGCAGAAACAACATATATTTGTCTCTGGAAACAAAGAAAACATGTACATCTTTAAATATGTTGAAAATCAAACTTCTTGTTTTAAGAATTCAGTTGTATCAGGTGAAACTACATACTAAAATAGGATTTTTAAGACAAGATTTACAATTTTTAAAGCTAGGAGTGAAGAGCAGTTTTAGTTTGACCATTTTTGCCTTTTTGAGCTGCCGCAGTCGATCTCGACGACTGGAGATGTCGTGATTAGGTCTGGAGGTGGAGGAGTGATGGGGGGTGCTAGGAAAAATAGTGCGGTGGTGGTTAGTTAAAGGTGGTGGCGGCGGCGTCGATTTCTTTCTCGTAGACCTAGTTTTAGGTGCAGTGATGTTTTCATCTTGTTCGAGGTCGCCGTTTGATCGAGCTTAGCGTGCTTTTGAGGTGTTGTAGAGGGAAGGTGGTCGAGTCTATAGCCGGAGATTAGTGGCCTCTGGTGATCGGAGATGGGAGCACGGCGATGTTTTCCAGGGATGGTGATGAGTTCTGTTGTGTTCCAAGTGGATGATCGAACTCGATTTCGATCGAGTGCCTGAGTAGATGATCGGAGGGCTGAGGAGGATGTCGAGGTGATCGTCGAGATGTGGAGATGGTCGTGGACGATCAGAAGTGATGGTCGGTGATGTACACGTGCACCATATATTTTGGGTGGCTGTGAGTCTGGTCAGGTGGCTCTCGAGAATTTCCCAAGTAAATCTTGTTTTGGGTCCGGGTCGTTACATTTGGTATCAGAGCTAAGGTTGAACTTTAGCTCAGGAGTATAACACGTTAAGTAGCTCATTAGAGATAGAGTGAAGTAAACTCTAGAATGAGTATCTCTAAGATATCTGTCCGTATGCCTTAGTAAATTCTCTTGCTATCTACTGATAGTGAGTATGAGTGCAAGAAGAGGATGAGATAGGGGACGGGGAAATACGACTATAATTGGTCAATAACCTGTAACGACAAGGAAACAATCTTTTCTCTATCCATCTCTTTTGTTCGTCATCTTTTCTCAATTCTTCGATAATTTCTGGTAGATCCAGGAAGAAGATTCGATATATTAATATGGGACATAAACTCCGGATGGACCAAAAGAATTTGTTTGTTTGGATGAATTGGTTGCTTTGTTTGTTATGGTTGATATGTATATTTTAGTTTTAAACTAAAAGTTCTGAAATCGTATCCATATATCTATCTATTCTTTGGGTCCGAATATGTTCCACGAATGGTTAGTTATCCCTTCGGACTAACCGATGCCACTGCATATTTCGTAGACCTAGATAACCCGAGTATCTTGTGAAGTGTTAAAACAGATTCGTTCTTGTATCTGTTATTGATATTCTGATTTGGTAAGCCAAATGCAAAATAGATGTTCAGTTTGATTTGATGAAATATTCTTCATCTATCCTTGTGTCTCCCTGGCAATTTCGAGGACGAAATTCTTTTAAGGGGGAAAGTCTGTAACGACCCCGGATTTCATATAAATTTAAATTGATAATTTAAAGAATTTTTGAATAAAATTTGTTTAATAAAACGGTAGATAGATTGCGAGTTTCCCCGAGACGAATACATTTGTATTAACCGATTAAATTTAAATATTATATGAATATTATATATGTGTATATATATGTATATATTGGATTTGAAAATAATTTTTTTTAAATAAATGGTTTTGAAAAAATAAATAATATATGTATATATAGTTTTATACCAATTTAAATCTTAGTTACATATTTATAAACTAGTATAAAAATAGAACAAATGGAATAAATGAAACCAGAATAATAATAGAAGTAAAATAAAATTTAAATAGAAGTTACTTATATTTCAAAATACAAGGCAGCAAGTATATATGTAAGCAAGAAACAAGACACGTATGCAAACATCAAGACATTAAATAATATATTCAAATCAAGTATCCAAAGCTTAAGCCAGGCAAATTCAGATTCAAATACCAGAGCCTGGAAATTAACTCATGCAAGACCAAGACAAAACAAATTATCTCAGCCGAAGTCAATATGTATAAGCTTGTAAAAGAAATTCAAACAAGACAAATATATTTAGCCAATTTCAGCCACCACAAAGAAGCTTTGTCAAAGATAAAGTGTGAACAAACAAATTAAAATATAAATATGCATAAACAAGTACAAGCAAAGAGTAACTTCTCTGTAAAACAGCCATAATGCAATACATGTTCAGCTGTGCTTGTTGTACAAAGCATTAAATACAAGTATGTAAAAGTAAGATATATATATATATATATATATATATATATATAACTGGTATGATTTGTTAAGCAAACAAAGGCAAAGTCAGTATAAAAATTGATATTGTACATGGCAATTAATGCCATCTCACTTCAGCCACCAAGTGATTGTTTCAGCCTCCAAGCGAAAGAAAATATCACTGATCTTATATTGTACAAACAAAGAAAATATGGTCTGGTGTTGTACAAAACAACATTATCACCAGTACTCATTCTTTTTATACATCAAGCTCTCACCTCATTTCGTCCATTTGAAGCTAAGTAAAAATCTGAAGAACAAAAAATCCATTTCAAACTTCAACAAATTCAATTTAAACCATTAAAACAAATTCAGATCAACCAGAGATTGAAGGAAGAGAGTTCAACTTGCAATTTTTTTTTACAACCTGTTCAACATGAAGTGCTCTGTTTCATTTCTCTGGAAAATAAGTGAGCAAACTTTCAACTCTTAATCTTTTGATTCTGATGCATGTGATATATCTGTGGGGTGATGATGTATATATGTTTGTCTGGATATATATTCAACTTGAATCTAGTGAATTAGGCTATATATTGTAAGCATGTCAGAGAAACAGGCATAAATTTGCCTCTGCTTTGCTAACAGGTTCCAAAACCTGTTCAAAGAAATACAAATATAATCTCTCTATCTAATTCTTTTTGGATTATAAGTTATAGATGAAACATGTTTACATTATCAAGATCTAAGCTTTAAATTTTTTTCCAAGCGAATATATTGGGAATTTAATCAGAAAATAGAAAATACAGTGAAAATTCGAACTTTAACCAAATTTCAATTTGCATGAAATTAAATCTGGGTTACATCATCTAAACCTACATCGAAAATGATGATTTTTAAAACAAAAATCAAAATTTTTAGTTTCAAATTGGGATGGCATTTGTTAGATGAACGTGTGATGGGTTTTGGTAAGATTCAGGCGATCGAATGATTTTCGAGGGTTGAAATTTGGTGGGGAGGAGCTGGAATGATCGATGATCGCGAGAAAAATACAAAATATTTTTTTATACATCATAGATGGAGATTCGATTGGAAGTAGGGTTTAAGCTCTGTGTGTAGTTGGTCGAAGTCGCGAGGGAATTGCTTCGTCGTCGCTGTGATTCGAGTGATCGCACCTCAGGGGATCGATGCGTAGTTGTGTGGCAAAGCTTAGGACATAGCGGCGTGACCGCTGGTAGACGAGAGTGGCTATGGGAGTTGTTTGGGCTGGTCGAAGTATGGATTCAGAATGTCTCGAGTAACTTAATTTTGATACCATGGCAATTTCGTCTACCTGGTGGTTGGGATTAGTCAGTGAGTTCATGGTCGACGTGTAGATGGTCAGGGGAATGGCCGAAGTTGGTCAGGTGATCGATGCACGTGTACATGCACGAGAGAGCTGGTATATTTGGGTTGCTGTGTCGTTAGGAAAGAAAGCTCGGGGAAGTGTTCGAGGTAGTGGAGTGTTTGCATGAGGTCAGACTCTAGTTTAAGAAGTGGTGATAAAAATTTACAGTTTATACTTAAACTTTTCAAAGAAAACAAAATGAGGAAGGAGGGGAAACTCGGGAAAAGGTTGGGAGAACTCGAAGTCCAACCCGAGTTGCTTGGAAATTTCGCTCAGGATGAATGTTGAACATGGTTAAACAGGAACTTGTTATTGTCTTTATAAATTTAAACTGAATTTGTTAGCCAGGGTGATTTGAGTTTTAGAATTAGAAGTTTAGATTAACATTTTCAAACCTGGACTTAAGTTTAAATTTGAGATCGAGATTTTGAAATGAAGTTTACAAATTTAAATGATTAATTTAAGATAAGTGTTAAAGTTAATTAGCATTAAAGCCTTTTGGAATTGTAATAAATTGATTTCAAATTGTAAGGAAGATTTGAAATGTTAATTAAGGTAAATAGTCACTATTAATTAATTGTTTTAGAAAATAATTAAGAATGATTTATAATAGTAATTTCAAATTGGTTAATTTATTAAATCACATTCACCTTGATTAGAAAATAATTAACTATTGTTGCGCACTGGATTGTTATTTCTGTTGTGATTGTGATACTGTGTGATGCGTATTGCTTTGTACTGTACTATGATTTGTGATTTATCTCTGTGTTTATGTGGAAACCCTGTTGCCCGTAAAACGGCATTTAAACTTCGATGCGACAGGGAGTCGGATTCCAGTTGGTTATCCGAAACCCACATCGAATTGTAATGATGAATCCTTGTGATTGATAAATTTATTTTATCTGTGAAATTGTAAATGAAGATAAGCGTTGTGGATTATACCGCTTATCGATATTGATATATCTGTGATAATTGGTGATGTTGCACTATTGTGTAAAACCCCTGGACTACACCTTTACACACACAAATATGGATTTCACGTGGAAATCGGTTAAGTCATAGATGATGTAAATTTGATGTTTTTGAAATTGAAATTTTAATTTCAATTGATTTTGAAATTTGAAATTTGGGTTTAAAGTGAAAAGCTTTTGAAATGGGATTTCAAAGATAAAAGTTATTTCGAATAACTTGATTAAGTTTGAAATTTAAATAATTGGATTTAAATTTGAATTCAAGTTGAAATTGAATTCTATGATTTGAAACTAGGGATTAAAGATACTGTACAAGTTATATATGGGTTAAACCATTTTAAAGTATTGATTTGGGAATTTGAATTTAATTCAAAAGTTTTAACTCGTGTAAATATAACTGGATTTTTTTTTATGAAACGAAACTATTTGTTTCAAATAGTAAAAGCTTTCACATAAGTAATGAACTTCCAATTTGTGTTGAAAGAATTTCAAGTTTGAAATAGAATTGAAATGTTTTGAAAACTATGAAATGAGTCTTTAATTCAAAGACCGAACGAGTTAATCCAACTTGAAATAAAATTGTTTTGAAAGGCTATGAATGAATCTTTGGAAACGAGTTTGAAAGATATAAGTTAAATCTTGACTTAAAGATTTAACGAGTTAATCCAGTTGAAATGGAAATTGTTTTGAAATCCATAAATGAATCTTTGTGAATGGGGCGAACTTTGTGAATTGAATCTTTTCGTTTAAAAGATTAAAAGTGTGGAAATTGTTTAAACCAGTGAAGGTTTTTGAATTGAATCTTTTTGTTTAAAAGATTGGAAATGGTAATTTGTTTTACCATTCGAATGAAACGTTTTGGGTTTTAAGCTGTGATTTAACTGAGACCCCGGTATCCATATGATTTTTAATTGCGCTTGTTATTCGGTTTAGCCGGGAGAGGACCTTTGTGTCATATAACCTATTCCGAATAGTGATACGACGATATGGATCGCATTTGAAGACCGATGGTGAAGACCGGGTATTTGCGAGAGCGATAGGATGACCTATCGATTTTCTCTACATCATGGCTCCGGTATAGAGATTCCCTAAGTGATGGGAAGTCCGATCGAGATTGTGAATACCCGGATTTGCAAGGGCTTCTTCGGAAGTGCCTTCGGTTCTGTTCGAACCCGGAACAGACTTGTATGGATGTGTGTCTGACGTTACACTTTGAGATGTAAAGCTGGTTTCTATCAAATACATTTCTGTTGGTGGCGGAGAATTTATTCTCTTAGCTTAACACCCTTCTCTGAGACGTACGAGCTCAGAGGTTATGTAGTTGATGGTTACTAGTGATACATTCCCAATTTGGTAATGTGGCATACGAAGTGATGCTGATCATTTGATTGATCAAAGCGTGGCTTTGTGAAAAAGCGTAGCTTTGTGGACGAGACTTCGTCGATCCTCACAACCCGGTAATGGTCGAAACAGGAATGTTGCGACAAAGGTTTGTAGGGGTAGCGCCCCTTGGGTATGTCATTTCCTTCTGGATAAAAGGTGATATCATGGTATGGAGCCCAGATATTTTACCTATGTTGATTATACTTTGTGGCTGTTGCTTTGCGATTGAGGATCCTCGAATAAAGGTCGGTGACGACCGGGGGATGACATGACTCGTGTGTTAGTTACCTAGTTATAGCTGTACAGCATGAGGTAGCGTCAGTGTGTTAGTTACCTAGTTATAGCTGTACAGCGTGAGGTAGCGTCGGCCTTTTATTTGCAGAGATCCGGTTAGGATCGGGGCGTCTTTCCAGAGGCGTTCCCTTTTCGGTAAGGAAGTTCCTTAGCCTGATCATTTGTTGGAAATCCAAAGAAACAATACGAACCCTATACGGTTTTAGTTGTATTACCTGCTATGGGATGTGGCGGTAACCTGCTATTGAACGTAGTAGCTATAGTAGGCATACAACAATGGTTGTATGCTGGCTAAGATTTATATTGTATTTTCGAAAGGATTTTCACACTATGCACTAATGATAATAATATCGAATGATTTTGCGTAGTAAGCATTTTTGACTATCATAAGAAGAAATCTCCTCCAATTCTGCGATTGCATTGTGTGTGTGGCGGGAGGTCTTATGGTAGTTTCATTTTCCAAAAGCATTGTGGGTTTCAAATTTTAAAACTCTTTTGTGTTTGTTTTAAAGATAAACTGTTTTTGTTGCTCACACCAGTCCCATGACTGATCCGTAGTTTATTGTTCCCTTCCTAAACTCTGGGTGCCCATAATTTTCCACACGGGCAGTCTAAAGTTGGTTTTCTTTTCAGATATTCAGGTTTAGTAGATTATCTGGAGCTAGTCAGTCCTTGGACGACTGACCTTGCTTTTCGCTAGCTATGGATTGGAGCATTCTATTAGAGATATTCTATCCGCTGCTGATGTTATCTTTCCTTTTCCGCTGCTATTTCTTGTATCATATCTCTGATGTATATAGATATTCATTGTATCATTGTTGTATCTGGATATTGTATCAGATGTTGTATATCTATATTCTTTTTCTTTTCCGCTGTATTGTTTACTTAATGTTGTTATAAGCTCCGGTGACTTGGATTTGAACGTTCGAATCTACGGCATTCGAGTACGATGTAAAGTATGGATGTCGATTTTCGAACGCGAAAAATCCGGATCGTTACAAATTCCAAATTCATTTAGTTCCAGGAGCAAGCCCGGTGATTAAAAAGCCAACTAGAATGGGGCCAAATGAGCTAAAAGAATTAAAGAAACAGTTAGAGGAATTAGAGGAAAAGGGTTTTATAAGACCAAGTAATTCTTGTTGGGGAGCAATAGTGGTATTTGTTAAGAAACAAGATGGTTCCTTAAGACTTTGTATAGATTATAGAGAATTGAACAAAGTAACTATTAAAAATAAATATCCATTGCCAAGAATAGATGATCTTTTTGATCAATTAGCTGGGGCAAGAGTGTTTTCTAGACTAGATCTAGCATCTGGTTTTCATCAAATGAAGGTGGAGGAGTCAAGTGTTAAGTACACTGCCTTTAACACTAGGTATGGGTTGTATGAATTTCTGGTTATGCCATTTGGCTTGACTAATGCACCATCATACTTTGTAGATTTAATGAACAGAACCTTTAGAGATTATTTTGACAAATTTGTGCTTATTTTTATAGATGACATTTTAATTTATTCCAAAACAGTGGAAGAACATAAAAGTCATTTGCATCTGGTTTTGTCTAGATTGAGGGAAAAAGATTTAAAGGCAAAATTTTCAAAATGTGCATTTTGGAAAGAGGAAGTATATTTCCTTGGCCATGTCATTTCTGCCAAAGGAATTTCTGTGAACCCCAATAAAGTAGTGGCTATTCAAGCATGGAAGAGGCCTAGCACTGTGAGTGAAGTGAGATCATTTATGGGGATGGTAGGATATTATAGGAGATTTATAAAAGATTTTTCAAAAATTTATACACCACTTACTAGCCTAACTAGGAAAAACCAAGCTTTTGTTTGGTCAGAGAAGTGTGAGAAGTCTTTTGAACAGTTGAAGGAGGCATTGGTGAATGCTCCAATCTTGAAAGTACCCCAGGGAAATGAAGAATTAGTTGTATACACTGATGCTAGTGGGTTTGGCTTGGGTGCAGTGTTGATGCAACAAGGCCAAGTCATTGCATATGCATCCAGACAACTCAAACCCCATGAAGTAAGGTATGCCACACATGATCTTGAATTAGCAGCTATGATCTATGCTTTGAAACTTTGGAGACATTATTTGTTAGGAACTAAGTTTGAACTTTACACTGACCACAAGTCTTTAAAGTATTTATTTTCACAAAAAGATTTAAACATGAGGCAACATAGATTGGTGGAGTTCTTAGCTGCTTATGACTTGGACATACTCTATACACCAGGTAAAGCAAACATAGTTGCAGATGCCTTGAGTAGCCAACATGCTAAGTTAGCTATGTTGATGATGGAAGAATTTAAAAATTTGTCTATACTCACTGACTTGGAGATTGAAGCAAATAATAAGGTACAAATGGTACCAGTAGAAGGAGATAAGAGTAAAGGAAAATTAAGTTTAATGTCTCTGCAATCAGATTTAATTTTGAAGGTAGGAAAAATGCAAGGACAAGACACAAACTTATTGGAGAAAAAAATTCTCATATCAAAAGGGGAGGAAGTGATAAATTACCATATTGACAAAAATGGTTATTTAAGAAACCAGAATAGAATATGTGTGCCAGAAAACATAGAGTTGAAGGAGGAGATATTGAATGAATATCATAGAAGTAAGTACTCCATACACCCAGGCAGTACAAAGATGTATCAAAATTTAAAAAGAGATTTTTGGTGGAAGGGAATGAAATCAGATGTAGCCAAATATATTGCAAAATGTATGACTTGCCAACAAGTCAAGGCTGAAACACAAAAGCCATCAGGGTTGTTACAACCTCTTAGCATACCACAGTGGAAATGGGAGGATATATCTATGGATTTCATAGATGGACTGCCTAGATCTAAAAGAGGAAACACAAGTATATGGGTGATAGTTGATAGGATAACTAAAGTGGCACATTTCATCCCAGTCAAATCAGAAAGGAATGCACCAAGGTTAGCACAAGTATTTATGAAAGAGGTAGTAAGATTGCATGGCATTCCTAAAACTATTGTGAGTGATAGGGATACCATCTTCACATCAAGGTTCTGGAAAAGTTTTCAAGAAGCCATGGGAAGTGAATTATGCTTAAGCACTGCCTACCATCCACAATCAGATGGGCAGACTGAGGTGGTGAACAAAGTTTTAGAGGACTTATTAAGGGCATGTACACTGGATTTTGGAGGTAACTGGGAAGACTATCTCCATTTAGCTGAATTTACATACAATAACAGCTATCAAAGCACCATAGGGATGGCTCCATTTGAAGCCTTATATGGCAAGCCATGTTTGTCACCTGTATGTTGGGTAGAAGCAGGAGAAAGAGCTATTTTAGGCCCTGAGTACATACAAGAAACTAAAAGGGAAAATTGAGTTGGTAAGGAGAAGAATGGCAGCAGCTCAAGATAGGCAAAAGAAATTTGCAGACATGAAAAGGAAGTAGGTGGAATATGAAGTAGGAAATTTTGTTTTCATCAAAATCTCACCTACGAAAAATGTACTGAGGTTTGGGAAACAAGGCAAGTTAACCCCAAGATATATTGGGCCAAACAAAATTTTGGAAAGAATTGGTTCCCTGGCATACAAGTTGGAATTACCAGAAAACATGCAAGGGATGCATGATGTTTTTCATGTATCACAATTGAGAAGGTGGGTCCATGACAAGGTAGAAATTCTTGAGACCCCAACCCAAGTGCAAATAAATCCTAATTTAGTTTATGAAAAGGATCCAGTGGGAATTTTGGAAAAGGATGTGAAGAAATTGAGGAATAAATCACTGAAACTTGTGAAGGTACAGTGGAGTCTTGATCCTAGTGATTGCACATGGGAATTAGAAGACAAATTTAGGATGAACTACCATAAGCTATTTTCAGAATAAAGGTAATTCTGATTTTTAATTTGCCTTCCTTTTGGATGCATGTATTTTTAGTTATTGTGATAGAACTAAAAATCTATTTGGTTGAGAATGTATTTGTTCTCTGAATTAAGTTTAAAATTGATTTAAGCTTAGGAAAATTGTGGGATACAATTTCTAAAAGGTGGGGTGTATGTAATGACCCAAGATTTTAGGAATTTATTTTGAAAATATAAATAAGTTTAAAATAATTTTTAAACCAATTTTAAAGGGGAATTGATATGGCTTGATATGGTGTAACTATATGTGTGTACATGTGTGCACAGGGAAATACACATGAATTGATGCTAAATTCCTGAATGATATGAATGAACATATGTTGATGTGTATGGGAAAGATATATATATATATATATATACAGATAAATAAAGTAAATCCTTAAAAGCTATATGCAAAAAAAAAAATATGGATGCTACTGATTGTATTTGAGTGTACATGTGCATGTGTGTCAGTACAAAATAATGTATAGATATATATGTGTGTACTAATTATTTCTGTAAGACTTATATATACATATATGTATGCTAATCAAATACTAGAGTTCAATCAGCAAAATAAAATACACAAACATATTTTAAATTATAGGCAGAAAGAAAAGAATGAGGATATAAAAGGAGTAATCCTTTTATAAATAAATAAAGGAAGTACATGCTATTTAAGTGAAAGCTAAAAATAAAAAAATAAGATAAAACAGAGATATGCTTTGTATAGGCAGAATAAGGAAGAATATTTGATAAATAATGAAAATCAAGTCACACTTTTAGCATGATAGTAGACAAGAGGAAAAGCATTTTTGGAAAAGCAAAATTTCTGAAAATAACCAAAAGGATATAACCACTTTTCTCTTCACAAACTTAAGCCGGGGAGGGTAAGATTTTGGGTTTAGATAAAATGCAAATGGTATGATTTCTGATGGGCAAAAATGACTTTAGTTAGTGCCTTAAACCCTAAGAAGAACCCAGCATAAATAAGCAGTGATATGAGGAACCTTCTCTTCTTCCCGGATAGCTCTTGAGAAAAATATATATATTACATAAATATAAAACAAGTGAAGAAAAGGGTTTGAGGGCAGAAGCTTATCAATCAACTAAGGAGTGAAAGAGAGCTAGGTGAGAAAACTCACTAAAAAATCTAAGGCATTAAGTCCTAATGAAGGCAGCCGGTTTATAAGATGATTTTCCTTAAAAATATATTTTCATATATGGTTGTCTTTCTTTGATTTCAGAGATGGAAATGCTTGATTTTTAGTTGTTTGTTCTGCTTGTTTTATTATATGAAAGTTCTAAGTATTATTAATATATATATATGTTTTAAAAACCCAGATATCTCTCTGATATGTTAATGTTTAGAAAAATAAGTAAATACCCAGAGAATCAAATGTTGAATATAGGCAAGTAGTGTTGGTTTTGGCTCAACCCAGAAAATATAAACATGGTGAGCTGCAATATACTTATGTATAGGTGCTGAAGCTTGAGACAAAAAGGAATTAGGGGTGCAATAGGGTTGCCTATGTGCTGATGCTCCTGATTCAATGAAAATATATAAATAGTCATATTCATAGCAAATAAATTTTTCATTCAGTGAAACTTGGTCATTCTGAGTTTAACTTAAGCACAGATGTTTGCAAAAAAAAAGAAGGGAAAAACTCTCTCAAAAAGCCATAAGCCAGTGTTAGTTGTCTATACCCTTTTTTTTTTAAATGCAAGAATATATATGTATATGTGTAGAATCTATTTAATAGACACCTATGTTTAATTGCCTGTTTGCCTCTGTTTGGTTATGAATGATGTGGAATGCCATGACATGAATGTTTGTTTTAGTGAAATGATTCACTGAATGGTTTAGTCATGAAAAATCAAAAGTATTATTATTAACTTAAAACTGATTAGGAGATGGGGTTAAGAGCACTGCAGGAATGACTTGTATTCTTGAGTAATACAAGTTGACACATGGCTTGTTTAAGTCCTGAGATATTTGTGTAATGGAGTGAATTAGTCCACTACAATGTGTCCAATGATTCATATAATTGCAGATGAGACCAAGATAGATAAATATATCAATGTAAGAGAATTTGATATAAAGAGGAACTAGAGTTTTCCTGGAATGAAATCTGAGTAGGGAATAAATGATTTAATTCATTTTGGTGATTTCTTTGTTTTGTATGGATGCTTATTTGATTTATGACTGAGTTGTATGAATGTATGAATGTACCATATCTTTTTGAGGTTTCTGGAAAGGAAGACTTAAGTGTGCACCTGCACACTGACACAGAACATGCACACATGACTTATTTGTTTTCTAAACGCAGAGTTATATACATATATACATGTTTCAACTTTAACTTGATTTACAAATTGTTTTAGTGGATTTTCTCATACCAGACATGTGTCTGACCCTAGTGTGCTAATGGCATATGGGGTGTCTCATTTAATATGGTGCAGCTTCAAATGCATTTTCAGGGACTGCAACAACTAAGTAGGAGTAGGAGCAAGGCTTTGAGAAGAAGATTATAGCATGCTAAAATTAATTAGATAAGAGCTTAAATGATGAAATCTACATGTATTGATACTTTTAAATTGCCACTTGTATTAAGTATTGAATGTTGGATGGATATTTTGCTAAGTGTTTTGCTAAGGAATTGTTTTGTAATTGGAGTTTATAAATTTAGTGATTATCTGAAAAGTTAAAGAAGCTAACCTATGATTTGTAAGTAAATCTGAGCAAGAACTCTATGATAAAAAGGGTGGTTACATTTTATAAATGTATTAGTCAATCTTGAGTCTTTGAAAAGGGTTAAGTTTTGGGGAAATCTGGATAGTTGAATCTCAGTAAACTATATGATTTATTCTCCTATCATAACATTTGCATACAAGAGTTGATAGGTATAGAGAAAATGTATTTATGTGTCTGCAATGTTTCCCTAATTCAATTTGTTCTACGCAAATGTTTTATACCTTGGTTTTGAATAAAAGGAAAAATCTGTAATATAGGAGTTGAAAGCCATGTCCATAACAGTTGCATATATATATATGCACCTTTAAATATGTTTTGTTCAGATATTAGCACACCAGTTATCCTTGTATTTTAACATGAATCTGAATTCCTTTTCACTAAGGCTTTGATCAAAATGCATTTTTAAGACCCTATGGGTTATACCAGAACAAAGAGTCTGGTTGAACCATGTTTTGGATACCCATGGTCTCAGGAAACTCACTCATGTTTGCATTTCATTTAGCTTAGCACCATGGCATCAAAGAATCAAGTTTTTGAAATATGATATCTCACTTAAAAATATTCCAGAAAAGAGATTGTACTCTAGGCAGATTTTATAAGAAAATCAAACATGGATAATGATATAAACTTCTATCATTTTTCAGAGCATAAGCACTACACCATCAATTTATGGGTAATCATAACACAAATATATTGTTTATAGGAATTACACTTCATTGAAAATCCAGCAAGCAATCAAGAGTTAAAAATCTGGTTGTTACCTATATGGATGAAATTTTATTGTATGAATTAAATTGAACTATGTGTGGATTGATTAAATTTAATCAATCAAATTATCCTCTTGTTTACCATAACTCTGATTCAAACAAGAGAGGCTCATGCATCTTCACATGTATGTGCATATCCTTATGAATACACTGATATATTTATACTGGTAAAGATTTTGATCCTGGATAAGTTGTATAGATAAAAAAAGAAAAAAATTGACTCTAGGCTTCAGAAATATATATATATATATCTCTATGTAAAAAAATCCTTACAAATTCAGGTATAAAAAGAGAGGGTTATTTCATTTACCCTATTTAAAAACAATACCGTGTCGGTTTATCTTGTTTAAGAGTTTAGAAATCCCTATCGATAACATGGCGTCCCACACATCGACCAGAATCCATAAACACTCAACCGATAAGTCAACACAATATAAAATCAAAATTTTATATTCACTAACAAATACGCGCTCATATCTATTAATACACTCAAACTCATTCTAGAGCACTATCGACCCTAACTTTCTTCAAGTCAAATTTTATACTATAGATTTCGAATTTTATAAGTTATCAAACTCATTTACATCCAATAAATATTTTCAATTTACTTTCAGAATTTTAACCAATTTCACAATATTTCAAAATCTTTTTTTTTTGGGAAAATTATTTAAATTTGATAATTGTTGTGAATATTGTTTGATAGTTAAATAACTAACTATCGGTATAAACAATTTGGGAAATTATTGAGGCTTGATGATTTGTTGTGAATGTTGTTTGATAGTTAAATAACCGACTATCAATATTGGCCTTTGAAACGACACTTGAATTTGTTTTCAAAACATGCACTCATTATTCGGTTAAGCTAGGAGAGGACTTTATGTCATAAAACCCATTCTGAATAATGATACAACGAAATGGGATCGCATTTGAAGACGGTGATTGAAGATCGAGTATTTTCGAAAACTAAAGGATTTCCTGTTGAATGTCTCTGCACCGAGTTGCTCCAGTATAGAGATTTTGATTACCCTATGTGATGGGGAGTCCGGACGTGATTAGGGAATATCCGGATTTGTAAGGACTTCTTTGAGTGCCTTCGGTTCCATTCAGACCCAGGATGGACTTGGATGTATGTCTGACATTACACTTTGAGATATAAAGCTGGTTTCTATCAAATATATTTTTGTTGGTGGCAGAGAATTTATTCTCTTAGCTTAACACCCTTCTCTAAGACGTATGAGCTCAGAGGTTATGTAGTTGATTGTTAATAGTGGTATATTCCCAATTTGGTAATTTGGCATGCTAAGTGTTGCTGATCATTCGTTGATCGAAGCATGGCTTTTGTGAAAAGCGTAGCTTTGTGGATGAAACTTTGTCGGACCTTACAACCCGAAATGGTCGAAACAGGAAGGATGCGTCAAGGTTGTTTGGGGGTAGCGCCCTCAGGGTATGTCCATTTCCTTCTGGAAAAAGGTGGTATCATGGTATGGAGCCCAGATACTTAACTTATGTGGTTGCTGCAAAATTTATTACTTTGTGGTTGTTGGTGTTGAGGATCCTCGGATAAAGGTCGGT
The DNA here is from genome assembly GCA_030737815.1 of Allium fistulosum. Taxonomy (NCBI): domain Eukaryota; kingdom Viridiplantae; phylum Streptophyta; class Magnoliopsida; order Asparagales; family Amaryllidaceae; genus Allium; species Allium fistulosum. Next base: position 775,449,693 of record CM060906.1, read on the forward strand.
AACGACCAGGGATGGCATACTCGTGTGAGGAGTTATCTAGTTACAGCTTTTTTGCACCAGAAGCATGAGGTAACTCGGCCTTGTGTTGGTAGAGATCCGGTTAGGTTCTCGGGGCGTCCCTTCAGAGGCGTACCCATGTGGTGTAGGAAGTTCCTTAGCTTGATCATTTGTTGAAAATCCAAAGAAACAATATGCACCCTGTACGGTTTAGTTGTATAACCTGCCATTTACTTATGGTAGTTTCATTTTCCAAAAGCGTAGCGGATTTCTTTTTATTCCTTTGTACAAATAACTGTTTTAAGATCTCACACCAGTCCCATGACTGACTCGGAGTTTATTGTTCCTTTCTAAACGCTGGGTGCCCATAATTTTCCACACGGGCAGTCTAGAGTCAGGTTATCAGCAGAATTCTGAATGGATTGCTGTGGAGCTCCAGAGGCGAGCTGGATGGCGAGACATATCACTTATATTATGTATTGTCTGTTGTGTATCTGTTATGAGGGTAGGTTATTATAACTACCAGTGTCGTGTGTTGGTGTTGTAAACTCTGATGATGTATTGTATGAACTGATATAGTTCTTTTGTTTAAAGATTATTCATTTATCTATTATATCTTGTTCCGCTGCGATTGTGAGATTCTGATATTGTTTCTGTTTCTTCTTCTTTCTTCTTCTACCACTTTCTTCTTTAACCCTAACGGTTCGGTTTTCCGGCATTCGATGGTTCGGCATTTGATATAGTGGAGGTATTGATGTCGACTTTCGGGCGTCTAAAAATTGGGTCGTTACAGAGTGGTATCAGTGCAATTGGTTAAGCGACAACCTTGGCTCTGGTGGGGATTACTCATTAGAGATAGAGTCAGTAGTACTCTAGAATGAGTGCGAGTGTAATAATAGATATGAGCGCTTATTTGTTAGTGAATATAAAAAAATAGTTTTGTATTGTGTTGACTTATCGGTTGATTATTTATAGATTCTGGTCGGTGCAGTCTGGCCAACTGTATCGATAGGGGTTTCTAAACTCTTAAACAAGATAAACCGACACAGTATTGTTTTAAAATAGGGTAAATGAAATAATTTTACCCAAATTATTTTTTATAGAAAAGAAATCATTTTCCGTAAATTATTATATTATATGGTTGCTTGATTGTTAGGAAGTGATAATATTAAATTATTATCATTGTTATATGAAAAGTGAATAGAATGAAAAGTGAATATGAATTTTAAATGGGATTTATTACTTGAACTTCCAGAGAAATATTTGAATAAAAAAGTGAAAGGTTTTGAAGTTTGAAAATTTGGGAAAAGTTTAAATTCCTTTGGGTTTGAAAATAGTTTTCAAAAGTTTTGTAAAAATAATGGTGAAATCATTTGGGAAATATTTTTGAATTGGATTTAAAAATCTGGTGGGATTTGGAATTTAAAAATATTGTGGAATATAAATAAGTTTGATAACTTATAAAAATTTGAAATTTATTAAAATAAGATCCAACTTGAAAAGGGATAAATAAAAGTAAGTGGGAAGGTAAGCTAATTAATTGAGGTGAATAAAAAAATTTAGCAAATGCGATTAAATTTGGGAAACTTATAGAAGTTATAAATAAATTTGGGAATGAACAAATGAATAGAACTAGAATTGAAACCGAATATTGAAATCCAACTTAAATTGTGTAAAATAAAATGAAGTTGTAAAATTAGTTCGGGTTAGACTAAAAGAACAAAAGTTCTGGGAATTTGAATTCATTGGAATTTGTAATGAATTAGTAAATGAAACTAATTTAAAATAATGATATGGATTAGATATGAATGAAAGATAGTTAATAAAAAAATTCAGTATTCAGAATTTTAAGATAAACCGAATTCAAATAAAAATTGAATTCAAATGGAATTGAAAATGCAAAGTTGAATGGAAATGAATATATAACTTTGGTAGTGGTGAGAAAATAAATATAAGAAGTGTATAAAATACTTATATCGAACTTAAGAAATGGATAATGGAATCCTTAAGTAAATTTTAAATTGAGGAAATATTCTAAGTAAGTATTTGAATGGAGTAAATAAAAGTGTGAAATGATAAATGTGGATAAGTAAATTAGAATGAAGATAAATGTGAATAAAAGAAAGAAAAAAATTTGATATAGCTAATAATCAATTGGAATAAAATACGTAGGATGTATGTATATTATTTTATTCGCATAACGATTTGATCCAAAATTCGAGCATAGAATTTCGAGATAATTATATCGATCCGAGTTGGAATTTTTCACTCGATTTTCAACGGTGAACCATGGATATGGATTTTTGGTTGATTCTGGAAATTCTCTATCATAGTTTACGGCTATGCAAGGAGAATTATGGTTTCTGATCAAGAAACCAGATCTGAGCCCGCACTAGGAAGTCAGGTGAACGATACTAGTTCGGAAGTGAAATTGTGTGATCGAGTGAGCGATCGGATTTGATATTGCATATTAATGATATGTGTGCATCGTACGAATTTAAATGAAATAGATATTAAAACTTTCGTAAAGAAATGTGAAAAATGATTTTTGAATGTCGTAATTGGACATTATTGATAAAAAGGACATACAGGTGTGATAAAGGTAAAGGGAATTGGATTTCTGATATCAGAAGATAAAATTTAATTGTCCAACAAAAAGGTATGTATTTAAATTTCTATATGAAATTTGATGATTTTCTGGTCTATCCACTTGACCTTTTGTTTTCTTTTGAAACCAGGGGGCCCGTTGTGGCATTTTGTAGTTGTACCGAGCTAGCCGCACAAAGGAGACGCTGGCAAAAAATTTCGAAAATTTAAAGAGTTAGAAATTTTTTGAGAATTTAAAATTTGAATTTGAATTGAAATTTGAATTGTTAAGAAAACAATATTGTTTGGAACTTATGGTTGATTTTGGAAAGTTAGTTAAAGTAATAATGGATCTTTAATAAAAAGATTTGGGTTGACAAGTTGTTAAAACTGTTTGGTTTTGTGAAATTAATAAATGGGTTATGGATCATTCTTCTTAACTAGTAATTTCGGGACGAAATTCTTTTAAGGGGGGGAAGAATGTGACGACCCTGAATTTCTAGATATTTGAAATGGAAATATTTAGTTGATTTTAAATATTTGAATGTTAGTTCAACTTGAATTTCAAATATCATTATGAATTTGGCAATTAAATTATTAAATTTAATTATTGAAGTTGGGTAAAATATTTAATCTTCAGTTTTGAGCTTGTTAAAAATAATTTGAAGTCTTGTAAAATCTATATTGACAATACTAGAGATAATAGAACTTTTAAAATTGAATTTGAAAATGGTTTTTTCAGTTTTGAATCTATATAGTTTAAATCGATATTTAAAAATAGCATTCTGAGGCACAGTCTCGGATTTCGACGAAACCAGTTCCGTTGGATCTGTAATATTGTATTATTATTGGATTTCAATTTCTGTAGCATTCGGAGTTGTCATGTGATCGTACGGTAGATAAACACGCTGAAATTTAAATCGAAAATTTAATATAATAGCTGGGTTCAAAAAGCTATCTTCTCCATACAATCGAGTTAGGACTCAAAACCTTTTCCATTTCTTTCGGAATATGCGTATAACCTTATGAACGCCTAGCGGCACGCCTCGATGGGAGTTCGAAATTTTGAGCTTCGAATTGGAGATGATTTAAATTTGAATTTAAATTTGAAATTAAATATAATATATATATATTACCTTCAATATACTATTGATCCCATTCAACACTTGTCAACACTTTGAGACCACGTGTTCTCTATGGTATTACATGCGTTCGTTTTAATAAAAAAAGAAAAGAATACGAATGTAGAAACAAAAAAATTTCTCGGCTCATTTTAAATATAATAATGGCCGCTATTTTTTAAAATCCTAAACCAAATTCGCAGTTCAAAAAAATCAATGGCCGTAGTAACGAAATTCCAAGATCAAATCCCCTTCAGTTCATTCAAGAACAAATCAAGAACCTCCTCTCGAATCGGCAAATCGAAAATTGATTTCGATTTATACTTCAGAGCCGCGACTTCCATTTCCTAAATCGAGGCAAGCTCATGCTCGCGGGCGAGGCCAACGTCGGCACTATAGGAAGTCGCGGAGGAGCGGCGATGGTATTGATCGAGGCTGGGAGGAGGGCGCGACTGAGCACGCGCGTGGGAGTTAGAGTTTGGCGATGGATTGGGATCGCTGACGTTGGGTGGAGTTCGAGTGCATCGGCACTGGAGGAGGTCGAGGAGTTTATGGTGGCATTCGATGGAAGTAAGGTTCGCATGAGGCTGGGTTTTGCAGTTAGGTTAAGAACTGTGAAGAAAACAAGCTGAAATGGAAATGGATTGCAAAATAAAAGGGCAAAGGTGGGATCTTCTCACTCAAATTAAAATAATTGAAATTTTAGTTATTGATTGATTGTTTGGCTTAGATATTATATATAATAGTATATATATATATATATATTTGGAGTGATTGATTTCCCGCATTATATAGCGGATGAGACCCTATGCACCGCATAATAGCGGATGATATTATATAAATCCCATATACCGCGATATTCCAACTCGAAGTGGAATTGGTATTTAATTGTTGTGCTAACATCTGTGGATGTAGGGAAACAGGTTGGAGGGATCCAACTGGATTCCTCACATTGTTGAATTTATTTGTATATGTTGTGATGATATAATCTGTGAATGATTATATAGGTGTGAATGATTATATTGATAATGGAATTTATTTAAAGGCTATAGTTTAGCCGAATATATTTTTGGTATCGTAGGATACCAGAAATAAATAAAATTGGAAATTAAAGTAGAAAATTTGGAGTAAAATTAATTTTAGTAAATTGGTTAAATTTAAATGAAGGAATTTAAAAGTGTAAAAGTTGATTTTTGTAATCTTATCAAATCAATTCCAAAATATGGGGAAAAGATTTTAATAAATGGATTTCGAGTGATATTGCCTAAAAGTTGGAGAATTTATTTAAAATTCAGATTTTAAATAGTTTGGAAGAAATAAAGGGATTGGTTTTAAAAGATAATAAATTTAGAAATCAATTTGGAATTTGATTTGGTGTTTGAAAGTGAATATTTGGAAATCGATTTGAAAATTGTATATCAATGGATATTTGGAAATGTAAATTCACAATGGGAATTTATAAAGGAATGGGTTATTTGTTTAAAAAAAATATTGGTTTATTTTTAAAAGTGTGGAAAGAAATTACGAATTTGGAATGTAAATTGAAATAAGCCCAGAAGGATTTATTAATTGATTTAAATGGATCATTTTGAAATGGAAAGTGTATTTTCACTGGAAAGCCGAGTATCTTTTCAAAGTAGCTGATAAATATAAATTGAAAGTTTTAAGGATGGTTTTAAATAGGATACTTTGGAGAAATTATTTTCTTAAGTTGTTTTTAAATCTTTAAAGTAAAGATTTATTTGGTTAATTATATAAGTGATTATTTTAAAAGATCAAATTGAGATTTGATTTAGAAAATTGATATTTAAATAATTATACTCTATCTAATAATTTCATTTTTAAAATTAGTTTGGGCTTGAAGTTTATATGAGATATTAGTATAATATTTTCATAACTAATATTTTAGATAAAGTGTTTAAAAATAGTTTTTATCTCAAGTGTTTCCAAATATACATATACTTTTGGATAAGTGTTTTAAATTATTCAGACTCGGCGAATCTTTAGTGGAAATAAATAACATTTGGAAATTTATTACGCAAAAGAAAAGTGATTTGAAATTGGTTTTCAAAGTGTTGAAGTGTTAAAAATATATCTTCCGAAGATATTTTGAAAATAAATAATTAGGGAAAAATTATTTAAATTTGATAATTGTTGTGAATATTGTTTGATAGTTAAATAACCAACTATCGGTATAAACAATTTGGGAAATTATTGAGGCTTGATGATTTGTTGTGAATGTTGTTTGATAGTTAAATAACCGACTATCAATATTGGCCTTTGAAACGGCACTTGAATTTATTTTCAAAACAAGCGCTCATTATTCGGTTAAGCCGGGAGAGGACTTTATGTCATAAAACCCATTCCGAATAATGATACAATGAAATGGGATCGCATTTGAAGACGGTGATTGAAGACCGAGTATTTTCGAAAACGAAAGGATTGCCTGTTGAATGTCTCTGCACCGAGTTGCTCCAGTATAGAGATTTTGATTACCCTATGTGATGGGGAGTCCGGACGTGATTAAGGAATATCCGAATTTGCAAGGACTTCTTTGAAGTGCCTTCGGTTCCATTCAGACCGAGGATGGACTTGGATGTATGTCTGACATTACACTTTGAGATATAAAGCTGGTTTCTATCAAATATATTTATGTTAGTAGCGGAGAATTTATTCTCTTAGCTTAACACCCTTCTCTGAGACGTATGAGCTCAGAGGTTATGTAGCTGATTGTTACTAATGATATATTCCCAATTTGGTAATGTGGCATGCTAAGTGTTGCTGATCATTTGTTAATCGAAGCATGGCTTTTGTGAAAAGCGCAGCTTTGTGGATGAGACTTCGTCGGACCTCACAACCCAAAATGGTCGAAACAGGAAGGATGTGGCAAGGTTGTTTGGGGGTAGCGCCCTCAGGGTTTATCCATTTCCTTCTGGAAAAAGGTGGTATCATGGTATGGAGCCCAGATACTTAAGTTATGTGGTTGCTGCAAAATTTATTACTTTTTGGTTGTTGGTGTTGAGGATCCTCGGATAAAGGTCGGTAACGACCGAGGATTGCATACTCGTGTGTGGAGTTATCTAGTTACAGCTTCATTGCACCAGAAGCATGAGGTAACTTGGCCTTGTGTTGGTAGAGATCCGGTTAGGTTCTCGGGGCGTCCCTTCAGAGGCGTACCCACGTGGTGTAGAAAGTTCCTTAGCCTGATCATTTGTTGGAAATCCAAAGAAACAATACGCGCCCTGTACGGTTTAGTTGTATAACCTGCCATTTACTTATGGTAGTTCCATTTTCCAAAAGCATAGCGGATTTCTTTTTATTCATTTGTAAAATTAACTATTTTAAGATCTCACACTAGTCCCATGACTGACTCAGACTTTATTGTTCCCTTTCTAAACTCTGGGTGCCCATAATTTTCCACACGGGCAGTCTAGAGTCAGGTTATCAGCAGAATTCTGAATGGATTGCTGTGGAGCTCAAGAGGCGAGCTGGATGGCGAGACGTATCACTTATATTATGTATTATCCGCTGTGTATTCTGTTATGAGGGCAGGTTATTATAACTGCCAGTGTCATGTGTTGGTGTTGTAAACTCTGATGATGTATTGTATGAACTGATATAGTTCTTTTGTTTAATGACTATTCATTTATCTATTATATCTTGTTCCGCTGCGATTGTAAGATTCTGATATTGTTTCTACTTCTTATTCTTTCTTCTTCTACCTCTTTCTTCTTTAACCCTAATGGTTCGGTTTTCCGGCATTCAATGGTTCGGCATTTGATACAGTGGACGTATTGATGTCCACTTTCGGGCGTCGAAAAATTGGGTCGTTACAAGTTGTCTCCTTTTATATAAAAAAATTTAGTACGATATAGTATGAGATATGTTTCTATTTTATTACTATGTTGATTTCCTGAATGAGCTTTGATTGCTATATATATATATATATAGAGAGAGAGAGAGAGAGAGACACACACACACACACACATACATACTACATATATATAGGAATATGGTATAAATAGGGAAGTCTCATAAGAACATTTAACTGATGAAAAAATAATGTTGAAAATTTGTATAATAAATTGGGAAACTAATTAAATTAGGAACTAAAAATAAGTTCTAGCAAGCAAAAGATGGGGAAGGGTTGTTGCAAAATTCATGGGCCACAATCCCTATGTCTTAAAGCTAAAATTTATAAATGTGCTTGTGCTTGTGTGTTGATTTTTGTTCTGAAATAAAAGAAAATATTTTTGAAATCTAATATGCTAAGTTCAATCATATGCATTAACTCATTTATTGTGTGCTGGGATATGGCTTGATTTATTCTAAAAGGTATGAAGGAAAATGCTTTTGAAAAATTGTATCAAAAAATATAATAGTAATAATAATTTTAAAACTTAAAATTTTCAAACTATTCTGCAAATTTAAATTCAAAAGGAAAAGGACTTTTGATTAAAAAATAAGAGAATCTTTTAATTTCAAATGCTACATGCTTAGTGAAGGAAGGGCCAATGTGCTAGTGAATATGAATTTTACCATTCAGGAGGGGTGATAGTATATAAAACATAGATAATAACAAGGGAAAAGTTGTTTTAGCTTTGAAATTTCAATTTTTTCACCTTGCTGATAGTAAACAAAAACTTGTTTAAAAAATTTATTTCTATTTTAAAATTTAAAAATAAACCTACTTATGCAAATTGTACTTGAAAAAGCTGGAAAAGAATCAGGAGCAAAAGAAAAGGTTCTAAGGTACAATGGAGTTGGTATACAAAAGAAGGGTGAAAATATAAAATTCTCCATCTAAATTCCTTTTCTGGCATAAGAGTATAGATTTAGAAAAACTGGATTTATAAAAATTGTATGTTAAAAATGGTATGTTAGGTATTGGATGGTAGGGATTGGATGTAAAATTGGCTGAACCGTACTCTTATTCGTAATAGTGTGGAATCTGTTGTATGGAAACAAAGATTTTGGTTTTTGAAAACTTGCATATATATAGAACTGCTAGCATAAATATAGTTTGTTTGCAACATATTTTCAAAATTGTTTTTAAAAAAAGCATTCATATAGGAGGCACTAATTTAGTATTATGTAACGACCCAAATTTTCACCACTTTAATTTGCGAATGTTTAATTGATTTTTAATATTTAAATAATAGATTTATAATTTAAATAATAGATTTATAATTAAAATAAAACTCTTTTAAGTGGTAAATAATGATGGTGAAATAGTTTTCCAAATTTGTTTACAAATATATTTAGTTCGAAGAAAAATCGAAAATGTGACCGGAATTCATTTTTCAAAATTTTGACTTTTCGACAACTAAAAGTTATTGAAAATGTTGTGTACACTATTGTATGATTATACAAATACATTTATAAATAGTGAGGATTATATGAAAATACACACACACTTAAGTGTATATATAAAGAGTGATGTGACTTATTATGATATTTAAATAAAATAAAAGGTTGAAAAGATGTTTAAGTCATTAGGAAATACAAAGTACAAGTGAATAAATGCAGGTTGGATCAAATAAGGGAAACGGGGACAAGGATTTTCATGAATTACATGGTGGAGGGAGATAAGAATGGTGAGGTGGAGAGGGCAAGGTGATGAGGTGGCAAGCATGTAGTGGACGACATGGTACTTAAGACTATTTAGGTAATCTTGTAACTTCATTTTATGTAAAAGGAGATTCCTAATTCTTTTCCACTCTCACTTTCATTTTATTTTCCATTTCCAAAAGCTTACATCTTCTTTTCCTTAGCTTCATGAACTTTCATGGTTTCCAAGTTTAGAAATCTTGTTCCTTTTCCACTTTAAAATTCATAAAGCCTTGTTTAAATATCTCCTTTTCTTTTCTACAACTCTCCTCCTCCTTAAAAAAGTCCGAAGACCCCTCCCACAACTATGGTTGAGCTATGTACACGCTTGGCTGAACCAAAAGTCCTTCTCCTAGTTCAAAAACTTGTCTTTTGCAAAGTAGAAGCATGGATCTTGGTTTGTTTCAGGTTATAGTAGAAATTTGGATTTTTTGGTTAGCTTTTAGGTGAGAAAAGCTCTCCTTTTTACTTAAAGTTTTGAACTTTAATATTGATGATAATTATTGCTTATATTGGTTGCAAAAGTATGTTGCTTGTTTGGATACAATGGATGTTGATTTGTATGTGTAATATGTGCTTGGATGTGATGTGTATAGATTTGGAAATGAAACGTAAAATTAAAAGTTAGTAAAGTGGAAGTTAGGTTTTTTACTAGTTATATGTTGTGGTGGCATGTATGTAAGTTGTGTTTATGCATATGATGATATATGTTAAAGAAAGTTAGTATGATGGAGTTATTAGTTCGCGATATTGGGGTCCTTGGTTTAAAAACTTGTTTTATAACTTTACTTTCTAGATTTTTATAAAATTTCAAAAACCCTTACCTTTGTTTTCAAAACTATATTCAAAGTTTATAAAAGTAGTTAAAGTACAAAAATTAAGAATTTTGAAGTTATTTGATATAAAAATCAAGTTTTGAAATTTCGGGCTATGTACCGATAGTCGCTATGTGAGCGATTCTTAAAAACGAACTCTTTTTGAAATCCAAAAGTTTTTCACTTAAGTATATCTTAGAAAAGCATTTCAAACTTATTTTAGGTATGGAAAAATAATTAATTAATTAATGATTATTTAATTAATAAATTAAGTAAGGTAATTAGTACTTAGTCATTAATTAATAAAGGAAATTAGTACTTAATTATAAATTAAGTAAATTATAATTAGTTAGTTAACTAAAGATTAATTATTAATTAATGATTTATTTAAGGATTAATTTTTATTTAATTATTAATTAAAGGTTAATTATTATAAGATTATTAAATGAAGGTTTAATTCTTTATTTAAGTACTAATTAAGGATTAAGTATTATTTAATAATTAATTGAGATTAATTAATACTTAATTATTTATTTAAAGGACAATTATTATTTAATTATTTTTTCAATATTTAATTATCGTTTAATTATTAATTAAAGGTTTTAATTATTATTAAAATAAAGAGTTTAAATGTTATTTAAAGTTTCAAATAAAAGTTTTAAAGTTTTAGCTACTTTATTTCTAAAGATTAATTTATTGTTAAAGCAACTCTCTATTAAAGGATGTTTAAATCCAAGGGATTTCTTTGTCCATTACCCTTAAGTAACCCTAAATGATTATGAAACCCAATGACATCTGTTTAGCAGAATAAATCATCATTCTACTATAATTCACCTAATAGATTATGTTTGACATCTATTAAGCAGAATAAAATCCCAATTCTGCTATTTTGGTAACTTGGACATTTACTTATATGTTGATTGATTGTTATTGGCCCATTCCCTTTATATATATGCTTGTTATCTAAATACTCATGTTATAACTGAAAAGTTACACTGAATTAATGGAGAACTATTGTGGTCGCTAAGCCTCTTTCTGATCTTGTGAAGTCAATCCTTTTAAATATATATTTAATAATGGTTTAAAGTTAATTATTATATTATTTAAAGGGTTTTAAAATAAATTTATTGCTTATTTATGATGCTTAAAGTTTATTACCATTTTAAATATGATATTTAAAAGATAATTAAGCAATTATTTTATTAAAGGTGTTTTGAAGTAATTTAATACTTTTTAAATAATTGTTTAAAGATAAATTTAATAAAGGATGTTGTGGATAACAACTTGTTTATTTAAAAGTGTTTTAAATAATCGCTTTGTTTATCAAAGGAACTTTATCAATTAAAATTTATTAAAAGGGTTTCGTTTTAAATAAGGAAATTTATGAAATGTGTTTATAAACTGAATAGCGATTTTCAAATTTGGAAAGAAGTTTTATAAATGGTTTTGGATATTTATAAAGCAGTTTTATGAATAAACTTAGAGATTTATAAAGCGTTTTCATAAATGGAGTTGGAATTTTAGTATAGGAGATTTCATAAATGAAAGAGACTTATTTAAAAAGGATTTATAGAAGAAGTTTATAAAAGGAATTGAGATTTGATTTCCTTAAACTGACCTCCTTAATTATGGTGGTATGGAACATTCGTTCCAAACTTAACGTCGAAGGAATAGTGTTTAGGGTTATCCTTATCTCTGTTTCTTTTTAAATAACTTTTGTTTGATCCTTTAATATGATTTTGAAATAAGAAATCTTTCATAATGTTTTAGGAATATACTTGTGTCAGTGAGATAAGTATATGAATATTTTGATAAACCTTTTTAAGATGATTTAATAAATGAAAGATTTCTTTTGAGGCTTAGTGGTTGCTATGGGTAATTAAATCTCTGGATTGTTATTTTTTTATATATTTGATAGTTAAATAACCGACTATCAAATCTTGGCTAGTTTTCATTTAGGAAGTAAATAAGAGCTTCATGTGTTCATACGGTTTGAGTTCCCTCGGGAGAACTCATTCTGGTGAAATGTCTCTAGCTTTAAGTGATATATTAGAGATCTCCTTGGGACTCTGATGTAGACTTCTAAATGAACCGGGAATCTATCAACCAGAAATTGTCGGTTGTTGGTTTGGAGATACCAGGATCAGATATGTTATCTGAAAATCAATTTTAACCAACATTAGCATTCGAATTGTAGACATCTTGAAGATGTTTCGAAAACTGAGTTCTTTGAAGTGCAAGGGCTACTCACTACTAATCTAGAGGGTGATTCCAAAATGGATATATTAGGGGTAGTGCCTTCGGTTTCATTCAGACCAAGAACGAACTTGTATGGATGAATGCTGGCATTGCTGCCCGCAGGGTAGTGTTAGCATTCGAAGTGAGAACTGCTAAAGGAAGATAATTCATTACCTCATGAGGCTCACACCAGGAAAATGGCTAAAACAGGGTAGATGTAGTAGGGCTATGTAGATCGCTCCTATAAGGGTGTGTCATCACCTTTCTAGATTATCATAATGGATTGGTCGTGCATGAGAGCTCTCTATAAAGGTTGGGAACAATCGGGGTGATGACATATTCGATACTATTCAGTAAAGGGTAGGCCGGTGTCAAGGCCCGTTTTTCTGTACCCTTTAAGTTGATAATAAACCACATATGTCCAACTCCAATTGAACAAAAAGACGGAACATGAAGGGTAAAAGGAAAAATAAGGAACAGAATCTCACATGAAATGAATAATATATAATATCGAACAATATCTTTACAGCGGAAAACTTTTAAAATACATATATCAGAGTCTACCTAGATTCAGCTTGGACAGTTATAAACATATGTCCTTACAAATGCTAACAAACATAAAAAAATAGCAGCGGATAATAGAATACGTCCATATGTTGATGAATATCTCCAACACCTCTGGAAACTCCAATCGACTTCAACTAAACCTGAAACTACTCAAATCTGACCCAAGAATTGAAAATACCCGGATCAGGCTTGATAAACCAGCGTGAGAAAAACTCAATAATATATGATAGTGTCATATATCAGCCTTTAAATGAAATTCTTTTGAAAAGAAAGAGTATCTCATAAGACCACGTGTAACAACCCGCATATTTTACGATTGTATATTTAAATGATTTATTTAAATATAGCATCGTTAGTCGGATTTAAGTCCGAAAAGCTACTTTTTGCAAACAGTCGAATTGGGACTCGAGACCATTTCCATTGAGTCCAAAATGGCGTTTGCGACCTTTTTGAGTATAAACATCGATATATTTGGAGTTGAGTGAATTTTACTATTTTTCTACTTGGGCTTTGGGTTTGGGTTTCAGCCCACTAACCCATCTTAACTGTTATCCCGCCTTTTGGCAAGGACGAGATACCAAGGGACTGACTGGAAAAACAGGATCATACATCCTCAACATTGAATGATTGTTGGACAACTGCAAATATCGATGGATTGTGCCCGAGTCCAGATCGGGCTACAATCGATAAGGCACGTCAAGCAGAGTAGTAGAAACCAACCTTCCAAATTTCGGGGCAACCCGAGTTCATATGCTCAAGTTATCACCAGTGGAAGATGGATGAGATAGTATAGGTTCGAATCCATCAGAAATAGGCTAGGGTCGAATCAATGAGGAGAGGCTGGTTCGAATCGATCAGAGGAGCATTGCATCGAATCCACGAAGAGCACATGTGCTTCGACTCCATCGAGCAAGTCCTCGTATGCTTAAGTTCGAACCCATCCTCGCATACTCCAGTTCGAATCCATCGAAGGAAGGAGCGCTTCGAATCCATGAGCTCCGACTCCATTCCAAAGCACCGATATCATCAATTCGAAGGAAGCTGACCTTCGACTTCAGTACCTTCGAATCCAGTACCCTCGAATCCAGTACCTTCGAATCCCCCAAGTCCACATTGCTAAAACCAAGGATATGACCCAGAAAACTTGGAGAAAAAGGAGAATTGACCCAAAGCATATGCACCACGTCATCACGAAGACATGCTGAATCGAGTCGAAACAATCGATTTGAAGGAACCGAGTCGAAGGAGATCGATTCGAAGAGACATTTCAGCCAAGTATCCAACCTTGAATCGATCATAACTCGAGATCCACAAGTCCAAATGCTATGAAATTTTCACAGAAGCTTGAGCACATGTTGAAGAACGTTCACACCAAATTTCAACTCGATTGGACTCTTTCTTGATCGATTCGAACCAAGGGTCGAATCGATCCCAAAGTGGGCCCGGACTTCCAGAAAGCGGGCATGTGGGCCCCCTGACGTACCAGAACTGGTCTCCCTTCAGTTTAGGCGAAATATCAGCCTCCTACACCTATAAATAGAGCCCCTGGTCATTCAGAAAAGGGGTCGAAGAATTCTAAGAGTTAAAGAGCGCCCAAACTCTGCCAGATTTACTCAGAATCACCACGGTTGTCTTAAATTCAGACTTAGCTCACAAAACCAGTTGTACTTTGTTATAAGACATTGTAATCTTCGAGTGTCGAGTAATAAAATCATCAAACCTTCATAGTGGACGTAGGCTACAAAGCCGAACCACTCTAAATCGCTTGTCTTTGCACTTTACTTTCTGTCATTTTGGAGTTTTTGTTAGATAATCCACAGCATTAATTTTTGTTCTCCGCGTTTATCTCTTCAAAGACTTCCAAAGAGTGTTGTGCCCATTTTTGGTACAAACACTTTGGTGCTTTCACTGAGAAAACCAGTTTTTCTCCTGCTCTTCGGATCTACCATCGATACCGGATTGTGTAAAATCCAAGAGGAAGATCCAGATCTCTACTCCGGAATCCTTCCATTCTATTCAGATTTTCATAAAATCTAGGAGAGGAATCCACTGTTCAAGATGGTTAGCACAAGGACTACTTCTACAACTGCTAATCAAGAAGCTCGGGATGAACATAATCCCACGCAGCAGTTACAGTCCAATCAAGACAACACTGCTCACTCCGGTCCATCTGGACCGGTAACCAGACAAGAGTTCCAGACTTTACTCCAGGAACTGACCCAAAGCCGGCAACAGTTAGCTGAACAGTTGCGTGCCAACATTGCATTGACCAATCAATTAAACCGCCAAAGGCGTAGGAAGACAAGGACCGGCGATGCTTCCCACTCGTCCACTGAAAGTTCTGCTTCCTCTGACTATCATGGCAGAACTACACGTCCCCGGTTGGACGCAGGTCATACACTAGTTACCGAATATCAACCCGCCTTGACTGTGGGACAGTTGAGGGTCGGACCGTCAACTAGCACCCAGGCCGGGCCCTCATCACGAGGAGGTGTTGCTCCACAGCATACCACAGGCGATCGCGCTACAACAGCCGTGGTAGAGGCAAGGGTTGATACCCAAAACCTGTCAGATCCAAATAATCAACAGTGTGGGCGTACTCCCGAACAATACGTCCCAGAAGATGTGGAGCCAAGGAGGCGAGATATGGGCCGTCGACAACGTCCGGTCCGAGCTCGCGCTGTGGAACCCGACCACACCTTAGTTCAGCCTACACGGAATGTGGCTATGCCCGACATCTCAACCATGGTACGTCAAATAATCCGCGAGAGCCAGGGACTTATCAACGACGAATGGGGGATCTCCCGTAGTCAAACCCCTTTTACAGACGAAATATTACGTACTGAACCCCCTCGACGATTCAGGATGCCAACTCTCCCTCTGTACGAAGGAAATTCCGATCCAAATCAACATATCTTAAAGTATGAATGGTCAATGAGCGCCGCAAGGGCTGATGATGCAGTAAAATGTCGAAGCTTTCCCATCTCTTTGGGAGGAATTGCAATGATGTGGTTCACAAGGTTGCCACTAAGATCCATCTCTTCGTTCGACCAACTAGCTAAGAAATTTGTCGAACAGTTTCGTATGCATGTCACTAGGCCTAAAGACGTTAACACCTTATCTAGTGTCACCCAAGCTAAGGGAGAGACGCTCAAACATTACCTAGAGAGATTCCATGCAACATGCGTGGAAATTAGCAATCCCAACGACAACTCGATTCTGATGGCGTTAACCAAAGGGATCGACCCCGACTCGAAATTTGGGAATTGGTTAGCTGGGAAACCACCCGCTTCATTGGACCGTTTCTACTCCAAAGCCGCTCAATTCTTGCGACAAGAGGATGCAAAACATTCTAGGAAACAGGGTGATGCGATACCCAGAATTGGAGAAATACAGAGTAATGTGGCAGTCAAACAGTCCGGTGAGAGTTCCGGAAAAGTCCCGCTAAATATACAGAATAAACAAGCTCAGCCGAGAATCAGCAGCGGTCAGGATAAGAAGAGAGAACAAAATCGAGGCCCGCAACGTAGGACCCCGATGTTTGACAGTTACACACCATTGAATACATCGTTGGAAAACGTGTATCTACAAACCTGCAACGCCGAGCAATATAAGAAACCTGCTCCAAAGCAATCATTAGAGAGACAGATTCAGACAGGAAAGTTTTGTAGATTTCACGGAAGTTACAGCCACAATACCAACGAGTGTCGACATCTGCAAGACCTCGTTGAAAAATTGATCAGAGAGAGAAAGTTGGACCAGTTTGTATGGGCACCACCGTCTGGTGGAGCAGGCCCCTCAAAGAAAAATCATGCACAGAATCAGGCAAGACAGGAAGAATTGGGTCGTGACGGAGGAAGATTGGTAATTAATGCTGTAAGTAGTAATACTCATCCAGTGGTCCGAAGCTGGGAGGAAGGGGAATCATATGGCAACTTAGCTAAACGCTCAAACTTCGAGTATAATGATAACTTGGGCAGTAAACCTTCAACCAAACGAAAGAGAGCGATAACTAACAACATCACTTTCCAGGACAACGACGCTGACTACGTCGGAAGCCCGACTATTGACCCACTTGTGATATCGACCCAGGTAGGCCCGATGTGGATGAAGAAGATCCTGATTGACTGCGGGAGCTCTGTGAATATCATATTTTCACATGCTTATAATCAAATGAAGATGAAAGCTGGGGGTCTAAAACCCTGCCAAACTCATCTCTATGGATTCAATGGCAGCGCTACTGTACCAGTTGGAGTGGTAGAGTTACCAGTTGAATTGGGAACCGGAGAATGTAGGTCGGTTCGAATATTGCAGTTCGTTGTGTTGGATGTAGAGTCGCCATATAATGCCTTTTTAGGTCGACCTGCCCTTGCTGAATTCAGGGCCATAATAGCCCCGTGGTGTTTAACTTTAAAGTTCCCAACCGTCAAAGGAGTTGGGGTCGTCCAGGGCGATCAGGTTGATTTGAGAACAATCATACACCGAAATCGATTTGCCCGATTGCATAGTGCCAAGGACCGACTTAAAACTTTTGAACTTGGTGGGCTAGTCGCTAAGAAAGATTATCCGGCACTCCCGCCCATGAGATCAACATGGAAAAGGTCGCGCAAGATTAAGCGAAAGCTTAAGGATGGTGAATTCAAGTTATCGCCCATTGATGGCTTAACTTTACCAGAGGCCTGGAATAGCAAAAGCCTTCATCGCTACTGCAATTAACAGGCTATGTTTATTTATTTAGTTTGAATTCCATTTTAAAATTTGTTTTAGCATTTCGAAATTAGAACTAATAATAAGGCAACTGACTTTGCCATGTTTTCTGATTTCAGCAATAAAATGTCATTTCTTCGGGCCAGAGCTGTGATTCATTAGATACAATGTATAACATCACGATGCACGGAGAGCTAAAATTCCATCACGCAATGGGATTTATTCAAGAATGGAGTGGCTGTGATACGACCAGCCACTCGCTAAGTGAAGCCCGAGCTCGGGGGCAAGCCATCACATCAAAAGCTAAAATTGGGTTGATGCTCAACGATCATTCCTTAACTCCATACTCCGAAGAGCGCGAGACGGAGTATAAACATTCCTTAACTCCGTACTCCCAGAGTGCGAGGCGGAGTATAAACATTCCTTAACTCCGTACTCCCAGAGTGCGAGGCGGAGTATAAACATTCCTTAACTCCGTACTCCGAAGAGCGCGAGACGGAGTATAAACATTCCTTAACTCCGTACTCCTAGAGTGCGAGGCGGAGTATAAACATTCCTTAACTCCGTACTCTGAAGAGTGCGAGGCGGAGTATAAACATTCCTTAACTCCGTACTCCCAGAGTGCGAGGCGGAGTATAAACATTCCTTAACTCCGTACTCCGAAGAGAGCGAGACGGAGTATAAACATTCCTTAACTCCATACTCCCAGAGTGCGAGACGGAGTATAAACATTCCTTAACTCCGTACTCCCAGAGTGCGAGACGGAGTATAAACATTCCTTAACTCCGTACTCCGAAGAGTGCGAGACGGAGTATAAACATTCCTTAACTCTGTACTCCCAGAGTGCGAGACGGAGTATAAACATACATCAACTCCATACTTATCCCCAAGACTGGGGGCAGGACCAAAACAAATATCGAATTGAAGACGGAAGAGAATATACTTTCATTTCCATTATCAACAAAAAGAATTCGATTACAAGATGATTCAAAAAATTCCTGCTGGTGGGAGCCGAGTCCACATCTATACACGACTATAGAGAAAACCAAAAGACAAAACACTACAGATAACTGAAGAAGGAGTTCAATCTTTCTTCTTCCTTATCTTCTTCTTCGGGGAAGTCCCACTAGAGCCGCTACCCAACTTCTTCCTCCTCCTCTTACTCTTCTTCGGTTTGCCCTCAGATGGCGACATGATGTCCACCTCTTCCTCGGAGCTAGAGGCAATAGAGATTCTTTTAGAGGGAGGAGCCAGAGGAATAGAATCAGTAGCAGGAGGTGGAACAGGAGCACTCGCAATCACCACAGTGCCGCCAGGCGATATCATCATTAGTGGGGCATGGCCTGACGGGCCCGTACCGGTGGTCACTGCAGCCATCTTAGCATTAATCTCAGCCAAAATCTCATCTCCACGAGATGCCTGGGCTGCGCTGGATAGGAAAATGGTTGGCATAGAAGAACTAACAGCCGGAGTGGTCCCACTCATAGAAAAGGATGGATCGATGAAGGGATCGTTGGGTTGATTGAGGAGTTCCTCAATCATCTGAGTGTCAAAAGATAGCGTATTCACTTCCCCTTCTTCACCAACCACAGAAGATGTCATAGTAGCTTCGGTGACGATAGCCCCATGCGCTTGATAAGAAGCCTAAGATGCAGGAGGCATGGGGATAACAACTTCAGTCACTGAAATGTGAAAAAACGAAGATCGTTAGCTATGGGTGTTGATCCTAATTCAGCACGTTAAATGTATACGGGAAGGCGTTCAATTACCTTCCTTAGCCTGGCTCACAGTATGAGCAGATACAGAGGCAGAAACATCAGCAGAAGATAAATGCAGCTGGTCAGGATTATAGGCAGGGACGGACTGAGGATTGACCGCACCGATGTTTTCAGGCAATGTCGGAATTACAGCTCCAACGCTCGTTTCGTGATGCTCAATCCCCAAGCCCTCGCCTGTCTCTATCTGTTGGAACCCGTGCCTCTCTCTCGCCACAGAAACCACTCATGAAGAGCTTTCCTCTCTTCCTTAGTAAGCAAGCGCATCTCAACCTCGAAGTCATCCAGTGTTTCATCCAGATGCACCGCTTTCTTCTCCTCCACCAATCTATTCCAGGCGTTATATAGAATCATAGAATCATCTCCCAGCCACGATAAATTTCTGTGCTCTAACACATTGGCGTTGTACGTAACCAGGAGATCATCGAAATCAGCATCCATCCTGGACTGCTCCGCCATAATCTTTTCCTGAATTTTTGCATCCACAGACATGGACTTGGCCACCGCCACAGCAAGTTCGGCCCGAAGTGACACAGCTTGGTCACACGCCTCCTGAGCGGTGGTGTTAGCAGAATCTTTCTCTTTCACCACCTCAGCAAATTTGGCCTTGAGTTCATTCAGCTCCTTAACAGCTGCATCTCGCTCAGCTACAACGTTGGTATAGCGGTGGCCCATCTCTTCAACCGTGGCACAGTGTGCCTACTGCATTCTCGCCATTTTGGCCACAACATCTTCATGCTTTTTGAGTACTTGGAGTTCCGAGCTTCGAGACGACTCCATCTCAGACTGAAGAACTTGAATGATGCGGTCTTTCTTGACAATCTCAGCATCTCGCTCCTGAATAACTTTCGCCCGGTCAAAAGCTACCTTTGAAGCTTTCACGGCTGCTTTGTACCATTCCTTGTATTGGACATAGAAGTCACGAATATAGTTGTGCGCAATATTTTCAGCATCCTGAGGAATCCTTTTGAGATGAGGAGGAAAAACGTATGCGTCCATACAGATTTCTGGGAAGTCCTTCTTCATTTGGGCAAGCTGGATGGCACCTTCGCTTGTCAACTCAGCCGGAGCCTGCTCAACGATAGCAGCTGCCGGTGGTTTGACTCTGGGCCGCTGAGTCTTGGGCCTTGAAGATTGGGAAGGCTGCTGCTGCTGTGAAGGCCCAAGGATATCTACGGGCGCCCTAGAAGGCGGAGGAGAACGAGATCGTGATCGGTACTGATGGCCCCGATCTCTGTCAGTACGATCATGGCCAGAACGGCCACGCCAATAATCTCTATCCCTGTCATAGCGTTCCTGGCTAGTTTAACCTTGCCCGTGGTCCCTATCCGATTCTCTCCTACGAGAATCATAATATGGGGAAGATTGGCGCACGTTACGGAGCCTATCCAAAGTAGACCCGCGACCCGACATCTCGCCTGCAATAAGAAGGAGCTATGGATTAGAATCCTACAAAACAGTGATTAATATGCGGAAGTCATGTAGTGGTGTGGAAGTGTGTGAAAATGTGCAAACCCCCAGACCAACCGGAGGTGTTGACCGCACTCAAAGGAAAGGGCTCGCTCATATTTAGTACATCTTGAAATTCCTCCAACCTAGGATTACATGGAATCAATATAAAATCCGGGATGGGAATGTCGTCAAGCCCTTTAAAAGTATCTCTCGAATGAGAAGGGGCGGCCTTAGAAATCGTAACCCCGGAAGTGGGAGGAAACACATCCACAGATTTCCACCCCTTAGACTTAAATTTTTTAGAAACGACAGTCTTGCTTTTCCGTCTCTTTCCCAACTCCTCGAAGTTGCCCGAAAGATCAGCCATCGGCTCTACATCTGTATGGGTCCTTTCTTCATCGCTCACTTCGGTTATTGTAATCCCGGGCATTTTCTTCGCCATTGTCTTCTTCCTCTTCTCCTTGTTTTTCTTCTTTGAGGCAGGCTGCTTTGACATCCCCTCGATGACTATACTCTGATTTATTTCAATCAAGCCGAGAGTTCTTAAGTTATAGTCATTCAACACCAAGTCGATGTGACTCATCTCGCTCGGGACTTCTTGGAGACTATGGACTATGCCCTTGTAGTACCCGCCATCAGGTCTGGAGATAATGGCTGCAAGAAAAACAAGATGTCAATGCCAATGCCAAAAAAAGCTATCGAACAAGAAAAGTCATCGGCATATGAGGACACTTACGCCTAGACAACCATCGCCTAGCGAAACCAGGAGGACACCGGACATAGAACCATTCATTCTTGAAGTAGCTTAGTCTGGTCCATGCTCCAATAATAACTTGGCAATTTCTGACTGCCTCCAAAAATGTAAAGGACGGGCTATCGCCCCTGCTCTTGAAATTAAATATATGTCTGATCTCGGTTGGCCTTGGCGGGCGAAAGAGACAATCCATAAATATGACGAAGGTGCTATTCAACAGCGCATGTCCGTTGGGATGAAGTTGCGAAGGAGCAATTCCTAAGTATGACAGCATTTCCCTGATGTACTGATTAAAAGGAGGAAGAGTTCCAGCCGCACAAGCATGGCGGTAAAAGGCAGTATATCCTTCGGGCGGATTATGCGGTCTGTCATTGGCGCCGGGTAATAATACATCGTTCGGAGATATGTTGTGTTTCAAACATATCCGGCCCAGTAAGGATTCAAAGATATTAGACCGGACAGAATCAACAGGATCCTCGATAAATATTGCGTCTTATGGCTCGTCGGGAGCAGGGACTATTATATCCGTTGGGATATCTGGAACTACAAGGACCGGAGGAGGAGAACTCTGAATCTCCTGTTGTTGCGAGCTCGAAGATTCCATAACTGACTAACTTATCAGAAAGCAACGTTAAGTTCATAAACATCCCGTGCATTCCCCAGTGTGAAGTGTATGGATATATCGTGCAGTGCAAGTGCCGTGCGTTACTTAAGCAGATTTTACAGATTGAAACAAGATGTCCGTACAACAAAACTTTGGGATTTGAGAATGAAAATGACTATCATCGCTGACCGTCATTCCCACACCATCCAGACACTACTGACCAATTCAAGTACAAATCTGTTATATTGTTGTTTAAGTCACAATTCCATCGACGAGCTTCGGAAAGGAGGTCAAGTTTTACTGTCAAGTTCGATTGTGCAAGGCCGAAACTCGTCGGAGTCAAGTATGCTAAAGTTCATTATGTTCGTCAAAGTACAACTTGAGATTGGTCGTAGTTCAAATGTTGGAGCAGATCAGAAGAGCAAATGTCAGAACGTTCGAATCGATCGACTCGAATCAATATAAGTCGAACCGATGACATCCGAATCCATACGCCTCGACTCCATTAAAGTCGACTCGGTGAAGCCTTAGGATGGAGGAGCGCTTCGAATCCATGAGCTCCGCGTGACTTCGAATCGATCAGTATTCAATTCCTTCGAATCGATCGAGGTAACGTTACTTCGAATCGATCGATTCGATGCCTTTCTATTTTTTCCTTCCAAGTCATCGATTCGAAGCCTTGCCCTCGAGATCGATTCGAACTAGTCAATCCTGGATCGATACGAAGCAACGACGCTCCTCCATGTTAACACTCAAGAACGATGCGACACGAATGGATTCGTTCCTCAGATCCATCGCTTCGACCCATCTCCGATCGCAATATTCCTCGTGATTTTCGAGAGAAGGGGTTGAAATTAATGACAAAGGTTCCAGTTTTATCTTTCATCGCTCGAATCGATCCCTTAGTTACCTGATTGAATTCGATTACAGATGGAAACTTGAGAAAATTTGATGGGTTCGCGCAAGGCACGGTTGTTCTGGCTCTGGAGGATCAATTCGAAGGAACAGCGATGGCAACAGTAAAAAGTAAAATCAAAAATGAAATTGGCCTTGGGTATTTATATGGTTTCCACAGAAAACGTGAGGCTCTTCGTCTCCCGGTCGTATTGACCTTCTACCATCGGTGACTAACCATGCCAGATCGATTCGAACAATTGTCTAATAACCCACTACGTTCGAATCCATCACGACGAAGAGGCCTTCCACTACTTCGAATCCATCCCAGCAACATCGATGCGAGACAATGTCGATTCGAAGAACCAACGAGCAAGGGCTGGATTGAGGATCGCATCGACTCGAAGCACGAAGTCCATGAACCATCGTGTCGAAAGGCCATCGATTCGAACATTCATGACTTCGAATCCATCAAAGACCACCAATGAAAGCGGACGGATCACTTCGAATCAAACATCAAAAATTGGTTGTCTACCTTTTGTACCGATTCAGGAGAGGATCGATACAAGAGGATGATCATAGACAATCATAAAAGCGATGTTATAACTCAAATCTCAAATCGGTTCAGGAGAGAACCGATGCAGAATCCGATAACGATCCGAATTGACAACGACTTGCAAACATACAACATTCACCAAGGGATTAAATGTTCGTTTCCTTATGACTTCAACGACAAACAACCGATCACAGCCGCACGACGGTTGATTACAGCCACGAAGGATACAACTTTCAGCAGATCATGTCCTAGTTGTCCAACTGTAGACTGCAACTTTTCAAAGCACGTCATGTTTACACAAGACGTACTTTGGGGGGCAAATGTTATCCCGCCTTTTGGCAAGGACGAGATACCAAGGGACTGACTGGAAAAACAGGATCATACATCCTCAACATTGAATGATTGTTGGACAACTGCAAATATCGATGGATTGTGCCCGAGTCCAGATCGGGCTACAATCGATAAGGCACGTCAAGCAGAGTAGTAGAAACCAACGTTCCAAATTTTGGGGCAACCCGAGTTCATATGCTCAAGTTATCACCAGTGGAAGATGGATGAGATAGTATAGGTTCGAATTCATCGGAAATAGGCTAGGGTCGAATCGATGAGGAGAGGCTGGTTTGAATCGATCAGAGGAGTATTGCGTCGAATCCACGAAGAGCACATGTGCTTCGACTCCATCGAGCAAGTCCTCGTATGCTTAAGTTCGAACCCATCCTCGCATACTCCAGTTCGAATCCATCGAAGGAAGGAGCGCTTCGAATCCATGAGCTCCGACTCCATTCCAAAGCACCGATATCATCAATTCGAAGGAAGCCGACCTTCGACTCCAGTACCTTCGAATCCAGTACCCTCGAATCCAGTACCTTCGAATCCCCCAAGTCCACATTGCTAAAACCAAGGATATGACCCAGAAAACTCGGAGAAAAAGGAGGATTGACCCAAAGCATATGCACCACGTCATCACGAAGACATGCTGAATCGAGTCGAAACAATCGATTCGAAGGAACCGAGTCGAAGGAGATCGATTTGAAGAGACATTTCACCCAAGTATCCAACCTTGAATCGATCATAACTCGAGATCCACAAGTCCAAATGCTATGAAATTTTCACAGAAGCTTGAGCACATGTTGAAGAACGTTCACACCAAATTTCAGCTCGATTGGACTCTTTCTTGATCGATTCGAACCAAGGGTCGAATCGATCCCAAAGTGGGCCCGGACTTCCAGAAAGCGGGCATGTGGGCCCCCTGACGTACCAGAACTGGTCTCCCTTCATTTTAGGCGAAATATCAGCCTCCTACACCTATAAATAGAGCCCCTAGTCATTCAGAAAAGGGGTCGAAGAATTCTAAGAGCTAAAGAGCGCCCAAACTCTGCCAGATTTACTCAGAATCACCACGGTTGTCTTAAATTCAGACTTAGCTCACAAAACCAGTTGTACTTTGTTATAAGACATTGTAATCTTTGAGTGTCGAGTAATAAAATCATCAAACCTTCATAGTGGACGTAGGCTACAAAGCCGAACCACTCTAAATCGCTTGTCTTTGCACTTTACTTTCTGTCATTTTGGAGTTTTTGTTAGATAATCCACAGCATTAATTTTCATTCTCCGCGTTTATCTCTTCAAAGACTTCCGAAGAGTGTTGTGCCCATTTTTGGTACAAACATTAACACCCTAACTCAGCCCCTCTTCTCATTTCATTCTCATTTCCTAATACATTCAAGCTTAAGTAAAAATGGGGAGAGGAATGGGAAATTAGAAATTCCAAACCCTAGTTTCCTTTGCAAATTCAAGTTCTAGCTTCTAGAGTTGTAATCTTAGATTGGAGCTTCTAGAGTTGAAGTTGAAGAGTGGTTGATCTTTCCTTTGTTTTTAAAGCTTCTCAATCGTGTTTTGAGTTTAAAAGGTGAGTTCTTTAACTCACATCTACGTCTATAGCTATCATTGTTGTTAGGTATGAATTCCTAACATTTGTGCATATTCATTTGCTTTTGATTTGAATTGATTTGGTGAATTTTCCAAATTTTGTTGTTTTGGTCCAATTTTATGAAAATCCTATTATGGATATTTGGACATTGATATTCGGGGTGTATCGAAGAGCCGTTAAGGCTGGGTTGTCGCTTGGCGTAAATCCTTAGTCGTCGTTGCTCGTCTCATCGCTTCCGATACGTTTTGGCCACTTTGGCCTAGGAAAATTGTTGCCCAGACCAGGTGACCAGACGTCTGCTAATCAAGTCCAGACGTCTGGTTTGGACCTAGAGCAAAAACATATGCACGCAAAAATTAAAAAAAAAAGACAGAACCTAAATTCAGACCTCTGATCTTTTGATTCAGACGTCTGAAAAGGGTTCAGACGTCTGGTTTGTCGAACCAAACATCTGGAAGGTTTTTCTGGATTTTCCAAAACCTAAATCCAGACGTCTGGATTGACCCCCAAACGTCTAGAACTGTACCTATTTGCCTATTTAGGCTTTTCTTGATTTAATTTCCATTGGTTATCGATTTTAGTTGCTCCTATTAGTTGTTATCACTTTTATCGACCGTGATGACTTCTTTTTCGGGATTTATGGGAATATCCATTTTGATGGATTTGGTATTGATTTCTTTGGATTTAATTCACGTATTCTTATGTGAATCTTTGGTGATTGATTGTTTCTACAATCATTTTTGTGATTTGTCACTTCTAAATACAAAGGTTTCTATACTAGTAGTAAATACTCGAACTCTTTCATCAAAACGATTTCAACACTATTTTAAATATAAAGCTCTCTTTTAAAATCGTTTTCCAATCTATTAGCATATACAAACCTTTACCTCACTCGTATGAGAAATCTAATTAAACGGCTTAGTAAAACAAGTGGTATGAAACGATTGCATTTACTTCGTCGGTTAATTCTTGGACTTGTTCGATTGAACTCTTGTGACAACTTTCGAGTGGAAATCTACAATTTGTTCATAAATATTTAAGTTAAGCCAGTGGTTATGGGACATGAAGATAAACTCATTTATTTACTAGCTTAGTGTAATCAACACTTCTTGATGATCGATGATGGTCATTTTATGGTTTAGACTAGCGATTTGCGATGTCTCTTTGTCCACATGGGGGGACTGTACCTCGATTTATGGAGTTTCGTCTCATTTTTATAGGCTAGCGACCTATGGTTTTGTGGAGTTAGGTTCATCGGGCGTAACACTGTATTACGTCGTTGTTCCGACTTATTGGAGTTCGGTTCATCGGGCGTTCGTTGTACTACGTCATTGTTCCGTATTATTTGTGTTCAGGTTCATCGGGCGTAACGCTGTATTACGTCGTTGTGCCTGATTATTTGAGTTTGGTTCATCGGGCGTAACGCTGTACTACGTCGATGTTTTGTGTAACAACCCGCATATTTATCGATTTTATATTTAAATATTTTATTTAAATATTTTATCATCAGTCGGATCTTAGTTCGAAAAGCTACTTTTTTCATATGGTCAAATTAGGACTCGAAACCACCTCCATTGAGTTCAAAATGACGTTTGCGATCTTTTTGAGTATAAACTTTGATATGTTTGGAGTTAGTGGAATTTTCGCCACTTTTTCACTTATGGCTTTGGTTTGGGCTGAACCCTTTTTGTTACTTACTAACTCAGCCCAACCCCCTCTCCTCTTCATTAATTCATTCTTCATTTCCTAACACTTGAAGCTTCATCAAAAATGGAGGAGGGAATGGGAAATTAAAACTCCAAGCTCAAGTTCTCTTGCAAATCCATCATTCAACTCCAAATTCAAAGTGAAGACATTGGATTCAAGCTTCTTCCATTACTTTTAAGCTTCTCCATCATCAATTTTGTGAAAAGGTGAGATTTTTATCTCACATTCTTGTCTATAACTATCTTGGATTGTTGGGAATGAATTCCTATCACTTTAGCATGTACATTTGCATTTGGTTTGGATTGAATTGGCAAAAAACTCCAATTTTTAGTGTTTTGGTGAATTCCTGGGCTTAGGTCGTTCTGCCTCAGAATTAGCTCGTTCCACCACTAGGTCGCTCGGCGTTAGGTCGTAGCCCCTAGGTCGCTCGGCATTGAAAACTTTCGCCTACTATATGTCGTGCCTTGTTAGCTCGTAATCCCCTTAGGTCGCTCGGCAAGGAGCGTTCCACACTAGGTCGCATGCCTAGCTCGTTAGCCCTTAGGTCGCTCAGCTTGCTTGCATTGTTAGGTCATTCAACCCTTTAAGTCGCTCGGTCTTCCTGCACCTTTAGGTTGCTCTGCCGCGTCATGCTAAAGGTCGCGCCATGGGGTAGCTCGCTCGTTCCTTAAGCCGCTCACCACCTTAAGTCGCTTGGCCTGTGCAACCATTTAGGTCGTTCACGTTAAGTCGCTCGGCCTGTTTCCTTAGGTCGTTAGCCGTTAAGTCGCTCGACCTTACTTCCTTTAGGTCGCTTGGCCATCTTAGGTTGCGCCATCTTAGGTCGCACCAATTTCCTGTGTTGATTTTGTTATGTCGCCGGGGTACTTCTACTTTGATGGGTTCAGAACTGATTTCCTTGGATTCTATTCACATCTTCGAGTGTGAATTTTTGTGACTGATTGTTCTACAATCATTTTTTGATTTGTCACTTTAAAAATATAAAGGTTTCAATACTAGTAGTATATATCAAAAACTCTTTCATCAAAATGATTTCAACTCTATTTTATTACAAAGCTCTTTTTCCTAAACCGTTTTCCAATCTATTAGTATATACAAGCCTTTACTTCACTCGGATGAGAAATCTAATTAAACGGCTTAGTAAAACAGGTGGTATGGAACGCTTGCGTTTACTTCGTCGGTTAATTCTTGGACTTGTTCGACCGAACCTTTTGTGACAATTTTCTAGTGAAGATCTACAGTTTGTTCGTAAATATTTAAGTTAAGCAAGTGGTTATGGGACATGAAGCTAAACTCATATATTTACTAGCTTGGTGTGATTGACACTTCTTGATGATCATGATGATCATTTTTGTGATTTAGACTAGCGATTGAGCGATGTCTCTTTGTCTGCGAGGGAGACTAGACCCCGTTTGTGTGATGTTTCTACTCACATATGTGGGGTAGCGCCCCATGGTCTTCGGGCCGTTCGTGTGTTCAAAAATTAATGGTTAGCTACCATGAGATAGCGTCTCGTTCATGTGATACATATGTTGGTGAGCTTTCATGCCCCCGTTCGTGTGATAGGCCTCCCCCTTTTTATGATTTCTGGATTTCGTGTGTTGATTTCTGAAATTGTGCTTCACCAATTTTTGTGATTTTCATTGATAAGTTTTATCAATTTTTGTGCATTGGTGAATTCGTGTGTCATTACCTTTTTGTGGATTTGGATCTTTGAGAAGATTCTTGTGATATTGATTAATCTCTTGTTGATTATCATTTACATACTTATAGTAGTATGCCATTATGGTTATTATATGTTTATGCCATATCTCTTATTCTATATCATGTCATCTGATATTTATAGCTAGACTGATCCGTTTATTATTTTCGTATGAAATAATACTCGGGTCAGACCGAGATGTTACATGTGCTTCTGCTTGACTTCTCTTCTGGGATTACTCTGACTTTTGGCTAACTACTTAGATTAGTAGTTTTTGTTGTATACATTTGAGATATAGACTCCGTGATGTATACTTACTCTTTTGTGTAGCTTGTAGCTATTCTTTTGTATTATCGTGGATCTTTCAGACCACTACTCTGATGTACACTTTCATGTGTTATATATATATATATTCATATCTTTTTACGCCTTTGTGATATGGATGTCTGTGACTGATTTGTGTTATGTTTATTTCTATGTTTATTTCCGTAGACTATATATAGCCAATGTGTGATAGCTTTGAGTTTGTATCGGTATGTCGGATTTCCTCCTCAAATGAAATGCATGCTATACTATCTGACATATCGGTGCTCGCACAAAGAAATTACACGGAGGGTCGCTCCTCAACAGCCTTATTCTCCGTGCTAGTTGACAGCATTACTCCGTAGTGTTCTTGGCTAGCGTGGGTATAGAGGTGGGGCATCACATTCTGGATTAATTGAGTTTATGGTTCCTCGGGCGTTCGCTGTACTACGTCGTGGCACCGGCTCTATGGTTAGCGACCATGGGTTAGCAACCCGTTTGTGATGCACATGTTGGTGAGTTTTCATACTCTCATTTGTGATAGGCCTCCCCCTTTGTGATTTCTGGATTTCTAGTTGATGATTTCTAGAATTTGTGTTTCACCAATTTTCGTGGATTGACATTGATATGTTTTGTCAATATTTTTGTTTTGGTGAATAATTTAAACAATGTGATTCTTTTTGGTGTTTTGGGATGATTTGAGATATTGTATGATTTTTATTGTTATTTGATGTATACTTGTCGCAGTATGGCATTATCGTTATCATACGTTTATCCTATCTCATTTTATCTGATATTTATAGCTAGACTGATCCGTTTATTATTTTATTCTTAAATAATACTCGGGTCAGACCGAGATATTTCTAGTGCTTCTGCTTGACTTCTTATCAGGGTCCTTCGCCTGACTTTTGGCTAACTACTTTAGCAAAGTAGTTTTTGTTATTATACATTTAAGATGGAGACTCCTTGATGTATAATTCTTCTTTTGTCTAGCACTTATATCTATTCTTTTGTGATGTAGTGGATCTTCTATGACCACTATTCTGATGTACACTTTTATGTGATATATTCATATATGATTCCGCCTTTGTGATATGAATGTCTGTGACTAATTTGTGTTATGTTTATTTCTATATTTGTTTCCAAAGTCCACACAGCCACTGTGCGGTAGCTTTGAGTTTGTATTTGATATGCCGGATTTCCTCTTGAATCGAAATGTAAGTTATATTATCTAACATATCGGTACTCGCACAAAGCAATTACACAGATGGTCACTCCTCAACAGCCTTATTCTTCATGCTAATCGACGGAATTACCCCGTAGTGTCCTTGGCTAGCATGAGTATAGAGGTGGGACATCTTCTCTCGCATGGATCTTTCTGACCACGATCGAGTTCTTGTAACTTCTAGCTTATTACAAGAGCGTGCCCTTGATTGGTACGATCTTCTTGTAGCCGAACTTGATGAGTCTGTTCTTTCTTGGACTCAGTTTCGGGAACGATTCGGACTCAAATTTGTTCCTGAATCTGAGAAAGTTTTATTAGCCCGTCGCTTCCTTGAGTTGAAGCAAGGGAAGTCCTCCGTCTCTGAATATGTTGCATCATTCGAGGCCTTATCTAAGTATGGTCCTGAATTCATTAGCACCTCTTATAAGAAGAATCTGAAGTTTGTCTCTAGTCTTAAGAAATATCTTAAGAAGTCTTTAATGCTTCAGCTTAAGCTTTCTTTTGAGGAGTTGGTTGACTCGGCACTTCATCTCGAAGCCATCGAGAAGGAGTGTGTTAGTGATGATGATTTTGAGGTTCGCAAGAACCCCAATAAGAAGTAGTTTCCGGTTCATAAGCAGGAATTTTTCCCTTCCAAGAAGAAAAGGCCTGTTGAATCTAGCTTTAACTCTCAATCTGCTGGAACACCTTCCATTCGGAAGTGTTTCAATTGTGGTTCTCCTGATCATATGATCCGAGATTGTCCTAAGCCTCTCTTCTGCCGTTATTGCAAGAAGGAAGGTCATCGTATTTCCACCTGCCCTACTGCTCCTACTAGTGCCAAGTCTGGCAAGCTTTATGTTGCTAAGGCTTCTGGAGGTTCCTCTCAGCCCAGAGGTATTTCTCCTCCTATCCTTGACGACATTATTTTATTTCATGATCTTCCTATTTGGTTTCTTTTGATACGGGTGCGTCCCACTCTTTTATATCAAAAGAACTTGTTGATTCTTTTTCTTTAAATATTTTTTTTTTGAGTTTTGATGACTTCACTGAGAATTGCGAATCCGGTTGGTGGATCCGCAACACTCAATTTGCTTTGCAAAAATGTCGAGATTTTTTTTGTGATTATTCTTTTCGAACCGATTTGCATGTTATGCGTTATTTAGGCTTCGAAATTGATTTTTGGGAAAGGATTGGCTTAATTATTATGAAGGCCATATCCTATGTCCAATGTGGACTATTCATCTTCGACATCTTCAATTTGTTAAGCAGATTTCTTTTGTTCTTAATGATTTTGATTTCCAAATTCGGTGATATCATTCTAATTCTTTAAACCTACGGGATGAGGAGAATATTATTTCTCTCATTCAAGTAGTTTGTGAATTTTCCGATATAATTGAGCTTGTCTTAGGATTATCACCTAAGCAATCTATTGAATGGTGCTAAGGTCTTTTCAGCTCGACCTTGCCACCGGTTTTCATCAACTACGAGTTGCGGAGCGTAGCATGCCACTTACCACATTCCGCACTCGTTATGATTCTTGTGAGTGGTTCGTTATGTCATTCGATTTGACGAACCTTCTACCTTATTTCATCCATTTTGTGAATTGAGTATTCTATGAATATCTCGATTAGTTTATCCTTATATTTATTGATTATGGATGAAAATAACAATTTAAAATTTGTAAATCTTTTTAATAAGATATTTATAAGTATGATTGGGTTTTGTTCTTAAAATGAGCAAATAATATTTGTAAATTTTATAAGAGACATGGTTATCATATATAAGATAATTTTGTGTTGTTTTACCCATTGAGTGCTTTAAGAATTCTGGTCGATGCGCTTGATCAACGTTATCGATAGGAATCTCCTAAATGCTATGATGAGACAGTCAAGCACAGTAAATTCTTGTAAAAAGTTAATTTTTTTAAAAAGATGTATATATATAAAGTTAATTATAACTTTGAAAGTCTTAGCTTTTCGGGAAAGAGAATCGATTAAAGGAACTCTTTTCCGATGCTTTTATTCTCGCGGTTCCCAAAGGGAACCAAGACTTTATTGTTTGTACCGATACTAGTCGTATTGGTTTTGATGTCATTCTCTTGCAAAGGGAATGTGTTATCGCATTTGCTTCTTGACAATTAAAGCTTGTCGAGACTAGATATGCCATTCATGATCTGGTGCTCACGGCTATTGTTTTCGCTCTTAGATTTTGGCGTCATTATCTTTCGGGAGAGAAATTTGTTCTCTACACCAATCGTAAATCTTCGAAGTATTTGTTTTCTCAAAAGGAACTCAATTTGCATCAACAACGTTGGCTCGAGTTCCTTGCATCTTATGATCTTGATATTTTTATATTTCCGGAAAGGGAAATCGTGTTGTCGATGCCCTTAAGCCGAGAGCAGCAAGCGGTTCTTTCCATGATGATATCAGAATGGAGTGATCTCGAGATTTTATCCACTTGTGAGATTCAAGATCGTGAATCCAATTCATGTTCATCTCTTGTTTTGTATAGCCTTAAGGCTCGTCCTTCTCTTTTGGACTATACCTCTTTTGGCTGAACTCTCTGTTAAAGAAATTGTTAAATTGCATGGAGTTCCTACTTCTATTGTTAGCGATCGTGATCCATTATTTTACTAGTGGATTTTTGTAAGGTCTTCAAAAGCTTTGGGAACAAAGCTTAATTTTTAGCACCGCTTATCGTCGTCGATCCGATGGACAAATAGAGTGTGTGAATCAAACTCTTGAAGATCTCTTTCATGCATGTGTTCTTGATTTTGGTGGAAGTTGGGAAGATCATATGTCTCTTGTTGAGTTTTCTTCCTATAATAAGCTTCCAATCTTGTATTGGCATGGCACCTTTCGAGGCACTCTACGGAAGGCCGGGCCGATTTCCTTCTTGTTGGCTTGAAGCCGGTGAGAAGCTGGTTTTAAGTCCAGACTTTATTGGTGTTCATTCGTGTTTCACCTATGATGGGTGATGTGCGTTTTGGTTGATCGGGGAAGATTAACACCTCGATATGTTGGTCCATTTCCCATCACCGAACGCATTGTTTCTGTAGCTTATCACCTCTTTTAGTACCGACTCAATTCTTTACTATTCTTGACGTTTTCCACGTCTCTCAACTACGGAAATACCTTAGGGATTCAGATTCTGTTCTTGAGCCCGGTGTAATTGAAGAAATTGAAGTTTCACCAAATTTGACTTATGAGCAACATTCTATTATATCATTACTTCAAAGGTTAAACCCCATCGAAATAAAGATGTTCTTCTTGTGGAAGTTTAATGGTCCTTAAATCCTAAGGATTGCTCCTGGGAATCTTGAGAATTCATTGAGCAAACTCATCCGGACTTACTCTTTCGTGCTCTTTATGGTGAACTTCTTATTTCAAATTTTCTTTTGTGTTGATGTGCTTTTATGGTTGTTACTTTTTATTTCTCCTCTTGATTATTACGAGGACGCAATTTCCTTAAGGAGGGGAGTCTGTAACAACCCGCATATTTTATGATTGTATATTTAAATGATTTATTTAAATATAGCATCGTTAGTCGGATTTAAGTTTTAAAAGCTACTTTTTGCAAATAGTCGAATTGGGACTCGAGACCATTTCCATTGATTCCAAAATGGCGTTTACGACCTTTTTGAGTATAAACATCGATATGTTTGGAGTTGAGTGAATTTTTCTATTTTTCTACTTGGGCTTTGGGTTTGGGTTTCAGTCCACAAACCCATCTTAATACCCTAACTCAGCCCCTCTTCTCATTTCATTCTCATTTCCTAATACATTCAAGCTTAAGTAAAAATGAGGAGAGGAATGGGAAATTAGAAACTCCAAACCCTAGTTTCCTTTGCAAATTCAAGTTCTAGCTCCAAAAATCAAAGAGAAGCTTAGGTAAGCATTCTCTTCTTCTTCTCCATCTCAATCTCTCTCCAATTTCAGAAATTTCCTATGACCTAACTTAGGAAATATTCGTTGTAATCTTAGATTGGAGCTTCTAGAGTTGAAGAGTGGTTGATCTTTCCTTTGTTTTTAAAGCTTCTCATTCGTGTTTTGAGTTTGAAAGGTGAGTTCTTTAACTCACATCTACGTCTATAGCTATCATTGTTGTTAGGTATGAATTCCTAAAATTTGTGCATATTCATTTGCTTTTGATTTGAATTGATTTGGTGAATTTTCCAAATTTTGGTGTTTTGGTCCAATTTTATGAAAATCCTATTATGGATATTTGGACATTGATATTCGGGGTGTATCGAAGAGCCGTTAAGGCTGGGTTGTCGCTTGGCGTAAATTCTTAGTCGTCGTTGCTCGTCTGATCGCTTCCGATACGTTTTGGCCACTTTGGCCTAGGCAAATTGTTGCCCAGACCATGTGACCAGACGTTAGGTGATCAAGTCCAGACGTCTAGTTTGGACCTGGAGCAAAAACATATGCGCGCAAAAATTAAAATAAAAGACAGAACCTAAATTCAGACGTCTGATCTTTTGATTCAGACGTCTGAAAAGGGTTCAGAAGTCTGGTTTGCCGAACCAGACGTCTGGAAGGTTTTTTCTGGATTTTCCAAAACCTAAATCCAGACGTCTGGATTGACCCGTAGACGTTTGGAACTGTGCATATTTGCCTATTTAGGCTTTTCTTGATTTAATTTCCATTGGTTATCGATTTTAGTTGCTCCTATTAGTTGTTATCACTTTTATCGACCGTGATGACTTCATTTTCAGGATTTTTGGGAATATCCATTTTGAGGGATTTGATATCGATTTCTTTGGATTTAATTCACGTCTTCGTATGTGAATCTTTGGTGATTGATTCTACAATCATTTTTGTGATTTGTCACTTCTAAATACAAAGGTTTCTATACTAGTAGTAAATACTCAAACTCTTTCATCAAAACGATTTCGACACTATTTTAAATACAAAGCTCTCTTTTAAAACCGTTTTCCAATCTATTAGTATATACAAACCTTTACCTCACTCGTATGAGAAATCTAATTAAACGGCTTAGTAAAACAAGTGGTATGAAACGCTTGCATTTACTTCGTCGGTTAATTCTTGGACTTGTTCGATTGAACTCTTGTGACAACTTTCGAGTGAAAATCTACAATTTGTTCGTAAATATTTAAGTTAAGCCAGTGGTTATGGGATATGAAGCTAAACTCATTTATTTACTAGCTTAGTGTAATCGACACTTCTTGATGATCGATGATGGTCATTTTATGGTTTAGACTAGCAATTTGCGATGTCTCTTTGTCCACATGGGGGGACTGTACCCCGATTTATGGAGCTTCGTCTCATTTTTATAGGCTAGCGACCTATGGTTTTGTGGAGTTAGGTTCATCGGGCGTAACGCTGTACTACGTCGTTGTTCCGGCTTATTGGAGTTCGGTTCATCGGGCGTTCGTTGTACTACGTCGTTGTTCCGTATTATTTGTGTTCAGGTTCATCAGGCGTAACGCTATATTACATCGTTGTGCTTGATTATTTGAGTTTGGTTCATCGGGCGTAACGCTGTACTACGTCGATGTTCTAGATTAATTGAGTTTCTAGTTCCTCAGGAGTTCGCTGCACTACGTCGTGGCATTGGCTCTATGGTTAGCGACCATGGGTTAGCAACCCGTTTGTGATGCACGTGTTGGTGAGTTTTCATACTCCAATTTGTGATAGGCCTCCCCCTTTGTGATTTCTGGATTTCTAGTTGATGATTTCTAGAATTTGTGTTTCACCAATTTTCGTGGATTGACATTGATATGTTTTGTCAATATTTGTGTTTTGGTGAATAATTTAAAGAATGTGATTCTTTTTGGTGTTTTGAGATGATTTGAGATATTGTATGATTTTTTTTGTTATTTGATGTATACTTGTCGCAGTATGGCATTATCGTTATCATACGTTTTTGTCATATCTCTTATCCTATCTCATTTTATCTGATATTTATAGCTAGACTGATCCGTTTATTATTTTCTTGTTAAATAATACTCGGGTCAGACCAAGATATTTCAGGTGCTTCTGCTTGACTTCTTATCAGGGTCCTTCGCCTGACTTTTGGCTAACTACTTTAGCACAGTAGTTTTTGTTATTATACATTTGAGATGGAGACTCCTTGATGTATAATTATTCTTTTGTTTAGCACTTATATCTATTCTTTTGTGATGTAGTGGATCTTCTATGACCACTATTCTGCTGTACACTTTTATGTGATACATTCATATCTGATTCCGCCTTTGTGATATGAATGTCTATGACTGATTTGTGTTATGTTTATTTCTATATTTGTTTCCGAAGTCCACACAGCCACTGTGCGGTAGCTTTGAATTTGTATTTGATATGCCGGATTTCCTCTTGAATCGAAATGTAAGTTATATTATCTGACATATCGGTACTCGCACAAAGCAATTACATAGATGGTCGCTCCACAACAGCCTTATTCTTCGTGCTAGTCGACAGCATTACCCCGTAGTGTCCTTGGCTAGCGTGAGTATAGAGGTGGGGCGTCACACCACGCCCACACATAAACACGGACGAGTTTTTCCCTTATGATAACTAAAACACTTTTATATATCAAAACATTTGATATTATATCTAACAACATTGCTTTGAAAACATTTGCAAATAAACTTATTAATCTTAGCCGAAATTGTTACCATTATTAAATTCCGGGCCTAATCATTTAAGGCTATACAAACAAAACCGCAAGTTCTTATTGGAGAATGGATTTCCATACAATGACCAGGTGAAGGGACTACCTTCCGATGGGTACAACTCTAGATGGATGTCTCGTGGAACCATTACAAAGCTCCTCTACCAACACAAGACCGGCCTACCTCTATAAGTAGATAGTACCGAATATGTCATCCCTCGGTCGTTACCAACCTTTATCCGAGCGCTCGATTTCCATACACCACATTAACTTACATCCTAAACGTCATAGCAGGAAGAAATATATTTAGAAGGGAATGATCATATCCTAATGGCAATGATCCACTTAGCTTTGCTGCATCTACCCTGTTTTGGTCATTTCCGGTTGATGAGGCTTGAGGCAACGATTACCTCTTCACATAACATAAATTCCTTACACTTTGAATGCCACATTGCCATTCCATATTCACATGACTAGTCTCTACAAATATATAACTTCCTGAGATCGTATGTCTCTGGAAAGGGTGTTAAGCTAAGAGAAGGTATCTTCTCCGCCACCAACTGATATACATTTTATAGAGATCGCTCAATGTGATTAGAATGCAAGGTCAGACACTCGTCCATACAAGTTCGTTCTAGGACTGAACGAAACCGAAGGTACTTTCCTCGGCCATTACTAGGTGAGAAGTTCTTGTGGTTCTGAGATTTGTCATAACAAAGAGACCACTGCTACAATAAGTAAATCGAGAGTTTATCCCCAATTAATCAACAAGTAGTCCTTCATTATTATTCGTCTTGATATCTCCGTCTTCAACACAGCTTCATTCTTCGAACACGTGGATTGGTTCGAAGTGGATTTCGGATAAGAATCACCAAAATCCGATCCCGGTTCCTTCGAAATCCAATCATCGATAAAAACAGATAATATGAGTACATCGGATTTATTAACCCTCTTTTCACTATAATTCTTTTGGTTAATTACAAATCCCTTTTTAATCTTAGAGCAATTCTAAGTTAATTCACTTATTACTTGGGAAAACATTTCTTATTTTCTTACTTATCATCGATCCAGAATTTCTTGACTTTTAAATGGGTCAAAAACAATGTTATTTAAGACATCATTTACTGTAAACCCTAAATCAATCTTAGGAAACATTATTGAGTAAATAGGATCAGAGAAATCATTCTAATTTTACTCAATATTAATTTCCGTATTCAACAAGTGCTATGGACAGAATAACAGTGAGATCACCTTTTAAATTCCACGAATAGGACAAGTTCCCTCTTCGGAATTTAATACCAAGTATAAGAAGATTATCTCTATGCAATCCAAGTTGTAGTTTATTCATTTTGGAGATTGCTTAAATTTTGGATAATACTAATCTTCTTTTATTTTGGAAAAACTTAATATAATATTTTTAGAGCATCCGGGATTTCCTTTCGATATGTTCCACCCCTCGCCTAAGAAGAGAAAATATAGGCTAGGTTAGTTCAGGGTACTGGTTGCTCCATTCCTAACCTTAGTTAAACACCTTATTTTATCTTCCTGGATCTCACAGGCGGGACAAATGTACTAGTCGTTTCCGCATACTCAATTATTAGCTTTTATTTTGGAATTGATTATAAAGATTCTGAATTATCTTTTAAACGCTTAATTATCCTTTAAAAACATTCATAATTGATTCTAGGAAAATCGTTAAGTTTAAACCTTCTTTTAAAAAAGCCATAGAAACAGCGGCAGAAAAGTGCTGTGGAAAGTGCTTTATAAGCTTATTTGATTTAAACAACTTTTTTAATATTTGAAAATTCATATTTTTCCATTCGAATCTCTTTTAAACTATTTAAATAGATTTATCAAATTTATTCCATATGATTTCCTAATTAGAAACATCCATTTAAAAAGATTTTCAGTTATGGTCACTTAATTGCACAAGCGCTATTTTTCTAGAAAATTGATTTGGACATAATTCAAAACCTACAAAACAAAATCTTTATTTTCTTTTTCTATTTGAAAATTATGGTTATAACAGACCGGATATTTCTTGTTTCAAAGAAATCCAAGCTATACTTCACTCTATACACTCATTTGAACTTTTCGGCATGAAATCGCGAGCTGTCATTACGCGACGCGCCTAGTTTTAACTTGATTTACAATATTTGAAATAAATTCTCTAAATTGAATATAATTACTTATAAAAACATTACTAATCATTTTAAATTGATATTTTCAATTTTTAAAGTATTAAAAATATATTTTCACTATTCCCATATTATAATATTGTTATATTCCATTTATTTTAATAT
Organism: Allium fistulosum; assembly: GCA_030737815.1. Lineage (NCBI taxonomy): Eukaryota > Viridiplantae > Streptophyta > Magnoliopsida > Asparagales > Amaryllidaceae > Allium > Allium fistulosum. The sequence continues at coordinate 775,489,154 of CM060906.1, forward strand.
TAAAATTTTAAAATCAAATTTCAATTCAATTTCAATTCTTACTTCAAATTCAACTTAATTAAAACTCAGATTTCAAATCTAATTTCAATTTCAATTCAAATTTCAACCTTAATCCCAATTTCAATTTTCAAAATCGATTTCAATTTCAATTTTACTATTCATCTCAATTTCGATTTCATTTTCCATTTCAAATCCAATTCAAATTTCGATTTCAATTTCAATTTCAATTATACTTCAATTCCAATTTAACTTCATTTTCAAAATCCAAATTTTATTTTTTTTCACTATTCACAAAGAGGCTTAATAATTCAAACATATACCATATTAATAAAACTGGTCATACTTAACAAAGGGATTACTTAATCAACAATGAGCATAATCACTTCCAATATTAATCATTAACATAACATCCATTCTCATAGCATAGTGATTATCAATAAGTGATTATATTAGCATAACTCTTCTATTCATCCAACATATTCAAACAATCATTCGAACGTCCATATCATCAAATGATGATTATCTAACATAATAATTAAACTTGATAATCAATATAATTAAATAACGATGAGAATTTCTCACTTTTATTTCCACTCTGTCAATCTTTATACGAACTAGCGTGCTTACGTCTTACGAACTAACGCATGTTCCTTTCTTCTCTTTCCTTCCTTTTTTTTCTTTTCTTTCTTTATTTTTTAAAGGAGGCGTGAGCTTTGGAGAGGTTGGAGGCCATGGAAGAGAGGAAGAAGGTGGAGAAAGTGAAGAGAAAGGTAAAGAATGAGAAGTGAATTTGTTTGTGAAAGAATGGAAGGTATGGATGCTTATTTATACTTGAGTTTTGAAAGGTAAAAGACTACAATACCCTTCTCTATTTTTAACTTAAAATATTTGTTTTACTTTTGCAGAAAAGAAGGATAAGAAATCTCATTAATGGTGATGTGTTTGTATGAAATGATTACTCTTCTTTTTACTTAAAATCAAATCTTTTAAAGAGAAGACTTTTGCTTGGATTTGAATTACATGCCACTTGTTAACATATTAGGATATATATTAATGTTTGGAAATGATGTTAAGGAAGTGTATGTATGTAATAAAGTGAGGTGTCATCATTTACATGCTTGCATATATTTTAAAGATATATTTTTCCCTTTTCCATGTATATTAGTAACATCTCATTAATGAGATAAGACGCAAAGTGTAATGATGTTGTTCCTTAAGCAAAATTCAACTCTTTTTTGTCAAATCATGTCTTTACACATTCTTTTATCATTTTTCTTTTATTTACTTTATAAAAAAAAGTGATATTTGTTTTTATATGTTTTAAATGTAAGTATTATATAGTTTTTATAGTTTGTAAAGATGTAATATACATGTTATAAAGTGCATATGTTCATACAACGTTGCGATGACTTGTTACAGTTGAAACAACGTTGTTATTGACAAATTTTATAGTCAAAATTTGACGTTTTTGCTAAACTATATATTTAAGTAAACCAAACTTAAAAATGGATTTCTTATTATGTTAAATGAATTAAAACAAGTCTATATGGGTTAAAATTCCATATTTTTAGGGTTAATATCAAAATGTTGAATTTGGAAGTTGCATTGACAAAATGTGACAAATTTTGAATATTTTTGTAAAAAGATTATAAACCTATTTTTAAATCCTTAAATATACTTCTATTATCTTTATTAAGTGATTTTAATATAATTTAACTTTTCAAACAAATATTTAAACATGTTTACTTAAGCATTTATTTATTTTTAACAGAACTTAAGTTTGCTAATTGGTTCAAAAATCCAAATTTCATCCTTTTTAATTATTAACTATAAGAATAAATAATTTCTCTATTATTATTTATGATATATAACTTATTTATTTAAGTTTTTAAACCTTTTTAAATTTTAAAATAAACAAAATCTCTCATTTTCGAAATAGCGAAATTACGGGTCGTTACATTCTCCCCTCCTTAAAAGCATTTCGTTCTCGAAATAAAAGTTAGATAAAGGAATCTATCTCATACTCATATCCTCAAACATCCTAGCTTATTTATACTGATGAAGGAAAAAATGCATATATAAAAAGAAGGTCTACCATAACAACACTAAAACAAATGATACCAAACATACATATAGAGATTTCCCACATTAACTTGAGTACTTATCACGTACTTAAGGTTATATATACATACATCAAGTCAGACTTCTATCCTACCCATCCTAGTGCATACTAACCACTTACGATAATATGCACAACTACGAAATAGACTATACTTCCAAAAACAACCAAACTGATACTATATCAACATAAATGAATACATCCGATATAACCCATCCTCTGACCTAAGCATGTACCACACCTGAGGTCTATATATGTACATACCAAAACATAAGTCTAACCCTTATATCTTAGTGCCTACTATTTAAGATAACTATCCAACTACTATGTAAACAGACCCAAAACATCATACTATATGTGATATTTGATACGATTTATTATTCGAATCCACAACTTTAATTCCAAACTAGTATCGATCCCCCGATTTTCTAGTGCAGACTTTGATCAGGCTTCTTAATTACAAACCATTGCTTTTCTTGCATAGCACTTAACTATGATAGAAAACTTAAGTACATAACCATAAACCCTTATCAATGTTCATCGTCAAGAATTGAGTGATAAATCCTTTCTCGGATTGGTGTAAACACCTCAAAGTTCTGTACTCAAATCTTAGATCAAAATTTTGTGTGAAATGATTTACATATAACTTACATATTTATTCACATTCATTTTTACCTAATATATTTCTTCAAAATTTTTATTAATCCAAGTTTATTTCACAACCATTTACTTTCTACTAAATCCATTATTACTTAAGCATATAAATATGACTTAAACTTGTATAATATATGTAACGATCCTGACTCAGCCTTCGAAAATCGACACCCGTACTTCACTTGTACTCGAATGCCGCAGATTCAAACGCCGAATCTGGCTCGCCGGAGCTTATAACACAGTAAGTATAACAACACAGCGGAAGAAAGAAATGAATGATATCATATACATCACAAATGATACAATATCTAGAATATGATATACAACAATTATATATATATGATACAAGAATATCAGAGACAAATAATAATGTTACAGCGGAAACAACTGTAGTGACAACTCCAATCGATCTTTAAAAGAGAATGAGTCCAACAACTCCAACGTCAAGCTCGAACCCCCATCACATTTCACAAAGATAAGCAAGGTCGGTCGTGAGTGAACTCCAAAAACTGAACTAACTCCCGATAATCGACTAAACCTGATCATCTAAAAAACCCAAATCTAGACTGCACGTGTGGAAAATTATGGGCACCCAGAGTTTAGGAAGGGAACAATAAACTCCGGGTCAGTCATGGGACTGGTATGAGTAACAAAAATAATTTATCTTTAAAACAAACAACAAAAGAATTTTCAACATTGAAATCCGCAATGCTTTTTGGAAAATGAAACTACCATAAGCCCTCCCACCACACACACAATGCAAACGCAGAATTGGAGGAGATTTCTCCTTATGATAGTCAAAAAAGCTTACTACGCGAAATCATTCGATATTATTACTATTAGTGCATAGTGTAGAAAACCATTTCGAAAGTATAATATTAATCTTAGCCAGCATAGACTTTCCGAACTATGCCTACTATAGCTACCATCTAAACAGTGATGACCACCATAAGTAAATGGCAGGTTCTACAACTAAAACCATACTGGGTTCGTATTGTTTGATTGGATTTCCATCAAATGGTCAGGCTAAGGAACTTCCTATGCCACGTAGGAATGCCTATGGAGGGACGCCTCGAGAGACAACTGCTCTCTGCCAACACAAGACTGGTTACCCCCTTCCCGGGTAGTAAACCTGAGATATGCCACCCCCGGTCGTTTGCGACCTTTATCCGAGAGCTCTCAACACCAACAACATCACACAGTAATAAAGATACTACAGTGCCCACATGAGCAAGTATCTGGGCTCCATACCATGATACCACCCTTTTCCGGACGGAATAGACATACCCTAGGGGAGCTACCCCTGAAACCTTGCCGCAGTTTCCTATTTCGACCATTACCGGTCTGTGAGGCTCGATGAGGTCTCGTCCACAAAGCTATGCTTTACACGAAAGCCATGCTTTGATCAACAAATGATCAGCAACACACAGCAACACTTAGCATGCCACACTACCAAATTGGGAGTATATCACTGATAACCTTCAATTACATAACCTCTGAGCTCGTATGTCTCAGAGAAGGGTGTTAAGCTAAGAGAATAAATCTCCGCCACCAAACAGAAATGTATTTGAAAGAAACCAGCTTTATATCTCAAAGTGTAGTGTCAGACATACAACCATACAAGTCTGTTCTGGGTTCGAACAGAACCGAAGGCACTTCCAAAGAAGCCCTTGCAATTCGGGTATTCACAATCCCGATCGGACTTCCCATCACTTAGGGAATCTCTATACCGGCGCGACTCAGTGCAAAGACAATCGATAGGTTATCCTATCGTTCTCACAAATACCCGGTCTTCCACACCGGTCTTCAAACGCTATCCATTTACGTCGTATCACTATTCGGAATGGGTTATATGACACAAAGTCCTCTCCCGGCTAAACCGAATAGTGAGCGCAATATTTTAAAACATATGGATATGGGATTTCAATTAAGTCGCAACTTATTACCCAAAACTTTTCTTTCAAATGGTTTAAACACATTACCATTTTAGTCTTTTACATAAAAAGATTCGTCTCACAAAGTTCACCCAGTTTCATAAAGATCTATTCATAGATTTTCAAATCGATTTCCATCTCAATTGGATTAACTCATTGTAACGACCACGACTTTCTCTCCACAGAAAGTCGCATCGTTAATAAGAAAGAAAGGGGTAGAAAATAGAAAAGAAGAGAAGAAAGAAAGAAACAACAACAACGATCTCACAGCGGAACGAATAAATTATATTAATAACATAAACTATTACATAGTATACAACACTTATCAGAGTTTTCACAACTATACAACACATACTAGACAGTTATAAACATCTGTCTAGATATTACAACTCAAATACAATACAAGACTCAAACACAGATATCAACACAGCGGAAAACTATATATCTATTCGCTGAAGCCTCCTGCTCCACAGCTCCTCCAGAATTCGTCAAGACTAACCTGAATTCCCTTGACTACTCATACAAATTTGAGTACCCAAGAGTTTAATAAAACAGAAAATAAACACTTGGGTCAGACATGGGTCTGGTGTGAGTAAACGGTTAAATTGCTTAATCTTTGAAAACCTTTGAAAACAAAAGTATCACGTAAGACTCCCCACAAATAAACATGGGTAAGTTTTTACCTTACGCTAACTAAAACATTTGATAGGAAATCCAGTTATATTATAATAGGGTCTAGGGTTTTCAAGTAAAATACAGAAATAGCTGAAATGCTTACATCTCACATTCCAACATAGTTGGGCACAACTAATACGTACGGCACTTATTGGAGTTTGGATTCCATACAATGGCAGGGCTACTGGTGTGACGACCGCCCATGACCCCTGCACCGAATCTAAAGATAAAGCGCTGTAAAGTGTGCCAGGCGACCATGGACGATTGTCAAGGTAAGATTTAAAAACAAAAAGAATCTATCGTATTACTCACAGCGCATGGACAAAATACAATAGAACATATGTATAGTGAAGCTTTACAGAACAAAATGACATCATATAAAACTCCATAATAGTTGAATACAAGCATTCACATATTCAATACATCCAGCCTCACTACAAATCTCTCAGAGAATACAAAACAGCGGAATATCCAGTACATATAAGAAGATAATATGCAACCCTCTAGCTCGTCTTCGATATCAGCATCGTGAGAAGAGAACAGCACCTGTCACCTGCTACCTAGTCTGCCCGTCCCAAAAATGGACGAACAGCCCAAGGCAATAAGAATTAAAAACATAAAGCCTTGAGTCAGACAACAGTCTTAGTGAGCAGTAAATTAACTAACAACATACCAAAAGAGCATAAAGGAAAAGGAATAGGAATACAACCCTCCCACTCCAACCTCATTCTACAGTGATAGCCCCCAGACACACACTAAGCAGAAGCAAACATAGCAGAGCATACAATTTAAAGTAAAACTGCTATCACTCGAGTCAAGGGCGATGTTTTCCAAGTACCAAGGCCTAAATCAGATAAGCACCCAGAAAATACCGCTCTTGAGTCCGAATGACGATACAACCAAACATCCATGACTCTGGCTATCACTGTTATCATTGCTTCGATATCACCGTTAATTGAATGACCGGCACATTCTTTCAGCCGTCCGTCAAGGGCTAATGGAAACCCCGGTTCTAGACATAACTCCCGCACGTCGTCGCAGCCCGTGCCTAGGACTATCGAATCTGCCCAGAGTACTCGACCATCAACAGTTGGCCGTTGGAACTATCGAATCTGCCCAAACGTACTCTTGCTTAGAGCATGCTAGAACCTTCAACAACGATGCTATCCAAGCCTCCTAGTCATCCTCCTCGACGACTATTCTCATATCCATTCATTATCCTCAACTCGAATCATATCACCGAGTTATCAACATGCTTGGAATGATCCCGTCTGGATTAGACCAAGTCTTCACCACATGATTGCCTCGCTTCATTACATCCTCGCAAAGCCTCATCTCATCATTACATCATCAAATCTATGCATAAGAGCTTCATCATCCCGCTACATATGCCACGAGCAGCTTTTCCATTTCAAGAGCCTTTCCCTTAGCTTTTGAATCGTCTTCGGTCTAAATCTAATCATCAATCATCTAGTTCATAACAATCAATCAAATCAAACATCAATCCAAACAATCAAGCATTCAAATATGATCTAAGTAGACAATTATAACAATAATGGCATTTTCGTAATTAAAGAGTTGAAAGTCCAATAAGCATGAAAACATGGATTATGTCTCTACAAACTTGATGAATGAACTTGCATAGGTTAACATATGATAAAATGGATGTAACATCATCATGAACAATGGATCTACATGGATCTACACATAGGATGAAGAAAATGCATGGAAATCACTAATTTAACACCAAATTGAGCCAACAATCCGATCTACTCCTTTGGATCCGCGTGAGAGATAATCACCACTCACCAAATCACCTAAACAATCCAAAAGATATCAACTTCAGATCTGGACAGCGAAGAACTAAGCTAGATCTATCACAAATCCGCTTCAAATGAAGAAATCTCTCTTGAAAAGATGAAGATCTTCAATCTAAGCTCTTGAATCTTCAATCTTGATCTTCGATTAGGATGGATGGAAGCACTAGATTAAAGTGGAGAAAAGAAGTGAAGAAGTGTAGAAGTCGAGCTCTCAAAATGGCAGCACTTCGTCGCTTCAAAAATCCGGATCCCAAAAAGTGAGAACAACCCCTCCTATTTATAGCTGAAATCTGTCCTTAAGTCGAAATCTGGCTATCTCCCTAAGTCGCTTCCGACCTAAGCCTCTCCGACCTAACAGATGTACGTCTTAACTTCTTTGCGACCTAACACTTAGGAAACCCAGCGACCTAACAACCTAACGACCTAACTATCTAAGACTCAGTTGGGTTGCGACCTAACACAAGTCGACCTAAAACAACACGCGACCTAACACTTGAACTATCCTAGCGACCTAACAACTTAGCAACCTACGCGACCTAACACAACATACGACCTAACAGTGTTACGACCTAACACATAGCCTAACTCCTAAGGTCGCCAACTTGTTAACTTCTTAGGTCGCCAACTTGTTAACTCCTTAGGTCGCCAACACGGAACCACTAGGTCGCTAACTCAGAACCACTAGGTCGCTAACTCAGAACCACTAGGTCGCTAACTCAGAACCACTAGGTCGCTAACACGGCAACTACTAGGTCGCTAACTCGGCAACTACTAGGTCGCTAACTCGGCAACTACTAGGTCGCTAACTCGACAACTACTAGGTCGCTAACTTTCCCAGCCGACCTAACACTTAACAAAACTTAGGTCGCTCACAACATTTTCTTAAGTCGCAGACCTTCTCTAAGTTGCCAACAACCCTTAGGTCGCGTACGACCTAGGACTTAGACAAATCTGCCTAAAAATCTGAAATGACATGAAAGTGCTAAAATTCCAGATTTTGACGAACATGTCGATCCGTAAAAATACGGGTCGTTACATTCTCTCCCCCTTAGAAATTTCGCCCCCGAAATTTCAAGCAATCAAAACTATTCTGTACGCCTACCATCCATAACAATCAACAAACCATGCATCCAATTCTAACTTAGCGTACAGAATTCTAAAACTTAGAACAAGTTACAATATCGCGAGATGAGACGACACCTTAGGGCCATACCTTGAAGAGTTCAGGATGAGCTGCCTTCATCCTTTCTTCCACCTCCCACGTACAGTCGTTATCATCTTCACTCCATTGTATCTTGAGCAACTTAACTACCTTCCTCCTAAGCTGTTTCGTGTCGGTTTCAACAACACGAAGCGGCTTACGAGGTCTTCTATCAACTGGATCAACTTCTAAGTCTTCACAGCTATCAGCAGAAACCACTGTTCTCGAGTCGTGCACATACTTCCGTAGATACGATACATGAAAAACATTGTGCACACCCGACATCTTCTCAGGTAACTCCAATCTGTAGGCGAGCTTTCCAATTCGCTCGATGATCGGGAATGGTCCAACAAATCTCGGAGTCAATTTTCCTTTCTTCCCGAATCGAATAACATTCTTCAGTGGAGAAATCTTCACAAAAACCATATCTCCCACGTCGAACTCCAAATCCTTTCGACGCTTATCAGCATAACTCTTCTGACGGTCTTGGGCTGCCTTCATTCGTTGCCGAATGATCTCTATGCAATCCGAAGTCTTTCGAATCATCTCTGGCCCAAGCATCAGCTTTTCTCCAGTTTCCAACCAACATGTCGGAGAGTTACACGGTCTTCCATACAATGCCTCATACGGTGCCATACCAATGCTTGACTGGTAACTGTTGTTGTACGCAAACTCCACCAAATGAAGGTGATCTTCCCATGATCCTCCGAAGTCCAAAACACATGCTCTAAGAAGATCTTCCAAAACTCGGTTGACTCTCTCGGTCTGACCATCTGTCTGAGGGTGATAAGCTGTACTCAAACACAACTCGGTTCCCAAAACTTCCTGGAAGCTCTTCCAAAATCCACTAGTGAACAATGGATCTCGATCGCTCACTATACTCTTCGGAATACCATGGAATCGAACTATCCACTTCACATACAACTCAGCCAACTTTGATGCAGTCCTAGTCGATCGAACAGGAATGAATCGTGCACTCTTAGTCAGACGATCCACAATGACCCAAATCCCTTCATTTCCCGTTCTGGTTCTAGGCAATCCATCAATAAAATCCATCGACACTTGTTCCCACTTCCATGTAGGAACTTCTAAGGGTTGAAGCAATCCACTTGGCTTCTTCTGTTCAGCCTTTACCAACTGACAGTTCATACACTTGGAAATGAAATCTCCAACATCCTTCTTCATGCCTTCCCAATAGTAGGTTCTCTTCATATCCCGATACATCTTGTTTCCACCTGGATGAATTGTCAACTTCGAGTGATGACTTTCCTTCAGAACTTCACTCCTCAATTCATCTATATCGGGAACCACTAGTCGTCCTTGCTTTCGAAGCCAACCTTCTCTATCGACCTCGAATCCTTTATCCTTTTCTGGCTCCAATCCAGATTCCAATTCATGGATAATCTTGACAAGCTTATCATCTCGCTTTTGACTCTCGCCAATCCTTTCCACAAGAGTCGGTCTTATCGATAAGTTTGCCAACATTTCAGGTTCCAATTCGCATCTAGGCCTGAAGTCAAATCCAGCTAAATACTCGAGACTCTTCCATTCAGAAAACATGGCTCCCAATCCTGCATGTCTTCGACTTAACGCATCAGCCACTGCGTTACCTTTTCCCGGGGTATAAGCTATACCAAAATCATATGATGCTAAAAACTCTAGCCAACGTTGCTGCCGAAGATTCAAATCCTTCTGGGAGAAAAGATACTTCAACGACTTATGATCCGTAAACAACTCGAATCGAACTCCCAACAGATAATGCCTCCACATCTTCAGAGCAAATACAATCGCCGCTAACTCCAAATCATGAGTTGGGTAATTCCTTTCATGCGGCTTTAGTTGTCGACTGGCATACGCAACAACTTTATCCTTCTGCATCAGCACTGCTCCAAGTCCAGTACCACATGCATCGGTGTAAACCACCATCTCATCATTCCCACTTGGAATAGTCAAAACAGGAGCACTCGTCAATCGCTCTTTCAGGATTCCGAAAGCTTGCTCACACTTAGCATCCCAACTGAACACTTGGTTCTTCTTCGTCAATCCTGTTAACGGTGCAGCTATCTTGGAGAAGTCTTTGATAAACCGTCGATAATATCCTGCTAATCCAAGAAAACTTCTCACATCAGATGCATTCTTAGGTCTAACCCAATCCTGGATTGCTGCCACCTTAGCGGGATCAACCGCTATTCCATTTCCAGAAATCACATGGCCTAAGAACCTCACTTCACTCTTCCAGAAGTGACACTTTGAAAACTTAGCCTTCAGCTGATGTTTCCGTAAGATCTCCAAAACAATACGCAAGTGCGTCTTGTGCTCTTCCTCCGTTCTGGAATAAATCAGAATATCATCCACGAACACAAGTACGAACTTGTTCAACTGATCTCTGAACACTCTATTCATAAGATCCACAAAATATGCTGGCGCGTTAGTCAATCCAAACGGCATTACCAGCCACTCAAAGAAACCGGATGGTGTCCTAAAAGCAGTCTTCGGCACACTATCCTTAGCTACTCTTAACTGGTGAAATCCCGTTGCCAAATCCATCTGAGAAAACACCTTAGCTTCGTGAAGCTGATCAAACAAGTCATATATTCTCGGCAATGGATACTTGTTCTTCTTAGTCACCTTATTCAGCTCACGATAATCCACACACAATCTCAACGATCCATCTGCCTTGGTTGCAAACACAACTGGTGCACCCCACTCGGACACACTACGCCGAATGAATCCTTTTTGCAAAAGATCATCAACTTGCACCCTCAACTCCTGCTGTTCCCTAGGCGCCATCCGCCTAAGAGGCATCACAACAGGTCTGGCTCCTTCAACTAGATCTATACGAAACTCGATCTCTCTATGCGGCGGCAACCCTTTGACTTCGTCAAAGACATCCTCGAATCTATTTGCGATCGGCACTAAAGACAGTCCATCCCGTGGAACAACTAGCGAATACATGAAGCTCATGAAGACGCCTTCTTCATGCTTACATCGTATCACAATCTTTCGCCCCTCCACATTCTCGACTGTCACCTCCAGCCTCTCACAATCAACCTTAGCCGCATACTTCCTAAGCCAGTCCATACCCAAGATAATTCCGAACCCCGCAAAGTTCAGAACAAAGCAATCACAAACAAAAGAGCAACCATGACTCGATACAACTAGACCACGGCATAACATACACAAACAAGACGAACCCCCAACTGGATTAGTCACAACCAGTGGCCTATCAACAATATCCGGCTTCAAATTTAACCGGCCTACTAGTTCATTACAAACAAACGAATGCGAAGCTCCAGTATCAAACAAAACTCTAACTGGAACACCACATAGGAAAAGAGTACCTTGAACAACCACACTCTTTCCCTTCTCTTCAGCAGTAGGAGCTTTCGAAGACGACGGAACAGCTCCTAAAGCATAGGCTTGCACAATCTGCCTGTCCTTCCTCGGTTCTGGACAATTCTTCCTGAAATGCCCCGGCTTGTCACAGTTGTGACACTTCATCGGCACCTTAGGATTCTTACAATCCTTAGAGAAATGGCCCTTCTGCTGACAATTGTAGCAAGTCACCTCGCCTTTCGGCTTCTTCTGGCCATCCTTACCTTTCTGCTGCTGCTGCTTCCTCTTCTGGTTTCCACTCTGCTGTGGTTTAGATTCTCCCTTGGTAATAGCAACAACAGATCCTTCCTTAGGAAACAGACTCTCATGCCTAAAAGCTTTCTCCACAAGCTTCTCAAATGAATCGTCCAAATGATCCACCAACTGTCTCCCAAGATAACTATCCAAGCCGGTCACAAACTTCTCATTCTTCTGATAAGCAGATTCAATATATGACCGAGCATACTTGGACAAAGCTTCGAACTCAGAAACATACTCAAGAACAGATCTTCCACCCTACTTGAGCTCTACAAACTTCTTGAACAGAACAGACTTCTGAGCTGTAGAAATGAACTTAGCTTCAAATCTGACTTGGAATTGCTCCCAAGTAATCTCTTCTTCCGGAGTAGTGATGGTAATAGAGTTCCACCAATCAGAAGCTCTCCCTTGAAGCTGCCTCGATGCCAACTTCCTCTTAGTTGCATCATCAATTCCCAAATCACCAAAGATCCTTCTACAAGCATCTATCCACCTCTGGACCTCAATAGTTGATTCTGTTCCCAAGAAAACCTTCCCTCCAAGAGCGGTATAATCCTTGCACAGCTTAGCAAAATCCACTGGTTTCGAAGTTTGGACTTGAACTCCAACATCAACTGCCGCCCCCGGAACTGGTATCCTTCTCATGATCGAAGTCATCATAGCTTCGAACATGGCTGCATAATCAGCAGTCTCTTCAGTAGCACGGCCTTCCCTAGCAGCTGGTCTCCCTCTTCGACTCATTCTCAATATCTATAAAAAGGAATGATTAGAACATCTAGAGAAACAACTGCGTAAAGGATTCAAACCCTACTAAGCTACTATATTATATATAGTAATCATCCATCAAAATACAATTACGTCTCTCATACGTAGTTACTTCAGCAAGCGTTGGGTAAAATCGATTAACCAATGCTCTGATACCAAATGTGACGACCGCCCATGACCCCTGCACCGAATCTAAAGATAAAGCGCTGTAAAGTGTGCCAGGCGACCATGGACGATTGTCAAGGTAAGATTTAAAAACAAAAAGAATCTATCGTATTACTCACAGCGCATGGACAAAATACAATAGAACATATGTATAGTGAAGCTTTACAGAACAAAATGACATCATATAAAACTCCATAATAGTTGAATACAAGCATTCACATATTCAATACATCCAGCCTCACTACAAATCTCTCAGAGAATACAAAACAGCGGAATATCCAGTACATATAAGAAGATAATATGCAACCCTCTAGCTCGTCTTCGATATCAGCATCGTGAGAAGAGAACAGCACCTGTCACCTGCTACCTAGTCTGCCCGTCCCAAAAATGGACGAACAGCCCAAGGCAATAAGAATTAAAAACATAAAGCCTTGAGTCAGACAACAGTCTTAGTGAGCAGTAAATTAACTAACAACATACCAAAAGAGCATAAAGGAAAAGGAATAGGAATACAACCCTCCCACTCCAACCTCATTCTACAGTGATAGCCCCCAGACACACACTAAGCAGAAGCAAACATAGCAGAGCATACAATTTAAAGTAAAACTGCTATCACTCGAGTCAAGGGCGATGTTTTCCAAGTACCAAGGCCTAAATCAGATAAGCACCCAGAAAATACCGCTCTTGAGTCCGAATGACGATACAACCAAACATCCATGACTCTGGCTATCACTGTTATCATTGCTTCGATATCACCGTTAATTGAATGACCGGCACATTCTTTCAGCCGTCCGTCAAGGGCTAATGGAAACCCCGGTTCTAGACATAACTCCCGCACGTCGTCGCAGCCCGTGCCTAGGACTATCGAATCTGCCCAGAGTACTCGACCATCAACAGTTGGCCGTTGGAACTATCGAATCTGCCCAAACGTACTCTTGCTTAGAGCATGCTAGAACCTTCAACAACGATGCTATCCAAGCCTCCTAGTCATCCTCCTCGACGACTATTCTCATATCCATTCATTATCCTCAACTCGAATCATATCACCGAGTTATCAACATGCTTGGAATGATCCCGTCTGGATTAGACCAAGTCTTCACCACATGATTGCCTCGCTTCATTACATCCTCGCAAAGCCTCATCTCATCATTACATCATCAAATCTATGCATAAGAGCTTCATCATCCCGCTACATATGCCACGAGCAGCTTTTCCATTTCAAGAGCCTTTCCCTTAGCTTTTGAATCGTCTTCGGTCTAAATCTAATCATCAATCATCTAGTTCATAACAATCAATCAAATCAAACATCAATCCAAACAATCAAGCATTCAAATATGATCTAAGTAGACAATTATAACAATAATGGCATTTTCGTAATTAAAGAGTTGAAAGTCCAATAAGCATGAAAACATGGATTATGTCTCTACAAACTTGATGAATGAACTTGCATAGGTTAACATATGATAAAATGGATGTAACATCATCATGAACAATGGATCTACATGGATCTACACATAGGATGAAGAAAATGCATGGAAATCACTAATTTAACACCAAATTGAGCCAACAATCCGATCTACTCCTTTGGATCCGCGTGAGAGATAATCACCACTCACCAAATCACCTAAACAATCCAAAAGATATCAACTTCAGATCTGGACAGCGAAGAACTAAGCTAGATCTATCACAAATCCGCTTCAAATGAAGAAATCTCTCTTGAAAAGATGAAGATCTTCAATCTAAGCTCTTGAATCTTCAATCTTGATCTTCGATTAGGATGGATGGAAGCACTAGATTAAAGTGGAGAAAAGAAGTGAAGAAGTGTAGAAGTCGAGCTCTCAAAATGGCAGCACTTCGTCGCTTCAAAAATCCGGATCCCAAAAAGTGAGAACAACCCCTCCTATTTATAGCTGAAATCTGTCCTTAAGTCGAAATCTGGCTATCTCCCTAAGTCGCTTCCGACCTAAGCCTCTCCGACCTAACAGATGTACGTCTTAACTTCTTTGCGACCTAACACTTAGGAAACCCAGCGACCTAACAACCTAACGACCTAACTATCTAAGACTCAGTTGGGTTGCGACCTAACACAAGTCGACCTAAAACAACACGCGACCTAACACTTGAACTATCCTAGCGACCTAACAACTTAGCAACCTACGCGACCTAACACAACATACGACCTAACAGTGTTACGACCTAACACATAGCCTAACTCCTAAGGTCGCCAACTTGTTAACTTCTTAGGTCGCCAACTTGTTAACTCCTTAGGTCGCCAACACGGAACCACTAGGTCGCTAACTCAGAACCACTAGGTCGCTAACTCAGAACCACTAGGTCGCTAACTCAGAACCACTAGGTCGCTAACACGGCAACTACTAGGTCGCTAACTCGGCAACTACTAGGTCGCTAACTCGGCAACTACTAGGTCGCTAACTCGACAACTACTAGGTCGCTAACTTTCCCAGCCGACCTAACACTTAACAAAACTTAGGTCGCTCACAACATTTTCTTAAGTCGCAGACCTTCTCTAAGTTGCCAACAACCCTTAGGTCGCGTACGACCTAGGACTTAGACAAATCTGCCTAAAAATCTGAAATGACATGAAAGTGCTAAAATTCCAGATTTTGACGAACATGTCGATCCGTAAAAATACGGGTCGTTACAACTGGGGTACCGCCCGTCACAGTACGTGGCCTAGATCACCGTACCGAGGAGTACGCCCGCTCCCCTGCAACACAAAGCCGGAACCATCCCTTACTGGATAATCCCGAACAAGATAACCCCGTAGTTGGCGCGACCAACCACACACTAAGCCGAATGAAAAGAAAAGGGACCTCTAGACAGGGATCTATCTTGCTCTCAGTGGGTGCTACCCACGAAGCCTTGCTGCACCTCCCCTGTTTTAGCCATTCCCGGTTGATGAGGCTTGAGGTTACGATTACCTTTAATCAGAACATATCACTTAGAATGCTCATCGTCCGCCTGACGATGTGCTGAAAGCATTCAATCCATACAAGTTCGTTCCGGGTTCGAACGAAACCGAAGGCATTATCTCGTTACACTCGTTTTGGAATCACCCTCAGAGTTAACGACAATAACCCTTGCACTCTGAATCTTCATCTTCACTTGAGATTCACGACCTATCGTAAATTTGGATCGATGTGGTATTCGGGTCTCCAGACCTGGAATACCGGTATACGGAAACCCGATCCCGGTCTCATCGAAATCCAAAACGTATCTTTTAAAGCCAAGTTGTTTAAAGGTTTTAAACATTTAAACTTATATTCAGGATGATATAAACAGATAGATAAATCATATTAGCACAATAGATAATTCATATCAACATTTATCTCACAAAGCAGCATATCACATATATCAGAGATATCCAAATCATCCAATATCAACCAATTACCCAATATCAATCAATCATCTATAAGCAGAATTGATTAACTCTTAATCAATTAAATTAACCTTTAATTAAATTAATTACTATTCTTTATTTACTTGGATTGTCTTAATCCTGCTTACTATCATTAATTAATTATAAATTAATTAATTAATCATCTCTTAATGATCTTCCTTAATTAATCTTCCTTGATTAATTATACTTTAATTACATTCAAGTAATTATCCTTAACCATTTACATTAATTAATCTTTAATTACTAACATTAATTTCAATAATTAATGATCCTTCATTAATTAATTAACTATAATTAATTATATTAATCCTTATTAATTACAATTAATTAATCATACTTAAATTAATTACTTTTATTAATCAACCTTGATTAATTCATTAAATAATTCTTATTAATTAATTAGCCTTTTAATTAATTAAATAATTAATTTTAATCAACCACTTCATTCATTAATTAGTCTTAATTAATCATAATCAGTAATTAACAATTTGTAATTACTTATCTTAATTAATTACTTCTTAATTATTTATATTAACCTTGATTAATTAATCTAATTAATTATTCTTTAATTACTTCATTAAGTAATTATTAATCAATTATATTAACAAATAATCCTTAATTAATTACTTTATTAATAAATTACTTTTTAAATTAATTACACTTAGTAATTAATCTTAAATTAAAAACACATTTAATTAATCACATTAATTAATTTACTTAAGTAATTAACTCTTAATTACTTACATAAGTAATTATCTTCTAATTACCTAATTAAATGATCTCTCTTAACTAATTACCTTAACAAGTAATTAATCCCATCATTAAATAATTCTTAATTCTTTAATTAATTAATTTTTCCATAATTAATTAACTTCAAACAATTAACTTAATTAATTCCTTAATTGATAATATTAAGTGATTACCCATTAATCACCTCAGCTAATTTCTCCCATGAATAATTTACTCCTCCTAATTACTTTTAATCCTAATTACTTTTAAGTAATTATCCATTAATTACTTCATTAAGAAATTTACTTACTTAATTATAAATTGATTATCTTAAATTAATTAGGCTAATTAATTAATCTAAAATTAATTACATTAATTAATTAACTAATTAATCATCTCTTAATCTCTAATTAATTCATTTCTCAATTACCTTTATTTTCCACTAATTACTTCATTAAGTAATTATCCTTAATTACAAATAAATATTTAAGCTATAATTTATTTTATTAATTTACTATTCTTAATTAATCTCAACTTAGCTAATTAAGAATACTAGTATCTATTTTAAAATACTTACTCAATTTATTTACTTCATTAAAACAAATTTTAAAATCAATTTTTGAAATATAATTTATTTTAAACAAAGTAATTCAAACATTTAATTTAAACACACTTAAAATCTTTGAATATCTTTTCGAATATGTTTGATTTAAATTAAATAAAACAATTACTTAACTTTGAAAATCTCAAATTTCATACCTTTAAACTTATTCATTTAAATATATTTTAAATCTAATTAAAACATTCCTTTATAATTACTTTGAAGATAACTTTAACTTGAAAACATTTTTAAAATCAAACTATCCGTTTAAAACCAAGATCAACCCGAGTCATTTCCCTAACAAACCCGAGCTATCTTCGTGTCAGTCGCGACTTCAACAGCTTCGAGTCTTCCACGCGATAATCACGAGACCTTCCCCGATCCATCTTCATCTTCCCCAAACTCTCGAACCAGTGCACAAACGTGTACGTGGTGCACGTACACCACCAACTCCTTCCTCCGGTGATCATCACGGCAACTCACGACAATCACTAATACTCACGCGACTACAACTAGAAACCCAGATCGAAAAATACTTCATCGAATCGAAATTTGACAATCTCGATCAAAACTGGAACCAGATGCCGATCAGAAACCACCCAATGCCGATGAACTCCGCCTCGAGAAGCCCCTCCGACCACTCCATCGAACCGCCTCGTCCTCCTGCAATGATCCCCTCCAACGCGATCTACTCCGACCTCCCCACGGTGACGAAAACATCTCGAACTCAACTTCGACCAAGATACTCTTCAAAACCCTACTCCATCAATTTCCCATCGCCTCAACCATCGGTAATTTCCCTGGCCATTTTTCCCCTTATCTACGATACACCAGCCACCTCCAGGCCCCTACTCGACAACCATCACCACGCCGTTCGTCGACAATCGAAGAAAACCCAAATTCTGATCATCTCAAAAGTCCTCAGTAATTACAATGTTAAAAATCATGATTCGATTACCTAAATTCATTATTTTCTAATACACATCAGATCCTATAATCAAAAATCGAAATCATCATGATCGATTTTTAACCCATTTTTGATTTTCACTGTAACTATATATATTTTGAAATAATCTCTTAATATAAACACTTATATTTATTTTTAAAAATGAAGTTATAATCTTACAATCATTATTCATTTAAAGATCGAAGCCTAATATCACTTGGATGAAGAGCAATTGAATTTTCCTTTAGGGAAGTTGAGCCTGTAATATAAACAAAGCTTATATATGTACATATTCACAGTCATTCACAGGAATATCAATATATATATACATGCATTCACATCCATACATTCAGGCAACATTATATACTATATTACTACAAGATTTCATCGCATGCATCATAACAACAGATTTTTAAAACTGTTTTTTTTTTAAAAGAAATTTACTCACTTGTTTAAATTCAGAGAACAAAGCAGAGCAGTTTAATCCATATTCCAGATAAAAACATTTATGCAACCATATTATAACATTCGTATATAAATTTATCACATGTACCAACATAAGAACAGGTTTAAAACTGTTTTTAAAAGAATAATTTACTCACCTATTCAAAGAGGCAGAGAAGTTTAAAGCAGTTTTGAACAGGGCTTGAAAACTGGAACTTTGAAACTAAACTTGTTTTTATTTCTTTAAAACTGAAAAGCTTTGAATTTGCAGAGATGATTTTTAAGACTCTGATTACTGGTTGCTTGCTTGAACCTAGATTTGCTGCTGGTTCTTGCTTGTTGATTTGAAATCTTTGAAAACTTTGCTTTGATTTACTTGCATGCACTTTTGAAAATGATTACAGGCTAGAAAGATCATTGCAGATTGGTTCTGAAATGGCTACAGAGTTTTTGAACTGGAAATTGGTTCCAGGTTGTTTTTGAGGAGTGTTTCAAGTTGATTCTGGTTAAAGAAATGAATTTATAGAGTTTTGGTTTTTGGTTTGAGAGATGAATTTCAGTTTTGGTTTTGAGAATATTTCAGTTTGGTTTGAGGATGATTACGGTTTGATCATTTCTGGTTTTGGTTTTTGAGGATTGAGACTAGAAAAAGAAGAGAGAATGAAGAGGTAGGCTTATATAACTTAATTTATGGTTTATTAAAAATTAAAGAAAAATGAAAAGAAAATGACACTTGTCTCAACCATTCTTATTATGTTAACACATGTATTTATGATGTATATAAAATTTACACTTGTCCTTAATCATTTTATATTATTTTTTAAAAGAGTTTAAAAGCTTTTATATGTATTTCCTAAATAGATAAATACATTTATTAGTTATAAATGCTTTTCTATATTATAAATAAATGAAAGCTTTAAAAGAAAATAAAATAAAACTCATTTATATCCTAATAAAATCATATACAATGTATTTCATTCATTTTTAAGTGTAAAAATATCTTTTGTATTTATTTACTATTAAATAAATACTTTCTAAATTTATATACAAAATCTCTTTAAGGAAGACAAAAATAAAACAAAAGCCTTATTTTAAATAAAAGTCTTGTTCGTATATTCTTATACCCAAATATATTAAAACAATACTTATTAATTTTAGAAATGATAAATCTATTAAAAATCAAATTTATAAAATAACATAATTTAAACAATTATTCTTATTACAAATCAATCTATACCATAATTAAAACATCTTATTATTATATTATTTGGTTATTTATATTAATATTATCAATTTAAATAATTTAAATTTAGAGATTACCACATTTTAAATTCCTCGAAATCCCGGGATATCACATTCCTTCCCCCTTAAAAGAATTTCGTCCTCGAAATTTAAAACAAAAGATAATCCAAATTTCTATTTTATTTCAATCCATTTTAAAACAATTTAAGTATACTTATCGGCCATACACTATCAAACAAACAACCATTCATCCAAACAAACAATTTCATCCAAGCAACAATTCATACAAACAACAATTCTAGCTATCCGAACATAGATCCGGATAAACTACCTAAAATTATCCCGAGTTTCCCCGATACAGATACTGGGTTACTCGCTCTACTAAATCCAAACTGGTAATTCAATACCGAAGCCAAAACACTTATCCTCACAAAAACTCAGAAAGATCTAATATACTCGGAGCTATCTTCCTAGTCTTACCCAATCTTATTTGCTCCCTTTTACTGGAGAAATAACAATGAAGTCTCCAACTTCGAATTCCAAATCCTCCATCTCTAATCCATAGAACTCTTCTGACGATTCTGGGTTGACTTCATCCTTCCTGATCAGCTCAACCTTTGTTGATGCTTCTTGAAACAAACAGGACCAAAGATAACTCAATAGAATGATCTCTCCAAGATCTACCCATAATCCAAAACACAACTCTACTCCATCAGTAGATTCCAAACTTACTTCTTCTATCCAGAAATGCACTCCCAAACTGCTTCTGCTGCACCACTCTGATCTGGAGTAGAATGCTGATGAAGAACACAAGCACAAACTGGACAACACATCCCAGAAAATATCGGATAATCTCAAAAGAATACTCAAACTATCGCAAGTCACTTTTGCGATCAACCCAGCCAAAATGCAAAGAAACTGTTCTCTCTTTACCAATCAGAACAGCTTACACTTAATTATCCAATCTATCGAAGAAATGAATCCACTCTGCTGCTTTTGAACTCCACCTTCAGAAAACTGCTCAGCCAGAAAACTTCCTGCCAATACAGAACACTCCGAGCTGCACTGCTGCCACAGATGCCAAAGACTTCCTAACCAAAGCTTTTCGAGAAACTCGGACCTCAAACAGAATCACCATGCTGAACTCAGCCACCACACCGAAGCAGACATACTTCCTTAACTTGTTCCAAAGAAAACATCTTCGGGAACATCCATAGTCACTGCGTCTCATCACACAGCTACTATTACCTGAGATACCATCACTCGCTTCTATTCTCCGACAGATCCAACTCTACCCATCCAAACTTCAAAGATGAACTCCGAACCTTAACAGGTTTCCTTCAGAGATCGGTGAAATCTTTACACCACAACAAAGTTTACTCGAGACGGTATTTGGTCTACAGTCTCGTCAGATATACTTCCAATCTCAACACTCAAATTCCAACCATTGATAGTCGTGTTACACACACTACCTCTTATCTACCTTTATAACTTATATTGGACAACCCGAACAGGTAACCCAACAAATAGGTAGAAATACATAAATATATATATTTTAAAATGATACTTTTTATATATAGAAATTATATCTGGGTAAAATTATTTCATCTACCTTTTTAAAACAATATTGTGTCTGTTGGCCTGGTCCAAGTGTTTAGAGATCCCTATCAATAACGTTAGCTACTCGTATTGACCAGAATCCATATACCACCCAACCGATCAATTAACACAATATAAAACCATTTTATATAACTAACAAATACGCGCTCTCGAATATATATATACTCAGACTCAAACAGGTTGCTACAGATCCTATCTCTAATGAACAATCCTTCCGAACCTAGGTATTCACTTAACCTAGTGTTCTGATATTCACTTAACCAAAAGCTTAGGCATTTACTCAACCTATGCTCTGATACCACTGTAACGACCACGACTTTCTCTCCACAGAAAGTCGCATCGTTAATAAGAAAGAAAGGGGTAGAAAATAGAAAAGAAGAGAAGAAAGAAAGAAACAACAACAACGATCTCACAGCGGAACGAATAAATTATATTAATAACATAAACTATTACATAGTATACAACACTTATCAGAGTTTTCACAACTATACAACACATACTAGACAGTTATAAACATCTGTCTAGATATTACAACTCAAATACAATACAAGACTCAAACACAGATATCAACACAGCGGAAAACTATATATCTATTCGCTGAAGCCTCCTGCTCCACAGCTCCTCCAGAATTCGTCAAGACTAACCTGAATTCCCTTGACTACTCATACAAATTTGAGTACCCAAGAGTTTAATAAAACAAAAAATAAACACTTGGGTCAGACATGGGTCTGGTGTGAGTAAACGGTTAAATTGCTTAATCTTTGAAAACCTTTGAAAACAAAAGTATCACGTAAGACTCCCCACAAATAAACATGGGTAAGTTTTTACCTTACGCTAACTAAAACATTTGATAGGAAATCCAGTTATATTATAATAGGGTCTAGGGTTTTCAAGTAAAATACAGAAATAGCTGAAATGCTTACATCTCACATTCCAACATAGTTGGGCACAACTAATACGTACGGCACTTATTGGAGTTTGGATTCCATACAATGGCAGGGCTACTGGGGTACCGCCCGTCACAGTACGTGGCCTAGATCACCGTACCGAGGAGTACGCCCGCTCCCCTGCAACACAAAGCCGGAACCATCCCTTACTGGATAATCCCGAACAAGATAACCCCGTAGTTGGCGCGACCAACCACACACTAAGCCGAATGAAAAGAAAAGGGACCTCTAGACAGGGATCTATCTTGCTCTCAGTGGGTGCTACCCACGAAGCCTTGCTGCACCTCCCCTGTTTTAGCCATTCCCGGTTGATGAGGCTTGAGGTTACGATTACCTTTAATCAGAACATATCACTTAGAATGCTCATCGTCCGCCTGACGATGTGCTGAAAGCATTCAATCCATACAAGTTCGTTCCGGGTTCGAACGAAACCGAAGGCATTATCTCGTTACACTCGTTTTGGAATCACCCTCAGAGTTAACGACAATAACCCTTGCACTCTGAATCTTCATCTTCACTTGAGATTCACGACCTATCGTAAATTTGGATCGATGTGGTATTCGGGTCTCCAGACCTGGAATACCGGTATACGGAAACCCGATCCCGGTCTCATCGAAATCCAAAACGTATCTTTTAAAGCCAAGTTGTTTAAAGGTTTTAAACATTTAAACTTATATTCAGGATGATATAAACAGATAGATAAATCATATTAGCACAATAGATAATTCATATCAACATTTATCTCACAAAGCAGCATATCACATATATCAGAGATATCCAAATCATCCAATATCAACCAATTACCCAATATCAATCAATCATCTATAAGCAGAATTGATTAACTCTTAATCAATTAAATTAACCTTTAATTAAGTTAATTACTATTCTTTATTTACTTGGATTGTCTTAATCCTGCTTACTATCATTAATTAATTATAAATTAATTAATTAATCATCTCTTAATGATCTTCCTTAATTAATCTTCCTTGATTAATTATACTTTAATTACATTCAAGTAATTATCCTTAACCATTTACATTAATTAATCTTTAATTACTAACATTAATTTCAATAATTAATGATCCTTCATTATTAATTAACTATAATTAATTATATTAATCCTTAATTAATTACAATTAATTAATCATACTTAAATTAATTACTTTTATTAATCAACCTTGATTAATTCATTAAATAATTCTTATTAATTAATTAGCCTTTTAATTAATTAAATAATTAATTTTAATCAACCACTTCATTCATTAATTAGTCTTAATTAATCATAATCAGTAATTAACAATTTGTAATTACTTATCTTAATTAATTACTTCTTAATTATTTATATTAACCTTGATTAATTAATCTAATTAATTATTCTTTAATTACTTCATTAAGTAATTATTAATCAATTATATTAACAAATAATCCTTAATTAATTACTTTATTAATAAATTACTTTTTAAATTAATTACACTTAGTCATTAATCTTAAATTAAAAACACATTTAATTAATCACATTAATTAATTTACTTAAGTAATTAACTCTTAATTACTTACATAAGTAATTATCTTCTAATTACCTAATTAAATGATCTCTCTTAACTAATTACCTTAACAAGTAATTAATCCCATCATTAAATAATTCTTAATTCTTTAATTAATTAATTTTTCCATAATTAATTAACTTCAAACAATTAACTTAATTAATTCCTTAATTGATAATATTAAGTGATTACCCATTAATCACCTCAGCTAATTTCTCCCATGAATAATTTACTCCTCCTAATTACTTTTAATCCTAATTACTTTTAAGTAATTATCCATTAATTACTTCATTAAGAAATTTACTTACTTAATTATAAATTGATTATCTTAAATTAATTAGGCTAATTAATTAATCTAAAATTAATTACATTAATTAATTAACTAATTAATCATCTCTTAATCTCTAATTAATTCATTTCTCAATTACCTTTATTTTCCACTAATTACTTCATTAAGTAATTATCCTTAATTACAAATAAATATTTAAGCTATAATTTATTTTATTAATTTACTATTCTTAATTAATCTCAACTTAGCTAATTAAGAATACTAGTATCTATTTTAAAATACTTACTCAATTTATTTACTTCATTAAAACAAATTTTAAAATCAATTTTTGAAATATAATTTATTTTAAACAAAGTAATTCAAACATTTAATTTAAACACACTTAAAATCTTTGAATATCTTTTCGAATATGTTTGATTTAAATTAAATAAAACAATTACTTAACTTTGAAAATCTCAAATTTCATACCTTTAAACTTATTCATTTAAATATATTTTAAATCTAATTAAAACATTCCTTTATAATTACTTTGAAGATAACTTTAACTTGAAAACATTTTTAAAATCAAACTATCCGTTTAAAACCCAGATCAACCCGAGTCATTTCCCTAACAAACCCGAGCTATCTTCGTGTCAGTCGCGACTTCAACAGCTTCGAGTCTTCCACGCGATAATCACGAGACCTTCCCCGATCCATCTTCATCTTCCCCAAACTCTCGAACCAGTGCACAAACGTGTACGTGGTGCACGTACACCACCAACTCCTTCCTCCGGTGATCATCACGGCAACTCACGACAATCACTAATACTCACGCGACTACAACTAGAAACCCAGATCGAAAAATACTTCATCGAATCGAAATTCGACAATCTCGATCAAAACTGGAACCAGATGCCGATCAGAAACCACCCAATGCCGATGAACTCCGCCTCGAGAAGCCCCTCCGACCACTCCATCGAACCGCCTCGTCCTCCTGCAATGATCCCCTCCAACGCGATCTACTCCGACCTCCCCACGGTGATGAAAACATCTCGAACTCAACTTCGACCAAGATACTCTTCAAAACCCTACTCCATCAATTTCCCATCGCCTCAACCATCGGTAATTTCCCTGGCCATTTTTCCCCTTATCTACGATACACCAGCCACCTCCAGGCCCCTACTCGACAACCATCACCACGCCGTTCGTCGACAATCGAAGAAAACCCAAATTCTGATCATCTCAAAAGTCCTCAGTAATTACAATGTTAAAAATCATGATTCGATTACCTAAATTCATTATTTTCTAATACGCATCAGATCCTATAATCAAAAATCGAAATCATCATGATCGATTTTTAACCCATTTTTGATTTTCACTGTAACTATATATATTTTGAAATAATCTCTGTCATGGCCCGCAAATCCGTACCTCTTGATTAACCACTAATCTCCATTGATTAACTCAAAATGAACGGGAATACGAACTATGATGGGTTTTAAGAAAAAGAAAAAGTAGAAGAAGAAGAAAAAGAAGAAAGAAGAACAACAGAACACATCAGAACAGAAAACAATATCAGAATCTTACACATCGCAGCGGAACAATATACAATAGATAAATGAATATCTTTTAAAAAACAAAAGAATTATATACGTTATTACATTACATCACATCATATCATCAGAGTCAATAAACAACAATGGACAGTTATATAAACTTGTCCTCATACAGAATACACAGCGGAATAAATACTATCAGATACAAATACTACGTCTCGTCATCCAGAATATCTCCAAGCTCCAGAATATCCAGAATAACCTGGTAATATAACTCTAGGCTGCCCGTGTGGAAATTGGTGGGCACCCAGAGTTTAGAAGGGAACAATAAACTCCGAGTCAGTCATGGTGACTGGTGTGAGATCGTAAAACAGTTTATCTTTAAAATAAATAACAGAAGAATTTTAAAGTAAATTCGAAATGCTTTTGGAAAATGAAACTACCATAAGACCTCCCACCACACACACAATGCAAACGCAGACTTGGAGGAGATTTCTTCTTATGATAGTCAAAGATGCTTACTACGCAAAAATCAAATTCTTTTTGATATTATTATTAGTGCATAGTGGAAAACATTTCGAAAGTAAAATATAAATCTTAGCCAGCATAGGTACCATTATATTATGCCTGCTATAGCTGCCTCCTGAGGAGACAGGTTATACAATTGAAATCGTAAAGGCTCGTATTGTTTCTTTGGATTTCCAACAAATGGTCAGGCTAAGGAACTTCCTATCCACGATGGGTACGTCCCTGGAATAGACGACCCGAGAACCTAACCGGATCTCTGCCAACACAAGGCCGGGTTACCTCTGCAAAAATAGGTAACTACTGACACGCGTATGCCATCCCCCGATCGTCACCGATCTTCCCGAGGATCCCCGATTTCCAACAAACCACAAAGTAATAATAACTGTGCAGCAACCACAGAGGTTAAGTATCTGGGCTCCATACCATGATACCACCTTTATCCAGAAGGAATGACATACACTAAGGGGCGCTACTCCCTAGAACCTTGCTGCATTCTTCCTGTTTCGACCATTTCCGGGGTGTGAGGCTCGACGAAGTCTCGTCCACAAAGCTACGCTTTCTCAAAAAGCCCTGCTTCGGGTCAAACAAAAATGATCAACCTATGATCACAAAGATATAAGATCAAACAAATGATCATATCACAAATGATCAAACACTGATCATTTCACAGCAACACTCAGTATGCCACGTTACCAAATTGGGATATATCGCTGATAAATTTCAACTACATAACCTCTGAGCTCGTACGTCTCAGAGAAGGGTGTTAAGCTAAGAGAATAAATTCTCCGCCACCAACAGAAATGTATTTGAAAGAAATCAGCTTTATATCTCAAATTGTAACGTCAGACACACAATCCATACAAGTCTGTTCCGGGATCGAACAGAACCGAAGGCACTTCTCACGAAGCCCTTGCATTTCCGGATAATTTTCAATCACGTCAGGACTTTCCGTCACTAAGGGTGATAAAATCTCTAAATCGGAGATCAGCCGATGTAGAGTAACTCGACGGTAATCCTTCCGTTTTCAAAAATGTCCGGTCTTCAACACCGGTCTTCGAATGCAATTCATAACGACGTATCACATATTCGGAATGGGTTATACGACCCCATGGTCCTTTCCCGGCTAACCCGAATAGTGAGCGATTATTCAAAAATAAGTGTGGCATTCAAATTCATCCAATCA
This sequence comes from Allium fistulosum, assembly GCA_030737815.1. Lineage (NCBI taxonomy): Eukaryota > Viridiplantae > Streptophyta > Magnoliopsida > Asparagales > Amaryllidaceae > Allium > Allium fistulosum. Next base: position 775,517,149 of record CM060906.1, read on the forward strand.
CAACAAATACCTACTCAAGGTAATTATTGATAGTCGGTTATTTAACTATCAATAAAGATGCGCAACATCATCAGATTCCAAATAATTTTCCCAATCATTTCATCTTCCAAAATATCTTTTACTAGATATAAAATTTCCACACTTAACCATTTGAAAACAAATTCAAATCAATTTTCCATACTTCAAAAATAAATCAATATTTATTTTTTTAACAACTTCGCTTTCTTTTATAAATTCCGTATTGAATTTATACTTTCGAATATCTACTGATATTCGATTTTCAAATCGTTTCCAATATTCATTTTCAATTTATCTTTAAGAAGATAAAATCTCAAAACATTTCATTTCATTTTGGAAAACATTTCCATACTTATTTAAAAATAAGTCAGCAATTCACAATCCATTTATTTTCAACACTTGGAAAATATTCGATATACTTAAATCAAATTAAGTATATATATATTTCATTCTTTTAAGGAAATCATTCTTTTTAACACATCTATTTGAGTCAAAACGAATGTTACGTAAAACATCGTTACGACGACTCAAAGTCACTAGTATAGGGATTCGAAATTAAAATAGATATATAAATCCCAATACTGTATAAACCTTTCCTTTCGGAAATCATTTACTATAACAACAGTGTTATAGTCCATCATTTCCTTATTTTCCGAAAACGTCTATTTCAACAAGTATGTTGAAATCTATGCTTTCGATTCATAATACATTTTAAAACATCGTTAAAAACAATTTAACTTCATTTTAAAATATCACTTCTTCAAAAATGAATCCATTTTATTCAATAATATATTCACGGTCCAGAGCTGTGAATATATCTTTTCTTTAAAATCTTCTATAAATAAATTTATCCAATCAATCTATTTCGAATTTATAAACACGTCTATAAATTCCATTTCTATTTAAATAACAACCTCGACTTATAAACCTTCTTTTTATTAACTTCTATATTTTACTTATCAAAATAAGTGATTTCGTATTTATAAACAACTTTTATAAATTCCAATTTTATTTATAAGAACTTCAATATCAAATCAATTTCAATATTGATTTCTAAATTTATTTATCACTACTAAATAAATTCCTTATTTTTCTCAAATCATTCAATATTCTATTTTTAAATGGATTCTTCAAATTGAAATCATTTTACATTGATTTCCCAATTTATTTCAATATTCCAATTTAAATTTCTAATTGGATTTCCAACTTATCTCTTTTTAAATAATTTCCTTTTTAAGAAAATAATTTCAATTGTTTCTTTCAATCTATTCAAAAATCCAAAATTTTAAATTAAATTACTCAATTTAAAATCACTATTATACGTAACTCATTTATTTATCATTTTCACTCTATTCTGGAATAAATTCGATAATACTATAAAAATCAACTTTTATACCTTTAAATTCTTTTCTTCAAATTCTATTCAATTTCTAAAAATTTATTTACTTAAAAATTTCTATTTTGATTTCAAAAATTCAATTTCATTTATTTTTGGAATCCAATGATATCAAACATCCATTCAGCTAAATTTTAGCTTTCAACAATTTCCAGACATCAATTCAATAACATCAATAATCATTCACAGATTATCACATCACAGTAGAATAAAAATTCAATCAATGTGAGGGGTCCAGTTGGATCCCTCCAACCTGTTTCCCTGCATCCAAAGACGTCAGCACAATACCAATTCCGCTCCAGTACGGAATTATCACGGTATATAGGTTTTTATAAATCCGCTTACTAACGGCGCAATAGGGTCTCATCCGCTATACGAGGCGGGAAATCATCAATCCAATATATACATATGCCAATATGTATATACTGCTATATATATAGATATATCCTATCATATCTAATACAAACAGCAATCATAGCAATCAAACAATAACTGTAAAAATTCCACATTTTATTCGAGTGAGAAAAAATCTCACCTTAGCTTTTTATTTTGCATCCATTTTCAACTCTCTTCCATTTTCGGCTTATTTCTGGATTTACAAACCTTGTATAAACATTTATACAATTTATCAATATTTGAATCAATTTACAATAAATTATTATCTGTTAATTTATTTAAAACCAAAAATTTAATTTTTATCGAATAATTTATTCTAAACCAATTTCTTTATAAATAAATTTATTTAACCAACATTTTCAGTTTCAAACTAATGTTCTCTAACCATTTCTAAAACAATTAAATTAAACAAATTTTCTTTTAACAATTTTAATACAATTGATTTTAAATTAATCCTTTTTAATAATTTATTTAACAAAATTTTAAAACTAAAACTAAATTCTCTTTAACTCAAAAGTTTATTTTTAAAACTAAATTTCCTATATACATATATATTCAATCTATAACACTAAATTAAAAATCTGTATTTACATTTTACTGTAACTTACATTACCTTTATTTTATTTTCCTCATACTTATATATACATATAAATTTTAAATCGAAATTTAAAATAACAAATATACCTCACTGACAAAATCGAACGAACCCAGGTTCTCACCACGCTCGACCAAAAACGCGAGCTCAAACACGAGCGTTCCCAAGCCTGGCACGAACCCCAATCGAACAGCGAGCAACCCCTACCTCCGCCTACCGCTGCCTTGCTCCACGCCGGCCAGCTCCAGATCGTCTCGAACGAGCATCACCTGACGCGAGACCCCCCTTTATGCCACCGCGCGCCTGCCACTGATGAACTTCCCCAGCGTCGAAGTCTCGACTTGAAACCGCCGCCCATCCAGCTCACGAAACCCTAGCTAAACATCGCGACGTTCGCGACCCATCGCTGCCCTCACGAACGCCAGTTGCCGCCTTCGTCTTCCAGTCGCACCCCCCCTTCTCTGATCGAACGCGAATTAACTGGGGAATGGGGAGAGGGATAGATTGGAATTGAAGTGGTAAAAGAAGCGGCATTGATTTTAATTTTTGAACGAATGGGTTTCTCGTTTGAACTGGGGAGAACGAGAGTTTGGAATGAACGGCATTTAAAAACGTAAGGGATGGGTCGCACGATTATTCTCGTGATTCTCGGCTGAAATTAAGGGAAGAGAACGTGGTTTTTGATTTTGACTTTAAATTTAAATTTAAATCTCGATAAAAACTTAAATGCGTTTTCGTGTCGTATTCTCACATACGAACTCCGAAAAATACGAAACTTGAAATCTGGCAATAATTCGAAATTACGGACCCAATGGAACTGGTTTCGTCGAATTCCGAGACTGTTTGAAAATTGACTATTTTATAAATATCGGTTCGAGTGATTATTTTCAAAACTGAACAAAACAGTTCGAAATTAAATTCTGAAGCTTCTATCATCTTCAGTATTATCAACACGAATTTTAAAAGCTTTCGAAATATTTTTCTTCAGCTTAAAATTGTAGATTCAAATTTTTATTCAACATTCAATCGATTAAATTTTAAAGTTTAATCGCAAATTTCAAAGTTATATCGGGGATTCAAATTAAATCATCGTTCAAATATTTAAAATAAATTAAATATTCTCAATTTAATTCGTTCAAAATTCAGGGTCGTTACAGACTTCCCCCCTTAAAAGAATTTCGTCCTCGAAATTACAAGTTAGGAAAAATGTCCTTAACTCGTCTACTCTTTTTCCAACATCTAATAGTTTTATCAAACTTTCAAAACAAATCTCTCTACTAGAGATTCGTTATCAATTCAACTAAATTTTCCAACTCAAATTATAAGTTCCAACAACATTGTTTACTTAACAATTAAAATTCGAGTTTAAATTCAAATTTTTAAACTTTCAAAATTTTCTCAAAAATTTTCTAACGCCCTAAATTTCCGAAAAATTTCGCCAGCGTCTCCTTTGCGCGGCTAATACGGTACTACTACAAAACGTCCCTACGGACTCTCAGATTTCAAAAAGAAAAGGAAAAAGCCAAGCGGCTAGAGAGAAATCATCAAAAACTCATATTCAAATTTAAATACTTACCTTTTTCGAGCAATTCGAATTATCTGTGAAATAACTTTTCCAATCCCTTTATACACCTGTATATCTACTAGCCATTATATCTAGTTACAGATTCAAACCATTTGCAAATTCTATTACAAAAATTTTCCAATATAAACTACTTATCTCATCTTTAGTTCACTATTGAAGTTATACCCCTTATCTTCAATTTTACATTTCAAATTTTATTTGAATTCAATTTCACATTTCAATTTCTCATTCGAATTTACTTTACCATTTCAATTCAATTTAGATTCAATTTATCTTCAATTCCGAAATATTGAATTTCATCGGTTAACTTTTATTTACAACTGCTTATTTTAGATTAGTTTCAGTTACTAATTCATATCACTCTCCATTATTGAATCTTTTAATTCATCTCTCATTCATAATTATTCAATTCAATTCATTGTTAATCCATTTAACCTTTCAAGTTGAATTTCACTTATATAACTCAAGTTCATATTCATTTCAGTAATAAATTTTGATACCCAAAATCAAATTCATTCGTCATTTCTTAAGTTATATTCCCATTAAACATCATTTATTTCACTTACATTTATTTAACTTCATCTTCAAGTTAAATTTATTCTATCTACCTTTCAAATTGTATAAGTTATCAACTTGATAATATTTCATAAATATGGTATTCCAGAGCCTTACCAATATTTCAAAATCATTTTGAAAACAATTCAAATTATCCTTTGAATTTCCCAAAACAAAACTCCAATTTTTTTTTTTCAAACGACATTCCATTCTTAAATAATTTGGCAGCAATTCCTCTTTTGGAAACCCGAAAATGAACATCAGTGATGCTGCAGTCATTACCGAAGTTATTTTCCAGCGACCGAAAAGAGTTTAGAGCTTTCATCTCTCTAAAATACTTTTTCAAAATCTTTTGAAATTCATTTCCAAATCAACAGATTTAAACTTTTAAATCTCCAAAATTCTCAAATTCTTTTCAAAATATTTCCAAAAACTTCTCTGGAATTCCGTTTCAAATTACAATTCACATTTATAATTTACATTCTCAAATTTCATTTGTATACGAATTCATTTCTTAATTTTGGAGTTACAATTTCAATTTCTTATCCAATTCCATATAAAAATGATAACTTTCAATATTATCACTTTCCTAACATCCATGCAACCATATACTGTAATAATTTACAGAAAATCGTTTCTTTTCTATACAAAAATAGCTTTGGATAAAATTATCTCATTTACCCTATTTTAAAACAATACTGTGCCGAATTGTTCTATTCGAGTGTTTAGAGATCCCTATCAATGATCGTTAATTACTCGTATTGACCAGAATCCATATACCACTCAACAAATCAATCATCACAATATAAAACAATTTTTATATTCAAATAACAAATACGCGCTCATATCTATTATTACACTCAACTCATTCTAGAGTACTACTGACTCTATCTCTAATGAGTAACACCCAACAGAGCAGGGTTGTCGCTTAACCATATGCTCTGGTACCAAATGTCATGGCCCGCAAATCCGTACCTCTTGATTAACCACTAATCTCCATTGATTAACTCAAAATGAACGGGAATACGAACTATGATGGGTTTTAAGAAAAAGAAAAAGTAGAAGAAGAAGAAAAAGAAGAAAGAAGAACAACAGAACACATCAGAACAGAAAACAATATCAGAATCTTACACATCGCAGCGGAACAATATACAATAGATAAATGAATATCTTTTAAAAAACAAAAGAATTATATACGTTATTACATTACATCACATCATATCATCAGAGTCAATAAACAACAATGGACAGTTATATAAACTTGTCCTCATACAGAATACACAGCGGAATAAATACTATCAGATACAAATACTACGTCTCGTCATCCAGAATATCTCCAAGCTCCAGAATATCCAGAATAACCTGGTAATATAACTCTAGGCTGCCCGTGTGGAAATTGGTGGGCACCCAGAGTTTAGAAGGGAACAATAAACTCCGAGTCAGTCATGGTGACTGGTGTGAGATCGTAAAACAGTTTATCTTTAAAATAAATAACAGAAGAATTTTAAAGTAAATTCGAAATGCTTTTGGAAAATGAAACTACCATAAGACCTCCCACCACACACACAATGCAAACGCAGACTTGGAGGAGATTTCTTCTTATGATAGTCAAAGATGCTTACTACGCAAAAATCAAATTCTTTTTGATATTATTATTAGTGCATAGTGGAAAACATTTCGAAAGTAAAATATAAATCTTAGCCAGCATAGGTACCATTATATTATGCCTGCTATAGCTGCCTCCTGAGGAGACAGGTTATACAATTGAAATCGTAAAGGCTCGTATTGTTTCTTTGGATTTCCAACAAATGGTCAGGCTAAGGAACTTCCTATCCACGATGGGTACGTCCCTGGAATAGACGACCCGAGAACCTAACCGGATCTCTGCCAACACAAGGCCGGGTTACCTCTGCAAAAATAGGTAACTACTGACACGCGTATGCCATCCCCCGATCGTCACCGATCTTCCCGAGGATCCCCGATTTCCAACAAACCACAAAGTAATAATAACTGTGCAGCAACCACAGAGGTTAAGTATCTGGGCTCCATACCATGATACCACCTTTATCCAGAAGGAATGACATACACTAAGGGGCGCTACTCCCTAGAACCTTGCTGCATTCTTCCTGTTTCGACCATTTCCGGGGTGTGAGGCTCGACGAAGTCTCGTCCACAAAGCTACGCTTTCTCAAAAAGCCCTGCTTCGGGTCAAACAAAAATGATCAACCTATGATCACAAAGATATAAGATCAAACAAATGATCATATCACAAATGATCAAACACTGATCATTTCACAGCAACACTCAGTATGCCACGTTACCAAATTGGGATATATCGCTGATAAATTTCAACTACATAACCTCTGAGCTCGTACGTCTCAGAGAAGGGTGTTAAGCTAAGAGAATAAATTCTCCGCCACCAACAGAAATGTATTTGAAAGAAATCAGCTTTATATCTCAAATTGTAACGTCAGACACACAATCCATACAAGTCTGTTCCGGGATCGAACAGAACCGAAGGCACTTCTCACGAAGCCCTTGCATTTCCGGATAATTTTCAATCACGTCAGGACTTTCCGTCACTAAGGGTGATAAAATCTCTAAATCGGAGATCAGCCGATGTAGAGTAACTCGACGGTAATCCTTCCGTTTTCAAAAATGTCCGGTCTTCAACACCGGTCTTCGAATGCAATTCATAACGACGTATCACATATTCGGAATGGGTTATACGACCCCATGGTCCTTTCCCGGCTAACCCGAATAGTGAGCGATTATTCAAAAATAAGTGTGGCATTCAAATTCATCCAATCACAACAAATACCTACTCAAGGTAATTATTGATAGTCGGTTATTTAACTATCAATAAAGATGCGCAACATCATCAGATTCCAAATAATTTTCCCAATCATTTCATCTTCCAAAATATCTTTTACTAGATATAAAATTTCCACACTTAACCATTTGAAAACAAATTCAAATCAATTTTCCATACTTCAAAAATAAATCAATATTTATTTTTTTAACAACTTCGCTTTCTTTTATAAATTCCGTATTGAATTTATACTTTCGAATATCTACTGATATTCGATTTTCAAATCGTTTCCAATATTCATTTTCAATTTATCTTTAAGAAGATAAAATCTCAAAACATTTCATTTCATTTTGGAAAACATTTCCATACTTATTTAAAAATAAGTCAGCAATTCACAATCCATTTATTTTCAACACTTGGAAAATATTCGATATACTTAAATCAAATTAAGTATATATATATTTCATTCTTTTAAGGAAATCATTCTTTTTAACACATCTATTTGAGTCAAAACGAATGTTACGTAAAACATCGTTACGACGACTCAAAGTCACTAGTATAGGGATTCGAAATTAAAATAGATATATAAATCCCAATACTGTATAAACCTTTCCTTTCGGAAATCATTTACTATAACAACAGTGTTATAGTCCATCATTTCCTTATTTTCCGAAAACGTCTATTTCAACAAGTATGTTGAAATCTATGCTTTCGATTCATAATACATTTTAAAACATCGTTAAAAACAATTTAACTTCATTTTAAAATATCACTTCTTCAAAAATGAATCCATTTTATTCAATAATATATTCACGGTCCAGAGCTGTGAATATATCTTTTCTTTAAAATCTTCTATAAATAAATTTATCCAATCAATCTATTTCGAATTTATAAACACGTCTATAAATTCCATTTCTATTTAAATAACAACCTCGACTTATAAACCTTCTTTTTATTAACTTCTATATTTTACTTATCAAAATAAGTGATTTCGTATTTATAAACAACTTTTATAAATTCCAATTTTATTTATAAGAACTTCAATATCAAATCAATTTCAATATTGATTTCTAAATTTATTTATCACTACTAAATAAATTCCTTATTTTTCTCAAATCATTCAATATTCTATTTTTAAATGGATTCTTCAAATTGAAATCATTTTACATTGATTTCCCAATTTATTTCAATATTCCAATTTAAATTTCTAATTGGATTTCCAACTTATCTCTTTTTAAATAATTTCCTTTTTAAGAAAATAATTTCAATTGTTTCTTTCAATCTATTCAAAAATCCAAAATTTTAAATTAAATTACTCAATTTAAAATCACTATTATACGAAACTCATTTATTTATCATTTTCACTCTATTCTGGAATAAATTCGATAATACTATAAAAATCAACTTTTATACCTTTAAATTCTTTTCTTCAAATTCTATTCAATTTCTAAAAATTTATTTACTTAAAAATTTCTATTTTGATTTCAAAAATTCAATTTCATTTATTTTTGGAATCCAATGATATCAAACATCCATTCAGCTAAATTTTAGCTTTCAACAATTTCCAGACATCAATTCAATAACATCAATAATCATTCACAGATTATCACATCACAGTAGAATAAAAATTCAATCAATGTGAGGGGTCCAGTTGGATCCCTCCAACCTGTTTCCCTGCATCCAAAGACGTCAGCACAATACCAATTCCGCTCCAGTACGGAATTATCGCGGTATATAGGTTTTTATAAATCCGCTTACTAACGGCGCAATAGGGTCTCATCCGCTATACGAGGCGGGAAATCATCAATCCAATATATACATATGCCAATATGTATATACTGCTATATATATAGATATATCCTATCATATCTAATACAAACAGCAATCATAGCAATCAAACAATAACTGTAAAAATTCCACATTTTATTCGAGTGAGAAAAAATCTCACCTTAGCTTTTTATTTTGCATCCATTTTCAACTCTCTTCCATTTTCGGCTTATTTCTGGATTTACAAACCTTGTATAAACATTTATACAATTTATCAATATTTGAATCAATTTACAATAAATTATTATCTGTTAATTTATTTAAAACCAAAAATTTAATTTTTATCGAATAATTTATTCTAAACCAATTTCTTTATAAATAAATTTATTTAACCAACATTTTCAGTTTCAAACTAATGTTCTCTAACCATTTCTAAAACAATTAAATTAAACAAATTTTCTTTTAACAATTTTAATACAATTGATTTTAAATTAATCCTTTTTAATAATTTATTTAACAAAATTTTAAAACTAAAACTAAATTCTCTTTAACTCAAAAGTTTATTTTTAAAACTAAATTTCCTATATACATATATATTCAATCTATAACACTAAATTAAAAATCTGTATTTACATTTTACTGTAACTTACATTACCTTTATTTTATTTTCCTCATACTTATATATACATATAAATTTTAAATCGAAATTTAAAATAACAAATATACCTCACTGACAAAATCGAACGAACCCAGGTTCTCACCACGCTCGACCAAAAACGCGAGCTCAAACACGAGCGTTCCCAAGCCTGGCACGAACCCCAATCGAACAGCGAGCAACCCCTACCTCCGCCTACCGCTGCCTTGCTCCACGCCGGCCAGCTCCAGATCGTCTCGAACGAGCATCACCTGACGCGAGACCCCCCTTTATGCCACCGCGCGCCTGCCACTGATGAACTTCCCCAGCGTCGAAGTCTCGACTTGAAACCGCCGCCCATCCAGCTCACGAAACCCTAGCTAAACATCGCGACGTTCGCGACCCATCGCTGCCCTCACGAACGCCAGTTGCCGCCTTCGTCTTCCAGTCGCACCCCCCCTTCTCTGATCGAACGCGAATTAACTGGGGAATGGGGAGAGGGATAGATTGGAATTGAAGTGGTAAAAGAAGCGGCATTGATTTTAATTTTTGAACGAATGGGTTTCTCGTTTGAACTGGGGAGAACGAGAGTTTGGAATGAACGGCATTTAAAAACGTAAGGGATGGGTCGCACGATTATTCTCGTGATTCTCGGCTGAAATTAAGGGAAGAGAACGTGGTTTTTGATTTTGACTTTAAATTTAAATTTAAATCTCGATAAAAACTTAAATGCGTTTTCGTGTCGTATTCTCACATACGAACTCCGAAAAATACGAAACTTGAAATCTGGCAATAATTCGAAATTACGGACCCAATGGAACTGGTTTCGTCGAATTCCGAGACTGTTTGAAAATTGACTATTTTATAAATATCGGTTCGAGTGATTATTTTCAAAACTGAACAAAACAGTTCGAAATTAAATTCTGAAGCTTCTATCATCTTCAGTATTATCAACACGAATTTTAAAAGCTTTCGAAATATTTTTCTTCAGCTTAAAATTGTAGATTCAAATTTTTATTCAACATTCAATCGATTAAATTTTAAAGTTTAATCGCAAATTTCAAAGTTATATCGGGGATTCAAATTAAATCATCGTTCAAATATTTAAAATAAATTAAATATTCTCAATTTAATTCGTTCAAAATTCAGGGTCGTTACAATCTCTTAATATAAACACTTATATTTATTTTTAAAAATGAAGTTATAATCTTACAATCATTATTCATTTAAAGATCGAAGCCTAATATCACTTGGATGAAGAGCAATTGAATTTTCCTTTAGGGAAGTTGAGCCTGTAATATAAACAAAGCTTATATATGTACATATTCACAGTCATTCACAGGCATATCAATATATATATACATGCATTCACATCCATACATTCAGGCAACATTATATACTATATTACTACAAGATTTCATCGCATGCATCATAACAACAGATTTTTAAAACTGATTTTTTTTTTTAAAAGAAATTTACTCACTTGTTTAAATTCAGAGAACAAAGCAGAGCAGTTTAATCCATATTCCAGATAAAAACATTTATGCAACCATATTATAACATTCGTATATAAATTTATCACATGTACCAACATAAGAACAGGTTTAAAACTGTTTTTAAAAGAATAATTTACTCACCTATTCAAAGAGGCAGAGAAGTTTAAAGCAGTTTTGAACAGGGCTTGAAAACTGGAACTTTGAAACTAAACTTGTTTTTATTTCTTTAAAACTGAAAAGCTTTGAATTTGCAGAGATGATTTTTAAGACTCTGATTACTGGTTGCTTGCTTGAACCTAGATTTGCTGCTGGTTCTTGCTTGTTGATTTGAAATCTTTGAAAACTTTGCTTTGATTTACTTGCATGCACTTTTGAAAATGATTACAGGCTAGAAAGATCATTGCAGATTGGTTCTGAAATGGCTACAGAGTTTTTGAACTGGAAATTGGTTCCAGGTTGTTTTTGAGGAGTGTTTCAAGTTGATTCTGGTTAAAGAAATGAATTTACAGAGTTTTGGTTTTTGGTTTGAGAGATGAATTTCAGATTTGGTTTTGAGAATATTTCAGTTTGGTTTGAGGATGATTACGGTTTGATCATTTCTGGTTTTGGTTTTTGAGGATTGAGACTAGAAAAAGAAGAGAGAATGAAGAGGTAGGCTTATATAACTTAATTTATGGTTTATTAAAAATTAAAGAAAAATGAAAAGAAAATGACACTTGTCTCAACCATTCTTATTATGTTAACACATGTATTTATGATGTATATAAAATTTACACTTGTCCTTAATCATTTTATATTATTTTTTAAAAGAGTTTAAAAGCTTTTATATGTATTTCCTAAATAGATAAATACATTTATTAGTTATAAATGCTTTTCTATATTATAAATAAATGAAACCTTTAAAAGAAAATAAAATAAAACTCATTTATATCCTAATAAAATCATATACAATGTATTTCATTCATTTATAAGTGTAAAAATATCTTTTGTATTTATTTACTATTAAATAAATACTTTCTAAATTTATATACAAAATCTCTTTAAGGAAGACAAAAATAAAACAAAAGCCTTATTTTAAATAAAAGTCTTGTTCGTATATTCTTATACCCAAATATATTAAAACAATACTTATTAATTTTAGAAATGATAAATCTATTAAAAATCAAATTTATAAAATAACATAATTTAAACAATTATTCTTATTACAAATCAATCTATACCATAATTAAAACATCTTATTATTATATTATTTGGTTATTTATATTAATATTATCAATTTAAATAATTTAAATTTAGAGATTACCACATTTTAAATTCCTCGAAATCTCGGGATATCACACTCATCAAATCTTTAAATTAAAGATTTAACCTATAGCTTTCAAAACAATTCCATTTTGACCTTTTATACAAAAGGTACACCTTTCCCATTTCAAAACAAAGTTCAACAATTTCCACAAAGATTTATCCATAACTCGGAATACCATTTTCATTTCAAACTTGAAATTCTTTTGACACAAATTGGAAATTCATTCCTTATATGAAAGCTTTTATTATTCGAAAACAAATTGTTTTCTTTTCGGAAAATCTGATCTCATTTATACGAGTTAAAGTCCTTGGGTTAAATTCAAATTCTCAAAACCATACTTTTTAAAATGGTTTAAATTCATATAAACACATTCATAACATCTTTAACCATAATTTCCAACATGAAATTCAATTCTAAATTTTTGAATTCAAATTCAAATTTAAATTGAAAAACTTTACCAAGTATTCAATATAACTTTTATCTTAAAACTCCTTTTCAAAAGCTTTAACATTTAATCCCAATCCATTTCCAAAATCAATTGAAATTAAAATTTCAATTTCAAAAACATTAAATTTAAATCATCTGTGACTTAACCGATTTCCTCGTGAAATCCATATTTGTGTGTGTATGGTGTGGTCCAAGGGTTTCACACAGTAGTGCAACATCATTCAGTCATCACAGATTAAGATACAAAAATATAGTTGATAAGCGGTATAAACTATAACGCTTATCCTTATTTACAGATCCACAGATAAATCACAGATAAAATAAATTACATTCATCACAGCTTGAATTAAAACAATTCATATCACACAGCATCACATAGTAGGGATATCAAACAATTCACTGCATTCAATAACAATCAACCATCTTCAATTAAGATGAATAAATCGTGTGGTTTTAAATTTATCAACCACATAATTACTTTGATTAGTAGTCTTAAATCAATGATTAATTATCATTAATTACAATTTGATTAAGTCTTAATCACCTTCATTAATTAATCATTCCTTAATTAATTATCTTAATTACTTAACCCTTAATTATTAATTAATTAACTCTCCATTACTTTTATTAATTAATTACTCCTTAATTAATAATTAATAACAAATTAATTTACCTTAACCATAAACAGTAATTACCATCCTTTAATTACTTACCTTAATTAATTAACTCCTTAATTAATTATATTTATCCATTAATTAATTACACCAAGTAGTTAATCCTTAATTACTTCTACTAAGTAATTATACTTTAATTACTTCCCATTAAGTAATTCCTTTAATTAATTACATCTAGAAATTATACATTAATTACTTCACTAAGTAATTCCACTATTCAATCTCATTAAGTAATTTTACTTAATAAATCATCAAATGATTATCTTCAATTAATTAACAAATTAATTAACTAAATTTTATCACATTCACTTCCTTGATTACAATTGGTAATTCATCCCTTAATTACCTTTAAAAAAATTAATTAATCTTTAATTGTAGATTAATCATCCTTTGATTATTAATTAATTAAATCTTAATCACCTTCATTAATTAATTACTTCTTAATTAATCAATTACCTTAATTAATTAAATTAACCTCTAAACCAATTACATAATTAATTAATCCCTTAATTTTTTTTCCAAACTTTTAATTTCTCATGTTAAAGTAATACTTTTGTTATAAAAGAAATTTCAAAAGTTAAAATCAGATACTTTTTAAAATTCACATATCAAAGATATACTTTAACATTTAAATTTATTTTAAACACTTAAAATTTGAAACTTTCATTTATCTCAAAATCTGGAATTCAAAGTCAGACTTAAAATTCAAGTTTCAAATTTCTTTGATTTTAACTTTGTTTACAATCTTTCCTTTATAGTTTAAATTCCACTTTAAATTCAAATTTTTCCTTTTCAATACTTAACAATTTTAAGTATTAAAACAATTTAAATTTTAAAACTTTATTTCCCAAACTAAATTTCCAAACTGAACTGGAATTAATATTTAAACTCAAATTTGAAACTCAGTTTAACTTTAATTTATAAATTTTAAATTCAGTTTTAATCCCAGAAACCAAATCAGGTTTGAAACCTGAAACCAAAATTTTTGACCCGAGCCTCACCAGCCTCTGCTTCGAGTCGAACATCATCTGACTTCGGGCGAACCCTTCAAATTACTCGAGTAAAACTCGAGTACAACTCTACTCAAACCCAAAAACAACATCACCAGAACATGTGCACAGTGCACATGCACAACGCCGATGGCCACCTCCAGTCATCGCCACTACGTCGAGCAAGTCGGCAATCGTTCACAAGCCATTCCTCCGACCACCGAACTTCGTTAACCCCTTGAAAATGAAAACGAGCTAAAAGTGGAAACCTGGAAACATCGACAGCATCACCAATCAAAACTGGGAATCACGTCGTTCGCCATACACCGACCACTAGAAAGTCTCAAACTCCGGCCATCACTTCGTCAACACTTCCTCCACCATCTTCCCGAACCACCTCGAACTCGATCATCAATCGACGATAAACGAAACAAAACTCTCGACCCCAACAAAACTAGGTTTACGAATTACAACCGCTCGCCGCCGCCACCACGTTCATCTGCACCCCAACCTAATATTTTTCCTTGAATCCCCGTTTGTTCTTCCATCACCAGCCACAATCCCGACCATCACAAATCAGTGAATCACCAGTAATTGCCAAAATGAAGGAACTGTGACAAGTTCAAACTGCTCCTCCATTCGCACTCTAAAAATTATAATTTAAGCTTCAAAATTCATGTTTAAGTATATGGATTCAATTTATATTCCTGAATTCGTGAATTAAGGAGTTTGAAATTTGACTAATTTAAAGTTTTGCTCTGTTCTTTTAATTTCTAGAGATAATACTAAGTTATTTAACTGAAATAGATTTTTAAACTTTAATATATGCTATAACGAACAAACTTTATTTTAATCTTAAGTCTAAACAGTAAGTAGAACAAGTAGAAATGATTTTGAATTAAAGTCTGGTTTAGAATTTTAGGCAGAGATCATACATGAATAACAACCTGCACACCATCATCCATTCATTCAAATATACACAGAGAGTTCATATGTGTATATTACCATACTTATCACAGATGTAACTGGCAACAGATTTATACTTTTAATTTAAAAAAATGATGTTACTCACTGTGATTCCCAGAAGAAAGAACAGAGCATTCTTTTGAACCAGGCTTTGAAAATTTGCAAGTTGAAATCTTTCTTCTTTGATCTCTAGTTCGAGTTGAATTGGTATTGTTGTTTAGTTGAAGTTTGTTTAAATTTTAAGATGATATTTGCTCCATATTTTTCTCAGTTTTGATGGACGAAACTGAGATGAGGAATTGATGTATAAAAATAGTTTACAGGTGATATTTTAGTTTGTACAGGGTGATAGTATGTTTTGTACAATATAGTAATTGTATTTGTAGAACCATCAGAGATATTTTTGCTTTGGGTGGCTGATGGTTACATTGGTGTACTAGAGATATTAATTAGGCTTGTCCTATAAGCTAATACATATATATATATATATATATATATTTGGTTTCTTTGGTTTCATACTTATCCATATTTTGTTCTGTTGTTTCATATTCAAGTATATATATATATTTCTTTCTTCCTTTGCTTTGTCTTATTACTTTATAAACTAAATGAATTTAATATGTTGGTAAAATTTATCTAATGTGTTTACTTTATTTTTTACATGGTTTATTAACATATTGTTTGAATTTGTTTACGTATTTATTATTATTATTATTTATTTTGTATTATGATATTAAGATATATATATATTTATTTATTTATTTTATATTATATAAAACTATATATATTTTATTTGGTAATATAGATGAATTTCTAGATTTTAATTTATTGTTAAAATTTTTAGCAAATGTTATACTTTCTATTTTTATTATAATTTATCTTATATTCATTTCTAACCCATTTATTTAAGATTTAAATTCACATTCAATGTATATATATATATAAATTCAAATTTACTCATATATGCCCATATACATATATATTCACATATATACATATATATACAATATTTAAATTTTAAATGATTTAACATAGAATTTATTTGAACTCGGGGAAACTCGCATCAATTTATTGATTAATTTCATAATTTTTATTCAAAAACTAAATTAATTATCAATTTAAATATATATAAAATCCGGGGTCGTTACAATATACCTTTACTTCCTAAGAATATATATACATATCCCCAAACATCAAACTGTTATTACTTCAATTAGGGTGTTTAACAAATGTGGAATTCTACTATTATCTCAAATTAAGAAGTTACAAAACTTAATCCTTAGTTTTATTTATCTAAGGTCTTAATTTAGCTAATATTATTTGTCTGATCCATATATTAATAAGACAACTTTACTAAGTGTACATCTTTTTCTTACTAATTCTATAACTATCTACTTAACTTATTTACCTATCCATTTCTAAATCAAATTTCTTAACCTTAAACCCATCAAATACCTTATAGTCAAATCGTGAAACTTAATTCACATGGTATTTGTTATTTAAACATTTTCATCCAACAATTAACCTATTAACCACATTATTCAAAACTTCCCCTTTTTTTAACTTTTTCTAATCTACCCACTTCCAATCTTACTTCATTCTGAATTACAAATGTTACCCTAAATGTATCACTAATTCAAAGTTTTATATTAGGATGATATTTCTTATATCTCTTATTCCTAAATTTCACTTTGATTTTAACCTAATCAAAGTGTCTAAATTTCAAATTATCTTATCTCCTTTATAAGTGATAGAACTTACCATTTTATATTATATTTACCCAAAGTCTCAATTTAGGCTTATCTTTTTCTATCTTGTTGATAAGAATTTTTCTAAGTGTGCATTTTCTTTTTACTTTCTCTAATTACAACTTCTAGCTTCAATATTATCATCAAATATCTTATAGTCAAACTGTGAAACTTAATTCACAAGGTATTTGTTCTTAACCTTTTTTTTAAAATTAACTAATTCTGATATTTACTAAACCATCATTACTTCTTAATAACCAAATGCCTAGGGGTATATGATCAAAGTTCTAAATTATAGCACTCAACTAATTGATTCTATATGGAATATCTTGTAGTCAAATCATGCAATTCAAAACACAAGATATTCATATTTCAATTTTACTATGCTAAATTACAAACAATCCTTAATTTCTAACCAAAAATATCCCCTTTGTATATTCAAAATATAAACCCAAGGTAAAATTATTTAATTTACCAACTCCTTCAAAACAAAACCATTTTTATAAAATTAACAAATACGTGCTCCTATGTAATACTCTCAAAACTCATTCTAGGGTGTCACTTACCCTATATCTAATAATTATTTACCTAACAAAGCCTAGGTGTTCGCTCAACCTAAGCTCTGATACCAAATGTCAAGGCCCGTTTCTCTGTACCCTTTAAGTTGATAGTAAACCACATATGTCCAACTCCAATTGAACAAAAAGACGGAACATGAAGGGTAAAAAGAAAAATAAGATAGAACAGAATCTCACACGAAATGAATAATATATAATATCGAACAATATCTTTACAGCGGAAAACTTTTAAAATACATATATTAGAGTCTACCTAGATTCAGCTTGGACAGTTATAAACATATGTCCTTACAAATGCTAACAAACATCAAAAAATAGCAGCGGATAATAGAATACGTCCATATGTAGATGAATATCTCCAACTCCTCTAAAAACTCCAATCGACTTCAACTAAACCTGAAACTACTCAAGTCTGACCCGTGTATTGAATATACCCGGATCAGGCTTGATAAACCAGCGTGAGAAAAACTCAATAATATATGACAGTGTCATATATCAGCCTTTAAATGAAATTCTTTTGAAAAGGAAGAGTATCTCATAAGACCACGCCCACACATAAACACGGACAAGTTTTTCCCTTATGATAACTAAAACACTTTTATATATCAAAACATTTGATATTATTTCTAATGATATTGCTTTGAAAACATTTGCAAATAAACTTATTAATCTTAGCCGAAATTGTTACCATTATTAAATTTTGGGCCTAATCATTTAAGGAAATATAAACAAAATCTCAAGTTATTATTGGAGAATGGATTTCCATACAATGACCAGGTGAAGGGACTACCTTCCAATGGGTACACCTCTAGATGGATGTCCCGAGGAACCATCACAAAGCTCCTTTACCAACACAAGACCGGCCTACCTCTATAACTAGGTAGTACCGAATATGTCATCCCTCGGTCGTTACCGACCTTTATCCAAGCGCTCGATTTCCATACACCACATTAATTTACATCCTGAACGTCATAGAAGGAAGAAATATATCTAGAAGTGGGAATGAGCCACTTAGCCTTGCTGCATCTACCATGTTTCGGTCATTTCCAATTGATGAGGCTTGAGGCAACGATTACCTCTTCACATAGCACAAATTCCTTCCACTTTGAATGCCACATTGCCCTTCCATATTCACATGACTGGTCTCTACAAATATATAACTTCCTAAGATCGTATGTCTCGGGAAAGGGTGTTAAGCTAAGAGAAGGTGTCTTCTCCGTCACCGACTGATATACATTTTATAGAGATCACTCAATGTGATTAGAATGCAAGGTCAGACACTCGTCCATACAAGTTCATTTTGGGACTAAACGAAACCGAAGGTACTTTCCTTGGCTATTACTAAGCGAGAAATCTTTGTGGTTCTGAGATTTTTCATAACAAAGAGATCATTACTACAGTAAGTAAATCGAGAGTTTATTCCCAATTAATCAACAATTAGTCCTTCGTTATTATTCGTCTCAATATCTCGTCTTCAACACAGCTTCATTCTTTGAACACGTGGATTAGTTCGAAATGGATTTCAGATAGGAATCATCCAAATCCGATCCCGGTTCCTTCGAAATCCAATCATCGATAAAAACAGGTAAATATGCATACACCGGATTTATTAAACCTCTTTTCACTATAATTCTTTTGTTTAATTACAAATCCCTTTTTAATCTTAGAGTAATTCTAAGTTAAATCACTTATTACTTAGGAAAACATTTCCTATTTCTTACTTATCATCGATCTAGAATTTTTTGACTTTTAAATGGGTCAAAAACAATGTTATTTAAGACATCGTTTACTGTAAACCCTAAATCAATCTTAGGAAATATTACTGAGTAAATAGGATCATAGAAATCATTCTAATTTTATTCAATATCAATTTCTGTATTCAACAAGTGCTATGGCGGAATAACGGTTAGATCACCTTTTAAAATTCCACGAATATGACGAGTTCCCTCTTCAGAATTTAATACCAAGTATAAGAAGATTATCTCTATGCAATCCAAGTTGTAGTTTATTCATTTTGGAGATTGCTTAAATTTTGGATAATACTAATCTTCTTTTATTTTGGAAAAACTTAATATAATCTTTTTAGAGCATCCGTGCTTTCCTTTTGATCTGTTCCACTCCTCGCCTAAGAAGAGAAAATACAGGCCAGGTAAGTTCAGGGTACTAGTTGCTCCATTCCTAACCTAGTTAAACACCTTGTTTTATCTTCCCAGATCTCACAAGAGGGACAAATGTACTAGTCGTTTCCGCATACTCAATTATTAGCTTTTATTTTGAAATTGATTATAAAGATTCCAAATTATCTTTTTAAACTCTTAATTATCCTTTTAAAAACATCCATAATTGATTCTAGAAAAAATCGTTAAGTTTAAACCTTCTTTTAAAAAAGTCGTAGAAACGGCAGTAGAAAAGTGCTATGGAAAGTGCTTTATAAGCTTATTTGATTTAAACACATTTTTTAATATTTGAAAATTCATATTTTTCCATTCGAATCTCTTTTAAACTATTTAAATAGGTTTATCGAATTTATTCCATATTTTACCCTAATTAAAAATGTCCATTTGAAAAGATTTCCCGTTATGGTCACTTAATTGCACAAGCGCTATTTTTCTAGAAAATTGATTTAGACATAATTCAAAATCTACAAGAAGAAATCTTGATTTTCTTTTACTATTTGAAAAATTATGGTTAGACCGGACATTTCTTGTTTCGAAGAAATCTGAGCTATACTTCACTCTATACACTCATTTGAACTTTTCGGCACGAAATCGCGAACTGTCGTTACGTGACGCGCCTAGTTTTAACTTGATTTACAATAATTGAAATAAATTCTCTAAATTGAATATAATTACTTATAAAAACATTACTAGTCATTTTAAATCGATATTTTCAATTTTTAAAGTATTAAAAATATATTTTCACTATTCCTATATTATAATATTATTATATTCCTATTATTTTAATATTAAAACTTTAAAATCCAATTTCAATTCTAACTTCAAATTAAACTTAATTAAAACTTATATTTCAAATCTAATTTCAAATATAATTTCAATTCCAATTCAAATTTAAACCTTAATCCTGATTTCAATTTTCAAAATCGATTTCAATTTTACCATTCATCTCAATTTCAATTTCAATTTCACTTTCCATTTCAAATCCAATTCAAATTTCGATTTTTATTTGAATTATACTTGAATTCCAATTTGACTTTATTTTCAAATTCCAAATTTGATTTTTTTTTCACTATTCACAAAGAGGCTTAATAATTCAAACATATACCATATTAATAAAACTGGTCATACTTAACAAAGAGATTACTTAATCAACAATGAGCATAATCACTTCCCGTATTCATCATTAACATAACATCCATTCTCATAGCATAGTGATTATCAATAAGTGATTATATAAGCATAACTCTTCTATTCATCCAAGATATTCAAACAATCATTCGAACGTCCATATCATCAAATGGTGATTATCTAACATAACAATTAAACTTGATAATCAATATAATTAAATAGCGATGAGAATTTCTCACCTTTATTTCCACTTCGTCAATCTTTATACGAACTAGCATGCTTACGTCTTACGAACTAACGCATGTTCCTTTCTTCTCTTTCCTTCCTTTTTTTTAAAAGGAGGCGTGAGCTTTGGAGAGGTTGGAGGCCATGGAAGAGAGGAAGAAGGTGGAGAAACTGAAGAGAAAGGTAAAGAATGAGAGGTGAATTTGTTTGTGAAAGAATGGAAGGTATGCATGCTTATTTATACTTGAGTTTTGGAAGGTAAATGACTACAATAACCTTCTCTATTTTTAACTTAAAATATTTGTTTTACTTTTGCATGAAAAGAAGGATAAGAAAGCTCATTAATGATGATGTGTTTGTATGAAATGATTACTCCTCTTTTTACTAAAATCAAATCTTTTATAGAGAAGACTTTTGCTTGGATTTGATTTACATGCCACTTGTTAACATATTAGGATATGTATTAATGTTTGAAAATGATGTTAAGGAAGAGTATGTATGTAGTAAAGTGAGGTGTCATCATTTCCATGCTTGCATATATTTTAAAGGTATATTTTTCTCCTTTTTCATGTATATTAGTAACATCTCATTATGAGATAAGATGCAAAGTGTAATGATGTTGTTCCTTAAGCAAAATTCAACTCCCTTTTGTCAAATCATGTCTTTACACATTCTTTTATCATTTTTATTTTATTTACTTTATAAAAAAAGTGATATTTGTTTTTACATGTTATAAATGTAAGTATTATATGGTTTGTATAGTTTGTGAAGATGTAATATACATGTTATAAAGTGCATATGTTCATACAACATTGCGATGACTTGTTACAGTTGAAAACAACGTTGTTATTGACAAATTTTACAGTCAAAATTTAACGTTTTTGCTAAACTATATATTTAAGTAAACCAAACTTAAAAATTGATTTCCTATTATGTTAAATGAATTAAGACAAGTCTATCTGGGTTAAAATTCCATATCATCAGGGTTAATATCTAAATATTGAATTTGGAAGTTGCATTGACAAAATGCGACAAATTTTAAATATTTTGTTAAACGATTATAAACCTATTTTTAAGTCCTTAAATATACTTCTATTAAGTGAATTGCTTCTCTTTAGATTTCAAAGAGAGAGAAAGTGGGAAAAAAAATGAGAGAAAGAGGAAAACAATTCTAAAATTCGAAGTGTTTAAAACTCCTCATTTCAATTTCAAAATTTCTCCATTTTACCCCAACTTCAATCGGCCATAACGTCCTATAACCTTACCCAAATCATGATTTTCTTTCTTTCAAAGCATGTGTAATTCCAGTGGCTACAACTTTATAGTTTACCACTTTTTCTGATTTCGAGCTTAAATACTCCAAAAATCCTTTTTTTCGAGAGTGTTTCTTTAACCTAGATTATGGAGTCCGAAAATTACATTCACCGTTTTGATCATAACTTCCTCAAAAATTATCCAAATTGAGTAATTCATCTTCTTAAATAATAGACAAAATAATTATATAAAACTTTTATTTTGACTACATTTTGAAATTCCGATAATGAAGGTCCAAAAGTCGAGAAGAAAATGCCCTATTTTTGAGTGGATTTCGTGATTTTCCAAGCTTTCCGAATGCTAAATTATTTCAAGTTTCCAAAAATTTTGGTGAGTAAACTTCTTAACCTTTTGGAAAGAATTTACTTATATATATATATATATATTGGTTATGTGGTTATATATATATATATATATATATAAATGTTTGGTTTGGATTGTGGTATTATTTAGATATGTTGGTTATAAAAAGGTTGTGATTGTTGGTTATGTTTGGTGATGATATGATTTGGTATATATGAACTTGGATATGTCGTATGTGTTAATGTTGTCTTGAAGCTAACCCAAATTAGCATGTAAACTAGTTAGTAAAGTGAAATTACGGGTATCCATAGCGATAGTCGCTATAGATGTAGTTCGCTTAAAATTTTGATTTTGCAAAGTTTGGTTTTTATACTTCAATTTGTTTTGTGAATATTTTTATAAACTAAATAATAATGTTTTTAAAATTTAATTAAGGATTTAATAATTAATTTTTAATTAATTAGGTTTTATTAATTAATAATTAATTAAGTGTTAACAAGATGTATTAACTTTAATTAAATAAAGATTAGTTTTTAATTAATTATCTTTTAAAGTTAAGATTTGGTTTAAATTAATTATTAATTAAGTTAATTAATCATGAGTTAAGTATATGATTTATTTTTAATTAATTATTTATTAAGTATAAAATTAATTATTAATTAATCATTAATCAAGTGTTTAATTATTTTAAATTATAAATTATTTAAGGTTTAAATAATAATAAATTATTTATTTAAGGTTTAATTTATTATTTAAGTTTTAATTAGAGATTATTGTTTTTATTAATTAAAATTAATTAATATTTAGTTATTAATGAAGGTTTAGATTATTAATAACTAATAAAGGATTAATATGGGTTTAATTAATAGTTAATTATTGCTTAACTATTTAATTAAATAAAGTTAAGATTCAATTAAAATTAATTATGATTTAAATATGGATTTAACTTATAATTAATTATTTTTAAAAGGTTTTCTTTAAGTTTTAAATCTTTGGTTTCCCAAAGTAAAATTGTCTAAAGGTATTTCTTTTCAAAGATGGAATTGAATACAAGTGATTTAAACATCGATACCATTAAGAAACCATATAACTGTGAATGAGTTATGATGTAGATTTTTGGATTGTTTTGACATATGATAGCAGAATAAATCTCCGTTCTGCTATAAATTGATTGTTTGTTTGTTAGGTTATTTGGACATGTGTTAGCAGAATAAATCTTCGTTCTGCTATAAATTGTTTGTTTGCTTGTTTGTTTGTGTAGGCATGTGTTAGCAGACTAAATCACGTTCTGCTATGAATTGGTTGAATGGTTTGGAAATCTATTTAGCAGAACAAATCATCATCTTGCTATTATGATATGTATATGCTAGTTAGTTCAAATTGACATGTTATCCCTGATTTGGATATGAGTGTATTTACATATATGTTGACCTATGTAAATAATTGTTAAGTGAATTGAAATGAAAATTGAATGGTAACTTAAAATAGTACAATTGGGATCGTTAAGCCTCTTTTTGAATTTACTAAAATATGTTTTTGAATTAAACTTAATTATTTAATCAATTTGGGTTTAAAGGTTATAAATGATTTTTAAAATTTATTATTATTTTATAAAGTTATTTTTAAATAATATCTTGTTTTTCTAAAAGGGTTTTATTAAATAAAAGGTTTTACCTAAAGTGATTTACAAAGGATATCTTGAAAATGATATTTTATAAAGGAGATTCTATAAAGGAATTATGAAGGAAGATTTTTAAATATTTTTAAAAATAGATAGAAATTTTATAAATCAATTTAGTTATTTTTGAAAGAAGTTTTAAATCTAGTTTAAAAACTTTTAAGTGGTTTGAAATTTGAAGGGAACTTATAAAAAGAATTTTTGATACGTAAATGTGTTTTATAGGAGGTGATGTTTTTGAAAGGGAATTGTTTGGCCATTTAATATGGAATTTTGAGGAAAGGGAATTTCCAAAATGTTTTGGTAAAGGAATGTTCAAGGTTTGGGGAAGTGTTTTGAAAGGACCTTTTGATCAAGTTTATAAGTGATTTTATTAATTAAAGATTAATTAATAAAGGCTTGGTACATCCCATATGGAGTCGAATCAATGTTTAATGATTGTTATTTGATAGTTAAATAATCGACTATCAAATTTGGACCTAAACGTAACTTTGGAAATATCTTGGAGAAACACGTGAGTTATATGGCACAGTCATACCCAATGATGTTGTACTGTGTGTATAAATCTAGTTTTCATTCTTCTAGGATAAATGATAAGGAAATCCGTCCACAAATGGTTAGGAGGTGAGCTCTGCTCTTATCTTTTGTCAGCTTATTCCTAAAGAACCGGGGTTGAGTTTACCGGAAATTATCGGAAGTTGTTTTGAAGAGACCGGGATCGGATATGTCATTTGAAAACCACTTTGATCCAACTCAAGCATTTCAAACTGAAGACATCTTGAAGAGCATGGAATTGAAGATGGAGTTTTGAAGTGCAAGGGCTATTTGTTACTAATCCCGAGAGTGATTCCAAAATGGATGTAGTAAGTAGTGCCTTCGGTTTCGTTCAGTCCCAGAACGTGTATGGATGAATGCAAGCACTGCAATGATGCATGGAGGGCAGTGTAGCATTCCAAGTGGGTTTGCAAATAAAAAGGTAAAGACATGACCTCACAAGCTTTACAAATCGGAGAAATGGCAAAAATAGGGCATGCAGCAGAGCCATGTGGTTAGCTACCATTAGGAGCCATCATCACATTCTAGATTGTCCCTATTCATATTTGGTTTGTGCGCAAACACCATGGTAGTATAAGGCCCGGTGTCTAATAGGGGCGAGCTAATCCAGTATGCCATGTTAAAGGGGCAGCCAGTTCTGTGTTAGCATCGGTGCATTTTCTAGGGGTGTGCCATCAGAAGGTAGTCCCTTACCTTGCCATAGTATGGAATCAAATCTCCAATACGTGTCATACGGTTTTGATTGTAGAGCCTAGTATGCTAGAATTTAATAATGGTAACAATTTCAGTTATTTTATATATTTACTTGAACCATTAGACATTATTATAATATCACTGGATATTTTATATAAAAGTGTTTTGGTTATCGTAAGGTAAAAACTCGTCTATGTTTATGTGCAGCCTGGTCTTACGAGATACCCTTGATTTTTAAAGTTTTAAAAGTTATAATTAGATTGTTTTGAGTTTACTCATACCAGACCCATGTCTGACCCAGAGCTTTATTTTCTTTCCTAAAACTCTTGGGTGCTCAAATTTTTATGGGCAGCCAAGTAGTTCAGATTTCCCATGGATGCATCTTGGAGGAGCTTGGAGCAGGAGGCTTCATCGATAGCTAGTTATTATCTTGTTTCCGCTATATTATATCAGTTAGGTAGGGACAGGTTGTTATAACTATCCAAGGATAGAATTTTATTGGTATGACTCTGATGTATCATTTTTGAAACGACTTTGTAAAGAATTATGTTGATTAATATATGTTATTACATTGCATTGTGAGATGCTGTGATTGTTTAGTTTCTTCTTTCTTCTATCTCCTTTCTTTCCCCTAACAATTTGTCTTTTCGACACTTAGTTGTTCGGCATGTGAATACCATGGATGCATTAGTGTCGACTTCTGGGGTTCGAAAAGGTGGGTCATTACATGTGGTATCAGAGCGCAAGATTAAGCGAGAACTTTGGCCCTGGTGGGGTAAACTCATTTGAGATCGTGTAAGTGAGACCCTAGAATGAGTATGAGTGTATTATATAAGAGCGTGCATTTGTTAGTGAAATAAAATGTTTTATATTGTATTGATTTATCTTTTGAGTAGCTTAAGAACTATGGTCGAGACATATGACGCCACGGTGTCGATAGGGATTCCTAAACACTTGAATAAGGAAAACTGACATAATATTATTTTGAAATTGGGTAAATGAAATAATTTTACCTAGAAATATATTTTGTATATAAAGAATGATTTGAAAAATAGTATAATTTTTTTTGAGGTGTTGTTTGCTAAGAGATAATAATATTTTATTATTATCATGTAGGGTTTGTTTAGTCATGATCATCCGGTTTGAGCATTGACTATTGTTAGTGTGTATAGGTAGCTTTCCTTTGTAAGATTTGGGTTGGGCAAATTGTAACGAATTGTAGTTCTGTACCCTTTGAGTTGATGAAAATTCACTCTTGTTCAACCCAAATTGTACGAAAGAGCGAATAACTAGGGTGGAGAAGAAAAGGTAGAGGAAGAAATAGAAACAACAACACAGAATATCACAGTCGCAGCGGAACAAAATATAATATATAATAACCGACTTTTATATAAAGTATCTGTAACTGTTTTATATTTACAATCATCAGAGTACAACAATCAATACATCAAACTGGACAGTTATATACTTGTCCTTACACAGCGGAATATAAGCCAAGTACGGAGATACGTCTCTATCATCCAGCTCGTCTCCTGACCTCCATAGCATTATCTTGAATCTATAATACTCGGTCTTACTCGAGCATTATAATAAAATAACACCCGAGTTAGTCTGGAAAACCAGCGTGAGAAAAACACACTCAGTTGAATTATTAGAGTTATCAAAATCCTTTGAAAAACAAAGGTATCTCGTAAGACCGCGTCATACATAAACACGACGGGTTTTCCCCTTACGATAACCAAAACATTTTATAGAAAATCCAGTGATATTACAATAGTGTCTAAATACAAGTACTTATTCAAATAGTATAAATTGTTACATTAATTAAATTCCAGCAAACTAGGTTCTACAAACAAAACCGCAAGCTCATATTGGAGAATGGATTCCAACGAATGACTAGGCCACTGGGGTACCGCCTGTCACAGTACACCTCTAGAACAATGTACCAAGGACCACGCCGGGATCCCCTGCTACACAAGACCGGCCTACCCCTGACCTGGATAGACCGAATATGTTATCACCTCAGGTGTTCCCTGTGAGGAATGCAGAATATGGATCTTAAGGCTAGAAATAACAATAGAGGGAGGGGTGAATAGTGTTTATAAGAAATTACTAAATCTTTTTGAGTTTATGTTAATTTGAACACAAATGTATGTAATATTCAAACACAGATATAATCACAGAAACAAACACAGATGCAGAAATAAAGTAAATGCAGTGAAGGAAAGAACACACCGGATTTTATACTGGTTTGGAGTTACCCTACATCCAGTCCCGCACAACTAAGTACGGATTTCCTTTCAAAAGCAATTCAACAATTACAACCCTCGGTTTCAAGGCTACGAGGTACACCCTCCAGAATCACAATCCTCTGGGTAGAGATACTTAATTTTCGGGGCAACAAGTTCACCCAATTGATTTCCAAGGCTACAATCACACCTTTTCTCGCTTGATTGATTTCCAAGGCTACAATCAAACCTTTTCTCGCTAGATAGATTAAAAAGAAGCCTATAACTCTGAATAACACTTGGATCTTGTTGAGATAGTGATAAAGAATCAAACCAGAGATTATCTAGTTAGATTCAATGTTGATTTCGGCAGAGTGATGATAGAATTTTGAATAAGAAAATGTGGAAGAAGAAGAGAAGTGAAAAACTAGAAAATCAGATATTAAATTCGTTGAAACTAACCCCTATTTATAGAAGAACAACAGTCATGTCCATTCGTGAAAGGTTATGTCGAATAGACACTTCTTTTGAAATTCAAATTTTTGATCCTAACTGACACTATGTCGACCATGTCGACATCCCAAAGGAAATTTTGATGTTTTGTTTTTCTTTGAAAATAACCTTTATCTTATATTAAACTATTTTAAACTTTATAAATATACTTGACTATAGATAAAATACATAGATAAATATAGAGAATAATATATATAAAATTTTACTATAATTTTATATTTAAATCTAAGTATAAAGATAGTTTAAAACAAATGAAGTTTAAAAACACGAGTTTATTAAAAACAAAAACAAAGAATATTTTAAGGCTAAAACATCTTTTTGAAAATCATTTGAAAAGATAATTTTTAAGGCTAAAACATTTTGAAAAGCAATTATGAAAATTATTCTGAAGTAGTTTTGAAAATCATTTTGAAGTAGTTTTGCAAGCTTCTTCCTGTAGAATATCTCATCATATCAGGACTCGAGAACTTGTACAAAAACAGGATGTTTGTGGGTTTATAAGCCACTTGTCGTAGGTTTGTAAGCTACTTGTCATGGGTTTGTAAGCCACTAAAAAGGTAGAAATGGGTTCCATCCCAAAAGAAAAATGGAGTGAAGATTTCAGTGCTATTATGAAGTTTTAACATAACTCTAGACTCAATACTTATCTTGAAATCTTCAACTCTTGATAATCTTGATATTCTTGAATCTCTATACTATACAGTCTTCATTCTTTGTACCTACATGGTTAAATCCTGCATATACATATATATCTAAACTATAATGTTAGTATTTATATTTTATAATCTTATTCTAAGGTTGTTGTCATCAAAACGATCAACTCATGGACTAACAATCTCCTCCTTTTTGATGATGACAACCTTTGTTTATAAAATATTACTTCTATCCTAATAACTCCCCCTAAAACTAATAACTCCCCCTTAATCTATGCCTAACTACCCTATTTTATATTTCTCCCCCTTTGTCATCGACAAAAACAAATTCTAAACTATATAACTCTTAGTCTAATATCCTATATGATGATAGTGTTATCATCAATACTTACTTGTAAACCTAAAACTTAGTCCTAAACTACTAATATTCCTAACCAAATACATATATAATACTTATATATAACATATATAGGAATCATATATAAGAACGCACAATATTTATTTTTATATATGTTTAAATTTACATTTTCGTAAAACGTAACAAGTATACACAAAACGATGAAAAACAAAAGAGAAGAAACTACAGAGTATCTTTGACAATTGGAGATCTATGGATCGAACAATTTGGATAATGGAAACAGAAATTTCCACGTTGTTCAACCAAGTTTATGTCCTTGTCAAAACAAACTTCGCCAACGCAAATGACTTTGTCATTGTCTTCCGCATGCTCTTCTTCCATTGGTTCTTCTTCTTCTTCTTCACTTTCCTCTTGTTCATGATCTCCTGAAGAGTCCTCGTCAATCAAGATTGGGTTAGCATGATTATCCATAAGAAATTTTTGCAAATTCCTAAGGATTTTGCCTTGCCTCTCTTGTTCTTTGGCCATTCGAACTTGCATCACTTGGATTTCAGTCATTAACTGAAGGGCATCCTTTAGAGAATCCTCCATTTTCATCACACGAGTGAGCGTTGTTAGTTGAAACGGACCAGAAGTAGGCGATGGGAACGAAAAAGTTGATTTTATGTTTGATTTGGAAGAGGAGGCCATTGATAAATTGATTTCAGAAGATAGAACAGAAAGAGAACATAGAGAATGAAGAAAATTTCAAAATAGGAGAAATTTATAACCACTTATTTGAATTTTGGTGGGAAATTTTTTAAAAAAGGTTATATGTCGACATGGGTCTAGGGGAGATATCGACATGGTTCTTGAATTTTTGCCTATTTAATTTATTTTGAGTTAATTTTAATTATACTTGTTATTTATATTTTATATTTCAGTTAATGAACAAATACCTAATTCTCTTATTAATTTAGTAAATGTAGATTCATTTAAGGGTTTTGTTAAGATATCAGCAATTTGATTTTCAGAATTGATATAGTCGAGAGTAATTACTTCTCTACTTATATAATCTCTGAGAAAATGGTGTCTGATATCAATATGTTTAGTTCGAGCATGTTGAGTAGTATTTTTGGATAAATTTATTGCACTAGTATTATCACAATAAATTGGTGATTTTGAGATATTTAAGCCAAAATCTTTTAAAGTTTGTTGAATATATATTACTTGCGAACAAGCCAAAGCAGCAGAAATATACTCTGCTTCAGTTGTTGATAGAGAAACTGTGTTTTTCTTTTTACTAAACCAGGAAATTAGAGAATGCCCTAAAAAGTGACAAGTTCCACTTGTACTTTTTCGGTCTGATTTACAACCAGCATAATCAGCATCACAGTAAGATATTAAGTCAAACGAATCATTTTTAGGATAAAATAAGCCATAATCAAAGGTGTGTTTAACATATCTTATTATACGTTTTACAGCTTTTAAGTGAATTTCTTTAGGTTGGGATTGATGCCTTGCACAGAGATAGACACTATGCATGATATCAGGTCTACTCGCAGTGATATAGAGTAGTGATCCAATCATTCCTCTATATAATTTTTGATCTACATCTTTCGAGAGATCTTCTTTACTAAGGTACTCATTGGTTGCCATGGGAGTGAGTTTTCCACTCGCAGTAGCCAAACAAAATTTACTAACTAGGTCTTTAGCATATTTTTCTTGACTAATAAAGATACCATTATCTAATTGTTTTATTTGTAATCCTAAAAAGAAATTTAATTCATCCATATGACTCATCTCAAACTCTTTTGTCATTATTTCAGAAAATTCTTTATTCATTTCAAAATTAGTTGATCCAAAAATGATGTCATCTACGTAGACTTGTACTAGTTGAATATCATTTTTATTTCTTTTAATAAAAAGAGTATTATCTACTTTACCTATTTCAAAATTTGATTGTAACAAGTAAGATTTTAGTCTATCATACCAGGCTCTAGGAGCTTGCTTTAGACCATATAGAGCTTTCTTAAGTTTGTAAACATGATTTGGAAATTTATCATTTTCAAAAAGTGGTGGTTGTTTAACAAATACTTCTTTTAGAAAACCATTTAAAAATGCACTTTTAACATCCATTTGAAATAATTTGAAATTATTATGATTTGCGAAAGCAAGTAGAATCCTAATGGCTTCTAATCTTGCTACGGGAGCAAAGGTTTCATCAAACTCTATTCCTTCTTCTTGACAATAACATTGAGCGACTAACCGAGCTTTATTTCTAACAACCTCTCCTTGTTCATTCATTTTATTTTTATAAACCCATTTAGTTCCAATTATTGTTTTATTTTCAGGTCTAGGAACAAGTTCCCAAACATCATTTCCAGTGAATTGATTTAATTCTTCTTGCATAGCCAAACTCCATGAATCATCAGTTGATGCTTCTTCTGGATTTTTGGGTTCAATAGTTGATATAAAAGCTACATTACTCATTTGACTTAGTTGGTTTCTAGTTTTAACAACATATTGCATATCTCCAAGTATATTTTCTATAGGGTGATCTTATAGAAGTTTAATCCTTTTATTAGGATGATTTAATTCATTATTAATTTCAGTTGACTCTTGGTTTTGAGTGATTAAATCTTCTTCATCGTTTATTTCTTCAAAAATTTTGAAATTTTCATCAAATGAAACATGCATTGTTTCTTCGATGGTATTAGTTCTTAAATTAAATACTCTGTATACTTTACTTCTATTAGAGTATCCGATAAAGATACCTTTGTCGGATTTAGGATCAAATGTATCTAAGTTATCTTTTGTATTTAAAATAAAACATTTACTTCCAAAAATTCTGAAATAAGATACCTTAGGTTTCTTTGAGTAAATAAGTTCATAAGATGTCTTATCAGTTAAAGGTCTAATTAAAATTCTATTTAAAATATAACAGGCGATAGCAACTGCTTCTGCCCAAAAGTACTTTGGTAAATTACTATCAGAAATCATAGTTCTCGCACACTCTTGAATCGTCCTATTTTTACGTTCTACTACTCCGTTTTGTTGTGGAGTTCTTAGAAATGAAAAATTGTGAATTATTCCCTTTTTATTGCAGAATTCTTCAAACTTTTCATTTTCAAATTCACCACCGTGATCACTACGGATGGTTGTAATTTTTTGAGAAAATTGATTTTGAACCCTTTTTGAAAAATTCTTAAAATATTCAAAAGTATCACTTTTATGTTTTAAAAATATTGTCCATGTAAATCTTGAATAATCATCTACAATTACAAAAACATATTTACTGTGATTTATTGACTGAATTTGAGATGGACCAAATAAATCAAGATGAAGTAATTCAAGAGGTTTTGAAGTTGAAATCATATCTTTTAATTTAAAGGAACTTTTTATAAGTTTTCCTAGTTGACATGCGTCACATAGACTATCTACTTTAAAATTGATTTTAGGGAGGCCTCTTACTAGATCATGTTTTGATAGTCTAGATAAGAGTTTGAAATTCAAATGCCAAAATCTCTTATGCCAAATCCAAGGGTCACTTGCATTTGCCAAAAGACACAAGTTATCATTTGAAATTTTCATACTAAGAATATAAATATTCTTTTTCCTAATTCCCTCAAATATTATGGTTGAATTATTGTCTTCAATGTGACACTTATCTTTTTCAAATTTAATTTTATATCCTTTATCGCATGGTTGGCTTATACTTAGCAGATTGTGTTTCAGATTCTTAACTAGCAAAACATTAGTAATAATAGGAGTTTCAGAGTTACCGACTTTACCGATGCCGATCACGTAACCTTTTGAATTGTCTCCAAAGTTAACCAGTCCTCCGTCTTTGTGCATTATATCATTCAGCATATCTGGATTCCCAGTCATGTGTCTAGAACATCCACTATCGAGTATCCATTTGTTCATTTTGATCTGCACAGTTTGTTTGTTCTGGATTGATTCCTCAACTCCCATAAAGCATGATTCCTGCACATCAAACAATCTTAGTAGACAAATTGTATTTGAATATTGATTATATGCAGACACAAGAGATAATGATGATCTGAATATTTTTAAACATGCATTAACAAATTTCTTAAACATAGCCATTAAAAAAACTTTGTCAAAAATCAGATTATGAAACTTTTGAAAACCTTGCTCTGATACCAAATATGAGGAATGCGGAATATGTATCTTAAGGCTTGAAAAAACACTAGAGGGGGATGAATAGTGTTTATAAGAAATTACTAAATCTTTTTGAGTTTATGTTAATTTGAACATAAATGTATGTAATATTCAGACACAGATATAATCACAGAAACAAACACAGATGCAGAAATAAAGTAAATGCAGTAAAGGAAAGAACACACCAGATTTTATACTGGTTCGGAGTTACCCTACATCCAGTCCCGCACAACTAAGTACGGATTTCCTTTCAAAAGCAATTCAATAATTACAACCCTCAGTTTCAAGGCTACGAGGTACACCCTCCAGAATCACAATCCTCTGGGTAGAGATACTTGATTTCTGGGGCAACAAGTTCACCCAATTGATTTCCAAGGCTACAATCACAACTTTTCTCGCTTGATTGATTTCCAAGGCTACAATCACACCTTTTCTCGCTTGATTGATTTCCAAGGCTACAATCACACCTTTTCTCGCTAGATAGATTACAAAGAAGCATATAACTCTGAATAGCACTTGGATCTTATTGAGATAGTGATAGAGAATCAAACCAGAGATTATCTAGTTAGATTCAATGTTGATTTCGGTAGAGTGATGATAGAATTTTGAATAAGAAAATGTGGAAGAAGAAGAGAAGTGAAAAACCAGAAAATCTGATATTAAATTCGTTGAAACTAACCCCTATTTATAGAAGAACAACAGTCATGTCCATTCGTGAAAGGTTATCGCGAATATACACTTCTTTTGAAATTTAAATTTTTGGTCCTAACTGACACTATGTTGACATGGGGTACTAGGGCATGTCGACATCCCAAAGGAAATTTTGATGTTTTGTTTTTCTTTGAAAATAACCTTTATCTTATATTAAACTATTTTAAACTTTATAAATATACTTGACTATATATAAAATACATAGATAAATATAGAGAATAATATATATAAAATTTTACTATAATTTTATATTTAAATCTAAGTATAAAGATAGTTTAAAACAAACGAAGTTCAAAAACACGAGTTTATTAAAAACAAAAACAAAGAATATTTTAAGGCTAAAACATCTTTTTGAAAATCATTTGAAAAGATAATTTTTAAGGCTAAAACATTTTGAAAAGCAATTTTGAAAATCATTCTGAAGTAGTTTTGAAAATCATTTTGAAGTAGTTTTGCAAGCTTCTTCCTGCAGAATATATCATCATATCAGGACTCGAGAACTTGTACAAAACCAGGATGTTCGTGGGTTTGTAAGCCACTTTTCTTAGGTTTGTAAGCTACTTGTCGTGGGTTTGTAAGCCACTAAAAAGGTAGAAATGGGTTCCATCCCAAAAGAAAAATGGAGTGAAGATTTCAGTGCTATTATGAAGTTTTAACATAATTCTAGACTCAATACTTATCTTGAAATCTTGAACTCTTGATAATCTTGATATTCTTGAATCTCTATACTGTACAGTCTTCATTCTTTGTACCTGCATGGTTAAATCCTGCATATACATATATATCTAAACTATAATGTTAGTATTTATATTTTATAATCTTATTCTAAGGCTGTTGTCATCAAAACGATCAACTCATGGACTAACATTCCCACCCTTACCATCGAGAGCTTCTTCTTTCATGTATACCCATATCTAAGATAAATTGGGTTCCGAGGACATCTAGAAAAGTGATAACATACCCAACTTGGGAGCGACCCACTTAGCCTTGCTGCATCTCCCATGTTTTAGTCATTCCCGGTTGATGAGGTTTGAGGCTAAGCGTTACCTTTCAAGAACAATTTTACTTAGAATGCACATTGTCCTCCAATGACGTTGTTCTGATAGCATTCATCCATACAGGTTGTCCTGGGTCTGGACAAACTGAATCATCATCTTCACGGTATTCATTCGTTACGTTCAAACCAGATCGAAGTGGTTTTCGGATAATTAAATCTGATCTCGGTCCCTTCGAAACGATTAACAAAATTGGCCAATATTGAAAGTAAGTTATTTAACTATCAATAAACATCCATAAGCAGTCACTAGGCCAAATTTTATAAATCTCCAAAATATTTATTCCAAACATCTTCTCCAAGATATATATATATTCAATCTCTTTAATATTCAATATTTGAAACAATTTCAACACTTGTATCCATAACATGATATTTTACCATTTCAATACTTAGAAATATTTTCAACTTCTATTTTTACAACACTTAGAAAATATTTCTATTCCAAATCACTTTCCACTAAAAATATTTCCAAAACTTCCTTTCGATACTTAGGAAAATATTTATACGTAAAATTTCCAAAATCATTTTAATATTTAACTTGGAAATATTTCACACTTATACCATAAGTCTTCGAAAATTTTAATAAATCCTTCTTACGATTTCCAAACCGATTATACT
The DNA here is from genome assembly GCA_030737815.1 of Allium fistulosum. NCBI lineage: Eukaryota > Viridiplantae > Streptophyta > Magnoliopsida > Asparagales > Amaryllidaceae > Allium > Allium fistulosum. The sequence goes on from CM060906.1 coordinate 775,553,489, forward strand.
AGTTTATAATTCTAACCCACCATTTTTAACTTCTTTTAAATGAATTCAAAATCCTTCCAAAGTTATCGCATATAGACATTGGAATTTCTCTTAAGTCTCTAACATTCCATTTATAAGACTTCTCTTATAAAAATCTCATCTCTTAATAAACCCGTCTACACATCTCAAGAGAATTTAAAAATAAATTTGCAATCATTTCAGAACGATATATATAACGAGTATTTTCCTAAAAGAATAGTAGTTTATTTAAAATATTTTTAAGTTATTATTTAAAATATTTAAACTCTTTAGTAACACATATAACTCATTTTTAGGTGAAAAAATAAATTTCTAAAGCTAAATTTAAAAGTTAGAACTTATTTAATAAATACTTAACATTTGAAAATCTACTTACCGAAGTATTTCAATCTCAACTAGTTTAAATTTCCATAGTTTTAAAATAATTAAATTTTCTTTTTAAAACAAACTCACTTTTTAAATTTTAATTTTTTTTTAAATCTCAATAACCAATTTAATTTATAACTTTCTCTCAATTTCACAACATATCGATTCATTGTCGATTTCCTAACCATTTCTATTTCAAAAATAGAATCTACTATTTTTGTCAACCCTGTTTCTGAATTCTAATATAAATTCACCCTGTGAATTTATTTTTCCGATTATCATCTGATATCGAGTTCCTTTATTTATAAACATCGTTTATCAATTTTATAATCCCTTGGTTTTACCTATTTATAGAACAAATCTTATTTATAAAATTCCGTTATATACATTCATTCTTTATAAATTCCTTTTATACTTCCAATCTATTTTAGAACTGACTTTAACTCCTTTTTATATTTCTACAATATCATTTATAAATTCTTTTATATAATTTATTTTTAAAAATCTCCATTTACTAATTCACAACAGTTAAGTATAACCAAACTCAAAAATTATACTTTTCTATCTAATTCAATTTCTTTAAAATAACTCCAATTCCAATATATATTTTTATTATCAAATTACCTTCAATTCCATAAAATTTAACAAAATATATTTATAGTATTTAAATTATCAAGATTCAGGCCAGTGCTACAATAACATCCAATAATTCCAATCACTACAACAATCTATAGTAGATTATTCTACACAGATCATATATCACTATATATGAAAAATAAACAATAAATTTGAGGAATCCAGTTGGATCCCTAAAACATGTTTCTTGCATCCACAGATGTTAATACAGCAAAATAAATACCAATCCCACTTCGAGGGGGATATCGTGGTATATAGGGTCATCCACAATTATGCGGGGCGCATAGTGTCTCATCCGCTATAATGTGCGGGAATATCACTCCAATACTAATATATACTACGATATATATATATATATATATAACATATCATTCAATAGATAATCAATTCAACCAAACATCCAGAATTAATTTTAACTATTTAAAATTTAAAATCTAGCAATCCAAAAAGAGTGAGATTTATCCACCTTGACTATTCTGAAACTGTGACGCCCCACCTCTATGCTCATAATAACAAAGAGTATTAAAAGAAATACTGTCTATTATTACGAAGAATAAGGCTGGATAGGAGCGACCATCCGTAATTGGCCTTACACTAATATTGGTTATCTCGATAGGAGTGGTATATACTTTTTATTTTTCATCTATTATTTATTCACTCCCATCGACATATCCAATTATCAGTATAAAACAAACTACGATAGTTCATACTAGTTTAGGACATTAGATATAACAATAACACAGATAATATAAATGCGGAACACAGATGAACAAAAATCTCATATATATATATATATAACCGATGTCAGTTAATACATAGTTGACACAATACATATGATACAACTACAACTGTCGACTCTAGAAGTTATATATACAAGTACATTATCGACTAATATACATGAATACATATCATTCTATACAATGACACGACTACTACAAAATGACTGACAACTTCAGAAGATGTGAAAAGTCTTCAATCCCGAACAGCAACTCAAAGAAAGAAATCTACAACCTGAAATACTCGGGTCTGACCCGAGTATTACATTCAAAAGAAAATAATACCCAGGTCAGTCTAATTCAAACCAGTTTATTAGTGCATAAAGACAGTAATAATTTAAATAGACGACAATCACAATAATTCCCGTCTATCCGATTCTTTAAACAAAGAAACCGGATAACGGTCAATATAACACTTAACAGTGTTTAACAAAAATCAGCAGATTTAAATCATCAACAGAGATAAATAAACAATTTATCAAATCGACTAAATCAATTTAAAGCTGTCAAATCTGATAGGGCTGCAGTACACGCACGCGTGTACTGCCTCGCCACTATCGCAAGAGATACACAAAAGCTCAGTGAAAGTCAAAAGTGATCACAAGGTCAAACCCCGAAATCGGGTTCAACTCAAGTGAACTCAAGAACAAATCCCGACAAGGGGAAAAACTGCAAAGCACATGCAACTGCAGACATAAGCGAATACGAAGCAACCAGCACGATGAAGCTATAGCAGCAAACAGTTGCAAGGACAAGGGCAGAATGCAACTACAAATGTACATGGTCTACCAACAGTTCAAATAGGAAGCAATGCCAAAGTCGAGCATGCTACAGGTATGAAAGATCACAAGACAAAGTCCCAAGCTAGAAGCCAGAACTAATATCGAAGTGGAACAATATGCAACTGTCTCAAAGAATTGATATCAGATTCAATGTAAACTACTAGTGATCACCAGACCAACAACTCAATACATTTGGAACCGAAATGAATGCAACCCAAAACTGGTATCTCATGGAAACAGTAAATGGTGAAGTACTAGATTTCAAGTGCAGCAATGGACAGGAACAATAATTGCCAAGCAATAACAATACGACAGAAACCAAATCATGACAGTGACGATAAGGCACTGAAATTACAAGGCAGTGACTATATGCAAGTGATCAGGTTGAACAAATATATGAAGGCAGTTCACAAGTCAAATGAATCAGACTTTCAATACACAATTCAGACCAAATGCCAGAACAAAGTGCAACATCTACGATAGCAATACATGCAACAGAGATCAGGACTCAAGACCACATTAGTGGACAATGCGAACAGTGGACAATGCAAATACGTCAACAGTAAACATCACATTGAAGCAACTCGAGAAGAATCAAGTGCAGACTTGAGTAAACAGGTGAAAGTGCAAACAATATTCAAGTACCAAAGTAACATGCTCAAAAGTAAGCACATATAGACAACTCGACTAACAGACTGAACCAGATAAGCAAATGAATCAATGTACAAGCAAAGACAGAGGCCGAGACAGTAGCAACCAAGTGACATGAAGCAACTACACCAACAGATGACCAAAACAACACTACGGCAACTACTAAGTGCAACATACAGTGACGAAGTAAGTATGAAGCCAGAGCCAAGGTGGTCAAGAAAGTTCGAACAATAACAGAGAATACGAAGTCAACTAAAAATCAACATCTTTAGTTAAAGCCGAGTATTTTAAATCCAGTTAACTAAATGGAACTGGAAATGCAACCAATCGATACTTTACCTGTACGACAGGTAAATGAAGTTGCAGTGAATCATATACAAGGTTATAGACAGAGGCAACAACAATATAAACCAACAAACCAAGTGGACAATTTAACAAGTCGAACACAGAGACCATCAACAGATATTGGATTAGATGTGAGTGGCAAACCACTCACTGGTTCAACAAACACATAACAAGTGCCAACCACAATATCAGTTTTGAACCAAAATAATTGCCGTGCAAATTTGACTACATATGTATACACACATATAACTGTATATATATGTACACATATGGAGTCTCACAAAATACTCAGACAAAGAATTGCTAAACTTAAACAAAGGTGATATCAATAAAATCAATATAGTCCAGGCAGCAAATCACCAATGCACAAAACGTCTCAGAGGAAATAACCAAACAGCATCATAATATACAATTCAAAAACAAGAACAATGCCGCAAGTATCAAAAAGTAAAACCAAATCAGAAGTTATCAACCACAAGACCACAATTTGAACTGCCGAGATAAACAAGGAACGAGAAGTCGAACCACAGCGAAATCAAGATAAAAAATCATCATCGATGAAGCCAAATCAAACTCAAGGCACAGAACTAAGTCAAATTAGATGTGAGTAGGTATTACTCACCATTTTCGACGAGGCAGTGAAACCAAAACCCTAGCAGCCTCGAGTGACTCCAAGCGATTTTGCGATCGACAAGGCGAGGCTGAAACGTCCTTCGATCGAGCTATGGGGGTTGACGCCTTTGATTTCTCGATGCCCTGATTTCGATCGAAGAAGGAGGGACGGGTTGAATCGAATAAGGAGGAGACGGCTACCATTTTTATTCTTTGTTTGGTTAGGGTTATGGAACGAGAAAATGAAGTGGGTCGGGTCTTCGAAATGAAGGAGGGAGGGATGTTTTATCTCCTGGGATAAGGCAGCTCTAAACTAAAATATGGGCTTCTATAAATTTTAAAGCCCGAACTGCTTTACAACTTTTTCAAAGAAACGCAATCAATTAAAACTCCAGCTGAATTAAACAAACAATCTAAGCGTCACATTGACGATAGTTAATTGTTAAAAAATCTCGGGTTGTTACAGACTCCCCTCCTTAAAGGAATTGCGTCCTCGCAATTATAAGGAATAAATGGACAGAAGGTAACAACCAAAAGAGCAAGGTAATGACGAGTGCATAAGCAAAGCAAATGTCAGCAGGGGAAGTACTAGATATGAAATCAAAAAGGTTCGACTGCTTCAATCAAAAGAATCAACATCGTGGGAATCAGGGATCAAAATCAGACGACTAACAAAAGCAAGAACAATCGAGTTCAAGCAACTAAAAGAGAAGGAAAAACAGAGCAGAAATCCCTTACAGAGCACGAATTGAATGTGAGTAAATCAAATTACTCACCTGAATCGCCAGAGAAAAAGACGAAGCTCAAATCTCAAGAATCGCAACTATTCAATCATCAAAATGATAATTGAATTTCTCAAATCAACAAATATTCAATTATCAAAACGATAATCAAATTTTAAATTTAACAAATATTTGATTATCCCAAGCGATAATCAAATTCCAAATCAACAATTATTTAATCATCTGAAGCGATAATTAAATCTCAGATCAGCAAATATTTAATTATCAAAAGCGATAATTAAATCTCAAATCAGCAAATATTTAATTATCAAAAGCGATAATTAAATCTAAAATCAGCAAATATTTAATTATCAAAAGCGATAATTAAATCTCAAATCAGCAAATATTTAATTATCAAAAGCGATAATTAAATCTAAAATCAGCAAATATTTAATTATCAAAAGTGATAATTAAATCTAAAATCAGCAAATATTTAATTATCTGAAGCGATAATTAAATCTAAAATCAGCAAATATTTAATTATCTGAAGCGATAATTAAATCTAAAATCAGCAAATATTTAATTATCAAAAGCGATAATTAAATCTAAAATCAGCAAATATTTAATTATCTGAAGCGATAATTAAATCTAAAATCAGCAAATATTTAATTATCAAAAGCGATAATTAAATCTAAAATCAGCAAATATTTAATTATCTGAAGCGATAATTAAATCTAAAATCAGCAAATATTTAATTATCAAAAGCGATAATTAAATCTAAAATCAGCAAATATTTAATTATCTGAAGCGATAATTAAATCTAAAATCAGCAAATATTTAATTATCTGAAGCGATAATTAAATCTAAAATCAGCAAATATTTAATTATCTGAAGCGATAATTAAATCTAAAATCAGCAAATATTTAATTATCTGAAGCGATAATTAAATCTAAAATCAGCAAATATTTAATTATCAAAAGCGATAATTAAATCTCAAATCAGCAAATATTTAATTATCAAAAGCGATAATTAAATCTCAAATCAGAACTCATATCAACAAATATCTAATTATCACAAGCGATAATTAGAAACAACAAATATCTGATTATCAAAAACGATAATCAGAACTCGTATCAACAAATATCTAATTATCACAAGCGATAATTAGAAACAACAAATATCTGATTATCAAAAACGATAATCAGAACTCATATCAACAAATATCTAATTATCACAAGCGATAATTAGAAACAACAAATATCTGATTATCAAAAACGATAATCAGAACTCATATCAACAAATATCTAATTATCACAAGCGATAATTAGAAACAACAAATATCTGATTATCAAAAACGATAATCAGAACTCATATCAACAAATATCTAATTATCACAAGCGATAATTAGAAACAACAAATATCTGATTATCAAAAACGATAATCAGAACTCATATCAACAAATATCTAATTATCACAAGCGATAATTAGAAACAACAAATATCTGATTATCAAAAACGATAATCAGAACTCATATCAACAAATATCTAATTATCACAAGCGATAATTAGAAAAAACAAATATCTGATTATCAAAAACGATAATCAGAACTCATATCAACAAATATCTAATTATCACAAGCGATAATTAGAAACAACAAATATCTGATTATCAAAAACGATAATCAGAACTCATATCAACAAATATCTAATTATCACAAGCGATAATTAGAAACAACAAATATCTGATTATCAAAAACGATAATCAGAACTCATATCAACAAATATCTAATTATCACAAGCGATAATTAGAAACAACAAATATCTGATTATCAAAAACGATAATCAGAACTCATATCAACAAATATCTAATTATCACAAGCGATAATTAGAAACAACAAATATCTGATTATCAAAAACGATAATCAGAACTCATATCAACAAATATCCAATTACCTGCAGATAATTGGATGCAACAAATATCTAGAAATCAATTAAGAAGACTAGAAAATCAACATAAAAGCTTGGATCGATCCCATCAGATGGCGAGTTTTTAATTCGCCGCACGTGCATCTCAGAGTGGCCGAAGCCTACCAAGTACTCAACATAATTTTTGGCGCCCATCAGATTGACCCGGAGGTCCGCAGAGTGACCCGAAGGTCTAGTACTGGTATTTGACCCGAAGGTCCGCAGAGTGGCCCGAAAGCCCAACAAATGACCCGAAGGTCCGCAGAGTGGCCCGAAAGCCCAACAAATGACCCGAAGGTCCTCATAGTGGCTCGAAAGCACACAAAATCATCAAATATTTCAATTAACGAGTCCGGAATTAACCGAAATAGCAAACGCACATGTCCCATACCACGTGTTTTACTAAATCGTTTGATTCTCTTCATCGTTTCCTTGAAAGTGCAAAATTGTGTATTTTGTAAAAATACATTTCACATTCTCAAACGGACAAGTCCGGAATTAAGCGAATCAGTAAAAGAAAGGGGTCATAGTCCTCGATTTTGCTGAAGCGTTTAAATCACTTCCTCATTCTTTTGAAAGCGTAAACTGTTAAATTTCTGAAAGCAATTTTATTTATTTTGTAAAAATAACAATTCACCTTCTCAACTGGACAAGTCCGGAGTTAAGCGAAACAGTAAAAGAAAGGGGTCATAATCCTCGATTTTGCTGAATCGTTTAAGTCACTTTCTCGTCCTTTTGAAAACGCAAATCGTTAAAAATTTATAAAACAATTTTCGTTTTTAAAACGATTTTCCATTCACGTGATTAAAACAGCAATTCAGTAACAATTTCGATAAGGAAATTGTACTTCTCAAAATACCGTAAAAACGGTTACACATCAGTGAATTTTCATTTATTAAAATTGTCAACAAAACACCGTGCCTCAAAAATTCAGCATTGGTGTAAAAAGTCCGTTATAAAAATAACGGCAGCAAAATACGTATCATAACCAAGCATCGGTTCAACGTAAAATAAATGCAATAACGTGCAATTCAAATTTTTGCACGTATTACAAAATGAACAAAGAAATCATTCAAATGTATCTTCAATGAAGATAATTTAAAACGGCAAAAATCTAATCAATAGATGATTAGTACAAAAGAAAGCCAGCGGGAATTTCAACAAAAATCACATATCTGCAATTTCTTCGAATCCTCAATTCGGATTCGAAGTTCTCAAAGAAATAAAATAATTACAGCTATGTAAACAACAAATGAAATTCATATTAATTTCGTATTTTGATTTTTAAATCAAAAAGATTATCAGTTGTACTCAGCGAAGACAGTTTCACTGTTTCCGCTGCGCACTCTGATAAACAGAACACAAATCAATCAAATCATCAGAACACAGTTTCACTATTATTTTTAAATAAAGATATTTAAAAATTTCATCCAAATTTCAAAACTTTAGTTTTGACTCAAACACAATTAAAACATCGACTAATAGTTGTAACATATGTTCCATCCAAGTTATGTTTTATAATATGTCCATAAACCCCAAGCTCTGATACCAACTGTGACGCCCCACCTCTATGCTCATAATAACAAAGAGTATTAAAAGAAATACTGTCTATTATTACGAAGAATAAGGCTGGATAGGAGCGACCATCCGTAATTGGCCTTACACTAATATTGGTTATCTCGATAGGAGTGGTATATACTTTTTATTTTTCATCTATTATTTATTTACTCCCATCGACATATCCAATTATCAGTATAAAACAAACTACGATAGTTCATACTAGTTTAGGACATTAGATATAACAATAACACAGATAATATAAATGCGGAACACAGATGAACAAAAATCTCATATATATATAACCGATGTCAGTTAATACATAGTTGACACAATACATATGATACAACTACAACTGTCGACTCTAGAAGTTATATATACAAGTACATTATCGACTAATATACATGAATACATATCATTCTATACAATGACACGACTACTACAAAATGACTGACAACTTCAGAAGATGTGAAAAGTCTTCAATCCCGAACAGCAACTCAAAGAAAGAAATCTACAACCTGAAATACTCGGGTCTGACCCGAGTATTACATTCAAAAGAAAATAATACCCAGGTCAGTCTAATTCAAACCAGTTTATTAGTGCATAAAGACAGTAATAATTTAAATAGACGACAATCACAATAATTCCCGTCTATCCGATTCTTTAAACAAAGAAACCGGATAACGGTCAATATAACACTTAACAGTGTTTAACAAAAATCAGCAGATTTAAATCATCAACAGAGATAAATAAACAATTTATCAAATCGACTAAATCAATTTAAAGCTGTCAAATCTGATAGGGCTGCAGTACACGCACGCGTGTACTGCCTCGCCACTATCGCAAGAGATACACAAAAGCTCAGTGAAAGTCAAAAGTGATCACAAGGTCAAACCCCGAAATCGGGTTCAACTCAAGTGAACTCAAGAACAAATACCGACAAGGGGAAAAACTGCAAAGCACATGCAACTGCTAACATAAGCGAATACGAAGCAACCAGCACGATGAAGCTATAGCAGCAAACAGTTGCAAGGACAAGGGCAGAATGCAACTACAAATGTACATGGTCTACCAACAGTTCAAATAGGAAGCAATGCCAAAGTCGAGCATGCTACAGGTATGAAAGATCACAAGACAAAGTCCCAAGCTAGAAGCCAGAACTAATATCGAAGTGGAACAATATGCAACTGTCTCAAAGAATTGATATCAGATTCAATGTAAACTACTAGTGATCACCAGACCAACAACTCAATACATTTGGAACCGAAATGAATGCAACCCAAAACTGGTATCTCATGGAAACAGTAAATGGTGAAGTACTAGATTTCAAGTGCAGCAATGGACAGGAACAATAATTGCCAAGCAATAACAATACGACAGAAACCAAATCATGACAGTGACGATAAGGCACTGAAATTACAAGGCAGTGACTATATGCAAGTGATCAGGTTGAACAAATATATGAAGGCAGTTCACAAGTCAAATGAATCAGACTTTCAATACACAAGTCAGACCAAATGCCAGAACAAAGTGCAACATCTACGATAGCAATACATGCAACAGAGATCAGGACTCAAGACCACATTAGTGGACAATGCGAACAGTGGACAATGCAAATACGTCAACAGTAAACATCACATTGAAGCAACTCGAGAAGAATCAAGTGCAGACTTGAGTAAACAGGTGAAAGTGCAAACAATATTCAAGTACCAAAGTAACATGCTCAAAAGTAAGCACATATAGACAACTCGACTAACAGACTGAACCAGATAAGCAAATGAATCAATGTACAAGCAAAGACAGAGGCCGAGACAGTAGCAACCAAGTGACATGAAGCAACTACACCAACAGATGACCAAAACAACACTACGGCAACTACTAAGTGCAACATACAGTGACGAAGTAAGTATGAAGCCAGAGCCAAGGTGGTCAAGAAAGTTCGAACAATAACAGAGAATACGAAGTCAACTAAAAATCAACATCTTTAGTTAAAGCCGAGTATTTTAAATCCAGTTAACTAAATGGAACTGGAAATGCAACCAATCGATACTTTACCTGTACGATAGGTAAATGAAGTTGCAGTGAATCATATACAAGGTTATAGACAGAGGCAACAACAATATAAACCAACAAACCAAGTGGACAATTTAACAAGTCGAACACAGAGACCATCAACAGATATTGGATTAGATGTGAGTGGCAAACCACTCACTGGTTCAACAAACACATAACAAGTGCCAACCACAATATCAGTTTTGAACCAAAATAATTGCCGTGCAAATTTGACTACATATGTATACACACATATAACTGTATATATATGTACACATATGGAGTCTCACAAAATACTCAGACAAAGAATTGCTAAACTTAAATAAAGGTGATATCAATAAAATCAATATAGTCCAGGCAGCAAATCACCAATGCACAAAACATCTCAGAGGAAATAACCAAACAGCATCATAATATACAATTCAAAAACAAGAACAATGCCGCAAGTATCAAAAAGTAAAACCAAATCAGAAGTTATCAACCACAAGACCACAATTTTAACTGCCGAGATAAACAAGGGACCAGAAGTCGAACCACAGCGAAATCAAGATCAAAAATCATCATCGATGAAGCCAAATCAAACTCAAGGCACAGAACTAAGTCAAATTAGATGTGAGTAGGTATTACTCACCATTTTCGACGAGGCAGTGAAACCAAAACCCTAGCAGCCTCGAGTGACTCCAAGCGATTTTGCGATCGACAAGGCGAGGCTGAAACGTCCTTCGATCGAGCTATGGGGGTTGACGCCTTTGATTTCTCGATGCCCTGATTTCGATCGAAGAAGGAGGGACGGGTTGAATCGAATAAGGAGGAGACGGCTACCATTTTTATTCTTTGTTTGGTTAGGGTTATGGAACGAGAAAATGAAGTGGGTCGGGTCTTCGAAATGAAGGAGGGAGGGATGTTTTATCTCCTGGGATAAGGCAGCTCTAAACTAAAATATGGGCTTCTATAAATTTTAAAGCCCGAACTGCTTTACAACTTTTTCAAAGAAACGCAATCAATTAAAACTCCAGCTGAATTAAACAAACAATCTAAGCGTCACATTGACGATAGTTAATTGTTAAAAAATCTCGGGTTGTTACAGAAACTGTTACTCCTTTAAATTCCTAATTTATTTCCCTGCGTAGTATTTGTCTCTGTGAATTCAACGTGATCCGTTACATTAATTTTGGACCTCGTACAAAAGGGTTACGAATTTTTATAAGTTAACGAATTTAAATTTAAATTCAATTAGCTAATTACATATATCAATAACTAATTACCATATCAAAACAAATTACCTCCCAATACACGTTTACAGGCACGCTTAGGAGCATGGCTTGAATCGCGACCTAACCTCCTCATCGCTCAACTACTACTGTCATCAACTGCAGCCTCACGTGCAAAATAATAGAACACACCCCGAAACTTATGTTTACAGCTGAATCCCTACCACAATTGTAACGCCCTGGATTTTCGCGCTCGAAAATCAACATCCATACTTTACATCGTACTCGAATGCCGCAGATTCGACCGTTCAAATTCGAGTCGCCGGAGCTTATAACAACATTAAGTAAATAACACAGCGGAATAAATGAATAATACATTGATATATAATATCTGATACAACAGAGTGATACAATGAATATCAATATACATCAGAGATATGATACAACAAATAGCAGCGGAAAAGAAAAACGATAATATCAGCAGCGGAACAAATAACTCAAAGATAGTCTTCAAGAGAGAACTCCAGCAGTAGCTCGAACTCCCAATAACGATACACCAAGAATAAGCAAGTGCAGTCTGATCCAAAGACTGAACTAGCTCCAGAAAATCTACTGAACCTGACTATCTGAAAAACCCAACTCTAGATTGCTCGTGTAGAAAATTATGAGCACCCAGAGTTTAGGAAATGAACAATAAACTCCAGATCAGTCATGGGACTGGTGTGAGCAACAAAAACAGTTTATCTTTAAAAACAAATACTGGAGAATTTTAAAGTCAATTCGCAATGCTTTTTAGAAAATGAAACTACCATAAGACCTCCCGCCACACACACAATGCAAACGCAGAATTGGAGGAGATTTCTTCTTATGATAGTCAAAGATGCTTACTACGCAAAAATCAAATTCTTTTTGATATTATTATTAGTGCATAGTGTAGAAAACAGTTCGAAAGTATAATATAAATCTTAGCCAGCATAGGTACCATTATATTATGCCTGCTATAGCTGCCTCCTGAGGAGACAGGTTATACAATTGAAATTGTAAAGGCTCGTATTGTTTCTTTGGATTTCCAACAAATGGTCAGGCTAAGGAACTTCCTTTTCCACGATGGGTACGTCCCTGGAATAGACGACCCGAGAACCTAACCGGATCTCTGCCAACACAAGGCCGGGTTACCTCTGCAAAAATAGGTAACTACTGACACGCGTATGCCATCCCCCGATCGTCACCGATCTTCCCGAGGATCCCCGATTCGCAACAACCACAAAGTAATAAATTTGCAGCAACCACAGAGGTTAAGTATCTGGGCTCCATACCATGATACCACCTTTATCCAGAAGGAATGACATACACTAAGGGGCGCTACTCCCTAGAACCTTGCTGCATCCTTCTTGTTTCGACCATTTCCGGGGTGTGAGGCTCGACGAAGTCTCGTCCACAAAGCTACGCTTTGTCACAAAGTCATGCTTCGGGTCAAACAAATGATCAACCTATGATCACAAAGATATAAGATCAAATAAATGATCATATCGCAAATGATCAAACACTGATCATCACACAGCAACACTCAGCATGCCACATTACCAAATTGGGATATATCGCTGATAACTTCAACTACATAACCTCTGAGCTCGTACGTCTCAGAGAAGGGTGTTAAGCTAAGAGAATAAATTCTCCGCCACCAAACAGATCTGTATTTGAAAGAAATCGGCTTTATATCTCAAAGTGTAATGTCAGACATGTATCCATACAAGTCTGTTCCGGGATCGAACAGAACCGAAGGCACTTCTCACGAAGCCCTTGCAAATCCGGATAATTTTCAAATCACGTCCAGACTTCCCATCAAAAAAAGAGTGATATAAATCTCTATACCGGGAGCTACCCAGTGCAGAGACATTCGACAGGTTGTCCTTTCATTTTCGAAAATATCCGGTCTTCAACACCGGTCTTCAAATGCTATCCATATACGACGTATCACTATTCGGAATGGGTTATATGACACAGATGTCTTTTCCCGGCTAACCCGAATAGTGAGCGCAATATTCAAAAACAAATGGATAATGGGATTTCAATTAAGTCACAATTTAAACCCAAACTTTCTTTTTCAAATGGTTAAACAAATTTCCATTTTAATCTTTTTTTAAACAAAAAGATTTAATTCACAAAGTTCACTTAATTTCACAAAGATTCATTCACAGATTTTCCAAATCGATTTCCATTTCAATTTAATTAATTCGTTGAATCTTTAAATCAAAGATTTAACAAATAGCTTTCAAAACAATTTCATTTCGAATGGTTTAACAAAACATCATATTAAATCTGTTAAAAATAAACAGATTTAATTCATAGCTTTCAAAAAAAGAATTCATTCATAACTTGGAAAAACCATTTTTCAATTAAATCTTGAAATTCCTTTACCTAAATTGGAATTTCATTTCTTATCTAAAAGCTTTTATTCTTTGAAAACAAACAGTTTTCATTCTGGAAATCTGATTCATTTATACGAGTTAAGGTTCTTGGGTTAAATCCAAATTCCCACTTATACTTTTAAAATGGTTTAAATTCATATAAACACATTTATATCATCTTTACTCCATGGTTTCCAAATCATAGCTTAATTTCAAACTTGAATCCAAATTTAAATCTAACTATTTAAATTTTCAAAACTCGGTTAAGTTATTTAAAATAACTTTTATCTTTGAAATTCCATTTCAAAAGCTTTTCATTTTAAACCCAAACTTCCAATTTCAAAATCAATTGAAATCAAAATTTCAATTTCAAAAACATCGAATTTAAATTATTTGTGACTTAACCGATTTCCATGTGAAATCCATATTTGTGTGTGTAAAGGTGTGGTCCAGGGGTTTAACACAATAGTGCAACATTATTCAATCATCACAGATTAAAATACAGGATATAGTTGATAAACGATATAAACTATATCGCTTATCTTTCATTCACAGATCACAGATATATAAAGGTCACAGATAATAAATTACAGATCACAACATAAATCAAGGTGTATCACAAAGCATCATATATCAGGGATATCAAACAATTTAACATTCAATAGAATCCAAACATCCATAAGTGAATTTATTAATCAACTGATTAATTTAAATCGGATGTATCAATTATTAATCCGGGTTAATTATCAAAATTTAGTTACAAATTATTTGAAAATCTTTCTTTTAAATTTATTAGTTAACCCTTAATTATTAACTAATCATTCTTAATTAATAAATTAGTTGATCTTTAATTATTTATTTAAATCTTAATTAATCACCGTTATAAATTAATCCTTTAATTTATAAATAGATAATTAACTCAAATTTCGAATCATCATTTAATTAGTTACATTCAATAATTATTTATTAATTTCTTTATCTTAAATAATAACTTACAATTTCCTCATTTTTAATTATAAGTTCTGTTAACCTTTAATTCATTAAAGTCAAATCTATGATTCTTAATTACATATTAACTACTTAATTCATTATTACTTTAATTAATACATTAAATCTTATAATTACTAATTTAATCAACATCAATTTATCGATTATCATTCAAATTATCTTAATGGTTAAAGAATTAAATCTTAAATCGTCTTAATCTTTAATCTTCATTTACTTAAAGAAACCCATTTTTTTTTTTAAAATTTCACTTCCATATGTTGGAAACATTTATTTCAAATTTCCCTTGGAACTTTCATTTAAATCTGGAATTAAAACTTAATTTAACCTTTGCTTTAAATTTTAAACCCAACAGTTTAAAATTGTTTACTGGAACAAGTTAAAATCTGGAAATCACTTGCCTACGCGAACACCCCCGAATCAACTCGAGCCCATCGTCCCTTTTCTCGAGCTCAGCCTCGAGTCGAACCCCTTCCATTTTTGCTTCGAGACAAACACCCCACCACTTCGAGTCACTCACGAATCTTTCCCGAGACAGAAGCTTCTTCCCCAAACTCCCTTCAACCCAGATATACGAGCATGAACGTGCACGTGCACATCGCCAGCGACCAACTCCAGTCGCCTCCACTTCATCGAGCACACCGACAACCACCTACCAACCATTCTCTGATCCACAACGAACCCATTCTCCAACAAACTCGAATTCGAGTATGAATTCGAAAGCCTGGAACAAGATACAGGAAACACCCCCTCACCTGGAAACACGTCGTTCCCAAAATGCTCCGATCATCTGAACACGCGAAACCTCGACCACGTCTTCGTCAACATCTCCCCTACCCCCTCTCACGAACACGTAACACTCGATCACTCAACGACCTCGTACGAGACGAAAACACAGAGCCACCCAAAACTAGGTCTACAAAATAGAATTCGTCGCCGTCGCCTCCACGTTGATCTTCTGACCCTCACGACAATTTTCGCTAAACCCCTGGTCACCCCTCTACCTCCAGACCAAACCACGACATCGCCAGTGAACTAGATCATCCACGGCAACTCGAAATTTACAAAACATTCAAAACTAAACTGCTCTTCACCCCCTTGCTTAAAAATTATGAAACTTGTTTTAAAAATTCTATTTTTGTATAATGTTTCACCCTATACACCGGAATCTTTAAAATAAAAGATTTGTTTTTGAACTTATTTGAAGATGTATATGTTTTCTGGGTTTTACAGAGGCACATACCTGTTGGTTCAACATTTTTACATTTTTAACACCTCGATTAAGGTTAAACAAACAATTGTTATTTACATCTTATATCCAAACAGTCATTCAAACAAGAGAGGAAGGTTTGTTTACATTTTTACTCAAAGAAATGTCATCAAGCAACAGAGTATGCAAAAACAGGTATATCCAGATATATGCACAAACAATACATATACAAAATATGCATCATCACTAAGAAAAGCATGCATCATATTTACTTAAGTTAACCTTTTAAAATAAAGTGTTACTCACCTGTAAATGAGAAAAGTTGCTCACCATTTAGAAGAGGAAGAACAAACAGAGATTTATAGGTTGAACCAGGCTGGAATTTTGTTTGCTTTAAAAATCATTTCTTCAACCTTCTAGTTGTTGATTAAGTTGAAGTTTGTTTCTCTACTTTTTCTTTTCTTTTTTCCAGGCTTGCTAAGTTACGAACGAACTGAATTGTGAAGATGATGAAGGGAATATACAGAGATGGATTTTGTACAAAAGGTGATGTTTATTTTTTTGTACCACAAGTCATGGCCGAGATGATCTTGCCCATGCTTTGATACTTTGTTTATTTTCTTTTTACAATTCTTGTTGACTTCGGCTGTGATATGTTGTATACTTAGAGATGCTTTATTTGTACTTGCTTTAGAGATAAAGTCTGGTGGCTTCTTTACTTTATGTACATATTATAAAAGTTGTTTTAGTTATCTATTAAATTCTTGACTTATGAAATTATACTTATGCTAATGGATATAAAGTTGTTATTGCTATTTGTTGATTGTATTTCTTTTGTCATTACTTTATAGTTTTACTTCCATTATAACTCAATTATTTATTTTACTTTAGTATTTATTATCTTATATTTATTTTATAAACTCAAACCATCTTTAACCATCAATTCAAATATTCATTATCATCAATTATCATTATTAAACCATTTATTTAAGATTTAATTTTAAATCCAATATATACAAACATTAAATTTAAATGATCGTTCAAATAAAATTGGGACTCGGGGAAACTCGCTCAAATTTCCCTAATTAAATTTACAATTTTTTATCAAAAATTTATTTTAATTACTCAATTAAATTCAAAAATTCATTTAATTATTAATTTGAATAAATTTAAATTTCGGGATCGTTACAACAATCGCACTTTCCACCCTAACGTCACTCGGGTTGCCGTCCTTGCTACCATCATGGCCTGCTGTGATGACCATGCGGCCTTCACCTCGAGCATGCTAGAGCCATGTTCCATCGCCCCCCCATAAATTGCCTTGGCCAACGACCAATCAAACGGCGACGAATCGAAACCCAAACGAAATCAAACGCCTCGCCTAAACTCTAAAGTCGTGAACCCCGCCTACTTTCGGCTTTGAGCCCAACGTCGTCGCTTCGCCTAGCCTTCGACCCTCCGCGACCTATGCGCTGGCGCGGCCTCTTTTCCCACTTGCTCGTGAATTTGCTTGATCGCAACTTGGTCGTTTCCCCCTTTTTATTTCGATGAAGACGAACTGCTTTCCTCTTTTCTTTTTTTTCTTTTTTTTCTTTTTTTATATTTTCTCGAACGAATTCGATTCATTCGTTTAAATTGAAGTCAACTGATTTTGAAAAGAGGGAAAAGGTGAGGGATTTAAATTAAAGAGCAGTAGAAAAGAGAATGACGTTTTAACAATGGGAGGTAGTGTGTTGGAATGGTTACAACACAGTGAAAAGATGGAATTACTACTGAAAGGAATATTGACTAGACAATTATTCTATTTAAACCTTCCGAAATGTGGGTCATCATAGTTGGTACCAGAGGTTTGGTTTAGCGATAACCTTAGCTTTGTGGGGTTTAACTCATTAGAGATAAGGTAGTAATACCCTAGAATGAGTTTGTTTGAGTGTGTGTGTGTGTGTGTATGAGAGCACATACTTGTTAGTGTTATAAAAAAATTATATTTTGTTTACTAGTCTATTATGTTGTTTATGAATTTTGGTCGGTGCATGGGACGTCATGTTATCGATAGGGATTTCTAAACACTTAAACGAGGCAAGTCGACAAATATTGTTTAAAAACTGGGTAAATGAAATAATTTTACCTAAATAATATTTTATATATAAATGATAACTTTCATAAACCTGCATGATTATTAATGAATGTTATTTGTTAAGAGATGATAATATTTTGTTATCATCGATTATTGATTGAATTAAACTAAAAATGAATACTTTATGAACTCTATTTCACGAAGCGTTCGATAATTAAATTAAATTGAAATCTAATTATAATAAGAATTGTTTACAATAACAAAGATGTAAATTAACGAAATATTTTCATAACAAGGTAATGAAATTGTATAAGTATATTATAATATAGCTTATAAATAGAAAGGATTAAAAAGCTAAGAATTTCAGAATTTAAAATCCCGTTGATTTTCAAAATTGTTTTCAAAGTCTTCGGAATTAATAATAATATTATTTGAAAGTGTTTTGACTAATATATTTTGAAAAGATTTTGAAAGAAATAAAAACATTGAACTCGCTTTAGTCGCTGGGAAATAATTCTGGGGATGACTGCAGCATTGCCAGTATTCATTTTCGAGTTTCTGAGTGAGAATTGCTACAAAGAGAAATTTATTTCCGGTTAAAACAAGTTTTGATTATGAAATAGAATATTCCAAGTATGATTTGATAAATATATTAAAATAGTTTTTGAACTATAATTTGAAAATAGTATAGATAAAAAATAAGTTTATAACTTATGAATATGAACAGGAAAGTAAGACCGAATTTTAAAAATGGTTGAACATTTTGGTTAAGCAAACAAAAGAAAAGTTGAATTTGAGATATGAAATTAAAGAATTAACCTAAGAAATGTTAAGTGGATTGAGTTAGTGAAATGAAGTAAATAAAATGAAGTTTAACTCAAGAAAGCTTAAATAAAAGTGAATTGTATTTGAAATGAATTATGCAAAATAATGAAATGAAATTTAAGTGAATAAGTTTGTATAACTTATAGATTTGAGAAATATTAAGCTAAAAACAAATTTTAAAATTTATTGAATGTGA
This sequence comes from Allium fistulosum, assembly GCA_030737815.1. Classification (NCBI taxonomy): domain Eukaryota; kingdom Viridiplantae; phylum Streptophyta; class Magnoliopsida; order Asparagales; family Amaryllidaceae; genus Allium; species Allium fistulosum. The sequence continues at coordinate 775,572,902 of CM060906.1, forward strand.
ATGATAAGAAAAGAAAAGGTTTTACTTAAATAAAGTTACATAAACTGAATAATGGATTAAATGAAATAAAGTTGAACTTAATAAAGAATAAATGAATTGAGTTGGATTTGAATGGAACTAGATGAATTAGTAAAGTGAATTAATTCCATTTAAGCTATAAAATGAATTAATAGAATGAATACGAACTTGAATTATAAAATGAAATGCAATTTGGGTGTGAAAGAAATTGAATGAGAATAAATGGGTGTGAGTAAAATTTATATGAGTAATTGAATTTGATTGAAATTGGATGTAAATAAATTGAATGCAAATGGAATGAGTTTTAATAAATTGAATATTAACTAATTGAATATGAAATAAGTGAATGTTAAATAAAGAAATGTTGATACACTTAAGTATAAGTGGTAATGAAATAAAATTTAGCTTAAATAAGGTTAAATAAAATGATTTTATAAAATGGTCCATAATGAATTGATATGAAGTGTGTTAGATAAAAGTGAAATGATTGAAATTTGAATAAATTGAATGTAAATGAAATAGATGTTAATAAATTTGAAGCAAACCAATTAACTGTTAATAAAACTTGGATGTTAATAAGAAATGATAGTGTATAAATTAACTATTGACATTGAATAATGTATATTCATATAGTTATGAAATAATTGGATGAATATTAATTGTTGGATGGATTCTTTTGTTGTAAATCATTGTTATTACCGCTTTTGGCTGCATATGATTGTTATGGTTGTGTATTTGTGCTCATGCTTATGATTTGGATTTTGAATTCATGTTATAGAGTTCTATTAAACTCATACATGTTTCTATATCTTTTATAAGTGACTAATATTCTAAATTGAGCAGAGATAAGTACATACGAAGACCATTTGGACGTATACGTGGATTTGATTTGCTTTTGCTTGCTTAATATGAGCGAACTCGCTCGTATAAACAATAATAAGGTATATATCTCGGATTACATACTGCATTTTTATATTTTTCCCTCTAGGATGCCTCATCATTGAGGTGAGATGTATATTTGGTATATTTGTGATATTTGTATTGTAAATTTTTACGATCGAGCCGCGCAAAGGAGATGCTGCTGAAATTTTCCGTAAATCCAAGTGTTAGAAAAAATTTGAGATTTTAAAATTTTATAACTTGTTTTATAAATAAGTTGTAAATTCCGTAAAGCCGATATTGGAGTGGCGTAGTGGAAGCGTGGTAAAGATTTTATAATCAGATTTTAATGTTTTATAAGTTGATTATTTTGAATAAAATATATCGTATGTTAAATTCCTTACTTAACCACTTTTTGAGGACAAAAAGTTTTGAGTGGGGAAGAATGTAATGACCCATATTTTTAACTATTTTAAATTATTAAATTTAATACGACTATTGAATAAAAATGGTTAGAAATAAAAATTGATTTATTAATGTAATTTATTTAATATGACGTGAATAAAATCTTGGAATAACAATTTCGATAAGATTTAAGGAAACTATCTGTGTTAGAAGAAGTTCAATATATTTAATGTGTTTACAATCAATAGCTGGAATTGAATAATGTCGAATTAATTAGATAAAAATAAAATGATTGTTTGATAACTAAAATCCATTTGAAATCTAATATTGGAATTTATTGAAATTCTAATATTATAATTTATTAAATTGGATTATTGTATACTTCAAATAAAGAAGTAGAACTTAGCGTAGTAGTTGTTTTGTTATTTGAATTCGTTTTAAAAGTTAAATTTTAAAAGTTAAATAACTTATATTTCAATTGTAGTGATTAATTGGATAATTAAGTTGTTTAAATTTAATGTTGGAAATTATTTAAATAATTGGATCCTGAATTTAATATGAATGAAAATGATATCAGAAGTTGATTTAAATTTTATTTAAATATAAATGAAGATTCTTAGCTTTTAAAATTGGATCTAAAAGTGAATAAACTGAAATTGGAAATTACTTGTCTTAATTAATGTACAAAAATAGAAATTTTGGCCACTATCTCATATTTCAATGAAACCAATTTCATCGGATCCGTAATAGTGAGTTGTCATAGGATTTCAAGTTTCGTAGCGATCAGACTTATCGTTTGGCTATGCGAGCTTGAAACGCGTAGAAATAAATTAAAGGAATTTAATCAAAATAATTTGATTTGAAAATCTATCTTCCGAATATGATGGAATTGGCTCCCGATGCATATTCCACTATGTTTGGAATAGGGGTATAACATATAGAACGTTAGGCGGTATGCTTCGTTTGGAGTTCGAAATTTTCACGGATAGATTGGGACGGAAATTTATATATGAGGCCGTTACGTTCTCATTTCCGAAAACCCTAACATCTAAAATAACAGTCGCTTTCTCTAAAAAAACGTTAATGGCCGAAATCGTTCATCGTTCTCCTCTCGATTTCTCCCAATCCGCTCGCAATCTCAACTCGGCTTCAATATGTAAAGTGTAGATCTCATCGAACTCTTCATATCCAACGGTTGGATCGAGATGGAAGCTTGTAGATTCGCCAGAATCTTGGCCTGTATGCGTGCGGGTTTTTCTCAATTTTCATGAAGACGGGGGCGGCGGAGACGACCACAATTGGGGCGGCGGCGTGCAGGGAGATGGAGGTCATCGTGGTGATGCCTGATCGAAGCTCGATTGCCTAGGTTTGCGCGCGTCTCGAGGGGTTTGGTCCGTGATTGGGTTTGCGTTCGGCTGGGATTGTTCGAAGGAAGATAGATTAGAGGGGTAACAGTGTTTAACTGTGAATTATTTTTATTAAATTAATTTAAGTTTTAATTATATCAGTATGCTAATTAATTCGTAACTTTCTCGTACGAGGACCGATCCGAGTGAAACGAGTCGCATTGGATTCGTATCGACGAACGCTACGACATAGAATTGAAGTGGAATTTATTTAAAGTTGAAAAAAAATTAGTTTCAAATAAAGGTGAGTGTTTTAAACCGCTCACGAAGACTAAAATATTTTTATGTCGGTTAAATCAAAATCTTGAAGTGTTATTTCTACTGATTGTTGTTTGGTAAATTAACTGACATTTAAATTGACCTATGAATTGACTATTAGGAATTAAAATTGAAAATTAAATTGAAGTGGTTGGATTTGGCATACGTTTGCTGGATTTGAAGAAAGAGAACGATGATGGATAGACCCCGACACTTGTGCCAATTTGAAATGACTAAAACATGATGGCTTAACTGGGCCAAGTAGGCTAGCTACCTCAAGCGGACATCCCTTCGATTTTCTTCTTGGACTTGTTCCATACTATTACTTTTGATGTTGGTTTCAATTGGTGCACCTTGATTTAGGATGACCTCCCTTTGACTCGAAAAGGGATGGATTGATGCGGTGGGCGATCGTGGCTACGATGTGTTACCACCAGCCCTACGACCCGAACTGGTAGTATCCTACTTTAGGCATTGCCTCACGTGCCTTATCATACTTTTATCCCTATATGGAACCACTATGAGTTTGGTTTAGCGTCGTCGTATCACTGCGCATCCCTATCCCCCGACGTGTTACTGGGGCGTTATATGCAATCTATACAACAATGCTTAAAAAAGTGTTAAGGTGGATTAATGTAAAGCCTTAAAGCTAAGAAAAAAATTTATTTTACTGATTAGACATTACATATATATCATATTCTACTATATATAGATATTTTGACGGATCCTTAAGAGATCGAAAAGCCCGTAACATCTCTTAAGTTGTTGCACGCACGTTATACCCTGGATAGGAGATGTAAAAGCCCATAAATATCTCTGACGCTATTACACTCATGTTATATGTGATATTGATTTGACTCACATAAGAATATTTTAGTCCTGACTTGAGTGTATTGTTTTACTTTATGCTCGGGTCAGCCCTGAGTTTTCAGCGCATTGAAGATTATTTCTCAAGAATGAAGACGGAGATTTGGTATATCATATTACTAGTATTATTCCCTGCATCATGCTGTTCTACTACATTATTCTATTGTTCTATTGTAAATATAACTCTGATAAATGTTGTATAAATTATAATCAAATGTATAGTATAAACAGCTTCATGAACTGTTTATTTGATTATTATATTTTGTCATTCCGCTGTGAGATTCTGTATTTTGTGTTCTTCTTTACTTATTTTTCTTAATTAATCCCACTGATTATCTGTGTTTCAGATTGTTTGAGTTGGACATGTGTGGATTATTGTCGATTTAAAACTTCCGAAATGTGGGTCGTCACGCCTCTGGTTTTGAAAATTGTTTTGCAAAGTTTTGGAAAATAATAACAATACTATTTGGAAAATATTTTTGAATGGAAATATTTTGAATTGGAATTTAAAAGAAATAAAAGCACCAAACCCACTTCGGTCGCTGGAAAATAATTTCGGTGATGACTACAGCATCATCGACATTCATTTTCGGTTTCCAAGAGAGGAATTGCTACCATTGGAGTTTTGTTTTGGTAAAATTAGTTTTGAATTTAATATTCAAAAGAATGATTTGATATACCAAGGGGATTATGTATAAATATGATTTAAAAATTATTTAAAATAAATAAGAACAAGGTAATTTTCATTTAAGTGTTTTATGAAAATAAGTTGTATAGCTTATAAATTTTGGAAATTAGTAATTTAAAGAAAAATTTTAGATTTGTTAAATATAAATTGTTAAGAAAAGCAAAATGGAAAGAAAATCAATCTAAGTTAAGTTAAATAAAAATGATTTTTCAAAAGAGATTTAACCTAAGTTAGGTTAAATGAAAATAATTTTTGAAATGGAGTTGATTGTGATTTGAAATGAATTAATGGATGAACTAATTAAACAAATGAGTGAATTGAATATGATTTAAAATGTTGTTTGACAAAATTGAATATTGAAATTGAATAATGCATTGAGTTAAATGAAATTGAATTTGCTTTTAAAATGGATATGGACTTTAAGTTGTAAAGTGATAATAAACATGAGAGGTGTTGTATGAAATGTTTATAAACTTGAGTAAAATTTTATGAAATGATTTATAAATGAATTTAGTATGGAGTGAAATGTTGTTAAACAAAAAATTTGGTGGAAAGGTTCTTAAGGGATATCATTGAAATAATATTCTAAGAAATAAATAAATGAGAATAAAGCAATGTGAATAATGATAAAGAATAAATAAATGTGAAATAAAAGAATCCGAATAATGAGAAACTAATTTAAATAAATACATAAGTTGTATGCATATTATTTTATTAGCATAACTGTTTGATCCAGATTCGAGTACACGATTTCGAGATGTTTTACATTGGTCCGAGTTAAAAAATTTCACTTGATTCTCGACGGTGAACAGTGGATATGGATTTTTGATTTATTCTGGGATACTCTATCATAGTATATAGCTGTGCAAGGAGAATGACGGTTTCTAATCAAGGAACCGGATTTGGGTCCGCACTAGAGTGATCGTGTGGGCGATACTAGTTCGAAAGTGAAATTTTATAATCAAGCAAACAATCAGATTGATATTTCGTACAGATGGTATATATACATCGTACGATATTTAATACATTAAATGTTGACATTGGAAAATGTAAATGGATATGGTTACGAATTAATTGAATAAATATCAGTTGTTAGATGGTTTCTTTAGTTACATTATTATATTTGCATATAGTTATTATATAAGTACATGTTATATATTGATATTTCTTTCTATATATAAGTTGTCATTAGTTGTTGAGTGATTAGTAGGTGCAGATGGCGTATGCTGTGCATTTGGAGCTCGCTTTTGCATTATATTGATTGTATATGCCTTCTAATGCTAATAAAAGGTACACATATTGGATTGCATACCGTTTTTTTATATTTTTTCCTACAGGATCCCTCATCCTCGAAGATGAGATGTATATTTGTGATTATATATATTGTAAATCTTTCCGATCGAGCTGCACAAAGGAGACGTTGGTGAAATTTTCTGTAAATTTAAGGAGCTAGAGAATTTTTGAGAATTTTGGAAAAAATTTTGATAACTAAAATTTGATATTTTTTGTAACGACCCCGAAATTTAAATTTATTTAAATTAATAATTTATTGAATTTTTGAATTTAATTGAGTAATTAAATAAATTTTTGGATAAAAATTTGTAAATTTAATTAGAAAATTGGAGCGAGTTTCCCCGAATCCAATTATATTCTGTTTAAATCATTTAAATTTAAAATATTGTATACTTGAGCATATATGAGAAAATTTGAAGTTATAAATATATGTATATATTTGATTTGAATAAAAATTGTAAATATTGTATATATGTGTGAATATATATATACGATATAAAAGTGATAAAATAAACGAATGAAAAATAAATGAAAATAAAATAATAAAAACAAATGCAAAATACTTAAGCTAATAATATAAGACAATAAATATGAAGTAAAATAATTATAGAATCTTATTTAAAATAATAGAACAAAAGCATAGAAATAAAACAATACATAAGTTAAGAATTTATAACAATAGTTTTTATAGCTTTATATCTATATACATGAAGTATAAAACAAAACATTTAAATACAAAAACATTTACAGCCGAAGTCAACAAGGATAAACAAATGAAGACATCAATAAAATATAGTCAAGTTGAACAAATACAAACATAAATGTCTATGAAGGCTTATCAAACAAGCTAAGTTAATTAATGCAAGCACACAAAAGCAAGTGTAGCATAAGTGCAAACAAATATAAGTATGAAGATATGTTGTACATGGCAAATTAATGCCATACTCCACCAGCCGAAATGGAAAATATATATTGTACTTACAAAAATCAAAATGGGATTGTATGTAAACCAAGAGGGAACACAAGCATTTAATGCTTTCACTTAAGTACACGAACCAGCCACCATAGGAAAGGAAATATCCCTGTATTGTTGTACAAACAAATGCAAATATCACCTACATTGTACAAATAATATAATCACCCTACAAGCTTTCTTTTATATCAGCCTTCTCCCCTCATTTTAGTTCGAGCACCATCATAACTGAAAAAAAAAAGAGAAAAGAAAGAAGTATATCATCTCCTCTAAAACAAAGTAAAACATATCAAGCTTCAGGCAAATAATAAAAGATTTAAAAGCATACAAGTTCAACCTGGAAAAGCAAAGCAAATGCAAAGCCTGTTTCAAAGAAAAATCAAAGCTTCCCAGTTCTTTTTCAAATAAACTCTGTCTTCATTCCAGGAACAGGTGAGCAAACTCCCCCTTTTAAACTTGATCTTCCTTTTTATCTTAAGTCTGTGATGATGATAACTTGGATATGGGTTGTATGAATGTGAAATGTGATTGTATGCCTAAGAATATAGTTATGGCTATGCATGTCTGTAAAAAGAAATATGGATCTCTGTTCTAAGTTTTACAGAGTTCAAACCTATTTAGAAAAAGAAAATCAAAAGCTCATCCTACAATCATTTAGAGGCTTTAATGTCTAAGTAAATTATAGTTATATAGATCAGTATCTAAGTTTTAAAATTAGTTTCAAGTTTAAATTGTCAAGGGTTGCTAGAGAACAAACAAACACAGTGAAACTCTAAACTATGTCAAAATTCAAACATCATGTTGTTTTGTTTCGATAATATCATCAAAATCGTTATCGAAAATGCTGATTTTTGAAATTCGAATGATTTTTAAGCAATTAGATGTTGAGAAATTTAGAGTTGAATAGTTTTCGAATCTCTGTCAATTCACGGCGATGGACAACGAGCTAGATGGCGAGCCTGTTCTTGAAGGTCGCTCGGGTGTCATTGACTATAGGAAAAATAGTGGTGAAAATTTTTAGTTGCCATGGAGGTGTTGCGACAATGATTTGGGCTTTTTAACCTAGTTTTAGTTGACATTAGAAAATGGGTTACTGCGATATCCAAATAGCATCGGAGTCATCAGGACCTAGGAGAATCGGAGCGTGGGTTTGCGGCGGAGGTCTAGTCGTGCTCGCGAGCACTCAAGTGGTCTGAGTCGTCGGCATGGGAAAGATCTGTTGGTCGGAGTTGTTCCATTTTTGTGTCGAACAGCTTAAATTCGAGTTCGACATTGTTTTATTAATCTGGGTGGTCGAGTCAAACGGGGGTGACGATGGCGACTTGCTGGTGGTGGCGAAGTTCGCCAGAGCGGCGGCATTCATCCGTGCACGTGCACGAAGTTTCTTTGTGCATCAGTATGTTGTACTCGAAGAAGAAGAAGGAGATGTTGGGGAGAGATGAAGTTTTATCGGGAGTTACTCGGAGAAAGCGATAGGTTTACTCGAAGGAACTGGGAGGTGCGAAACTCGAAGTCCAACGCGGGGAATTTCGTTTCTGGCTCGGGTCGAAAACTGGAACAGGTATAGACCTGTTTTCTGTTTTAAAACTTTAAAATCTAATTTCAGATTTAAATCAAAGTTTAATTAATAAATTCAAGATTTTCTGAAAACTTAGTTTGTGAATAGATTAAGTTTTAGAAGGTTGAAATTAGAGGTTTTGAAATAAAAATATTTCTAAAGTTAATTAAGTTTAATTTAAATGTTTTAAACTTATAAATAAAAAGGGGTTATTTTAAATAAAACTTAATTAAGTAATCAAGAAATTGATTTAAAAGTTTTAATGTGTTAACTTAAAAGTTAAGTTAATTTTATATTGATAAATGATTCATAATTAACTAAAGATCAATTTATTTATAAATTTAAAGCTAATTTATTTATAATTGAGGATGATTAATTAAATGGTAATAAATTAAGGGTTAATCAAATAAATAAAGTAAAAGATAATTAAACAATTAAAGGATAATTATTTAATGACTAAAGATTGATTGATTAATTAAGATTGATTAATTTATAAATGATTAAAGAAAAATTTATCAAACTAATTTGTAATTTATCGATGTTAATTAACCAGGATTAGAAATTCATAAGAAATTTAGTTGAATTGAATTAATCAGACAAATTAACTGATTTTACTTATGGATAATTAGATTGATTGAATGATTGAATTGTTTGATATCCCTGATATATGATGCTTTGTGTTATACCCTGATTTTGTTGTGATCTGTAATTTATTATCTGTGATATATATCTGTGATCTGTACGATAAGCGTTATAGTTTATATCGCTTATCAACTATATTTCTGTATTTTGATCTGTGATGATTGATGTTGCACTATTGCGTGTAAAACCCCTGGACTACACCATACACACACAAATATGGATTTCACGTGGAAATCGGTTAAGTCACAGATGATTTAAATTTGATGTTTTTGAAATTGAAATTTTAATTTCAATTGATTTTGAAATTAGAAATTTGGGTTTAAAGTGAAAAGCTTTTGAAATGGAGTTTCAAAGATAAGACTTATTTTTGAATAATTTGAAGTTTAAATAATTTGATTTAAATTCAAGATTTGAAATCGAATTCTATAATTTGAAACTAGGGATTAAAGATGTTTATATATGAGTTAAACTATTTTAAAAATATTGATTCGGGAATTTGAATTTAATTCAAAGGCTTTAACTCGAGCAAATATCACTAGAATTTTTCTGAAACGAAAACTATTTGTTTCCGAATAATAACAGCTTTCATATAAGAAGTGAACTTCCAATTTGTGTTGAAAGGTTTCAAATTTAAAATGAAATTGAAATATTTTGAAAGGCTATGAATGAATTTTTTTTGAAAGCTATGAATTGAATCTGTTTATTTTTAACAGATTTAAAATGATGATTTGTTTAAAACCTTCGAAATGACATTGTTTTGAAAGCTATAAGTTGAATCTTTATTTTAAAGATTTAACAAGTTAATCCAATTGAAACGGGAATTGTTTTGAAAACTGTGAATGAATCTTCGTGAAAATTAAGTGAACTTTGTGAATTTAATCTTTTTGTTTAAAAGGATTAAAATGGTAATTTGTTAAACCATTTGAAAAGAAAGGTTTTGGGTAATAAGTTGTGACTTAATTGAAATCCAATATCCATATGTTTTTAAAGATTTCGCTCGTTATTCGGGTTAGCCGGGAAAAGACATTTGTGTCATATAACCCATTCCGAATAATGATACGTCGTATATGGATAGCATTTGAAGACCGGTGTTGAAGACCGGATATTTACGAAAACGAAAGGACAACTCGTCGAATGTCTCTGCACCGACTGGTCCCCGGTATAGAGATTTTATCACCCTTTGTGATGGGAAGTCCGGACGGGATTGTGAATACCCGGAATTGCAAGGGCTTCGTAAGAAGTGCCTTCGGTTTTGTTCGAATCCAGAACAGACTTGTATGGTTACATGTCTGACATTACACTTTGAGATATAAAGCCGATTTCTTTCAAATACATATCTGTTGGTGGCGGAGAATTTATTCTCTTAGCTTAACACCCTTCTCTGAGACGTACGAGCTCAGAGGTTATGTAGTTGAAATTTATCAGCGATATATTCCCAATTTGGTAATGTGGCATGCTGAGTGTTGCTGTGTGATGATCAGTGTTTGATCATTTGTGATATGATCATTTGTTTGATCTTATATCTTTGTGATCATAGGTTGATCATTTGTTTGACTCGAAGCATGGCTTTGTGACAAAGCGTAGCTTTGTGGACGAGACTTCGTCGAGCCTCACACCCCGGAATGGTCAAAACAGGAAAGATGCGGCATGGTTCTAGGGAGTAGCGCCCCTTAGTGTATGTCATTCTTTCTGGATAGAGGTGGTATCATGGTATGGAGCCCAGATACTTAACCTATGTGGTTATTGCATTATTATTCTTATGTGGTTGTTGGAAATCGAGGATCCTCGGGAAGATCGGTTACGATCGGGGGATGGCATACGCGTGTCAGTAGTTACCTATTTTTGCAGAGGTAACCCGGCCTTGTGTTGGCAGAGATCCGGTTAGGTTCTCGGGACGTCATTCCAGAGGCGTTTCCATGTGGCAATGGGAAGTTCCTTGGCCTGACCATTTGTTGGAAATCCAAAGAAACAATACGAGCCTTTACGATTGTAAATTGTAGAACCTGTCTCCTCAGGAGGCAGCTATAGCAGGCATAATATAATGGTACCTATGCTGGCTAAGATTTATATTCTATTTTCGAAATGCTTTCCACTATGCACTAATAATAATATCAAAAATGATTTGATTTTGCGTAATAAGCATCTTTGACTATCATAAGAAGAAATCTCCTCCAATTCTGCGTTTGCATTGTGTGTGTGGTGGGAGGTCTTATGGTAGTTTCATTTTCCAAAAGCATTGCGGGTTTCAATGTTAAAATTCTTTTGCTATTTGTTTTTAAAGATAAACTGTTTTTGTTGCTCACACCAGTCCCACGACTGACTCGGAGTTTATTGTTCATTTCCTAAACTCTGGGTGCTCATAATTTTCTACACGAGCAGTCTAGAGTTGGGTTTTTCAGATAGTCAGGTTCAGTCGATTATCTGGAGCTAGTTCAGTCTTTGGATCGGACTGCACTTGCTTATCTTTGTGCATCGTTATTGGGCGCTCGAGCTATTTCTGGATTGGCATTCTGAGGATGGAGATTATCCGCTACTGATGTTATCATTTTCTTTTCCGCTGCTATTTGTTGTACCATATCTCTGATGTATATTGATATTCATTCTATCACTCTGCTGTATCAGATGTTGTATATCTATATTATTATTCATTTATTCCGCTATGTTATTTACTTAACTGTTGTTATAAGCTCCGGAGAACCAGATTTGGCATTTGAATCTACGGCATTTTGAGTACAAGTGAAGTACGGGTGCCGATTTTCGAAGGCCAACTTTTGGGTCTTTACATTTTTGCTATAACATGGCATGGTATTACTTAGTAGCTATGGGTGAATTTAGAAACTTAGAAGGTGATAATAAAGTTTCAACAAGTTGACTTTTGGAAAGTTAAAGGCTTAAATGAATTTGGAAATCTATTTCAACTAATTGGTTTTGAAAAGTAAATGGGTTTGGGGCATTTTTCTTACTTTGGCAATTTCAGGGACGAAATTCTTTTTAAGGAGGAAGAATGTAAGAACGTAGAATTTCAGTCATTTGAGTTTGGAATATTTAGTTGATTTTAAATATTTAAAAGTTAATTTTATAAGATAAATAAACTTGGATTTCAAATATAGGGATTTATTGATAATTAAATTGTGAATTAATATTTGGGGATATTTAAAATAAATTGAATCTTGAATTTGAAAAGAATGGAAATTTCCTTCTAGGGCACTATCTCGGAATTGGATGAAACCAGTTTCATTAGAGCCATGATAATGAATTATAGTATGCCAACGAATTTGGTGGTGATTGGACGTATCATTTGGTCGTGCGAGTTCGAAACGCATATAATTAATTTAAAGAATTTAAATTAATATAATTCGATCTTGAAAGTTAACTTCTGTATATGATGGAATTGGCTTCTGATATATATTCCATTTTGTTCAGAATAGGGGTATAACATATAGAATGCCAGGCGGCAAGCTTCGTTTGGAGTTCGAAATTTTAGCGAGTGAATGGTGCCATCAGAATTTTCTATAATGGACTTGAAAATTATCTTTTGCAATCAAAACCCTAGTTCTTACTTCAGCCGCCTCTTTTAAAACTTTAATGGCCGAAAATAGCACATCTTTCTCCCTCAATTTCTCATCATCCACTCAAAGAAAGGCCGCGACGCAAGAAGAAATATCGTAGTGCTCGACGAGCTCTACGTAATGAACAGTGGGATCGTCGAATCGTCAACGATAGGAGTTGTAATTTGGCTCCATTCATGGCCGATATATGGGCTTGGAGACGCAATTTCTGGCAAGGGGAGGGGGCGTGCTCTAGCCATGGATGGAGGAGACGTCGTGGAGTGTGGCGGCGATGTTTGATCGGCGAACTGTGCGATGCGGAGGCGGGGGCCATCGTGGAAACTTTGGCAAGTATTGGTTTGGTTTCGGCCCGTAAATCACGAATGAGGAAGGAGCGGGAAGAAGTTAATTTAAATAAGTTAATTTATTTTAAGTTAATTTTAATTTAATTAATTCGTAACTATTTCGTATGAGGTCCAAATTGAGCGCGACAAGTTGCTTTGCGTTCGTATCAACGAGTACTACGATATGGAGTTCGATTGGATGAATTTGGAGCTAGTGGAAATTTTAGGTTAAATTGAATGACCATTAAATTTTAATTCAAACTAGAGCGCTTTGGCAATTTTTGAAATTTCTGTGAGTTAATCTCACCTTTTGGTTAACCAGAACTATTATATAGTCGATAAGATTATTGATTAGATGTGTGGATATTTATTTTTGATTGTTATTGTCCATTTGGATGATTTACTATTTAATTAGTTGGTTTGGATATATTCCCTCCCCTGGAGCAGATGAGACCCTATTACGTTCCCGTGTAAGAGCGGATGACCCTTTATATACGAATCTGATCTCGAAGTAGAACACCCCACTATTTTGGACCATTCAAATCGACAATAATCCACACATGTCGGACTCGAATACTTCAAAATAGTGGATTGTTAATTTAAATTTGGCAAAACTCAGCATATACAGTAAATAAATCAATCAAAGAATCACAGACACAGAGTAATATAACAATAATGCAGCGGAATAGATAAATAGTAGTTCATGAAGCTACTATATAAACATCAGAGTTAGAAATAAAATACAACATAATATCTCAAATACAGTGAAGTCTCCAGTACAAACAGATGACCTCTCTGAACAAATCAACTGGAAAGCTGAAAGCTGAATCGATAGTTGGATCTCCAAACGAAGCTCCAAACTCCAAAGGTGAGTCTCAAAAGCTGTATCACTCAGTTTGACCCGAGCATAAAGCAAAACACAAAACACTCGAGTCAGGATTAACATTATTATATCAATAAATCCAACTCAAGTGAAATATCAACTAAAATACAAGTAACTCAGAGGATGTTTGGGATAACCATCCTCTAAGGATCCGTGGAACTATCTACAATGTAGAAGAGTACTTTATTAACCATCAAACGTCATTATAACACCGTGGTCCTTTCAAAATAATTTATACTTCAAGCCCAAAATTTCATTTCCATTAAATATATGTATATATTTTTTTCAATTTCACAAATTGATTCCAATCAATTCGAGTTTCAAATTCAAATTTAATTCAATCTAGATTTATCCATTTTAATTCAATTCAGTTTCTAAATAACAAATTCAAATTATATTGATTTCAAATACAGATCTGAATCACAAATAAACTATTTAAATTCCAGTATATTTCAAAGCTTTAATATTCAACATTTTCAAAGTTCAATTTAACAGTTCATATAGATCTCGATATAACCTCATTATTATTTAGTCTTGAAATATTCACTTAATAAATTCAGTATTATTTAAATAACCTTAAATTACCTTTAAACTAAATATTCCTTTCAATTTATTTAAACTTGAAATATCCATTTAATCACCTTAAATCAAAAATCAAGTTATAAAAATCAAATCTTAAACTTCAAATTCAATAGTTCAAATCGATTTAATTTAGTAGAATTCTTAATTAGATACAATTTTACTTAATTCAACTTTATCTTACTTAACTTATACAAATCCTTGAAAAATCTATTCAACGATATAATACTTAGACATATTATATTAATTAAATAAACTTTATTAGATTTAAAGTTTATTATTAAATCCACTTTATATAATAACTTAAAATATTTCCAATATTAAATAAAACCATATATATATTCCCTTCCAAAACCATAGAAATCATTTTTAAAATATTTACATATAGACCAACGGTGTCTGTATATAATTTCCTATCTTATGGTCAAGTGATACGGGTATTTATCATTTCAATCCGTAATTCAAATATATACGGGTAGATATCATTTCGACCCGCAATCCCAAATTCAATTCAAATGAAAATCGCTTAGGTCTATCATTTCAACCCATAACGATTTTCTCCTATTCTAAAGTCCGTTCGGGTATGTATCATTTCAACCCATAGTGAATTCTATACTAACAGGGAACTTGCAGAGTGATAGCAGATATGATAATAATATAACAGGGATATATCATCAGTAATTAAATAAAACATAAACAATAGGATATGGTGTCATATCCCATAGGTGAACAGTTATTGAAATCAAATTTAATAAATACAAGAACGTTAATCGTGAGTGGTTGCTCACCTTTCGAGGCTAGAGATGAACGAGAATGGGGTGAGTTACGAATCCAAGCACGAATTTCAAAGTAAAGCACGATGGAAACAAGTTTGACGAACAGAGCTGATAAAAAAGAATTTGATGAAATAAATCTAGTTCTGCTTGATATAAACTGAAACGAAATATAAAATATTATATATATATATATATATTTTAAACCAAATCGAATCAAAAATACATATTCAAAATCTATATATGTCTATATATTTATTTTAAAACCAATTATCTAAATAAAATTATTGTTTAAACTAAAACACATACATTAAAGTCAAACGTGTGTGTGTGTATAGAAATAAATTTTGAATCAATGTATCAAAACATAATAGTTTTATAAAACTAATTGGAAAAGTAAACTCATCCATACCTTTAAAATGCATGTAGAAAATAGGAAACTAGGCACTGCCCTATTCTATATAAGTAGATATATGCTTCAACTATAAAAAAAATAGGACATATAACTTTATACGTAACTTAGATGTCATACAACTTATATAACTTTATATATATAACTGACAAATATATATGCTGGCAGATATAAGATATAAATATACACAAATATAATACTAAACAGCATATATGTGCTACTTATACTATATATTATATTTACAACTTTACATATAAGATTTAACAACCGTATATAAAACTTACATATATAATGTATTTCATTTCCAATATCTGTATGTATATATTAAATAATCAATTCAAACATATAACAAGCCTCTATATATAATTATATACAAACAATTTATATAACAAATTTTATATCTTATAATAACCGCATGTGCTCAAACCCATTTTTATATACATACTGATAACAGCCACCATATTAAACATAATATAACAGGTAAAATAGACATATGGGTATACTATCCTATATATCCTTTATATTCAAAATAACATATTTATCTATGCTTAAAATCAACACTAATATATATATATATATATAATTTCAAATCAAAAAAAACTGCAAGCCATTCAACAGAAATATATATAGTTTATATTTAACAAACACAAAAGGGACAGTGTGTATATATACCCAATCACAAATATATTTTAACATATATGCAGGCATTCTTGTTTAAACATAAACTTTATATATATATAACATGGCTAACGCAAAGTACAGACATCAACTCAATATACATAGACTAGTATACTCATATACTAACTTGCTCAAAGATTTTATACTATAATATAGTTTATAGAAATACACAACTGAACCAATATATGCAGACCAATGTATTAGAAAAATATATATATTAATTTTTTGTAAAACTAACCAAAAGTTATATAAACTTCTTTACATAAAACATTGTTCACAAACAACAGACTACATATATTATTACGTAACCATATATATGATAAATACTATAGTATATATACAACTTAACATATTAATATATAACAACCAAATATTAAAACAATATATTAGATAGATGAAGGGAGAGATGCTCATAGCATGGAGGCAAGGCCGTTCTGCTGTGGTGATGCGGGCCTGGCATTCCGTGATGGTGACAGGTGCAAGCCAATGGTGGGAGGAGGGGCGCTAGAGTTTGAGGAGGTGAGGCCATTCTCGGCAATGCTCAGGTGAGACACGGGTTTCGGTTTAGGCACCCCGAGGCGGTTTCAGCTGGGCAAGTCGGGTAGGCCTACGCGTGGCGCGTGAGTGGTGATAAGCTGCCGGCCGTGGAGGGTGGAAGGAATGGTGGTGGGTTGAGCTGTGGTGACGAAGGGAAGGGGGAAAATTTTGAGAGGAGAAGAAATAGATCTGGAGGAAGGGCCTAAATAAGGAATGACGGTTCGAGATGAATAGGCTGTCAATATGAAATAAATATTATTTCTAGCGGTTTAAAAGTGAACACTAGGGTATCAAAAGTCACGCCTACAATATAGGAAAAATAAAGCAAACAACTGGAATAATTAAAGGCAATTAATATAAGTTTGGGGAGCACGTTTGAAATTTGAAGAGGCACGGGAAGTAACGGTTGAAATTTGTGGTACCGATACGACGAACAGTTATATCATATCGGTCGCGTACCGGACCTCAAAATACAGAAATAAATATACCGCAAAGATCAGCACGACGAGACGATCAAAACGGTATACAGATATCAGTGGTACGATCATCCGATCAAAAAGTCGATACGGACACTAATATACGTTGCTATTCCGTACGGAAAAATCCAACAGAGCTAGAAACATCCGAAATTTGCGAAACGAATTACGCAGTCTTATTCAGAGTGTTCTAGATAAATTTTCTCATGTTGACATTTTTAGGTTTTGGAAGACTTTTAAATTCAACTGTTATTAACTGATTTAAATTGAAATAGAATTTCACAAGAAAATAAACTCCAATATTATCATGTGAAAATTTACCGGTTGCTATGTTTAAATAGACGTATTCCAAATAATAATTTTTTTATTTTCAAATTTTATTGTTTAAAATTTCACAAAATTTCAATTAATTTAATAAATAAAATCACTAAAATTTATGGGTCGTTACACTCTCCCCCACTCAAAAGTTTTCGTCCCCGAAAAGGAAGGAGGTAGGGGAATAGAACAACTAGAAATAAAAGTAGATTGAAGTCAAGATTAAACAATTAATTTAAAACTATATAAATTATCTTGAAATATTCATTTGAAAACTTCATTTGCAATTCAGTTATCTTTAATACTTCAAAAAATTTCAAAAAAAAACCAGTTGTAAAATTTCTTACTTCCTTTATTAATACCATTTATATGTTTAAATAACATCTTTATAAATATATAAAACTATTTGAAAACAATTATTTACATAATTACTTATATTTACAAAGAAGCTGTTTGAAAACATTAAATCTATAATTCATAAATTTATAAATTCATCTCAAGATACTTTTCAAATATTATTAATAAATCAATAATCATTTTCTTTAAATATGTTGTATTTAATTAATAACTTCTAAAATATTCATAACACTAAAATTTTCTATTAAACCATGTAGTATATAAATAAACAATATTAAAAAAATATAGTCAACAAGGAAAAGAAGATAGATTCGGAAAAACAGATGATGGGTGAATGAATAAAGCTGAGCAGATAAGGTAGATTCAAAAGAATAGTATCGGGCATGAATAATTAATTTATAACCATAATAATTTCAATTTCAAATATTAATACAAAATTTCTTTGTTGGAAATACTTTTATAATAAAATACCTTTATAATAAAATACTTTTATAACTCGATGTTTCAACAAGTTTATCCTCGTTCCTGCAGACTCTGGCAGTGCGTTGATCAGGCGCAAAGCTAGAATTCTCCCGGTACTTAGTAGACTTATTTCAACACCCAGTGAAAAATAATGGAAAACCTTTAAAACAGATATGGAAAGTACAATCCAAACAAAACAACCAAAACCATTATCTAACCATGGTTCGCATATACACAATAGTTACGCCTGGATCCCCCAGGAAACAATCCATATCCGTAAGCTTTCTCAGCCCTGCGAGTTACTCCATGATGACTAGTAGAATGCAGGATACATAATGGTTACGCCTGGATCTCCCAGGAAACAATCCGTACCCCTAGGCCATCTCAGCCAGGCAGTTTCGCTACTAATGCGACCTACATAGATGCAGGATACACAATGGTTACGCCTGCATCCCCCAGGAAACAATCCGTACCCCTAGGCCATCTCAGCCAGGCAGTTGCGCTATGCATTCGCGCTCGTAAGACCATGGGTAACGCCATGGAATTCGATGGAAACTCGAGTATCATATCCGGAAAACCAAAAATCAAAGAATAATATCGATAGAATGAATCCACAATGTGGCCACAAAGCGGATATCAAGCAGAAGGCACTTTCCATATCTTTACTTCAAAAATATGTATCGCATAGTACCTTTTCAAATCACTTTCAAATATCATACTTATATAAAGTCCATTATATATAAGATTTTATTTTCAAATCAAATACCTTTCCAAAATCAAAAGTATATCAAATCACACTTATATAGACTTCAATTATATAAGATTTCACTTTTCAAATTGAGTACCTTTTCAAATCCATAGTTTTCGAGTCAACATCATACTTATACAAATCAATTTTATATAAGTCGATAACTCCCAAATCAAGTATTTAGTAACACAAGGTTCTCAAATTTCAATTTGTTTCAATATCACCTCAATTTCAAAATCATATACAATTTCACCAAATTATTTCTTCTCAAATTAAATATCTTCAGTTTAAAAGTTTCTGAAATAATAAATTTAGAGAATAATCCAAGTTTCTAAATCAATATAATTTAAGTCAAACAATTCATTTCCAAAATCAATGGTTTTCAAAATCATCTTATATTTACATAAGGTCCATCTTATATCAGGGTCAAAAAATTTCAAAAATAAATTTCGCTGCATGAAGAGCCATAGGGATTGAACACCTTTGCTTTATAAAAGATTTTTAATTTAGAATAGTTTTTATATAAAATAGTTTGTCTGTAAAATAGAATAAACAGTTTGTTTAAGAAGAATAAAAGAAAAATAGCTTTGAAAAATGGTTTTAAGTTAATAGTAGTTTTTCATAAAAGAAAAATTCCAATTAAATTACAAAGATATCCAACCCAACAACTTCCAATTTCAGTGTCAAGTATATCAATGATATTAGAATATAAGATGTACATATGTCATCATTTCGCAACATTACATTTGATCGCTCGCTCGATCACACAAGTTCGCTTTCGAACTAGTATTGTCTATTCGACTTCCCTAATGCGGACTTCGATATGGTTTCTCGACTAGAAGCCATCAGTCTCCTTGCATAGCCATATACTATGATAGAGAATTCTAGAATCAAGCCCAAAATCCATATCAAATATTCGCCATCAAGAATCAAATGAAAAATCCTAACACGAAATGGTGTAATTCACCTCGAACTTGTGTACTCAAGCTTGGATCAAATTAATTATGCAAATAAAACAACATACGTACAACTTATGTATCTATTCCAACTTGTTCAATATATAGTTTTATAAAGATGTTACTAAGTTAAAACATTTAAACTAAATTTTATTCAAAATATTTTGAAGACCAGATTATTTTCAAAACATTTCAAATCTAAATTTCATATTAGAAAAAATTCAAAATAGCCTTCTCATTTACTTAACAAAACAGTTTCAACTTATTTAAATCATAATACTTCATACTTAAACATTCAAAACAACCTTATATACTTTATCAAATAATTCATACCTTTCAAAATTACTTGGCTTTGAAAATTAAACCTTGATTTGGAAGTGCTCGAACCTTCAAAATAGTCGAAGAAATCAAATTTCCAATCCAAGAGTTGGAAATCAGCAATAAATCAGTAAATCAATTTCAAAAGATAGGGTTATACCAAGTCAAATCTGAAACTCAAGGACTGAACACCGGCTCATTTCAACTGTTCAAATATATACATATATCTTTCAAATATCAAATCATACTTCGGAATTTGTAATCAAAATTGGTTTCACAAATCAATCGCATAGCAAAGCTACCGAAGTGGCCTCTCCCCCACTTTGAAACTCGAAAATCAATGTCGATGATGTGTGCACTCATCACCGAAATTATTTTCCAGCGACACAAGTGAGTTCTGGACTTCTATTTTCTTGAAAACTTCTTTGAAATTTCTTTGAAATCATTGGAACTCATTTGAAGTCATTTGAAACATTTCTTATTCGGAGAATACTTTCAAATCGTATTATTATTATAAATTTCAAAATCCTAAAACCAATTTCAAAATAACGGAGTTCAATTCTCGAATTTAAAATTTAAAATCCTTCAATTATAAATCATTTTTAGATAAATCAAATTTCTTATATAATTTTTTAAAAAATTACAAATCCTTTCGAAACCTCAAATTCTCATTTTAAAAAGGGATATAATTCTTATCGAAAACATTTTCACTTTTATACATAGAATAAAATCATACTTATCAAAATAATAAATTCGATATATAAAACAATTTCTAAAATACAAACAAACCCGATTTTTCAAAGAATGATTCAAGAATGGATCCAAAACAAAGATAGAGATTTAAATTAAAGAAACTCAAATAGAATTCTGATTCGAAGATAGGCTCGATCGAAGATGAGATAATTATATTTCAAATTAGAAGATGGATAAGCCTATATGAATCGCGAGCGACCTTAACCGGTCAACCGTGACTTCAGGAATATAATCGATGCGAAAATCTAAGGTAAATCGACCTTCAATCGCCAGAGATAGAATACAGGTATAGCAGAAGATAGAAGACATCGTAAACCGAGGATACAAAAATCTCCAGTAAATCAATGCTGTTGTAAAGGAGTTTCACCCCTTTACAAATCATTCTAAGATTGGCGAAACCACCTATTCATTATAGATATCATCCGAAGTGGACTTATGAGATACTCCGGAATCAAGAATTCAAATAGGGGAGACAAGAATGGATTTCAGAACAAGGTAGGGTTCCAAAGTTCGGAATAAATCCAAATTAAAGAGGAAGGAATTCAAGCTTGAACGATGGTGTTTCCGTAATTAAATTTACTCTATATGCTGAGTTGTGCCTAAAACCAGAGCTCTGATACCAACTGTAACACCCTACTATTTTGGACCATTCAAATTGACAATAATCTACACATGTCGGACTCGAATACTTCAAAACAGTGGATTGTTAATTTAAATTTGGCAAAACTCAGCATATATAGTAAATAAATCAATCACAGAATCACAGTCACAGAGTAATATAACAATAATGCAGCAGAATAGATAAATAGTAGTTCATGAAGCTACTATATAAGCATCAGAGTTAGAAATAAAATACAACAGAATATCTCAAATACAGTGAAGTCTCCAGTACAAACAGATGACCTCTCTGAACAAATCAACTGGAAAGATGAAAGCTGAATCGATAGTTGGATCTCCAAACGAAGCTCCAAACTCCAAAGGTGAGTCTCAAAAGCTGTATCACTCAGTCTGACCCGAGCGTAAAGCAAAACACAAAACACTCGAGTAAGGATTAACATTCTTATATCAATAAATCCAACTCAAGTTAAATATCAACTGAAATACAAGTAACTCAGAGGATGTTTGGGATAACCATCCTCTAAGGATCCGTGGAACTATCTACAATGTAGAAGTGTACTTTATTAACCACCAAACGTCATTATAACACTGTGGTCCTTTCAAAATAATTTATACTTCAAGCCCAAAATATCATTTCGATTAAATATATGTATATTTTTTTTCAATTTCACAAATTGATTCCAATCAATTCGAGTTTCAAATTCAAATTTAATTCAATCTAGATTTAACCATTTTAATTCAATTCAGTTTCTAAATAACAAATTCAAATTATATTGATTTCAAATGTAGATCTGAATCACAAATAAACCATTTAAATTCCAGTATATTTCAAAGCTTTAATATTCAACATTTTCAAAGTTCAATTTAACAGTTCATATAGATCTCGATTTAACCTCGTTATTATTTAGTCTTGAAATATTCACTTAATAAATTCAGTATTATTTAAATAACCTTAAATTACCTTTAAACTAAATATTCCTTTCGATTTATTTAAACTTGAAATATCCATTTAATCACCTTAAATCAAAAATCAAGTTATAAAAATCAAATCTTAAACTTCAAATTCAAAGTTCAAATCGATTTAATTTAGTAGAATTCTTAATTAGATACAATTTTACTTAATTCAACTTTATCTTACTTAACTTATACAAATCCTTGAAAAATCTGTTCAACGATATAATACTTAGACATATTATATTAATTAAATCAACTTTATTAGATTTAAAGTTTATGTTTGCACAAAAAATGGGCAAACACCTCCAAGTCGTATGATTTAGTTGATTTTATGTTGTTTTTAGTGATCTGGGTGATTTATGCAAATATGTAAAAAGCAGGGACTAAACTGTAAAAAACACACAGATTTATAGTGGTTCAGCCAGAATGTGCCTACGTCCACTTTATATATTATTTCTCCTTTCTTGTTCAGATTACAAGTACAAAGCTTTGATACAAGTATATGAAAGTTGTTTGAAAGTTCTATCCGTGCTTGAGCTCTCAAACTTGTCCCCCATTGGTGTACCCCTGCCCATCTATTTATAGACTGGGGCTGGGGGCAGGGGTCTTGGATGTATATAGCTGCTGGTGAGCCTGGGCTGATGCAATCTGGCCTGGCAAAGTTGGTCCGGAACGCCTTGGTCCGGTGGAGCTTGGTCCGGTGGAACTTGGTCTGGTGGAACTTGGTCCGGCGGTGAGTGATTCGGTGATGGTTGGTTGGAGTTTGATTCAGTGGTACTTGGTTTTGGTTCGGTAGTGCAATTTTGGAGTTGGTTCGGCAGGGATTTGGAAAGGAGATGATTCGGCAGGGATTTGGAAAGGAGATGGTTCGGCGGTGTTGGCCCGGTCGAAACACACCCAACACTTGCCCCCCAAAGTAGGGCATGTGCATGCATATGGCGTGCTTTGTTTTAGGTCATTCATCCTAGACACTCTCATCCGGTCACGAATGCCGAACCAATTGGTCCGGTCGTTGATATTTGCCTATAAGTATGGGCCTTATGCTTTCGTTATTCACTACCAACTGAAATAGCCGTACCAGATTCTTTCCTGCCGAATCAATCACATCACCGAATCACGCTTGACTACCGAATCAGGTGATTGCCGAATGTCTCTTATGTTTTGAACCACCGAATGAACCCGTGGGGTATGAGTGCCGAATGAACCTTCGTGCCTTGAACTACCGAATGTGTTTATGGAGTATGGGCACCGAATGAACCTTCGAGCCTTTGTACTACCGAATGAATTTATGGAGTATGGGCGCCGAATGAACCTTCGAGCCTTTGTACTACCGAATGAATTTGTGGAGTATGGGCGCCGAATGAACCTTCGAGCCTTTGTACTACCGAATGAATTTGTGTGTTGAATTATAAGTGAAACTCTAGACAACATACACTTGCTCGTTTATATCTCTACATCCCTTGTTCTAACAATGTGCTTTCTCGTGTTACAGACAATGTCTCATAAAGTAGAAACCCGTTCCGACAAGAAGAAATCTATGGACAGAAGAGAGTCCTCTGTTGTACCCCTAGTTCCGCCGAATCTAGAATGACGTGGACCCACCCCGAGATCGCTAGTGGATGGGTACGGTCCTCAAGAGCTCCTGAACTCACCGCCTGACTGCTTTCCTAGCTCCCTCAAAGATGAGCAGCTCGATGCTATTTCTCGCTTTTTTGGGGTTGACAAAGCGCGTATGCTGTTGCCAGGGGAAGGAGTGATGCCATATAATCCCCCCGAAGGATATTTCGCTTATAGTAGGTACCATTGTATGTGTGGGGCCATTCCCCCGATTAATGCTTGGATAGTCAGCTTCATCACCTACTTGAAGGTGGCTCCATTCCAGCTTCAGCCTAACTCCTACGCCATCTTGGTGAGCCTGTTTGTTATTTTCCATAGGAGATACGGGCGTCCTCCTTCCAACTAGGAAATCCGGTATCTGTACAACTTAAGAGGCTACAAGAACGGGTCTCCGTATATTAGCTTGGAGTCAGCGGTGTCCTTCAAGCCAGTCCTGGATTTATATTCCAAGTTCAGCATGTTCAAGAAGGAATGGTTTTTCATCAAGGATGACTCTGTTTCTATCCGTCGCTTCACCTCTGGCTGTAAGTTGAAGCTTATTTATAATTTCCGTTCTGACTGCAATGCTTCTTCTTATGTGTTTTTATTTCTTGCTAGCGACAGGTGGCTTTGCGGTCGTGGAGAACGATCGCCTGGTTCAGATGGCTGCGGAAATAGAAGCCATTTCGGGAAGGGATAGGTCGGCCTCTTACTTGATCAGGAACGCTACACTTCTGGGGCACAACCTGATTCTACCACATCAGTCTGTGGTCAAGCAGATAGACACGACAGAGGAGAGGGCTGCCAAAGCTAAAGGAGGGGCTACGGCGAAGAGCAACAAAAGGAAACCCTTCTCGAAGCATCCAATTGCTGGGGAAAGAAACTTAAGAAGTCTGATGGACCCTCCCCCAGCACATGTCCAGATGTCCCGGAGGAGGAAGATGTGGAGGAGGAAAGATGCGAGGATGAAGGAGGTGAGGCAGAGAGTGGAAGTGGTGGAGGAGGTGATGGTGATGGTCATAGCGATGATGGTGGTGACGGACAGAGCGGTGGTGGTACTGGGGCTTTGTCTTCTAAGCAAGCAGGTGTGATCCAGGAGTGGACAGATGATGATCTCCGTCTAGCTTTTGAAGGGTCGGAGGAAGGATCGGTTTTAGTGGAGAGGCCCAAGAAAGCTGACAAGGCCGAGATCGGTGCTAATTCTTCTAAGAGCGCTTCAGCTAAGGCAATTCCTGCAATTCAAGGTGAATTTTCTGCCGACTCCATTTATGATAAGGATTTAGAAGTATTTTATGGCCTGCTCCCATCCTGGAATCAGATTCATGACTTATTGCAGTATCCCACGCCTCCCTAGGGTTTGTATAACAAATGCGTCGTCTTTTTTTTAACTCGATGTATTTCTTAAATTATAGCTCAATGTATGCTCGTAACACTTGGCTTTTATTACAGGAGCGGGTAAAGTGGCCAAGGTTTCAGATGTTCGGCACCGTCTTGAATAGTACAAACTTCTCAAGGCTTCTACTAAACCAAAGCCTCCGACTAACCATCCTGGAGATGTAGTCGGCTACCGTCCCCTTCTTGGAGTTATCGAAGAGGATATTCAAAGGAAGAAGAGGAGTCGCTCCTTGTTTGAATCTTCACCTGGCCCTTTGCCCCCGACTCAGCCTCCTCAGGATGTCACGGAGGAGAATACTGAGCTTATTCCTTCCCCGCACCCGTCTGAAAATCCTACTGTTACCCCGATAGATCACCCTGGTTTGGCTCGTAATCCGTTCGCGGGTCATCCGGATCTGGATCCGGGTTCTCACGATATTTCCTTCGATGAGGTTACTGGTGAGCACCTTCTTCCTCGTAATCCTATGGTAAGGGGGCTTGATGAGGCTAAGTCCCTGGACCTTGATTTGCTTACTACTCGGGTCGCAACTTTGGGGGACGAAGCTAAGGCAAAAATCGACCGGGTTGCTGAGGAAGCCAGGAAGCTGATGGGGCATCATGCCCGACTGGCCAAGGCCGGAGAAGAAATCGGGAGTGCTAATATTCGACTGCGGTTAATAGTTTCCAACCAGGCCAAGCAGCTCGCTGATCAGGCCATCCAGATCTCCCAGCATGAGGCCGCCTCTAGGCGACTAAAGAAAACCATGGAAGAGGCTAGTAGAGCAGAGCTACGAAAAATGGAAGCTGCCTGTAAGGAACGGATTGACATGGCGATTGCAACGGTGGATGAGGTTCGGAAAGCGGATCTCGAGCAGATACAGGAGTTTTCCGGGAAACTTGAAGCCGCAGAACTTTCTCAAACCAGGCTGAAGGAGGAGATGGATGCAATGAGGAAGACCTTCCAGGCTGACTACGCGCGATACCAATCGGAGAGGGATGCTGCCATTGCAAAGTTGTTGGCTTCTAAGGGCCGAATAAGGGAGTTTGAAGAGAATGAGGGGATAATGGATGAGATGCTTCAGGATATGTACTTTCGCACTTGGAGACAGGGCAACTTATCTTGGATGGATGATTATCCCCGAGTCATGGCTAGGATTTATCTTAGGGCCCTGGAGGAGGCTAAGGCCGAAGCAGATAAGGAGGGCAGCGTGGCCTTCAGAATGGATGTGGTTACGGCTCAATTCTCCAAGGAGGAGAAAGCGGCGGTGAAGGAGGGTATGCGGCTACTTACTGCTGAGGAGGTAGGTGTGCAATTTGAGGATGATGATCAAGGAGCAGATGCTGGTAAGTCTTCCCTTTTAGCTTTCCGTAACTTGGTTGCTTATTATTAATGAATTCTTTTCTTGATCGGACAGGCAAGACCTCTGGAGCACTAAATATCTCTGGTCAACATGCTGAAAGTTCCCATTCCGCGGTTAAGGAGATTTCGGAGGGCCAGCAGAACAAGGGTGAAGCTCCGGTGCAGCCGACTCCTTAATTTGACCTGGATATCTTTCTGTTTACTTGACATTGCTGTCTATGTTAGTCTCAGAGTAGTAACGTAACTTCTAGGCTGTAATTATGTTACTTGTAATAAACGACTTTATTCTTGGTATGTAATATTTTAACTTAAGCTGATTCTGTCGTATTTGAACACTTTCGTTATTTTTGATGTGTTGCATAAGAAGTATAGCTGTGCATATGCCTGTGATTCTATCGGGTTTGATGTCAAGTTCTTGCTTAAAACGTAATTTCATGTCTTGCAATGTTAGTGTGATGTGTGAATAAATTATAGCCACGTATTTATACACGAAAGAAGAAAATACCGCCCTTCATATTTTATTTGTAGATGGCAGCTTTGAATGTCTTGTGTGACTGAGTATGGAATGCGGCCTAGTGTCCCGTTGTGAGTTCCCACTCCCATTAGCGAATGTCTCCTATTCTGTGTCCTGTACTTTAGGGATCGTTATAGAGGATAGGAGAAAAGTTTTTTTTAATAAAATTGAAATATGAGAAACAGTAAAACTTCCAATCACGGAAGGCCTTCGATGTGATTAAGTTCGTGGCAAACGGGTTTTGTAGTCACTTTCCCTAGCTGTGGGTTTTGGAGACATTTGTCACCCATCTTACGCCTCTGCAGGGAGTTTATCTTTTTTACCACAGCCGTACTTAAGACACTCGGAGCCGAGATCGCGCATAGTAATTACCCGGGCCATTATGGCCCGTAATCGTGGGTATTATTCGATTTACCGTGGCCGGCTAGCGTGGGTGCCGATCGTCAACCGTGAACTACCCCTGGCTGGCCACACCTTATGTTGGGGGTTAAAGTAGGCTCACGGTTGCCGGCGAGCCAAACGCCATGATGAGCTGCCCCGGCTATAGTCGGCCTTCTCGGTGGCTTATAATCGGCTCATTACAGTTGGCTTTAAGGGCCGATCGCGAGCAATGAGTTAACTCGCAGCAGAGGGATGCTGGAGCAAAAGTGTCTCATTGGTGAGGGCATAGATTCGCATAGTACCTGTTAGGTCTTGTCCAGGTGAGGTTGCGCCGTGATGTGTCTTGAATGGGAATGTCATTACACAGGATTTTGTTCAACAGAAAAGGATAAAGTTAACAAGCAGCCAAGATATAAAGGAACAAGTTAAAAAGAGACAAGTTTTTTAAAGTGGTTCGGCACGAAAATGCCTACGTCCACTGATTCTCTTTGTTAATTCACTTCATATGGGCAGTACAAGTTAAGAAAAGTATCGACGAAGGTGTTGGATGTTCCATGCCCTCTGGAACACCTCCCCGTCCACTGTTGACAAAATATAAGCTCCATTGTGGAGATCTTTATGAATTACATATGGTCCGTCCCAGATTGGATCTAGCGCTTCGGGGCGCGGGAAGATTCGCTTGAGGACAAGATCTCCTTTTTGTAAGCTACGATGCTTGACTTTGGAGTTGTATTGCGTTGCCACTTTTTGCTTGTGAGCTGCTGCTTTGAGGGCTGCATCATTTCTTCTTTCCTCAATTAGATCCAAAGACATGTGGAGGAGCTCTTCGTTCTCTTCTGGGTTATAGTGGATCCTACGGTGGGAAGGCACTATAGTTTCAACTGGGAGCATAGCCTCCGATCCGTACGCCAAAGAGAAAGGAGTATGCCCCGTTGATGTTCTGAAAGATGTGCGATAGGCCCACAGTGCCGTAGGAAGTTCATCCACCCAAGCGCCTTTTGACTTTTCGAGTTTCTTTTTTATTAGAGTTTTGAGAATTTTGTTGACGGCTTCGACTTGTCCGTTTGCCTGGGGATAAGCTACGGATGAGAAGCTTTTGTGAATTCCGTGCTCTTGGCACCAGTTGGCGAACTCCTCGTTGTCAAACTGAAGTCCATTGTCCGATATGATTTTGAATGGGACTCCGTACCTGCATAGAACATTTTTGATCAAGAAGTTAATAACTTTTGCTGAAGATACTTTATTTAGGGGTTCTGCTTCCACCCATTTGGTGAAATAGTCGACTGCCACTATAGCATATTCGGCTCCGCCTCGGCCCATTGGCAGTTCGCCAATCAAGTCAATTCCCCATACTGCAATGGGCCAAGGGCTGGTCATTTGAGTAATCTCAGTTGTTGGTAGCCGCGGAATCTTAGCAAACTTCTGACATCTGTCACATTTTCTGACGAAATCTAAGGCGTCCTTGCTTAAGGTGGGCCAGAAATATGCATATCGGAGTATCTTTTTTTCCAAAGTCTGCCCTCCAGTGTGATCTCCGCAGCTTCCTTGATGGATGTTGGATAAGATTTCCTTGGCTTCCCTTCCAACGACACACCTTAATAAAGGGTTAGAGAAGCCGCGCCGATAGAGGGTGCCCTCTTGTATTGTGTAGAGGGAAGCTTTCCTCAAGATTTTCTTGACTTCGTTACGCCCGTTGGGCAGTGTGCCACTTTGTAAGTAGTCTCGGATGGGAGTCATCAAAGTTGCTTCTTCGGTTGAAGCTATCAGATTCACTTGCTCAAAACTTGGGGTCAGTTGCTTTGAGATGGCTACTGCTCCGGAAATAGTGCCGCCTCTCATGCTAGCTTTCTTCGCCAATTCGTCGGCCTCTTGGTTCTCTTCCCGAGGGATGTGTTTGATTAAATAGTGATCCAATCGATTGAGAAGCAACTTGGTCTTCTTTAAATATGCTATGAGTCATTCTTCTCGAGCCTAGAATTCTCCTAGTATTTGATTTACAATAAGTTGAGAATCGCTATGAAGACACAAAGAATTGGCTCCGATTTCTAAGGAAAGTTCTAATCCAACTATCACTGCTTCATACTCTGCATTGTTGTTGGTGGCAGCGAATTCCAACCTTATAGCATAGTGTAGCTTATTTCCCCTGGGAGTGATTATTACCACACCTGCCCCCGAGCCTTGCTCGTTTGACGCACCATCCACAAAGAGAGTCCACTTGATGTCTTCTGCTATTTCCGGTTGCTCCTTACCTTCATTGGTAGTGAATTCGGCAATGAAATCGGCCATGGCTTGTCCCTTGATGGCGGTGCGAGGATGGTAGGTGATATCATATTGACTTAGTTCAATGCACCATTTAAGTAGTCGCCAAGAAGTGTCGGGACGATGGAGTACCTGCCTTAGTGGTTGATCGGTCAGAACTCTGATGGAATGGGACTGGAAATAGTGACGTAGTTTCTGTGATGTGATTAGTAAACAGTACGCTAGTTTCTTAAGTTTAGGATATCTGGCTTCCGCCCCTGTAAACCTCTTGCTTACAAAGTATACTGGCCGCTGCGTGCGTTTGTCTTCTCTCACCAATGCGGCGCTTAGAGCATGTGATGACACAGCAAGGTATAGGTATAGCCCTTCGCCTTTGTTCGGAGTTGAGAGTACTGGTGGTCTCTGGAGATGTTCGATTAAGTTAAGGAAAGCTGTTAAGCTTTTGTCAGTCCATTCGAATTTTCCTTTCTCTTTCTTTAGAGCTTCGAAGAAGGGGATGCATTTGTCGGTCGCTTTAGAGATGAATCTGCTCAGGGCGGCCACCTTCCCAATTAGGCTTTGCATTTCCTTTCGGGTAGAAGGTATCCTGATATCTTTTAGAGCTCGGACTTGTTCAGGGTTTGCTTCGATTCCTCTGGCATGGACGATGAATCCTAGAAACTTTCCTAATGATACTCCGAAGGAGCACTTTAGAGGATTCAGCTTCATTCCATATTGGCGAAGTACTTGAAACATTTCATCCAGGTGGCTTACGTGATCGCCGGCTTCCCTTGACTTTACCAATATGTCATCCACATAAACTTCCATAGTTTGTCCAATTAGCCCTGCAAACATCTTGTTAACGAGGTGCTGATAGGTGGCTCCTGCGTTTTTAAGTCCGAAAGGCATTACCTTGTAGCAGTACAATCCCCGGTTAGTGATGAAACTAGTGTGGTCTTGATCGGGAGCATGCATAGGAATTTGGTTATATCCTGAGTATGCGTCCATAAAAGATAAGAGTTCGTGCCCTGATGTGTTGTCCATAAGCTGATCGATTCGGGGAAGTAGGAAGCAATCCTTCGGGCAGGCGTCATTTAAGTTGGAGAAGTCAATGCATGTTCGCCACTTCCCATTAGCCTTCTTTACCAGCACCGGGTTGGCGATCCACTCTGGGTAGATGGCTTCTCGTATGAAGTCATTCGCAAGTAGGTTCTTTACTTCTTCATCGAGGGCTGCTGATCATTCGGTCCCCATACTTCTCTTTTTCTGTTTTACTGGCGCCTTGGTAGGATCAATGTTTAGTACGTGGCATGCTATGTCAGGGGAGATTCCGGTCATGTCAGCGTGTGACCATGCAAATACATCCAAGTTGTGGCGGAGAAAATCAATGAGTTGTTCCTTCAATTCTGCTTTTAGTTGGGACCCGACTTTCAATAGTCTACTCGAGTCATGTCTGTCTACAAATACAAATTCCATAGCCTTTGCAGGCTCGGCGGCGGCCTCCTCCTCTTTGTCCCTGGGGTCTAATTCATTGAAAGGGTCGCTGGTATATCGAAGAGGAGGGGCTTTCTTTAGTTGCTATGCTTCCAAACTTTTTGTGCAGAGGGCAATCTCTACACTCTTCCCTTTATCCTTCCTGTGGTTATTGCGAAGTTCAGTTACATAGCAATCTCGAGCAATGTCCTGGTCTCCCTCTACCTCCCCTACTCCATTGTCCATTGGAAATTTCATCTTCAGGCACCATGGGGCCAGGACAATTTGGAAGTCAGACAAGGCTGGCCTTCCTAAGAAGGCGTTGTAGGCCGAGTGGTTTTCTATTAGCACAAATGTCTATTTCCGCACAACAGAGCGGGGATGACTTCCAATTTCAACAAAGAGGTCCAGTCGCCCGAGGGGCATCTTTGCATTTCCTGTGAAACCGTGTAGTAGTTTATTGCAGGGAAGAACATCCTTTAATGACAGCTTCATTTTGTCGAATGCATGCTTGAATAGGATATTCACTGAGCTTCCAGTGTCTACTTGAATTCGGAAAACCTCGGCTGGACCGAGCCGGGTAGAGATAACCAGGGGATCCGTGTGAGAGTACTGCCTTCCCTCCAGGTCACGCCTACTAAATGTGATGTATCCATTCTCTATCCGCTTCGGGTGGCGTACTTCTATAATAGAATTGACGCATTCTTCATTGTTTCTAAGTGACTTTCCATACCTTTCCATCTCTGCCCAGCTTCCGTCGGCGATGTGTGGCCCTCCCGAGATAGTATGGACCACTATCTTCTCTTGACTGGAGCCGTTGGTGTTGCGATTCCCCCTACCTATTTCTGGGAGGGTAGCCTTGGGTTCTCATTGGCAGGAACTGGAGTCCTATTCTGGCCTTTTACATAGCGTTCTAGTCTTCTTCTTCTGATGTGTTCTTCAATCAAGTCCCGAAGATGATGGCAGTCGTTGGTATCATGCCCATGGGATTCGTGGAAGCGGCAGAATTTTCCAGACTTGATTGCGTTATCTGATTCCTTCTTGTGCGGGGGGCGTTTGTATTTAACTTCGTCTTGAGTGGCCAGGAAGATGTTTTCGATCGTTTCATTCAACGGGCTGTAAGCGTCAAATCTCGGTCCTGGCCGATATAGACGCTTCTCTCCCTTCTTGCCCCCAGCGTTGTCTCTAGAATCATTTCTTCGAACGTCCTTTGCTACAGCGGGCGTGTTGCCGTGAGCTGCCTTATTTTGTTGCCATGTCTGCCTCTCAGTGGCAGCATCTTCAAGTCTCATATATTTCCCAGTTTCATGGAAGAAATCGGGTAAAGTAGTTGGTTTTTCTTTGGTCAATCTTCTAGCAAATTTAGTATCCGGATGCACACCACTACAGAGGGCCATTAAGATAAGCTTCTCATCGACATCTTGGACTGCGGCTGCTGCGGCATTGAATCGGGTTAGATATTGCTGCACTTTCTCTCCAGGTTTCTGTTTGATACTGGATAAGGAATAAGCGTCCTTGGGTTCCTCCACATGAATGCGGAATTGGCTGATGAATTTTTCTTTCAACATCTCCCATGAGCTGATGGATCCTTGGGGTAGATGGCAGAACTAGGAGATAGCTAGATCTGCTAAGAATAGCGGAAAGCATTTGCACAGCACTCCTTCTGTTGCTCCACTCATGAGCATATGCTGTGTGTATCTCTGTAAGTGTACAACGGGGTCAGAGGTTCCTTTGTAAGGTTCCATTGTTGGCATTTTCCATTCTTAAGGGGTGATGGCAATTTAGATATTGCGGGTGAAAGGGCTGGTTACCCTAGCGCCTATTCCTCGGTCTCTTTGATCCCGTTGGATGCACTCTCTGAACAAGTGTGCCATCCTTCCATCAGAATTTGGAGCAGATTGAAATGAGTTCGGTTCTGCTCTGTGGGATTGATTTCGTCCAGATGACCTGTAGGGATGGTATCGTCTATCATTCCTAATATTTTCCAGTGGCTGTCTTTATTATTCTGGGAGCATGCTAGGGTCAGCTATAGTTGGCCCTTTCCTTGATCTTCCCCTGCTGGGTTCTGATCTAAGCACTTCCTCGGGTCCAACTTCGGGCTGGACTCTAGCTCGGCCCCATTCATTGGTGTTTCCGTGGTTAGGCAGTACGACAGGCTCGGCTACAGTTGACCTCCGCCCGGTATCTCCCCCGTTGGGTTCGGTTCCAAGCGTTTCCTCAGGTCCAACTTCGGGCTGAGCTCGGTCTCGGCTCCTACCATGGACGCTTCTGTCGTTAGCTCCTTCGAAGAAGGAAGATCTTTGTTGTCTTTGACATCCTTCAGACTGGGACTCACCCCATGATTCAGTGTTGCGGTTGGACTCTTCAGCATCCCTTAAGCGTGACATGAGTTGGTCCACCAAGGCTTCCTGCTGGGATGTGAAGCGGTTAGTCACTTCAGCCACAACCCTATCTAGATCTGCCCTAGTAATTGTTGCCGGCTGTTCTGTGGCAGGGGTTGTCGGATTTTCCTGACCTTCATTTGGTACTGCTGCTGGAATGGGACGATTTACTTGATCTGTGACCACTGGATCTGGAATACTGCTGGTTGCGATGTTTTTTCCTTTGTTAACATCTTTCTTCTGCTTGGGAGGCATGTCTTGCAAGCAATGAGCAATGCTGTTAGGAAGAAAGTTAAGTGGGAGAAGCTGAAGTCCGGGGTTCAGCCCCTTCTCAGTGAAAGCACCAAAAATATTTGCACAAAAAATGGGCAAACACCTCCAAGTCGTATGATTTAGTTGATTTTATGTTGTTTTTAGTGATCTGGTTGATTTATGCAAATATGTAAAAAGTAGGGACTAAACTGTAAAAGACACACAATTTATAGTGGTTCAGCCAGAATGTGCCTACGTCCACTTTATATATTATTTCTCCTTTCTTGTTCAGATTACAAGTACAAAGCTTTGATACAAGTATATGAAAGTTGTTTGAAAGTTCTATCCGTGCTTGAGCTCTCAAACTTGTCCCTCATTGTTGTACCCCTACCCCTCTATTTATAGAGTGGGGCTGGGGGCAGGGGTCTTGGATGTATATAGCTGCTGGTGGGCCTGCGCTGATGCAATCTGGCCTGGCAAAGTTAGTCCGGAACGCCTTGGTCCGGTGGAACTTGGTCCGGCGGTGAGTGATTCGGTGATGGTTGGTTGGAGTTTGATTCGGTGGGACTTGGTTTTGGTTCGGTAGTGCTATTTTGGAGTTGGTTCGGCAGAGATTTGGAAATGAGATGGGTCGACAGGGATTTGGAAAGGAGATGGTTCGGCAGGGATTTGGAAAGGAGATGGTTCGGCGGTGTTGGCCCGGTCGAAACACACCCAACAGTTTATTATTAAATCCACTTTATATAATAACTTAAAATATTTCCAATATTAAATAAAACCATATATATATTCCCTTCCAAAACCATAGAAATCATTTTTAAAATATTAACATATAGACCAACGGTGTCTGTATATAATTTCCTATCTTAAGGTCAAGTGATACAGATATTTATCATTTCAATCCGTAATTCAAATATATATGGGTAGATATCATTTCGACCCGCAATCCCAAATTCAATTCAAATGAAAATCGCTTGGGTCTATCATTTCAACCCATAACGATTTTCTCCTATTCTAAAGTCCGTTCGGGTATGTATCATTTCAACCCATAGTGAATTCTATACTAACAGGGAACTTGCAGAGTGATAGCAGATATGATAATAATATAACAGGGATATATCATCAGTAATTAAATAAAACATAAACAATAGGATATGGTGTCATATCCCATAGGTGAACGGTTATAGAAAATAGCATATATAACAATTTAATAACTACAGCAGCATATTTCAATTGTCGTTTCAATTCAAATCAAATTTAATAAATACAAGAACGTTAATCGTGAGTGGTTGCTCACCTTTCGAGGCTAGAGATGAACGAGAATGGGGTGAGTTACGAATCCAAGCATGAATTTCGAAGCAAAGCATGATGGAAACAAGTTTGACGAACAGAGCTGGTAAAAAGAATTTGATGAAATAAATCAGAATCTGCTTGATATAAACTGAAACGAAATATAAAATATTATATATATATATATATATTAAACCAAATCAAATCAAAAATACATATTCAAAATCTATATATGTCTATATATGTATTTTAAAACCAATTATCCAAATAAAATTATTGTTTAAACTAAAACACATATATTAAAGTCAAACGTGTGTGTGTGTGTGTGTGTGTATAGAAATAAATTTTGAATCAATATATCAAATCATAACAGTTTATAAAACTAATCGAAAAAGTAAACTCACCCATACCTTTAAAATGCATGTAGAAAATAGGAAACTAGGCACGACCCTATTCTATATAAGTAGATATATGCTTCAACTATAAAAAAAATAGGACATATAACTTTATACGTAACTTAGATGTCATACAACTTATATAAATTTATATATATAACTGACAAATATATATGTTGGCAGATATAAGATATATATATATACACAAATATAATACTGAACAGCATATATGTGCTGCTTATACTATATATTATATTTACAACTTTACAGATAAGATTTAACAACCGTATATAAAACTTACATATATAATGTATTTCATTTACAATATATGTATATATATATATTAAATAATCAATTCAAACATATAACAAGTCTCTATATATAAATATATACAAACAATTTATATAACAAATTTTATATCTTATAATAACTGCATGTGCTCAAACCCATTTTTATATACATACTAATAACAGCCACCATATTGAACATAATATAACAGGTAAAATAGACATATGGGTATACTGTTTGTACCAAAAATGGGCACAACACTCTTCGGAAGTTTTTGAAGAGATAAAAGTGAAGAATGAAAATTAAAACTGTGGATTATCTAACAAAAACTCCAAATAACAGAAAGTAAATTGCAAAGACAAGCGATTTAGAGTGGTTCGGCGTTTTGCCTACGTCCACTATGAAGTTTTGATGATTTTATTGCTCGATTACTTGAAGATTACAGTAGTTTATAATGTAATACAACTGAATCTAATTGCTAAATGTCAATTTAAAGCAGCGGCGGTGTTCTGGAGTAGATCTGGCAGAATCTGGGCGCTCTTTAGTACTTAGAATTATCCGACCTCTTTTCTGAATGACCAGGGGCTCTATTTATTTGTGTAGGAGGCTGATATTTCGCCTAAAATGAGGGGAGACCAGTTCTGGTACGTCAGGGGGCCCACATGGCCGAAATCTGGAGATCCGGGCCCACTTTGGGATCGATTCGACCCTTGGTTCGAATCGATCAAGAAATCGTCCAATCGAGCTGAAATTTGTTGTGAACATTCTTCATCATGTGTTTAAGCTTCTGTGAAAATTTCATGGCATTTGGACTTGTAGAACTCGAGATATGATCGATTCAATGTTTCATTTCTGGAGAACAGGGGTACTTCGAATCGATCTCAGTTCGAATCGATTCGGTCGACTCGATGCCTTTCGCTGCTTTGACCAGGTGGATTCGTGATAGTGGTTTCGAAGATATTCATCTTCGAATCGAACGAACAAAGTTATCTTCGAATCGAACGAACAAAGGCTTCTTCGAATCGAACGAACAAAGGCTTCTTCGAATCGATCTAGGTGTGTTAAAGTTGATCGATTCGAGGTTGCCTCAAACTGTGTGGATTCGAAGTATCTGTAGCTCAGTGGATTCGAAGGATGTGACGACCTAATGGATTCGAACTAGGCCCCCGTTCGATGGAGTCAAAACCAAAGTCCTCCTAGTGGATTCGAAGCAATCGAAGGAAACTTCTATCGATTCGAACATGCTGCCTTGGGTGGTGGACACGAAGCTTAGCCGTCTGATGGTTTCGAATAAGATGGCTCTGGTACCAACTTGTGTCCAAATGGACTCGAAGTAGACCGAGTCGAACTCGTTGGAGTCGATCTTTGATGGATTCGACCCTTAGTCGATTCGAACAAAGAGGAGGCGATCTTACGGCTATGCCCTTCAATTGCGTTGACGATATCTCGGGCGTACGAACTCGGATTGGCTTGAAATCTGGAACATAGGTTCCTACGACTTTGTTTGACATGCCTTGTCAATTGTAGCCCGATCCGGCCTCGAACAAATTTCGTCGATATCCATAGCGATCCTTGCGGGTAATCGATTTCCGAGACGATCTATCACCGATCTCTAGTCAAGTCCTTGGTGTCGCGGCCTTGCCAAAAGGCGGGATAACATTTGCCCCCCAAAGTACGTCTAGTTTAAACATGACGTGCTTTGAAAAGCTACAGTCCCTTATTTGAACAGTTATGACATGCTTTGTTGAAAGTTGTCTTCTTTGCTGTTGTAATCAATCGTTGTATGATCACGATCGGCTGTTTGTTGTCGAGCTCATGACGGAATGAACATTTGATTTTTGTGAATGATAAAAATCAAACATTAGTCAGAAATACGTGCATACGTGTATTATCTTGACGTTGGTTAATGTTGTGTGATCGTAAGTCATTATCAGTTTGGTTTGCTATCGAATTCTGCATCGGTCCTCTCCTGAACCCATTTGAGATTCGAGTTGAAATGCCGTTCTTACGATTGCCCGTAATCGTCCTCTTGTACCGATCCTCTCCTGAATCGGTGTAAAAGGTGGACAAGTCGTTTTTTCAGATTGGAGCGATCCGTTTGAATCGATTTGTCCTTGATGGATTCGAACTGAAGTATGTTCGAACCGATAGTTCTTCAAGTCGAGTTTACGATTGGCAGCTCCTTCGAATCGATGACGTTTCGAATCGGTGTTGTAGAGATGGATTCGAACACACATATGAGTGCGCATGTGATGGGTTTGAAGGTTATGGATTCGAAGCAGTCTGAGGGCTTTGTATCTTGACGGATTCGAACCGAGAGCATTGTAGCGTCATTGTTCGAATTGATAAGAGATGGCTTTTTACCGATGGTAGTAAGTTAAATTCACCGGGAGACGAAGAGACTCAAGCCGTCCCTGGAACCCATATAAATACGCGTGGTTAACTTCACTTTTTCTTTTTACATTTTACTGTTGCTATAGCCTCTTCTTCGAATCGATCTCTCCAAGGCCAAGTCGAACGTGCTTTCTCCAGATCGATCGAACCCCTTCACGCTTTCGCTCGTAATAAAAACAGGTAACCAAGGGATCGATTCGAAATGAGTAAGAAAGATAGAACTTAGAATTTTTTAGCATCAATTCAGTTTTTTCTTCTGAAAAAAAATCGAGGAGTGATGAAATCTGAACGAGGTGGGTCGACTCGATGGAACCGAGGAACGAAACTATTTGAGTTGTATCGGTCAGAATGTTGCTTCTCGTTGCTTCGTATCGATCCAGGGATGAATCATTCGAATCGATTTTGAATGCATAACTTCGAATCGATGGTTTTAAGAGAAGAAAGGAAAGAAGGTTCGTGGCGATCGATTCGAAGTAGCGATACTCCGATCGATTCGAAGGATCTCAGTTTTGATCGATTCGTGGTTATGCATATCTCATGGTTTCGAAGTGCTTCTCCACCCCAAGACTTCATCGAGTCGAACTATGCGGAGTCGAAGCATATCGATTCGAGTCGAAGCATATCGACTCGAGTCGAAGCATGCGGAGTCGAAGCACATCGATTCGAGTTGATCAATTCGAACACCCTTGCTTCAGAGGCTTCTACTCTTCTGATTTGTTTCAACATCTGGACTACGGCCATTTCCAAGTTTGAACTTTGACGAACTTTCCGAACTTACCGAACTTTAGCATACTCGACTCCGACGAGCTTCGGCCTTGTACAATAGAACTTGACTGAAAGATTATACTTGAATTTCCTTTGAGGCTCGTCGATGGAACTATGACATAACCAACAATACAACTGATTTATACTTGAAGTGGTCAGTAGCGTCTGGATGGTGTGGAAGTGACGGTCAGCAATGACGGTCATCTTCGTTCTCAAATTCCTAAGTTTTTGTCGTACGGACATCTTGCTTCAATCTGTTAAATTTGCTTAAGTAATGCACAGCACTTGCACTGCACAACACGCTCACACACTCTACACTGGGGAATGCACGGGCTGTTTACGAACTTAACGTTGCTTTCTGATGAGTTAGTTAATTATGGAATCTTCGAGTTCCCAACAACAAGAGGTACAGAGCTCGACTCCTCCGGTTCTTGAGATTCCCGATATCCCTGCCGAGGTAATCGATCCAGCTCCAGATGAATTGCCGGAGGCGATATTTATTGAGGACCCTGTTGATTCGGTTCAGTCTAACATCTCTGAATCCTTATTGGGATGAATATGCTTAAAGCATAACATATCTCTAGGTGACGTATTATTGCCCAGCGCCACTGATAGACCGCACAACCCGCCTGAAGGATATACAGCATTCTACCGTCATGCTTGTGCGGCCGGAACTCTTCCTCCTTTCAACCAATATATCAGAGGGATGCTATCATATTTAGGAATCGCTCCTTCACAACTTCATCCCAACGGGCACGCGTTGCTGAATAGTGCCTTTGTAATATTTATGGACTGTCTCTTTCGCCCGCCGAGGCCCTCCGAGATCAGACACATATTTAACTTCAAGAGTAGGGGTGATAGCCCGTCTTTTACATTTTTGGAGGCAGTTAGGAATTGCCAAGTTGTAGTTGGAGCTTGGACTCGACTGAGCTATTTCAAGAACGAGTGGTTCTACGTTCGGTGCCCTCCGGGTTTCGCTAGGCGATGGTTGTCTAGACATAAGCGCCTTAACCTGTTTCCTTGACCAATAGCTCTTCGATGTTAAAATTGACATTTCATTCCTTTTACAGCTATTATCTCTAGGCCCGATGGAGGGCGTTTCAAGGGTACCGTCCGGAGTCTTCAAGAAGTCCCAAGCGAGCTGAGGCATATTGACTCGGTGCTGAATGATTACAACTTAAGAGTTCTTGGCTTGATCGACATCAATCAAAGCATAGTTGTTGAGGGATTTGCAAAGTTCGCCTCCAAGAAGGAAGATAAGAAGAAAACCAAGAAGAAAATCAAGAAGAAAAAAGTGAAGAAGTCACTCGAAATCAGAATAATTGAGGCGGGTGACGAAGAAAGAACCCACACAGATTCAGAGCCGATGGCTGATCTCTCGGGAAACTTTGAAGAATCGAGAGAAAAACGGAAAGGCAAGGCCGCCGTTTCCAAAAAACTTAAGTCCAAGGGGGGAAAATCCGTAGATGTGTTTCTTCCCGCTTCCGGGGTCATGATTTCTGAGGCCGCCCCTTCTCATTCGAGAGATTCTTTCAAAGGGCTAGACGATATTCCTATCCCAGATTATATATCGATTTCTCATAATCCTGGGTTGGAGGAATTTCAAGATGTTCTAAACGTGAATGAGCCCTTTCCTTTAAGTGCGGTCAACACTTCCGGTCGGTTTGGGGATTTACACATTTACACACACTTCCACGACACTTCATGACTTTTGCATAGTAAACATTGCTTTATGAGACCCTAATTCGTAATTCTTTCTTATCGCAGGCGAGATGTCAGGACGTGGCTCTACTCTGGATAGGCTTCGGAATGTGCGCCAATCCTCTCCATTTTATGATTCTCGCAGGAGAGAAACAGACAGGGATCATGGGCGAAGCTATTCAAGTCAGGAACGTTATGACAGAGACAGAGATTACTCGCGTGGCCGTTCTGGCTATGATTATTCTGACAGAGACTGGGGATACCAGTACCGACCCCGATCTCGCTCTCCTCCGCCTCCCAGGGCTCCAGTAGACCTCCCAGGGCCATCTCATCAGCAACAGTTGCCTTCTCAATCTTCTCGGCCTGATGCTCAGCGGCCAAGAACGGAACCGACAGCAGCCGCTATAATTGAACAAGCTCCGGCTGAGTTGACAAGCGAGGGAGCTGCTAAACTTGCCCAAATGAAAAATGACTACCCGGAAATCTGCATGGATGGCTATATCTTCCCTCCTAACTTTAAAAGAATCCCTCCGGAAGCTGAGATCACTGCTCATAGTTATATCCACGACTTCTATGCTCAGTATAAAGAGTGGTACAAGGCAGCCGTGAAGGCTTCTAGAGTAGCTTTTGATCGGGCGAAGACTATTGCTGAACGCGATGCTGAAATTGCTAAACAGAAACGCATCGTTGAAGTTCTTCAATCTGAAATGGAGACGTCCCGGAATTCTGAACTTCAAGCTCTCCAGAAGCACGAGGACGCCGTGGCCAAAATGGTTAGGATGTATCAAGAACATTGCGCCACGGTAGAGGAGATGGGCCACCGCAACACCACCATTGCAGCTGAGCGAGACTTAGCCGTTAAAGAGCTAAGTGAGCTCAAGGCCAAATTCACTGAAATGGTGAAGGAGAAGGACGATGCAAACGCCACTGCTCAAGAGGCTTGCGACCAAGCAGTATCTCTCAGGGCCGAACTTGCTGCGGCGGCGGTCAAGGCTAAGTCTGCGGAAGCAGAAATTCGAGAAAAGATTTTGGAGGAGAGGTCCAGGCTAGATTCTGAGTTTGATGATCTCTTGGTCACGTACAACGCTAATGTGCTGGAACACAGGAATTTAGCGTGGCTGGGAGATGACTCCACGATCTTGTACAATGCCTGGACCCGGCTATTGGATGAAAAGAGAGCAGCGCATCCAGATGAAACACTTGACGAATTTGAGTTGGAGATGCGTTTGCTCACCGAAGATGAGAGGAAGGTCCTTCACGAGGCGGTGATTTCTATGGCGAAAGAAAAGCTTTGCGTTCAATCTCTAGAGACAGGCGAAGGTTCGGGGACCGCGCATCACGAGGCAAGTGTTGGAGCTGTAATCCCAACATTGCCCGAAACCACTGGTGCGGTAGATCCCCAATCTGTTCCTGCATATAATCCTGACCAACCGTTATTATCTTCCGCCGATGATTCCACCCACGTTTCGGTCCAGACTAAGGAAGGTATTTGAACGCTTCTCGTAGTTCAGTTGTGGAGAACTTTAAGCAACACACTTGGCTAACAATCTTCATTTTGTCGCATTTCAGTGACTGAAGTCGTTGTTTCTGCGCCTCTTGCTCTATCAGTTCCACATCAAACACAAGGGGTTGTTTTTACTGAAGCCATCACGACTTCTACCTTGATCGGCGAAGAGGGAGATGCAAACATGTTTTCTTTCAGCGCTCAAATGATTGAGGAGCTTCTCAATGAACCCATCGATCCCTCTGTCAACCCGTCTGATGCTGTGAGTGGGGCTGCTCCGGCCGTTAGTTCATCCATGCCAGCTATTGGCATATCCGATGCGGCCCAAGTATCCCGTGAGGACGACGTTATGGCTGAGATTGATGCCGAGATGGCAGCAGGGAATGCTGGTATGAATCCGCCCGGGCCTGCCCCGTTAATGGTGATTTCACCAGGCGGTACCGTAGTGATTGAAACTGCTCCTGTCCCTCCTCCTGCTACTACTCCCATGCCTCCAGCTCGACCTCCTAGAAGAACTTCCGTCGCCTCTAGTTCTGAGGAAGACGTTGACATCATATCGCTGCCGGAGTGCAAGCCTGAAAAGAGTAAGCGGTTGAGGAGAAAATCGGGCAGCGGATCGGGTGGAACTACCCCGAAGAAGAAGATAAGGAAGAAGAAAGATTGAACTCTTTCTTTAAATCTCTGTTGCGTAGGGTAGCATTTTGTTGATTTTTCTATAGCCGTGTATAGATGTGGATTCGGCTCCCACTAGTAGCAATTTCTTGAACCATTTTGTAATCAGATTCTTTTTGTTGATAGTGGAAATGAGAATGTATTCCCTTTTGTCTCCAACTTGTTATGTGTTATGGTTCTGCCCCCAGTATTGGGGATTAGTGTGGAGTTGATGTATGTTTATACTCCGCCTTGCGTACTGGGAGTACGGAGTTAGTTAATGTTTATACTCCAGTTCGCGCTCTCGGAAGCTGGAGTTTGTTGATGTTTATACTCCGGTTCGTGCTCTCGGAATCCGGAGTTAGTTAATGTTTATACTCCAGTTCGCGCTCTCGGAAGCTGGAGTTTGTTGATATTTATACCCAGCTCGCGCTCTCGGAGTACTCTGGGATTTTAGGAAAATGTTTATACTCCGTCTCGCACTCTGGGAGTACGGAGTTAGTTAAAAAGTTTGTACCCAGCTCGCGCTCTCGGAGTACTCTGGGATTTTAGGAAAATGTTTATACTCCGTCTCGCACTCTGGGAGTACGGAGTTAGTTAAAAAGTTTGTACCCAGCTCGTGCTCTCGGAGTACTCTGGGATTTTAGGAAAATGTTTATACTCCGTCTCGCACTCTGGGAGTACGGAGTTAGTTAAAAAGTTTGTACCCAGCTCGCGCTCTCGAAGTACTCTGGGATTTTAGGAAAATGTTTATACTCCGTCTCGCACTCTGGGAGTACGGAGTTAAGGAAAAAGGTTGTCGTGTATCAACCCATTTCTGGCCTGATGTGATGGCTTGCCCCCAAGCTCGGGTTTCATTTGGTGAGTGGTTGATTGCTTCATAGCCACTCCCTACTTGAATAAATCCCATTGTGTGATGGAATTTAGCTCTTCGTGCATCGTGATGTTGTACATTGTATTTAATGAATCACAGCTCTGGCTCAAAGAGATGGCATTTTATTGCTGAAATAAGAAAACATGGCAAAGTCAGTTGCCTTATTACAAATTCTAATTTCGAAATGCAGAAACAAATTCTAAAACAGAATTTAAACTAAATAGATAAACATAGCCTGTTATGTGCAATAGCGATGAAGTCTTTCACTATCCAAGGCCTTTGGTGAAGCTAGACCATCAGCGGTCGTCATCTCATATACATCATCCCCGAGCTCTTGCTTAATCTCATGTGATCCCTTCCATGTTGGTTTCATGTGTAGTAGTGCTGGGTATTCTTTTTTAATGACAATCTCATTGCGTTCAAAAGTTTTAAGTCGGTCCTCGGCATTGCGTAATCGGGCGACTCGTTTTCGGCGTATGACTGTTCTCAAGTCAACCTGATCGCCCTGGACGACTCCAACTCCGTTGATGGTAGGGAACTTTAAGGTCAAGCACCACGGGGCAATTACGGCTCTGAATTCAGTAAGGGCAGGTCGTCCTAAGAAAGCGTTGTATGGCGAGACTATGTTCAACACAGTGAACTGTAATGTCCGAACTCTCCTATGTTC
The DNA here is from genome assembly GCA_030737815.1 of Allium fistulosum. Lineage (NCBI taxonomy): Eukaryota > Viridiplantae > Streptophyta > Magnoliopsida > Asparagales > Amaryllidaceae > Allium > Allium fistulosum. The sequence continues at coordinate 775,617,698 of CM060906.1, forward strand.
CTTAGATCCCAACCTAACTGGTAACTTCACCATCCCAATAGGTACGGTAGTGCTACCGTTGAATCCATGGAGGTGAGTTTGGCAAGGTTCCAAATCCCTGGCTTTCATCCTCATTTGATTATAAGCATGTATGAAAAGGATATTCACAGAGCTCCCGCAGTCAATTAGTATCCTCTTCATCCAAGCTGGACCTACTTGTGCCGATATCACGAGTGGGTCAGTAGTCGGGCTTCCGACATATTCAGTATCGTTGTCTCGGAAAGTGATGTCGTTAATTGTCGCTCTCTTTCGTTTGGTCGAAGGTTTATTGTCCAAGTTATCATCGTACTCAAAGTCTGTTCGTCTAGCTAAGTTGTTATATGATTTCATTTCTCCCCAGCTTCGCTTCGCTGTACGAGGACTATCACTTACAACATTAATTACCAGTCTTCCTCCGACACGACCTGGTTCTTCCTGTCTTTCTGGATTCTGTACATGATTTTGATTTGAGGGGCCTGCCCCTTCAGACTACGGTGCCTGCACAAACTGGTCCAACTTCCTCTCTCTGATCAACTTCTCAATGAGGTCCTGCAAGTGTCGACATTCATTGGTGTTGTGGCCATAACTTTCGTGGAATCTACAGAACTTCCCTGTTTGAATCTGCCTCTCCGACGATTGCTTCGGAGCCGGCTTCTTGTATTGCATAGTATTGCAAGTCTGTAGGTACAAATTTTCGAACGATGTATTCAATGGTGTGTAATTATCGAACATTGGAGCCTCACATCGTTGACCCCGATTTGGATTTCTTTTCTTATTCTGACCATTATTACCTCTTGGCTGCGTTTGCTTGTTTTGTATGTTCAACTGAACTTTTCCGGAATCGTCACCGGACTGTTTAACTGCTACATTGCTCTGTATTCCTTCGCTCCTGGGTCCCTCATCGTCCTGCTTCCTAGACTGTTTCGCGTCCTCTTGCCGTAAGAATTGCACGGCTTTGGAGTAGAAACGGTCCAACGATGCGGGTGGTTTTCCTGCTAACCAGTTTCCAAATTCAGAATCAGGGTCAATCCCCTTTGTCAATGCCATTAAGATTGAGTTATCGTTGGGATTACTAATCTCCACACATGCTGCATGGAATCTCTCTAAGTAACGCCTTAGCGTTTCCCCACGAGCTTGGGTAACACTGGATAAGGTGTTGACATCTTTGGGTCTAGCGACATGCATGCGAAATTGTTCAACAAATTTCTTAGCCAGTTGATCAAATGAAGAGATAGACCTAGGTGGCAATCTCTTGAACCACATTGTTGCAATTCCACCTAGAGAGATGGGAAAACTTCGACATTTTACTGCGTCATCGGCCCTTGCGGCGCTCATCGACCACTCATATTTCAAGATGTGTTGATTGGGATCAGAATTTCCTTCGTACATAGGAAGGGTTGGCATTCTGAATCGCCGGGGATGTTCAGCATTCAGTATCTCGTCTGTGAAGGGAGTGTGACTACGGGAAAGTCCCCAGTCATCATTGGTAAGGCCTTGGCTTTCGCGGATCATCTGACGTATCATAGTCGAGATGTCTGGCATTGCTACATTTTGAGCGTGCCGAGCTAAGGTGTGGTCGGGCTCCACAGTGCGAGTTTGGACCGGGCGCTGTCGACGGTCCAAGTTTCGCCTCCTTGGCTCAGCGTCTTCCGGGACGTATGGTTCAGAAGTACGTCCCTGTTGTTGATTACTCGAATCCGGGAGATGTCGGGTATCAACCCTTGTTTCTACTGTGGCAGCTGTGACATGATTGTCCGTAGTATATTGTGGAGTACGACCACCTCGTGCTGATGGCCCAGCCTGGAAGCTGGTTGATGGTCCTACCCTCAATTGCCCGACAGTCAGGGCGGGTTGATATCCAGCAGTCTGAGCATGATCTCCGTCTAATCGGGGACGGGTAGATCTATGATGATAGTCAGATGAGGCAGAACTTTCAGTGGATGAGCGGGAAACATCATCCCTTCTGGACCTCCTACGGCCTTGGCGGTTCAGTTGGTTTGTCAATTCAATATTGGCATGCAATTGTTCGGCTAACTGTTGCCGACTCTGAGTCAGCTCTTGGAGCAACACCTGAAATTCTTGTCTAATGACTGCCCCAGACGGATCCGAGTGGGCAGTGTTGTCTTGGTTGGATGGCTGCTGTTGAGCAGGATTCTGTCCATCCCTACCTTCTTGTCCAGCAGCTGTAGAAGTGGTTCTCGTGCTAACCATTTTGAATGATGAATCCTTTTCCTAGATTTTATGCAAATCTGAGTAGAATGGAAGGACTGTGAATCGAAGATCTGGATCTTCCTCTTGGATTTGTGCAATCCGGTATCGATGGTAGATCCAAGGAGCAGGAGAAAAAAGCTGGTTTTTTCTCGGTGAAAGCACCAAAGTGTTTGTACCAAAAATGGGCACAACACTCTTCGGAAGTTTTTGAAGAGATAAAAGTGAAGAATGAAAATTAAAACTGTGGATTATCTAACAAAAACTCCAAATAATAGAAAGTAAATTGCAAAGACAAGCGATTTAGAGTGGTTCGGCGTTTTGCCTACGTCCACTATGAAGTTTTGATGATTTTATTGCTCGATTACTTGAAGATTACAGTAGTTTATAATGTAATACAACTGAATCTAATTGCTAAATGTCAATTTAAAGCAGCGGCGGTGTTCTGGAGTAGATCTGGCAGAATCTGGGCGCTCTTTAGTACTTAGAATTATCCGACCTCTTTTCTGAATGACCAGGGGCTCTATTTATAGGTGTAGGAGGCTGATATTTCGCCTAAAATGAGGGGAGACCAGTTCTGGTACGTCGGGGGGCCCACATGGCCGAAATCTGGAGATCCGGGCCCACTTTGGGATCGATTCGACCCTTGGTTCGAATCGATCAAGAAATCGTCCAATCGAGCTGAAATTTGGTGTGAACATTCTTCATCATGTGTTTAAGCTTCTGTGAAAATTTCATGGCATTTGGACTGGTAGAACTCGAGATATGATCAATTCAATGTTGCATTTCTGGAGAACAGGGGTACTTCGAATCGATCTCAGTTCGAATCGATTCGGTCGACTCGATGCCTTTCGCTGCTTCGACCAGGTGGATTCGTGATAGTGGTTTTGAAGATATTCATCTTCGAATCGAACGAACAAAGTTATCTTCGAATCGAATGAACAAAGGCTTCTTCGAATCGAACGAACAAAGGCTTCTTCGAATCGATCTAGGTGTGTTAAAGTTGATCGATTCGAGGTTGCCTCAAACTGTGTGGATTCGAAGTATCTGTAGCTCAGTGGATTCGAAGGATGTGACGACCTAATGGATTCGAACTAGGCCCCCGTTCGATGGAGTCAAAACCAAAGTCCTCCTAGTGGATTCGAAGCAATCAAAGGAAACTTCTATCGATTCGAACATGCTGCCTTGGGTGGTGGACACGAAGCTTAGCCGTCTGATGGTTTCAAATAAGATGGCTCTGGTACCAACTTGTGTCCAAATGGACTCGAAGCAGACCGAGTCGAACTCGTTGGAGTCGATCTTTGATGGATTCGACCCTTAGTCGATTCGAACAAAGAGGAGGCGATCTTACGGCTATGCCCTTCAATTGCGTTGACGATATCTCGGGCGTACGAACTCGGATTGACTTGAAATCTGGAACGTAGGTTCCTACGACTTTGTTTGACATGCCTTGTCAATTGTAGCCCGATCCGGCCTCGAACAAATTTTGTCGATATCCATAGCGATCCTTGCGGGTAATCGATTTTCGAGACGATCTGTCACCGATCTCTAGTCAAGTCCTTGGTGTCGCGGCCTTGCCAAAAGGCGGGATAACATATACTATCCTACATATCCTTTATATTCAAAGTAACATATTTATCTATGCTTAAATCAACACTAACATATATATATAATTTCAAATCAAAAAAAGCTGCAAGCCATTCAACAGAAATATATATAGTTTATATTTAACAAACACAAAAGGGACAGTGTATATATATACACAACCACAAATATATTTAAACATATATGCAGGCATTCCTGTTTAAACATAAACTTTGTATATATAGATAACATGGCTGACGCAAAGTACAGACATCAACTCAATATACATAGACTAGTATACTCATATACTAACTTGCTCAAAGACTTTATACTATAATATAGTTTGTAGAAATACACAGCTGAACCAATATATGCAGACCAATGTATTAGAAATATATATATATATATATATATATATAAATTTTTGTAAAACTAACCAAAAGTTATATAAACTTCTTTACATAAAACATTGTTCACAAACAAAAAACTACATATATTATTGCGTAACCTTATATATGATAAATACTATAGTATATATACAACTTAACATATTAATATATAACAAACAAATATTAAAACACTATATTAGATAGATGAAGGGAGAGATGCTCATAGCATGGAGGCAAGGCCGTTACTGCTGTGGTGATGCGGGTCTGGCATTCGATGATGGTGACAGGGGCAAGCCAATGGTGGGAGGAGGGGCACTGGGGTTTGAGGAGGTAAGGCCATTCTCGGCAATGCTCAGGTGAGACATGGGTTTCGGTTTAGGCACCCCGAGGCGGTTTCAGCTGGGCAAGTCGGGTAGGCCTACACGCGGCGCGTGAGTGGTGATGAGCTGCCGGCCGTGGAGGGTGGAAGGAATGGTGGTGGATTGAGCTGTGGTGACGAAGGGAAGGGGGAAAATTTTGAAAGGAGAAGAAATAGATCTGGAGGAAGGGCCTAAATAAGGAATGACGGTTCGAGATGAATAGGCTGTCATTCTGAAATAAATATTATTTCTAGCGGTTTAAAAGTGAACACTAGGGTATCAAAAGTCACGCCTACAAAATAGGCAAAATAAAGCAAACAGCTGGAATAATTAAAGGCATTTAATATAAGTTTGGGGAGCACATTTGAAATTTGAAGAGGCACGGGAAGTAACGGTTGAAATTTGTGGTACCGATACGACGAACAGTTATATCATATCGGTCGCGTACCGGACCTCAAAATACAGAAATAAATATACCGCAAAGATCAGCACGACGAGACGATCAAAACGGTATACAGATATCAGTGGTACGATCATTCGATCAAAAAGTCGATACGGACACTAATATACGTTGCTATTCCGTACGGAAAAATCCAAACGGAGCTAGAAAAATCCGAAATTTGCGAAACGAATTACGCAGTCTTATTCAGAGTGTTCTAAATAAATTTTCTCATGTTGACATTTTTAGGTTTCGGAAGACTTTTGAATTCAACTGTTATTAACTGATTTAAATTGAAATAGAATTTCACAAGAAAATAAACTCCAATATTATCAGGTGAAAATTTACCAATTGCTATGTTTAAATAAACGTATTCCAAATAATAATTTTTTTATTTTCAAATTTTATTGTTTAAAATTTCACAAAATTTCAATTAATTTAATAAATAAAATCACTAAAATTTATGGGTCATTACAGGTTGATTTATAAATTATGATTATATACTGTATGTGATGCAAGGGGACAGGTTGGAAGGATCCAACAGGATTCCTCACACTACTGATTTTACTTTTCATATATATTGTGATATATTGCTTGGTGGATGCCATATTTGATGACATGGATATGATTTTGCTTGTTTAATGCTTTAGTAGCATTAGGCCTTATTTTTGGTATTTTTAATACTATAAAACAATGATTTGATTTAAAAAGGGATTCCAAAGTATTTTGGGAATTATATATGTTTTAATAATTTTTCTTGAATTATTTAAAGAAGTTGTTTATTTCAAAATTAAAAGTATGATTTTTAGAGATTATAAATTTATAGTTACATATTAAATATTTTAAAATAGAGATTTTTGAACTGTGATAAAGGTTTTTAAAATCTTAAATGTAAGTCCATATTTTATAATAAAGGGTATGGTTTAAAGGAAGATAGAAATATTTTGGTATAAATATTTATTAACCGTTTATTGAGAGTGATATATATACATACATACATATATATACACACATATTAAGATTTATTTATAAATGTGGAAATTTATAAATGTGGAAATTTATAAATGTGATAAATTTATAAAAGTGATATTTTTCAAATGAATATACTTATACCGTTTGGATAAGTATATGGATATTTTTCCAAGTATTGAAATATAGGGATTTATGGTTATATATCTTTCCGTTCAATTTGGGTTGGACATGTGTGTTTTTGTGTCAGCTTGAATTGTACCAATTGGCGGGTCATTATAGTTTATTTGCGGCGTGGTCTAACGAGATACCTTTTATTTTGAAAAGGGCTTTCAAATGTAGAAATCAATATGATTGATTTTATTGAGCTTTCTCACCCTGGTTTACCAGACTGATTCGGGCGTTATTTTCTTATAATGCTCGGGTCAGCCTGCGCATATTTTCCAGATTTAGCTGGATTCTTTAGGGCTTTCAGCGAGCTGGATCCTCCATGACATATTCCCGTATCTTCTATCTTCCGTTGTTTTTGTTTGTTTTGTTTTTGTCTGTATTTATCAACAATTGTAAGGACAGGCTGTTATAACTGTTCAGGCTGATAATAGGTTAGTACACTCTGATGATTGTATATTAAAGTTCTTTTCTTTTGTTAAGATCATTGTTATATTATATAATTCTCGTCATGTTTTAGAGATTCTATTTTGTCTTTTCTTTCTTTAACCCTAAATGACCTGTCTTTCGAACACTTAAATGATCGGCACACGAATATCAAGGAAGTATTAAGTGTCGTCTTTAGGTGTAAGAAAGGCATATCGTTACATGTGGTATCAGAGCTTAGGTTGAGCGAACACATAGGCTATAGTAGGTTAACTCATTTGAGATAGGGTATGCGAGACCTTAGAATAAGTTTGAGTGTGTATATATATAAGAGTGTGTATTTGTTAGTGCTATAAAAATGTTTTATATTGTATTGATTTATCGGTTCAGTGATTTATGAATTCTGGTCAATATAGAAGGTATAATTGTACCGATAGGTGTTTCTAAACTCTTAAACTAGGTAAACTGACATAGTATTGTTTTGATATTAGGTAAATAAAATAATTTTACATAGATTATATTTTATATATAAAAAGATTAATTTTCAGAAATTGATATATATGATGTGTTTAGTTGTTAGGAAATGATGATATTTAATTATTATCATTTATTGTTTGGTTAGTCATACTCGCCCAGTTCTGAGCATTGACTATTATTTGTTGATTTATCTATAATTTCCCTTTTTAACCTAGGTTGGGTAGATAGAAATCTGGGGAAACATTGAAATGAAAACCTTATGAATTAAGTTTCACAGTTTGGCTATAAGGTGTTCGATGATATGTTGGGTTAAAATTGAATATTAATATAAGGTGTTTATTAAAAAGAAATATTTTAGATGTTTTTATACAGAGTTGATTTTATAAATAAGAGTTATAAAATATGTTTTAATTGAAAGGAGAGAATTTAAAATCCCGGTGTCTTTGAAAAAGATTTCAAATGTTTTTAGAGAAAAGCTAATAATAGTATTACTAGAAAATATGTTAAAGTATAAATATTTTTGAAAGGGAATTTGAGGATAAGATTTTACTTTGAACAGTTCGGGGGATGCGTCTCGATTTGTTTTGTGATGATCTAAATAATCTTCTAAGTAACAATTGGATGTTTGCTTAGGAAAATGTGATAGTGCACATAGTAAATTATTCTCTTGTCATTGTATGATCAAAACGAGTTCGAAACCGAATAAATCCAAAGTAAGTGGATGATAAATATTTTGTTAAAAACTCTTTAGCTGGAAGTATATATAGTATTGTTTCAACAAGGGATTCGAAAAGAAGACATATTTTATAATTAACTAGTTTGAATGACTCAAAAGTGATTAAAAATGGGAAAGAGATGTGTTCGGATGGTAAACACTTCTCTTGAGTATTACCCTTCTTGGTAAAGGGATATATGATACTATTTGGTGATACCCAGTTCCTTGATATCATTTTTGAGTTACTTAGGCTATATATATATATATTCTAAGGGTTAAAAATAAAGTATCATTTCAATAAGTTTTTTGAAATAAAGCCCGGGTATTTAGCTCCTAAGGTTTCAAGATAATATGGTATTTTGATTGAAGAGTGGATCAATAAATGAAGTTTTAATTGGGTTAAACTTAATAAGGAGGATTAATAAACTTTATTTTATTAAAATTTGTCTTTTGATTTTAAACATCTAGGAAGTGAAAAATTATTTGATGTTATTGGGCAGGCTAATAAATGTCTTTACCTTAGAGGTGTCTAAAAAAAGTAGACACTAGGACGGAGTTGGGATATCGGTATTCTACTCTTCTTAGTTAGCCTTCCAGACTGAATGAGTAAAAAAGTTGTATTGGTCAACTTAGTTTTAGAACCCAAAATTATTTTGGGGCCTACATCTGAATAGAGTGGTTGAATAGAATTAAAAATCAGATATTTTGTATACACTGTTAGGATGTAGGAGAGTATTATGCAAATAATAAGATAAAATGATTTTATGAAATAGTTTCATAAATAAAGTTGTGACATTTTAAAATGTTGGACCTAAATTAGAATATTGTGAAAAAAATTCATAAATTTTAGGAGGGTAGAAAGTTGTTGGGTAGTAAGAACCAATAAGATAAGTACATAAGTTGTACATAGATCTTTCCTCTTTTTCACATAGTTCTCGATCCAAGATTCGAGTACATGACCTGAGTTGTTTCACAATGTTCCTAATAAGGATTTATCACTCGATTTTTGATGGTGAACACTTGGTGAGTATTCTTAATGTGGAACCAAAAAATTTCTATCATAGTACATGTCTACGTAAGGGGAATGGAGGTTTCTATTAAGAAGCCTAATCGAAGTCCGCACTAAGGAATTGGGTGAGTGATACTAGTTCGAAAATAAAGCTATGTATTCGAGTGAGTGATCGAATTAGATTTTATATACGAATGATCTATGTACATTATATAGATCGATGAATAGTGTTAAGTGTGCCTGGGTTAGGGTTGAGGCAAATTTTCGAGATCGAAATAATTTTAAGGAGGGAGAGTGTAACGACCCCGAATTTCACTGCTTTGATTTGCGAATGTTTAATTTTTAAATATTCAAATAATATATTTTATAATTAAAATAAAACTCTTTTAAATAATAATAAATGGCGATGAAATCGTTTTCCAAATTTGTTTACAAATATATTTAGTTCGAAGAAAAATCGAAAATGTGACCGAAAATCGTTTTTTGAATTTTCGACTTTTCGTCGACTAAAAGTTATCAAAAACGTTGTGTACACTACTGTACAATTATACACATATATTTATAAACAATGTTAGGATTATATGAAAATACACACACACACACTCTTAAGTGTATATATAACGAATGATACAGCTTAAATAAAATAAAAAGTTGAAAAGATGTTTAATTCATTAGGAAACACAAAGTACAAGTAAATAAATGCATGTTGGATCAAATAAGTGAAGGGGGGACAAGGATTTTCATGAATTACATGGTGGAGGGAGAGAAGAATGGTGAGGGAGAGGGGACAAGGTGATGAGGTGGCAAGCATGTACTGAAGGGCATGGCACCTAAGGCTATTTAGATAATCTTATAAATTCATTTTATATAAAAGAAAATTCCTAATTCTTTTCCACTCTTAATTTTATTTTATTTTCCATTTCCAAAAAATTACTTCTTATTTTCCTTAGTTACATGAACTTTTATGGCTTCCAAGTTTAGAAATCTCATTCTTTTCCACTTTGAAATTCACAAAGCCTTGTTTAAATATCTCATTTTCTTTTCTACAACCCCCATCCTCCTTAAACAAGTCCAAAGACCCCTCCCACAACCATGGCCGAGCCATGTACACCTTGGCCGAACAAAAAGTCCCTCTTCTAGTTCAAAAACTTGTCTTTTGCAAAGTAGAAACATGGATCTAGGTTTGTTTCAAGTTATAGTGGAAGTTCGAGTTGTTTTGGTTGGCTTTTAGGTGAGAAAATCTCTCCTTTTCACTTAAAGTTTTAAACTTTAATGTTGATGATAGTTATAGCTTATATTGGTTGCAAAAGTATGTTGCTTGTTTGGATACAATGGATGTTGATTTGTATGTGTAATATGTGCTTGGATGTGATGTGCATAGATTTGGAAATGAAAGTTATTAAAAGTTAGTAAAATTGAAGTTACGTTCTTTACTAGTTGTATGTTGTGATGGCATGTATGTAAGTTGTGTTTATGCATATGATGATATATGTTAAAGAAAAGTTAGTATGTTGGAGTTATTAGTTCGCGACATTGACGTCCTTGGTTTAAAAACTTGTTTTAGAACTTTACATTCTTGAAATGTTTTTATAAAATTTCTAAACCCTTACCTTTGTTTTCAAAACTATATTCAAAGTTTGTAAAGTTGTTAAAGTACAAAAGTTAAGAATTTTGAAGTTATTTAATATAAAAACCAAGTTTTGAAATTACGGGTCATATAGCAATAGTCGTTATGGGTGTAGTTCTTAAAAACGAACTCTTTTTGAAATTTAAAAGTATTTTTCACTTAAGTATATCTTAGAAAAGTATTTCAAACTTATTTTAGGTATGGAAAAGTAATTATTTAGTTAATGATTATTTAATTAATAAACTAAGTAAGGTAATTAGTACATAATCATTAGTTAATAAAAGGAAATTAGTACTTAATTATAAATTAAGTAAGTTATAAATAGTCAGTTAATTAAAGATTAATTATTAATTAATGATTTTATTTAAGGATTAATTTTTACTTAATTATTAATCAAGGTTAATTATTATTAAATTATTAAATGAAGTTTTAATTCTTTATTTAAGAATTAATTAAGGATTAAGTATTATTTAATTATTATTAAGATTAATTATTATTTAATTATTTATTTAAAGATTAACTATTAGTTAATTATTTATTTAAAGGATAATTATTATTTAACTGTTTACTTAATAGTTAATTATTGTTTGATTATTAATTAAAGGTTTAATTATTATTAAAATAAAGAGTTTAAATGTTATTTAAATTTTTAAATAAAAGTTTTAAAGTTTTAACTACTTTTTTCTGAAGATCAGTTTGTTTTTAAAGCAATTCTCTTTTAAAGGTTGTTTAAATCTAAGGGATTTCTTTGTCGATTACCCTTAAGTAACGCCAAATGAGTATGAAACCGAATGATGTATGTTTAGCAGAATAAATCACCATTTTGCTATAATTCACCTAATAGATTATGTTTGACATCTATTAAGCAGAATAAAATCCATGTTCTGCTATTTGATAACTTGGACATTTACCTATATGTTGATTGATTGTTATTGGCTAATTCCCTTTACATATCTACTTGTTATGTAAATACGCATGTTATAACTAGAAAGTTAAACTAAATTAATTGAGAACCATTATGGTCGCTAAGCCACTTACTGATCTTGTGAGAGTCAATCATTTTAAATATATTTTTAATAATGGTTTAAAGTTAATTATTATATTATTTAAAGGGTTTTAAAGTAAAGTTATTACTTATTTATGATGCATAAAGTTCATTACCATTTAAAATGTATTTAAAAGATAATTAAGCAATTATTTTATTAAAATTGTTTTGAAGTAATTTAATGCTTTTTAAATAATTGTTTAAATTCATTATTTTGTTTATGCGGTTTAAAATAAATTTAATAAAGAATATTTTAAATAACAACTTGTTTATTTAAAGAGGTTTTAAATAATCGCCGTGTTTATCAAAGGAACTTTATCGGTTAAAATTTATTAAAGGAGTTTCCTTTTAAATAAGGAAATTGATGAAACGTGTTTATAAATTGAAAAGTGATTTTCAAATTTGAAAGAAGTTTTATAAATGGTTTTAGATATTTATAAAGGAGTTTTATAATAAACTTGGAGGTTTATAAAGAGTTTCATAAACGGATTTGGAATTTTGGTGTGGGAGATTTCATAAATGAAAGAGACTTATTTAAAAAGGATTTATAGAAGAAGTTTATAAAAGGAATTGAGGTTTGTTTTTCTTAAACTGACCTTAATTATGGTTGTATGGAACATTCGTTCCACACTTAACACCGAAGGAGTAGTGTTTAGGGTTATCCTTTTCTACGTTTCCTTTTAAATAACTTTTGTTTGATCCTTTAATATGATTTTGAAATAAGAAATCTTTTATAATGTTTTATGAATATACTTATGCTAGTGAGATAAGTATATGAATATTTTTATAAACCTTTTGAAAAGAGATTTAATAAATGAAAGATATATTTAGAGGCTTAGTGGTTGCTATGGATCATTAAATCTCTGTATTATTGTTTGAGTATTGATAGTTAAATAACCGACTATCAAATCTTGGCCAGTTTTGGCTTAGATAGTAAATAAGAGCTTCACTTGTTCATACAGTTTCAGTTCCCTTAGGAAAACTCATCATGTTGAAACGTCTCTAGCTTTAAGGGATATATTAGAGATCCCCTTGGGACTCTGATGTAGTCCGCTTACTTCTGAAAGAATCGGGAATGAGCCAACCAAAAATTATCGGTTGTTGGTTCAGAGAGACCTGGATTGGATATGTTATCCAAAAACTTCTTCGAACTAATATGAGCATTCGAATGGTAGATATCTTGATGATGTTTTGAAAATGGAGTTTTTTGAAGTACAGGGCTACTTGCTACTAATCCCGAGGGTGATTCCAACATGGATGTAGTAGAGGTAGTGCCTTCGATTTCGTTCAAACCCAGAACTAACTTATATGGATGAATGCTAGCATTGTATTTCTGCCTGGAGGGCAGTTTAGCATTCCAAGTGGGAACTATTAAAGGAAGGTAAATTGTTACCTCACGAGCCTCACACCTCAAAAATGGCTAAAACAAGGTAGATGTAGTAGGGCTATGTGGGTCGCTCCTATAAGGGTGTGTCATCACCTTTCTAGATTATTATATTATGGATTTGGTTGTACATGAGAGCTCTCTATAAAGGTTGGGAACAACCAGGGTGATCACATATTCGGTATTATCTAGTAAGGGGTAGATCGGTTCTATGCTAGTAGAGGTCGAAAGGTTTTCTTTTTGTCCTCATGTACATTTTATCTAGAGGTGTATCATTTTCGGAAGATAGTCCCTTAGCATGCCATTTGTTAGAATCCATTCTCCAATAAGCGCCTTCGGTTTTTGATTGTATACCTATTATTGTTGTGATGTACACACATCACATCTACTTGATTATTGACATCTAAAACACATAGGCATTATTATAATATCACTAGATTTTATAATATAAATTTTTTTTGTTGTCGTAAGGTAAAAACCCATCCGTGTTTATGTACAACGTGGTCTTACGAGATACCTTTTATTTGAAAAGGGCTTTCAAATATAGAAATCAATATGATTGATTTGATTGAGCTTTCTCATGCTGGTTTACCAGACTAATCCAGGCATTATTTCTTATAATGCTCGAGTCTGCCCGCGCATATTTTCCAAATTTAGCTGGATTCTTCTAAGCTTTCAGGAGACGAGCTAGATCATCCAAGACGTATTCCCGTATCTTCTATCTTTCACTATTTTTGTTTGTTCTGTTTTTGTCTGTATTTATCAGTAATTGTAAGGACGGGCTGTTATAACCATTCAGGTTGATAATAGGTTAGTATACTCTGATGATTGTATATTAAAGTTCTTTTCTTATGTAAAGATTATTGTTATATTATAGATTTCTAGTCACATGTATGAAATTATGTTCTGTCTTTTCTTTCTTTAACCCCAAATTACCTACCTTTCGGACACTTCAATGATCGACACATGAATACCATGTATATATTAAGGGTCGTCTTTAGGTTTAAGAAAGGCGGACTATTACAATTATTCAGTATACATATCAAATGTGTTGTGATCCACGGTGCACTTTTATACTATTGGCTGCGAAATTAGTTGTACACTAATTGGTTGGATAGTTTAGAGTAGTCGCATGATATGTTACATGGTTCTGCCCTTAAGGAACTTCAGGGACGAAATTCTTTTAATGGGGGAGAATGTATGTAACACCCCTAAAATGAACCATAAATAAATAAAGTAAATTGAATCAAATATAATAAAGGTTGGATATAGGAATTTTATAAAATATGGAATTTGATCGTGAAAGTTATTCCATTGCTTTTGTGGCAAAATTCTGATCTGTTTCTATATATAATATGCTGAAAATGGAGCTCAAACAAAGAAGTTATGAGCATTTGAAGTTATCAGATTTAAATTAATTTGGTTTGAATTCAAATTTAAATAAGAAATCATATTTAGGATTTAAATTTCAAAAATCAACTCGGGGGTTAAGTAAACAATTAATTATGGCTTAACGTTAAAAAGTTAATTAGGGCATAAAATAATTCGACAACGGAAAGTAAAATAAACGCCTCTAAATAAGATAGCGGTCAACTTGAATAGGTCAACTGGTCGACCATAGCACTCGATCGATCGCCCAAGGGCGATCGACCGCTTGGCAACGAAAGTTGCCAGTGGCGGTTAAGGTTTTATGCTATGTTCTATTCGGTTATGCGCTCCAGATTTACTTGATTCCTACCTACTTCCATCCTTCGGTTCTGGTGCGTTTCAATTCCTATAAGTAGGAACCTATCCTCTCCACTTTTATTCATATTATTTGAGGAATACAACGAAACTCTGTCATTGCTATCTCTCTAATAAGATTTAGAAACTCTGTAGATAATTCAGGTAAGGATTTAACTTATTTCTTCCTCCAATCTATTCATATCTTATTCTTCTCCAATTGTTCTGAATCTAATAAATATATATACCTCTTTCCTATTGTGTGTGTGTGTGTATGTATATCAAAGAGAAAGATTCTAGAAGAGATCGGAAGGATGCAAATCCATTTGAGTAAAGCTAAGGCTAATCTATGAGTGGAAACCTTAGTATTTCTTTTCAGCAATTGTTTAGTATATTTCTTTTGGATTTTAATATGCCTTAGGGATTTTCTGACTACGAAAATATGATAGATACCCCTAAAATTCCTTTTTATTTTAAAATATCAATTCTATGTGGAGATTCTCAATTCTTTACATTAATTTGATGGAATTTGTTTCGTTTACGCAATTTTTGATAATTTCATAGTCTATTCCACTTCTCCTTCTTCTTTGGGTTAAATTGTGATTCTTCAATATAATAAGAAGTTTAGATTATGAATTCTATTTGTATTTTACACCACTTATTCATATCTATTTCTTTGTAAAAGATGATTTGAACAAAATATGGGGTTTAGATTGCAATTCTTATTGTTTAAGATATTCCATTGAATTGGTGTAATAAACTGAGTTTCTATTTTATTTACAAGTCTGTTATTGCAGTAGAGTATGAATATTTATTCCCTGTTTTGGACATTTGAATTCCATGAAATTTTGGAAAATTGAAGAAAAAGAACTTGTAATAATAATTGGTTAGGGAATTGACACTAACGCTAGTTTAGGATGTAAAATCTGTGCGTTTAGAAATTATTAAGCATAAATATTTATTTATTTCTATCTACGTAATTAACGTATAACTATTGCGTATATGGCATAGCTAATTAGGCATTTATTTATATTTATTTCCCCCGTTAGGAAGGTAATTGATTTTGAGGTGAAAACAAGAAGAAACTCTTATAGCCTAAATATTATTGTAATGCATAATAAGTAAGATTCCTTATACGGCTTTATTTATGAATGTGTGTGTGTGTATAGAGTAATTAATTTATAGCTAAGTCATATGGATGTGAGGTCAATAGAGTGGCATGATAGAAGTATGCCCTTCAGTTTGAGGCTACCAGGAGTTGTGTATAATTTATTGATGTGAGATATCCTTATGATAAATATTTGTAATGACGCAAGGTTAGTTCCAAATCCAGTTGGGTAAATCTGCCCAGCTAATCTGGCTACCAGTTCTACAAATAGTGGATTAATGTGAGATGTAATTATAAATATGGGCCAAAAGACGAAGGGCCTACTTCAAGGTTTGAGGTATTAAGTGGTTGGACCCGCCTTTTTCCCCAGATGAAGTATTAATGGCCAAGGGGTTACGCTATGAGGTATCTCTATAGGGGTCTGATTTTGGAATTAGGCCTTAAATGATAGTGTCTGCCTATTTTCCACTTGGAAGTATTAAGTGACCTATAAGATTCCATGTGATGTCAGCTAGATGGTACCAATAAGGAACATGCTTCTTAAATTAGGCATTAAATGACGGGTTCTGCCTATTTTCCACTGAAAAGTATTAAGTGGCTTGGGTGTCGTCTCTTACATTATTAATTATTTATGACGTATGATTGGGATATGGGATATATGTAACGCCCCACTCCAAGACCCTCATTAGCAAAGAGAATCACGAAGGTGATTCCGTCCGCTAATGCGGAGAATAGAGTATAACAGGAGCGACCAAATGTAACTATGCTATAACTATCTACCGAATACGTCGAAAGGTGGAATCTATTTAATTTTTTTTTTCAATCAGGTGGTTCGAAATATTCGATAAATACTTATAACGAAATTACAAACGGCTAAAGATCTATCAAAACAAAGCATAATAACATAATGAAATAGCATCACAGAACAGTATCACATAACAGCACAGAGTCTCAGAACAATACATCGTCAATACAGATCCAAATATATCATAAGGTGGGTACAAAGCCACCACTCACACAAGTGAGTCAAAAATATGTACATAAGAGACTGAATAATCAAAGTATCAAAATAGTGGACAAATATAAAGAGCTATCTATCAGCAAAGCAGATAATGTCCAAGCGGAAGCATAGAAAGCTAAGTCCAGAGACCTAACCTGAAACAACTCGGTCTGACCAGAGCGAAAAACACTCGGGTCAGGCTAACTAAACAATCAGTTAATAAACTGAGATAAACATGATAGATAATGAGGCGATATATAACATAGTACTATAAACCACAAACTCTCACATAGAGAAGAAATAAACATCTAAGTAGAGATGTATAGCAAGCCTTGTATCATGGGCATAACATAGTCACAAATATCAAAACAAAACATCTAAGTAGAGATGTATAATAAGCCTCATATCATCGGCATAACGTAAGCACAAATGCCAAAAACAAAAACATCTAAGTAGAGATGTATGATAAGCCTCATATCATCGGCATAACGTAAGCACAAATGCCAAAACAAAAACATCTAAGTAGAGATGTCAAAAAAACGATACATCTAAGTAGAGATGTATAACAGGCCATCTAAGTAGAGATGCCAAAAACGATACATCTATGTAGAGATGTATAACGGGCATCTAAGTAGAGATGCCAAAAACGATACATCTATGTAGAGATGTATAACGGCCATCTAAGTAGAGATGCAAAAACGATACCTCCAAGGGAGATAGTCTGAAGACACTATCCCAAAGGTAATACAAGGAGTGTGTCACGAACTTTTAGCAAGGAACCCGTAAAGTGTTAACGTGAGTCCCATACCCCACGTTCGCACTAAACGGTTTACTAACCAATCGTAAGCTTCCACACTGAAAACAGTACAAAGTTCACCTCATGTCATCGGTAAACTAGGCCGAAAGGCCAAAACGATCAATCGAATAGGTCGGGGATTAACCGGAAAGGAAATACGCATGGTTTCATAGGCCGGAGTTTTTCTCAACCGTTTAAGCACATGTCCACATCGCTCGAAGTGCTAAAGTATGAGTGTGGGATTTTATTATAGAAACTAAGTACGGAAAATGGATTTATAATTAGTTTGAAATCACTTTAAAGCCTTAGAAAACTCTCCTATTATGGAGTGATTAATTTAATAATTAAAAATAATATTATATAATAATTTCGAAAGCCATTTCGGAGTGAAAAATCCTTTTAAAACCTTTTTATAAGGCCCGTGTACGAAATGCAGAGACAAATCTCAAAGAAATCGATAAAACTAGAAAATCACTGAAAATATTCTAAGTGTTGGAAAATAGTCCAAAACTGACGCGAACCCAAGTTCGGAAAATTATTCGGACCAGTAGACTGAATTCGAATGTCATGAAAATTGGTAGGAACGTAGTCCGACATTCCTACTTTAGAACGCAAAAAGAATTACTTGATTCCGACTTGAAATGAAGTCGCAGCGACGCTCCAAAGTCGGACCCGAAAACAGTGAATACACTGTTTCAAGCTGAGATCCGGGTCCCTCTTCAGCAATTTCGAAGAGTCAAATGAACTCGGATACTAATCAAACTTTCTAGAGATGGATTTCGAAACTCCAGCTTTCCAACGAGTCCAAAAACGTTGGATTCCGACCACGGATGTGACCGTGGCAGTGTCACAAAGTTTCAGTTTCAAAACTGGAAACAGGGAGTAAGAAATCGATAAAACCAGAAAATCGCTGAAAATATTCTAAGTGTTGGAAAATAGTCCAAAACTGACGTGAATCCAAGTTCGGAAAATTATTAGGACTAGCAGACTGAATCCGAATGGCATGAAAATTGGTAAAAACGTAGTCCAACATTTCTACTTTAGAACGCAAAAAGAATTACTCGATTCCGACTTGAAACGAAGTCGCAGCGACGCTCCAAAGTCGGACCCGGAAACAGAGAATACACTGTTTCAGGCTGAGATTCGGGTCCCTCTTCGACAGCAATTTCGAAGAGTCAAAGGAACTCGGATACTAATCAAACTTTCTAGAGATGGAGTTCGGAACTCCAGCTTTCCAATGAGTTCGAAAACGTTGGATTCCGACCACAGATGTGACCGTGGCAGTGTCACAAAGTTTCAGTTTCAAAATTGGAAATAGGGAGTATCGTATGCAAATGCTCAGAAACCAGCAGTAAAAACTGCATTCAGGTCCGTTTTTGAGCCCGGATTTCACCATTCAAATGATCACCGAATGCTATGAAATTTGGAGGGGTTATAGGTGGCAATACTAGCTATCACTAGGAAGTGATTTGGAATGTTTTCATCAGATATTGAAAGAGATATTCATGGTAAAAGTTGCAGCAGAATCAGTTTTAAAATTTTGCAAAACATAGAGAAATGAGCTAATTAATTCAATATTTCTTGCTCAAATGATTTAGTAATGACCATTAACAATTATCTAATCATACCATAAATATATATCTAGCCATAGCATGAAAGTGATGAGGATATAGCTAGCATTACCTCACAAACAATATAGCAAGCAACTTGTGTGCAATGTCCAAATGGAAGAAATGATAATCAACAAGCTTTGATATTCATGCAACACAACAAATCAAGTGTTACTAGGCTAATTCCAGAAATTAAAGAGAGTTAGAAACGGATTACAAGAGGGTTTTTGCGTTACCTTCCCTTACTTTAACTAGCTTAAGCCAATATAAGAGAGGATGGAGCTTTCCTAAGCATGGAGGCCATTTTTAGGTTTAGGGTTTTAGGAATTTGATTTGGGTTGGAATGAATGAGGGTTAGGAGTTTGAGATGATTTATAGAATGGTAAGTGGGTTTGGGTTAGGCTAATGGACCCCTTAAGAGAGAGTGGCTCTAAACATGTATAAAAAATTTTTAAGTGTTAACATAGCCATGAAAACCCATACTTAAATAAATCCCCTTCTTAAATTTCCCATTAACTTTTAATTGCTCCAGAATAATACTTCGCCTTATTTCATTCTTTTTTTTCCGGTTATGCAAATCCCGGATTGTTACAGACTCCCCCCCTTAAGAAAATTGTGTCCCCGCAATTCCTTAAGATGGACGTTGTCTATAACGTCTAATCCACAAAAGAAATGATAGAAGATCAAATAGAGATTCTCACCCGTACTAGAAGATGGAAGAAAGCCAGGATAAGAACGCTCGATAAATTCTATGGTCTCCCAAGTGCAGTCCTTAGGATTCGGTGACCATTGAATTTTCACAAGCTGAACCTCTTTGTTGCGAAGGCGTCTGACCTCCGAATTAAGAACACGAAGAGGTTGCTGCTCCAATGATAAATCAGGTGAGATCTCTAAATCAGGCACGATATGTGGCTCAATAATAGAATCAGGATCGCGTACACACTTGCGAAGCTGAGACACATGGAATACGTCATGCATTCCAGAAAAGTGAGCAGGTAGAGCCGCACGACAAGCAACGGGGCCGATGCGTTCCGTGATAGGAAATGGTCCAACATAGCGAGGAGCCAATTTCCCTATAGAGCTGAAACACACAACCCCCTTCATGGGAGAAATCCGAATAAAGACAAAATCACCAATGGAGAACTAAAGAGGCTTCCTACGGTTGTCCGCGTAAGATTTCGGCGGTCCTGTGCCTCTCTCATTCTCTGACGGATAAGAACAATCTTCTCAGAAGATTCCCGAATTGAATCTGGACCAAGAATGAGGTTCTCGCCAGATTCTAACCAACAAGCAGGAGAGCGACATGGCCTTCCGTATAGAGCCTTGAAAGGTTCCATGCCAATACTAGACTGATATCTATTATTGTAGGAGAACTCTACGAGAGGTAAGTGATCCTACCAACTACCCCCGAAAACCAGAATACAACAGTGCAAAAGATCCTCCAAAACACGATTCACCCTCTCAGTCTGACCGTCAGTCTGAGGGTGATAAGCAGTAGAGAGATTCAGCTTTGTGCCCAAAGCTGACTGTAGGCACTTCCAGTAGTGACTAGTGAAAATGGTGTCTCGATCACACACGATAGAGTTAGGAATGCCATGAAGTCGTACGACTTCCTTCACATAGAGCTTGGCCAACCGAGGTGCAGTCCGAGTGGACTTAATCGGAATGAAATGAGCCAATTTGGTAAAGCGATCAACAATAACCTAAGTAGTAGTATGGCCTGACCTCGATCGAGGCAGACCGTCAATGAAATCCATGGATATCTGATCCCATTTCCATAATGGAATCTCTAGAGGCTGAAGAAGACCAGATGGACGCTAATGCTCGGCCTTGATCTGTTGACAAGTCATGCAACCGCTCACATAACTTGCAACATCTCTCTTCAAACCCTCCCAATAATATAGCCAACACATATCGGCATACATCTTACTCGAATCGGGATGTATAGTGTACTTAGTGCGATGGCACTCGTCCAAGACGTCACGCCTAAGTGATAAATCAGATGGTACAACAATACGGTTCCTCCTACGAAGACACTGATGAAAATCAAGATAATAATCCAGCAATGTCTCATCATTGGATCCTGACTCGAGAAGATGAATAAGATGCAATAAGTCTGGATCCTGCCGTTGAGCATGGGCAATGTGATCCAATAAGATAGGACGAGCTTCCAAGCTGAATAATAAGACCGAAGAATTAGAAGATGGAGCTCGATCTCTAATATCACGCAAAGATATGGTCTCAAGAATATCCCACTCGGCAATCATCATAGAAACTACCGCCGAGTGCTTGCGACTAAGTGCATCTGCAACACGATTACCCTTGCCAGGGGTATACTGAATATCTAAATCATATGAGGCGAGAAACTCAAGCCATCGCTGCTGCCTCATATTGAGATCCCTCTGACTGAATAGATACTTCAGCGACTTGTGATCGGTGTACAGAATGAAGCGTTTGCCTAATAGAAAGTGACGCCAAGTCTTCAAGGCAAAGACGATAGCTGCTAACTCAAGATCATGAGTAGGATAGCGAACCTCATTCGGACGCAGTTGCCTGGAAGCATAAGCAACTACCCGATCCTTCTGCATAAGCACAGCACCTAGCCCGCTACCACAAGCATCGGTGTAAACAACAAGATCATGGTTACTCTCTGGAACCACTAGAATAGGAGCATGAGTGAGAAGTTCCTTCAGTCGCCGAAAGGAAGCTTCACACTTATCAGAACAAATAAAGCGAACACCCTTACGAGTCAGCGTCGTAAGGGGAAGTGCAACTCGAGAGAAATCCTTGATAAATCGACGGTAATAACCCGCCAGACCAAGGAAGCTGCGAATATCATGAACGTTCTCGGGCTGCTTCCAATTCTGAATAGCTTCTATCTTGGCAGGATCGACAGAAATCACCTCAGATGATACAATATGGCCCAAGAACTTGACCTTGCTCTCCCAAAAATGGCACTTGGAGAGCTTGGCCTTAAGCTGATGCTGACGAAGAGTATCCAAGACGATCCGCAAATGATGAGCATGCTCTGCCTCGGATCTAGAATAAATAAGAATATCGTCGATAAAAACCAGAACGAATCTATCGATGTATTCCCGGAATACTCGATTCATAAGCTCGACAAAGAAAGCCAGTGCGTTCGTCAAGCCGAATGGCATGACCAACCACTCAAAAGAACCATAATGAGTGCGGAAAGCGGTAAGAGGAATGTTATCTTCCGCAGCTCGGAGCTGATGAAATCCGGTGGCAAGGTCGAGCTGGGAAAAGACCTCCGCACTGCTCAACTAATCAAACATATCGTCTATCTGTGGCAATGGATAACGATTTCTGATGGTCAACTCATTAAGCTTGTGATAGTCAATGCAAAGCCTAAGAGAGCCATCAGGCTTCTTAACGAAGACCACAGCAGCACCCCATGGCAAAGAACTGGACCGAATGAACTGCTTCGCCTCAAGCTCTACTAACTGCTTCCTGAGTTCCTCATTCTCTTTAGTAGACATCCTTGTGGGAGGATGCCCAACTGGGTGGGAGCCTGGAATGAGATCGATGCGGAACTCAATGGCCCGCTTTGGCGGCAGGCCTGATACTGGCTCGAATATATCGGGGAAATCCCGAACAACAGGAATACGGGATATGTCCACATTCTCATCTCGTGAATCAAGAGAAAATAGAGTAATATCAGAAATCCCAACATCCTGAAGAGCAATAGCTAACGGAGCGGACGAGTTAGGATGACGAAGAAATAATATCCACTACGAACAAATGATTTTGGCGTCGTACTGAACGAGCCAATCCATGCCAAGAACATGCCAAAGCCCAAATACTCCATAACGTGCAGATTTGCACGGAAAGAAAATCCACAAAGATCGATATCTATATCCTCACAAAGCAAGCTAAGGGTCGTGGATCCGCCAATGGGATTCACAATCCTTAGTGAAGAAACCAAACAAGTAACATCCAAAGATAAAGTATCAACTAGTTCTTTTGATACGAATGAGTGAGAGGACCCGTATCAAAGAGAACTCTACAAGATCTACCATGAAATAAAATAGAACCTTCGAGAACGGAAGGATGCGTACCTCGAGGCTGAGCTAAAGATGTAGGAGCCTTGGCAGCATTAAGCTTGCTAGATCTAGGAGGTGCAGTGGGACAAGTGGAATTAAGATGACCCTCCTTCTTACAATAGCGGCAGAAAAGAGGCTTGGGACACACTTTAACCATATGATCAGTAGATCCACAGTTGAAACACTTCCGAATGGAAGGTGTTCCACTAAGCTGAGCAATAGACTGAGGCTGAGTCTGAGAAGTAGAACTGCCTGTCTTCTTCTTCTTATACCAAGACTTGGACTTCTGAAATGGGCCCCGCTTCTGATTAGGATTTTTGGAGCCCTCACCATCCCCATCACTGTCTCTCTCACGCTCAACCGCTTCAAGGTGAAGCGTTGCGTCAACTAGCTCATCAAAAGGGAGCTTAAGCTGGAGCATAAGCCGTTTCTTCAAATATTTCTTCAGGCCTTCTACAAACTTGATATTCTTCTTATAAGGAGAGCTAATGAACTTGAGGCCATACTTGGACAGGGACTCGAAAGAAGATGAATAGTCTGCAACAGAGGCCTTCCCTTGCTTAAGGTCAAAAAAGCAGCGTTCAAGGGTTATCTTCTCGGACTCGGGGACAAACTTGAGTAAGAAGCGCTCTCGGAACTGGTCCCAAGTGAGTGAGGCCTCATCGGTCTCGGATACAAGCAGCTCGTACCAATCCAAGGCACGACCCTCAAGAAGGCTAGAAGCAATAAGAACTCTGTTGTGGTCGGGGATAGCCATGCGAGTAAAGTTACGCTCGCAAACTCTGGTCCAAGTATGGACCTCCTGAATAGTCTCGGAGCCACTGAACGGCTTCCCTCCGAGATGAATAAAGTCGCTGCATAGACGCGCAAAAGCAGACTTGCGCGGTGCATCAGAAACTAGTGCAGGAGACTGAGAGTGCGACCGAGAGTTACGAACCAGCTCCATGATCTGGTCTGTGGTCATGTATACGCCCTCTGGGTGAGGGTTGTTGGACTGTCCAGCATCAGCAGAACGGAGGTTCCTACCTCTCCCAACCATACTGAAAGATAAGGTAAGATTTAGTTAAGCATGATTCAAAGATAGATAATTTATTAAGGAATATTACGGAATATAATAGATTCCTACACATATTCCTAACTTATTTATCTAAAGGTGGATATGTTCAATTTGGATCGTATTATAACGTATTGTACTACGTGTCTGTTCTGTGTTTGTTATGCTTAATTCTGAACCTGGCTCTGATACCAAGATGTAATGCCCCACTCCAAGACCCTCATTAGCAAAGAGAATCATGGAGGTGATTCTGTCTGCTAATGCGGAGAATAGAGTATAATAGGAGCGACCAAATGTAACTATGCTATAACTATCTACCGAATACGTCGAAAGGTGGAATCTATTTAAATTTTTTTTTTCAATCAGGTGGTTCGACATATTCGATAAATACTTATAACGAAATTACAAATGGCTAAAGATCTATCAGAACAAAGCATAATAACATAATGAAATAGCATCACAGAATAGTATCACATAACAGCACAAAGTCTCAGAACAATACATCGTCAATACAGATCCAAATATATCATAAGGTAGGTACAAAGCCACCACTCACACAAGTGAGTCAAAAATATGTACATAAGAGACTGAATAATCAGAGTATCAAAATAGTGGACAAATATAAAGAGCTATCTATCAGCAAAGCAGATAATGTCCAAGCGGAAGCACAGAAAGCTAAGTCCAAAGACCTAACCTGAAACAACTCGGTCTGACCAGAGCGAAAAACACTCGGGTCAGGCTAACTAAACAATCAGTTAATAAACTGAGATAAACATGATAGATAATGCGGCGATATATAACATAGTACTATAGACCACAAACTCTCACATAGAGAAAAAATAAACATCTAAGTAGAGATGTATAGCAAGCCTTGTATCATGGGCATAACATAGTCACAAATATCAAAACAAAACATCTTAGTAGAGATGTATAATAAGCCTCATATCATCGGCATAACGTAAGCACAAATGCCAAAAACAAAAAAATCTAAGTAAAGATGTATGATACGCCTCATATCATCGGCATAACGTAAGCACAAATGCCAAAACAAAAACATCTAAGTAGAGATGTATAACAGGCCATCTAAGTAGAGATGCCAAAAACGATACATCTATGTAGAGATGTATAACGGCCATCTAAGTAGAGATGCCAAAAATGATACATCTATGTAGAGATGTATAACGGCCAACTAAGTAGAGATGCCAAAACGATACCTCTAAGGGAGACAGTCTGAAGACACTATCCCAAAGGTAATACAAGGAGTGTGTCACAAACTTTTAGCAAGGAACCCGTAAAGTGTTAACGTGAGTCTCATACCCCACGTTCGCACTAAACGGTTTACTAACTAATCGTAAGCTTCCACACTGAAAACAGTACAAAGTTCACCTCATGTCATCGGTAAACTAGGTCGAAAGGCCAAAACGATCAATCGAATAGGTCGGGGATTAACCGAAAAGGAAATACGCACGGTTTCATAGGCCGGAGTTTTTCCCAACCGTTTAAGCACCTTTCCACAACGCTCGAAGTGCTAAAGTATGAGTGTGGGATTTTATTATAGAAAATAATTACGGAAAACAGATTTATAATTGGTTTGAAATCACTTTAAAACGGCCTTTGAAAACTCTCCTATTATGGAGTGATTAATTTAATAATTAAAAATAATATTATATAATAATTTCGAAAGCCATTTCGGAGTGAAAAATCCTTTTAAAACCTTTTTTTAAGGCCTGTGTACGAAATCCAGAGACAAATCTCAAAGAAATCGATAAAACTAGAAAATCACTGAAAATATTCTAAGTGTTGGAAAATAGTCCAAAACTGACGCGAACCCAAGTTCGGAAAATTATTCGGACCAGTAGACTGAATCCGAATGGCATGAAAATTGGTAGGAACGTAGTCCGACATTCCTAATTCAGAATGCAAAAAGAATTACTCAATTTCGACTTGAAACAAAGTCGCAGAGACGCTCCAAAGTCGGACCCGGAAACAGTGAATACACTGTTTCAGGCTGAGATCCGGATCCCTCTTCAGCAATTTCGAAGAGTCAAATGAACTCGGATACTAATCAAACTTTCTACAGATGGAGTTTGGAACTCCAGCTTTCCAACGAGTCTGAAAATGTTGGATTCCGACCACGGATGTGACCGTGGCAGTGTCACAAAGTTTTAGTTTCAAAACTGGAAACAGGGAGTAAGAAATCGATAAAACCAGAAAATCACTGAAAATATTCAAGTGTTGGAAAATAGTCCAAAACTGACACGAACCCAAGTTCGGAAAATTATTCGGACCAGCAGACTGAATCCGAATGGCATGAAAATTTGTAGGAACATAGTCCGACATTCCTACTTCAGAACGCAAAAAGAATTACTCGATTCCGACTTGAAACGAAGTGGCAGCGACGCTCCAAAGTCGGACCCGGAAACAGTGAATACAATGTTTCAGGCTGAGATCCGGGTCCCTCTTCAGCAATTTCGAAGAGTCAAATGAACTCGGATACTAATCAAACTTTCTAGAGATGGAGTTCGGAACTCCAGCTTTCCAACGAGTCCAAAAACGTTGGATTCCAACCAAGGATGTGACCGTGGCAGTGTCATAAAGTTTCAGTTTCAAAACTGGAAACGGAGTAAGAAATCGATAAAACTAGAAAATCACTGAAAATATTCTGTGTTGGAAAATAGTCCAAAACTGACGCGAAGCCAAGTTCGGAAAATTATTCGGACCAGCAGACTGAATTCGAATGGCATGAAAATGGTAGGAACGTAGTCCGACATTCCTACTTCAGAACGCAAAAAGAATTACTCGATTTCGACTTGAAACGAAGTCGTAGCGACGCTCCAAAGTCGGACCCGGAAACAGAGAATACACTGTTTCAGGCTGAGATCTGGGTCCCTCTTCGACAGCAATTTCGAAGAGTCAAATGAACTCGGATACTAATCAAACTTTCTAGAGATGGAGTTCGGAACTCCAGCTTTCCAACGAGTCCAAAAACGTTGGATTCTGACCACGGATGTGACCGTGGCAGTGTCACAAAGTTTCAGTTTCAAAACTGGAAACAGGGAGTATCATATGCAAATGCTCAGAAACCAGCAGTAAAAACTGCATTCAGGTCCGTTTTTGAGCCCGGATTTAACCTTTCAAATGATCACCGAATGCTACGAAATTTGGAGGGGTTATAGGTGGCAATACTAGCTATCACTAGGAAGTGATTTGGCATGTTTTCATCAGATATTGAAAGAGATATTCATGGTCAAAGTTGCAGCAGAATCAGTTTTAGAATTTTGCAAAACATAGAGAAATGAGCTAATTAATTTAATTTTTCTTGCTCAAATGATTTAGTAATGACCATTAACAATTATCTAATCATACCGTAAATATATATCTAGCCATAGCATGAAAGTGATGAGGATATAGCTAGCATTACCTCA
This sequence comes from Allium fistulosum, assembly GCA_030737815.1. Classification (NCBI taxonomy): domain Eukaryota; kingdom Viridiplantae; phylum Streptophyta; class Magnoliopsida; order Asparagales; family Amaryllidaceae; genus Allium; species Allium fistulosum. Next base: position 775,645,294 of record CM060906.1, read on the forward strand.
CAAACAATATAGCAAGCAACTTGTGTGCAATGTCCAAATGGAAGAAATGATAATCAACAAGCTTTGATATTCATGCAACACAACAAATCAAGTGTTACTTGGCTAATTCCAGAAATTAAAGAGAGTTAGAAACGGATTACAAGAGGGTTTTTGCGTTACCTTCCCTTACTTTAACTAGCTTAAGCCAATATAAGAGAGGATAGAGCTTTCCTAAGCATGGAGGCCATTTTTAGGTTTAGGGTTTTAGGAATTTGATTTGGGTTGGAATGAATGAGAGTTAGGAGTTTGAGATGATTTATAGAATGGTAAGTGGGTTTGGGTTAGGCGAATGGACCCCTTAAGAGAGAGTGGCTCTAAACATGTATAAAAATTGTTTAAGTGTTAACATAGCCATGAAAACCCATACTTAACTAAATCCCCTTCTTAAATTTCCCATTAAATTTTAATTGTTCCAGAATAATACTTCGCCTCATTTCATTCTTTTTTTTTCGGTAATGCAAATCCCGGATTGTTACAGACTCCCTCCCTTAAGAAAATTGCGTCCCCGTAATTCCTTAAGATGGACGTCGTCTATAACGTCTAATCCACAAAAGAAATGATAGAAGATCAAATAGAGATTCTCACCCGTACTAGAAGATGGAAGAAAGCCAGGATAAGAACGCTCGATAAATTCTCTGGTCTCCCAAGTGCAGTCCTTAGGATTCGGTGACTATTGAATTTTCACAAGATGAACCTCTTTGTTGCGAAGGCGTCTAACCTCCGAATTAAGAACACGAAGAGGTTGCTGCTCCAATGATAAATCAAGTGAGATCTCTAAATCAGGCACGATATGTGGCTCAATAATAGAATCAGGATCGCGTACACACTTGCGAAGCTGAGACACATGGAATACATCATGCATTCCGGAAAAGTGAGCAGGTAGAGCCGTACTATAAGCAACGGGGCCGATGCATTCCGTGATAGGAAATGGTCCAACATAGCGAGGAGCCAATTTCCCTGTAGAGCTGAAACGCACAACCCCCTTCTTGGGAGAAATCCGAATAAATACAAAATCACCAATGGAGAACTCAAGAGGCTTCCTATGGTTGTCCGCGTAGGATTTTTGGCGGTTCTGTGCCTCTTTCATTCTTTGACGGATAAGAACAATCTTCTCAGAAGATTCCCGAATTGAATCTGGACTAAGAATGAGCTTCTCGCCAGATTCTAACCAACAAGGAGGAGAGCGACATGGCCTTCCGTATAGAGCCTCGAAAGGTGCCATGCCAATACTAGACTGATAGCTGTTGTTGTAGGAGAACTCTATGAGAGGTAAGTGATCCTCCCAACTACCCCCGAAATCCATAATACAACAGCGCAAAAGATCCGCCAAAACACGATTCACCCTCTCAGACTGACCGTCAGTCTGAGGGTGATAAGCAGTAGAGAGATTCAGCTTTGTGCCCAAAGCTGACTGTAGGCACTTCAAGAAGTGACTAGTGAAAATGGTGTCTCGATCACACACGATAGAGCTAGGATTGCCATGAAGTCATACGACTTCCTTCACATTGAGCTTGGCCAACCGAGGTGCAGTCCGAGTGGACTTAATCGGAATGAAATGAGCCGATTTGGTAAAGCGATCAACAATAACCCAGATAGAAGTATGGCCTGACCTCAATCGAGGCAGACCGTCAATGAAATCCATGGATATCTGATCCCATTTCCATAATGGAATCTCTAGAGGCTGAAGAAGACCAGATGGACGCTGATGCTCGGCCTTGATCTATTAACAAGTCATGCAACCGCTCACATAACTTGCAACATCTCTCTTCAAACCCTCCCAATAATATAGCCGACACATATCGACATACATCTTACTCGAACCGGGATGTATAGTGTACTTAGTGTGATGGCACTCATCCAAGACGTCACGCCTAAGTGATAAATCAGATGGTACAACAATACGGTTCCTCCTACGAAGACACCGATGAAAATCAAGAGAATAATCCAGCAATGTCTCATCACTGGATCCCGACTCGAGAAGATGAATAAGATGCAATAAGTCTGGATCCTGCCGTTGAGCATGGGCAATGCGATCCAATAAGATAGGACGAGCTTCCAAGCTGAATAATAAGACCGGAGAATCAGAAGATGGAGCTCGATCTCTAATATCACACAAAGATACGGTCTCAAGAATATCCCACTCGGCAATCATCATAGACACTACCACCGAGTGCTTGCGACTGAGCGCATCTGCAACACGATTACCCTTGTCAGGGGTATACTGAATATCTAAATCATATGAGGCGAGAAACTCAAGCCATCGCTGCTGCCTCATATTGAGATCCCTCTGATTGAATAGATACTTCAGCGACTTGTGATCGGTGTACAGAATGAAGCATTCGCCTAATAGAAAGTGACGCCAAGTCTTCAAGGCAAAGACGATAGCTGCTAACTCAAGATCATGAGTAGGATAGCGAACCTCATTCGGATGCAGTTGCCTGGAAGCATAAGCAACTACCTGATCCTTCTGCATAAGCACAGCACCTAGCCCGCTACCACAAGCATCGGTGTAAACAACAAGATCATGGTTACTCTCTGGAACCACTAGAATAGGAGCATGAGTGAGAAGTTCCTTCAGTCGCTGAAAGGAAGCTTCACACTTATCATACCAAATAAAGCGAACACCCTTACGAGTCAGCGTCGTAAGGGGAAGTGCAACTCAAGAGAAATCCTTGATAAACAGACGGTAATAACCCGCCAGACCAAGGAAGCTGTGAATATCATGAACGTTCTCGGGCTGCTTCCAATTCTGAATAGCTTCGATCTTGGCAGGATCGACAGAAATCACCTCAGATGATACAATATGGCCCAAGAACTTGACCTTGCTCTCCCAAAAATGGCACTTGGAGAGCTTGGCCTTAAGCTGATGCTGACGAAGAGTATTCAAGACGATCCGCAAATGATGAGCATGCTCTGCCTCGGATCTAGAATAAATAAGAATACCGTCGATGAAAACCAGAACGAATCTATCGATGTATTCCCGGAATACTCGATTCATAAGATCGACAAAGAAAGCCGGTGCGTTCGTCAAGCCGAATGGCATGACCAACCACTCAAAAGAACCATAACGAGTGCGGAAAGCGGTAAGAGGAATGTTATCTTCCGCAACTCGGAGCTGATGAAATCCGGTGGCAAGGTCGAGCTGGGAAAAGACCTTCGCACCGCTCAACTGATCAAACATATCGTTTATCCATAGCAATGGATAACGATTTCTGATGGTCAACTCATTAAGCTTGTGATAGTCAATGAAAAGCCTAAGAGAGCCATCGGGCTTCTTAACGAAGACCACAACAGCACCCCATGGCGAAGAACTGGACCGAATGAACTGCTTCGCCACAAGCTCTACTAACTGCTTCCTGAGTTCCTCATTCTCTTTAGTAGACATCCTCGTGGGAGGACGCCCAACTGGGTGGGAGCCTGGAATGAGATCGATGCGGAACTCAATGGCCCGCTTTGGTGGCAGGCCTGATACTGGCTCGAATATATCGGGGAAATCCCGAACAACAGGAATACAGGATATGTCCACATTCTCATCTCGTGAATCAAGAGCAAATAAAGTAATATCAGAAATCCCAACATCCTGAAGAGCAATAGCTAATGGAGCGGACAAGTCAGGATGACGAAGAAATAATATCCGCTCAGAACAAATGATTTTGGCGTCGTAATAAGCGAGCCAATCCATACCAAGAATCATGTCAAAGCCCAAATACTCCATAACGTGCAGATTCGCACGGAAAGAAAATCCACAATGATCGATATCTATATCCTCACAAAGCAAGCTAAGGGTCGTGGATCCGCCAATGGGATTCACAATCCTTAGTGAAGAAACCAAACAAGTAACATCCAAAGATAAAGTATCAACTAGTTCTTTTGATACGAATGAGTGAGAGGACCCGTATCAAAGAGAACTCTACAAGATCTACCATGAAATAAAATAGAACCTTCGAGAACGGAAGGATGCGTACCTCGAGGCTGAGCTAAAGATGTAGGAGCCTTGGCAGCATTAAGCTTGCCAGATCTAGGAGGTGCAGTGGGACAAGTGGAATTAAGATGACCCTCCTTCTTACAATAGCGGCAGGAAAGAGGCTTGGGACACACTTTAACTATATGATCGGTAGATCCACAGTTGAAACACTTCCGAATGGAAGGTGTTCCACTAAGCTGAGCAATAGACTGAGGTTGAGTCTAAGAAGTAGAACTGCCTGTCTTCTTCTTCTTATACCAAGACTTGGACTTCTGAAATGGGCCCCACTTCTGATTGGGATTTTTGGAGCCCTCACCATCCCCATCACTGTCTCTCTCACGCTCAACCGCTTCAAGGTGAAGCGCTGCGTCAACTAGCTCATCAAAAGGGAGCTTAAGCTGGAGCATAAGCTGTTTCTTCAAATATTTCTTCAGGCCTTCTACAAACTTGAGATTCTTCTTATAAGGAGAGCTAATGAACTCGAGGCCATACTTGGACAGGGCCTCGAAAGATGATGAATAGTCTGCAACAGAGGCCTTCCCTTTCTTAAGGTCAATAAAGCGGCGTTCAAGGGTTATCTTCTCGGACTCGGGGACAAACTTGAGTAAGAAGCGCTCTCGGAACTGGTCCCAAGTGAGTGAGGCCTCATCGGTCTCGGATACAAGCAGCTCGTACCAATCCAAGGCACGACCCTCAAGATGGCTAGAAGCAACAAGAACTCTGTCATGGTCGGGGATAGCCATGCGAGTAAAGTTACGCTCGCAAACTCTGATCCAAGTCTGGACCTCCAGAATAGTCTCGGAGCCACTAAACGGCTTCCCTCCGAGATGAATAAAGTCGCTGCATAGACGCGCAAAAGCAGACTTGCGCGGTGCATCAGAAACTGGTGCAGGAGACTGAGAGTGCGACTGAGAGTTATGAACCAGCTCCATGATCTGGTCCGTGGTCATGTATACGCCCTTTGGGTGAGGGTTGCTGGACTGTCCAGCATCAGCAGAACGGAGGTTCCTACCTCTACCAACCATACTGAAAGATAAGGTAAGATTTAGTTAAGCATGATTCAAAGATAGATAATTCATTAAGGAATATTACGGAATATAATAGATTCCTACACATATTCCTAACTTATTTATCTAAAGGTGGATATGTTCAATTTGGATCGTATTATAACGTATTGTACTACGTGTCTGTTCTGTGTTTGTTATGCTTAATTCTGAACCTGGCTCTAATACCAAGATGTAACGCCCCACTCCAAGACCCTCATTAGCAGAGGGAATCATGGAGGTGATTCCGTTTGCTAATGCGGAGAATAGAGTATAATAGGAGCGACCAAATGTAACTATGCTATAACTATCTACCGAATACGTCGAAAGGTGGAATCTATTTAAATTTTTTTTTTCAATCAGGTGGTTCGACATATTCGATAAATACTTATAACGATATTACAAATGGCTAAAGATCTATCAGAACAAAGCATAATAACATAATGAAATAGCATCACAGAACAGTATCACATAACAGCACAGAGTCTCAGAACAATATATCGTCAATACAGATCCAAATATATCATAAGGTGGGTACAAAGCCACCACTCACACAAGTGAGTCAAAAATATGTACATAAGAGACTGAATAATCAGAGTATCAAAATAGTGGACAAATATAAAGAGCTATTTATCAGCAAAGCAGATAATGTCCAAGCGGAAGCACAGAAAGCTAAGTCCAGAGACCTAACCTGAAACAACTCGGTCTGACCCGAGCGAAAAACACTCGGGTCAGGCTAACTAAACAATCAGTTAATAAACTGATATAAACATGATAGATAATGCGGCGATATATAACATAGTACTATAGACCACAAACTCTCACATAGAGAAGAAATAAACATCTAAGTAGAGATGTATAGCAAGCCTTGTATCATGGGCATAACATAGTCACAAATATCAAAACAAAACGTCTAAGTAGAGATGTATAATAAGCCTCATATCATCGGCATAACTTAAGCACAAATGCCAAAAACAAAAACATCTAAGTAGAGATGTATGATAAGCCTCATATCATCAGCATAACGTAAGCACAAATGCCAAAACAAAAACATCTAAGTAGAGATGTCAAAAAAACCATACATCTAAGTAGAGATGTATAACAGGCCATTTAAGTAGAGATGCCAAAAACGATACATCTATGTAGAGATGTATAATGGCCATCTAAGTAGAGATGCCAAAAACGATACATCTATGTAGAGATGTATAACGGCCATCTAAGTAGAGATGCCAAAACGATACCTCTAAGGGAGACAGTCTGAAGACACTATCCCAAAGGTAATACAAGGAGTGTGTCACGAACTTTTAGCAAGGAACCCATAAAGTGTTAACGTGAGTCCCATACCCCACGTTCGCACTAAACGGTTTACTAACCAATCGTAAGCTTCCACACTGAAAACAGTACAAAGTTCACCTCATGTCATCGGTAAACAGGGAGTAAGAAATCGATAAAACCAAAAAATCACTGAAAATATTCCAAGTGTTGGAAAATAGTCCAAAACTAACATGAACCCAAGTTCGGAAAATTATTCGGACCAGCAGACTGAATCCGAATGGCATGAAAATTGGTAGGAACGTAGTCCGACATTCCTACTTCAGAACCCAAAAAGAATTACTCGATTCCGACTTGAAACAAAGTCGCAGCGACGCTCCAAAGTCAGACCCGGAAATAGTGAATACACTGTTTCAGGCTGAGATCTGGGTCCCTCTTCAACAATTTCGAAGAGTCAAATGAACTAGGATACTAATCAAACTTTCTAAAGATGGAGTTCGGAACTCCAGCTTTCCAACGAGTCCGAAAACGTTAGATTCCGACCACGGATGTGACCGTGGAAGTGTCACAAAGTTTCAGTTTCAAAACTGGAAACAGGGAGTAAGAAATCGATAAAACCAGAAAATCACTGAAATTATTAAGTGTTGGAAAATAGTCCAAAACTGACACGAACCCAAGTTCGGAAAATTATTCGGACTAGCAGACTGAATCCGAATGGCATGAAAATTGGTAGGAACGTAGTCTAACATTCCTACTTCAGAACGCAAAAAGAATTACTCGATTTCGACTTGAAACGAAGTCGCAGCGACGCTCCAAAGTCGGACCCGGAAACAGAGAATACACTGTTTCAGGCTGAGATCCGGGTCTCTCTTCGACAGCAATTTCAAAGAGTCAAATGAACTCGGATACTAATCAAACTTTCTAGAGATGGAGTTCGGAACTCCAGCTTTCCAACGAGTCCAAAAACGTTGGATTCCGACCACGGATGTGACCGTGGCAGTGTCACAAAGTTTCAGTTTCAAAACTGGAAACAGGGAGTATCGTATGCAAATGCTCAGAAACCAGCAGTAAAAACTGCATTCAGGTCCGTTTTTGAGCCCGGATTTAACCTTTCAAATGATCACCGAATGCTACGAAATTTGGAGGTGTTATAGGTGGCAATACTAGCTATCACTAGGAAGTGATTTGGCATGTTTTCATCAGATATTGAAAGATATATTCATGGTCAAAGTTGCAGCAGAATCAGTTTTAGAATTTTGCAAAACATAGATAAATGAGCTAATTAATTTAATTTTTCTTGCTCTAATGATTTAGTAATGACCATTAACAATTATCTAATCATACCGTAAATATATATCTAGCCATAGCATGAAAGTGATGAGGATATAGCTAGCATTACCTCACAAACAATATAGCAAGCAACTTGTGTGCAATGTCCAAATGGAAGAAATGATAATCAACAAGCTTTGATATTCATGCAACACATCATATCAAGTGTTACTAGGCTAATTCCAGAAATTAAAGAGAGTTAGAAATGGATTACAAGAGGGTTTTTGCATTACCTTCCCTTACTTTAACTAGCTTAAGCCAATATAAGAGAGGATAGAGCTTTCCTAAGCATGGAGGCCATTTTTAGGTTTAGGGTTTTAGAAATTTGATTTGTGTTGGAATGAATGAGAGTTAGGAGTTTGAGATGATTTATAGAATGGTAAGTGGGTTTGGGTTAGGCGAATGGACCACTTAAGAGAGAGTGGCTCTAAACATGTATAAAAATTGTTTAAGTGTTAACATAGCCATGAAAACCCATACTTAACCAAATCCCCTTCTTAAATTTCCCATTAACTTTTAATTGTTCCAAAATAATACTTCGCCTCATTTCATTCTTCTTCTTTTTCGGTAATGCAAATCCCGGGTTGTTACAATATACTTCTGGAATGGAAGGTATTATGTGGTTGGAACTGCCTCCTTTCCTTATAAACAAGTATTAAATGATTTTATTGATTTTATGTTTGTAGACATATTCTTATTTTGAAATATACTGCCCAAGTACTGAAAAGGTAAGACTCGAGGTTTTTATTCACCTGACACTTGTTGTTCTGACTCCCTCCTTATTACAACACAAGGATGGAGTGATGGCGGTGACGATGTTTAAAGATAAACAAGCTTGGCTGGTGGCAGTATTTATTATTATTTGCTTTCAAGTGTACTGATGGATTTAAACAATTGTTGTAATAGATATTATAATTTTGTGTTATGACATTTTTATGATTTTAAAATAAATTGAAACACTTTACTATTATATTTTGTTCCACCCACTGTGAGTTCTAAAAGTTTAGTTATGGATCTGCAATATTATTTCTTTTTACTACCAACAGTTTGCCTTAGAATGGATCTAAGCTTCGTTAAGCCTTTTTTGGTTCGAATTTTAGGCCTCTTCTGGGGTGGGTTGTTGCATTTGGTATCAGAGCTATAGGTTACCCGATCAAGGATGAAAAACTATACGTATGAGAGACATATTTTTTATTTTGAAAAATGTTTTTCAAAAAGAATTTTCAAAAGAATTCTTACTATATATATATATATCCCCTCTTCTTGAACATGCGCAAATACACTAGGCAAACATTTCTTTTTTCAGCAAGTAAATACTATCTTAGAAAATCGTCACTAAAGGTTTAACCTATAAATAGTTGATATGGCTGATAATCAATCGTCTTTCGAACAAGGGGACCCTACCCGCGGAAGACCACCCATTCGTGGAATGCCCGAATGGTTTGAACAATACCTTAGGACTGTTGGGCATATTCCTATTCCTCCAACTGCACCGGTAGCACTCAATGTCCCGACCACTAGTGCAGCACCCTGTCCTGCCGACTTTCCTAAACTATATAAGGACTTTCTCAGTTATGTGAGGAAAGACATACTCTAGAACTGAAGGATGTTCGAAGGCTAAAGCATGGATTAGTAACTGCGAGGAGATATTTAGAGAGCTGGGTTAGGATGATCAGCCAAGAAGAAGAATAGCAGCTTGGTACCTCATGGAAGAAGCTTTAAATTGGTGGAACTTTGTGATTGATGAGCACCCAGGCAGGATATTCTCTTGGGATGAATTCAAGGACCGATTCGAGATGAGATATATGTCTAGAGCAGAGGTCAACTTGCAATTGAAAAGGTTCATTCAATTGAGACAAAGAGACTCTACTCTTAAGGAGTACATAGCTAAGTTTACTGAATTGACTAAATTCGGGATGAACCTGATAGACAGACCTATGAAAAAGGCTATGAAGTTAGTAAAGGGCTTAAATTCCCCGCTAAGAGAAATGTTATTGATTCGAGTACCTATGGGGGCCACATATGAGATGTTGGTAGAAACGGCAATGCTGCACATGGCCAATGAGGAAGATAAGAGAGAGAAAGAGAAGTCTGCATAGACACAGAAGCAAGGAGGATCTAAGAAAGAGATCTTTTGGGCCAATAAGAAGTTTAAGGGAAAGTTTAAGAAGGAAGTGAAGGTGTGTAAGAGATGCCAAAGGAAAGGTCACGAAGCTAAAGATTGTAGGGTGAGTCTGATGAAGGAAACCTTTAAAGAAAAGTGCTTTAACTGCCATGAGGAACGGCATTATAAGAATCAATGTCCTATGGTGGCTATGGAAGGACCAAGCGTATAGGCTTACGCTATTGAAGCTTTCCCTATTGCCAATAACCCACTAAGGGGCCAAGGAAAAGCATCTCTAAAGGGTATAACTCTTATTTTTGGGGTTACTATTCTTACCCTATTTGATTCGGGGGCATCGCATTCCTTTATAGCTAGGGATGTAGTAAATTCCTTAAAACTTAAAACCTAGATGGTCAATAGTCCAATAGAGATTTCCAATCCCAATGATGGTTCGACTCATCTTTCTCTTATTTGCAAAGACCCAGTGTTAGACATATGCGACGTTGATTTCATATGCACTGCATACGTTCTTAATTTCAAAGGGTATGGACTTATCTTGGGTATGGACTGGTTGTCATATTACGGAGCCATTCTTGACTGTGACAAAAGGTTAGTGTGATTAAGGAGTCGTCGAGGTTATGACCTAGAAGTTCCTTGTACACCCAAAGCTTTAGTTGAGTTAAGCAATTTATACTCACTAAATCTATATGTTGATCAAGAACCATTATCTGTACCCATAGTTTGTGAATTTCTTAATGTCTTTGAGGAAGTCTAGGTTCTCCCACCCTATAGGGAAATTTAGTTCTGAATCGATTTGGGGAAGGACGCAAGACCCATCACTCTTCCTTTGAGGCATATGGCCCCCAAAGAAAGAAGGGAATTGGATAAGAAAATCTCAGAGCTATTGAACAAAGGATTCATCCATAGGAGTACTTTTGAGAGGGGATCCCCTGTAATTTTTGCTACTAAGGCGGATAGTTCTTTAAGACTTTGTGTCGATTATAGGGAGTTGAACAAATTAACAAGGAAAAATAGGTACATCTACCTAGAATAGATGACTTGTTTGACCAACTCGTTGGAGCTAAAGTCTTTTGCCAATTAGACTTAGCATCGGGATTCCATCAGTCAAGAATTGTAGAGGAAAGACAGCTGAAGGCCGCATTCTGTACACCAGATGGACTTTATGAGTGGGAAGTAATGCCTTTTGGACTGGCAAATGTCCCACCATACTTTGTGAATTTAATGAGTAGAAAGTTTAGAGGACAACTTAATAAATTTGTCATGGTGTCTGTTGATGATGTCTTGGTTTTCTCCAAAGGCAAGAAGAAGCATAAGGACTACCTTAGGGAGGTATTGGTGACCTTGAGAAGAAACCAACTCAAAACTAAGTTTTCTAAATGTCACTTTTGGAAAATTGAAGTGTAACGACCCAGAATTTTGGTTAATTGAAATTAGAATATTTAATTGATTTTAAATATCAAAAATTTAATTTTACAGATTTAATAACTTGAATTTCAAATATAATGATTTATTGGGTAGTTTAATTGTGGAATTTAATAATTGAAATTTGGTTAAATAGTGAAATCTTGAGTTTTAAGCTAGATAAAAATGATTTAAAGGCTTATTAAATTTCTATTAATAAGAATAAAGGTAAATAAAATTTAAATTAAATATAAAAGTGATTTACTTGATTTTAAAGATAACTCGTTTAAATTAACATATAAAAATAGCCTTCCGGGGCATAGTTTCGGATTTGGACAAAACCAGTTCCATTGGATCCGTAATAGTGTATTATTATTGAATTTCAAATTTCATAGCATTTGGAGTTATCGTTTGGTCGTATAGGATAGACACGCGTTGAATTTAATATCGAAAATTTAATATTATAATTTGGTTCAAAAAGCTATCTTCTGCATACGTTCGAATTAGGTCTCGAAACTTATTTTATTCCGTTCAGAATATGGGTATAACATTAGGAACGCCAGGCAAGACACCTTGATAGGAGTTCGGGATTTTAAGTTACTTAAATCAAGATATTTTGAAATTAAATAATATTATAAATTTTTAAAGTCAACTTTTTAGCCACGCTATCGTTCCTTCAGCCACCCTACCTATGTTCCATACTTACTTCTTCTTTTTAAATGCATACGACTATCTTCTTCCCAGTTTTTATTTTAAACAGAGGCTTCTTCTTCTAATATATATATATATATATATATATATATATATATACATACATTAAAATTTATATAAGGCAATCCATGTTATGAGTTTCTATGTGGTTCCATCAGCGCATACCTTCTTCTTTCCTCTATTTTATTTTCACATTTCCAGTTTTGTAAAATGGAGACCGAGCAAATACAAATCAAAATCCTTTTCGATTCTAAATGAAAAGTTACAAAATTGATATCTTTGAAATGATGGGAGGTAGCTCGACATGTCCGTTTGGGTTTGGGTGTCCACGGTGGATATTTGGGTGATCCATGAACTTGGTAGTGTGCTTGAAAGGGGCAAACAATATTTAGGGTATCATCTTCTTTTTATTGATGGAGTTTAAGCGTGATTTGTGGGTGTTGTTGGACTCGCAGTGGAAGTATCCATCTCCAACGATCGTTTGGGTAAGTCCGGAGCTTCCTGGTGGTTCGCGTCCACCATATGGTCACTATTGAAGTAGCCAAGTCGCATTTTGGATAGGAGATCGGGGCGCGTCAAGGTGGTGTCAGGTGAATAGAGAATGCAATAAGAAAGTCGATGGTGATGTTGATGCATCAGATAGTTGATCGGAGAGTGAGAAAATGGAAGGGGAGGCACAGTTTTGGTGAGAGTTGGCTTCAGGCATAAGCGGGAATTAATTTGGGGAAGAAGGATTGACTGAGGGTAATGTTAATTGTGATTAAGAGGATTATTAAATTATTTAAATTATAAAATCTTATTTTTGCCATAATTGATTCATTTTAGGTCTGAATCCAACACGGTCAGTTGTGTTGGATTCGTATTGACGAATTCTTCAACGTGTAATTGGATTGGAGAGATTTAGAGCTTTCGAATTTTTTTAGCTAAATTCAATCGCCGTTCGAATTTAGTTGGAACCAGAACGTGGAAGCGATAATAAAATCAAGGTGAGTAAATCTCACTCATTTGGATTATTGGGTTTAATTTATAATAATTAAAATTATTTATTGGTTGATTGGATGGATTTATAAATTATTATATGTTGGATGTTATATTATATATATTAGTAGTTGGGTATATTCTTGCCGATTGGAGCGGATGAGACACTATGTGCCCCGCATAATAGCGAATGATCCTATATTACCGCGATATCCCGCCTTAAAGTGGGATTGGTATTTTATGTTATCTAACATCTATGGATGCAGGGAAACGGGTTGGAGGGATCCAACTGGATTCCTCAAAATTGTTGATTTTAATTTCATATATAGTAATATCTGATGTGTTTGAATAATCTGTGATAGATTTTGATGTGATTTGAATTTATTGGATGCTATAATAGCACTAGCCAAAATTTTGGCATTATAAATACTATGAATAATATTTTTGAATTTTAAAAGGAAATTTAAAGGGCGGTTTTGGAAATGAATATATTTATATTGGAATTGAAAATTATTTAAAAAGAAATTTGATTTGGATAAAATGAACAAATTTGATTTTAGATATTTATTTAGCTATTTCGTAAAATGGTTTCAAATAGAGAATTTTAAATTGAGATTTTTAAACAATGGATTTTAAATCAGATTCTGAAAATCAGAAATGAGAGTCGGAATCGAGATTTGATTGGGTTGGGAATATAGTTTGGATTATTTAAGAAATAGATTTATAAATAGAATTTTAATTAGAAATCGATTATAAATGGATTTTAGTGATATGAACCTGGTATAAACTGGAAATGAGATTATGAAATTTATGAACAATATTTATAAATGATGTGGAATGATTATCACTCGATGAATTGCAAATATAAATTCACGGTGAGAATTTATAATGAGATATGGAAATTGGTTAGAAGGAATAGTGGATTCTATTTTGGAATTTGGGAATAGTTATGAAATTGGAAATGTGAATCGACTTGGGATGAATCGAGAGAGGTTTATAAATTGAAATTAGTTATATTGAAATATATTTTTATCGAGAGGTTAAGTTATTTTTAAAAGTGGATTTTTAATTATTAAACTATGTAATTTAAAACTATTTTAGCATTAAAATATTTCAGAAAATTTAGTTATATAAATATTTAAAATTATTGAAATAAATTCTAAGATTCATAAACAAGTTCGGTAAAATCAATTAGAAATTTTATGAATAGATTGGAATTAGTTATTGACGTTTATTTTAAAAAGTTATTTGATATTTTAAATAATTATTTAACCATATCTTTGAAATTTTATTATTATTATGTATATAGTTTAAAAGTAGTAATTGGAATTTAGTTATAAATACTCTCTAGATGGTAATCCAGATTTGTTAAAAATGTGATTGTATAAGTGAGGTGTAAATGGGATTTCTGGAAATTTAGGGAATTTCCAAAATAGTTAGACTCGGGAACTTCGAAAATGAATCTGAATTCATTAAAAGGAATTATAAATGGTTAGTTGGATTATAAACAAGTATAATCGATAAAAAAATTTGGAAATTCTAAAGAGAATTAGAAATTTATATTCAGAAATTTTCAAAATGAGCTATAACGGGTTGAGAATATGGAAATAAATTTGTCAATGTTATATTAAGTGGGAAAAGGGGAAATCCTCTTTTGTTTTATAATCGTACTCATACAATCGATATGAGCTATGAATATTTCCTAAGCGTTGATATCAAATGGGTTTTGGAAAATATACTTATGAATATTCTCATAAGTATTAAAAAGTGGTTTTGAAGATATTTTAAGTGTGAAACGATTGATATAGAAATACTTTTCTAAGTGTTATTAATTGAATCCAAAAATATTGCTAAGTGTTGAAATGGTTTAAAAATATCCTTTTATGTATACAAGTATTTGAAATTTGTTTTCAATATTGAAATATTTAAAGAAATTGAATATATATCTTGTAAAGTTATTTTGAATAAAGGTTTTGAAAGATTTATAATATGGGCTTAGTGACTGCTTATGTGTGTAATTTGATAGTTAAATAACCGACTATCAAATATGGCCAAATTCGTTGATTGTTTCGAAGAGACTGGGATCGGGTTTAATCATCCAAAAACCCCTTCGATCTGATTTGTCCGTTACGAATTGTGATATCGCGAAGCTAATGAAGACGGTGATTTTTGAAGAGATTAGTTTATCCAGACCTAGGACAACTTGTATGGATGAATGATGTCATTGCATTGTAGCCTAGAAGGTAGTGTTAGCATTCCAAATGGGATTGCTATTCAAAAAGGTAAACGTAGCCTCAAGCCTCATCAACCGGGAAATGACTAAAATAGGGCATGCAGCAGGGCTAAGTGGGTCGCTCCCATTAGGGTATGTCGCCATCTTTCTAGATACCCTATATCTACATATTTATGGATTGGTTGTGCATGAGATCTCAAAAAGGTCGGAAGACCGGGCTGATGACATATTCGGTACTAGTAGTCAAGTGCTAGGTCGGTTCTGTGTGGTAGGGTACAAGATGTTCTTGTAAGACCAGTGTGCATTAATCTAGAGATGCACTCATCGAAGGTAGTTCCTTACCTGGTCATGGTATGGAATCCATTCTCCAATAAGCGTCGTACGGTTTTGATTGTATACCAATTATGCTAAAACGTGAGATGCAAGCATTTCAGCTATTTTATATTTATATTCTATAGACACTATTATAATATCAGATGATATGATATAAAATTGTTTTGGTTATCGTAAGGTAAAAACCCTTCATTTTTATGTGTGGCGTTGTCTTTCGAGATATCTTTGTTTTTCAAAGGATTTTTGAAATATAATTAAATTTAAATTTAGTGTGTTTTCTCACGCTAGTTTTCCAGACTGACTCGGGTGTTATTTCATTATAATACTCGGGTCAGACCGAGTTTTACAGATTCGGGTTAGGATGCTATGGAGCTCAGGAGATGAGTTTGATGATAGAGACGTATTCCACGTACTTGATTATATTCCGTTGTGTCAAACTGTATAGTTAGCACTGGTGAGGACAAGTTATTATAACTGTCGAGTATTGATTTGTTGATTGTTGTACTCTGATGATGGTATGTATAAATAACAGTTATAGTTCTTTTTGTATAAAGATATGTTATTATCTATTATATTGCTCCGCTGCGATTGTGAGATTCTGTGTTATTGTTTAGTTTTCTTCTATCTCTTTTCTTCTTTCCCCTAACAATCGGATTTTCTGGCATTCTGTAATGACCTGTATTTTTAACACTTTAAAAATACGAATTAAAATAAAAATTTTGGATAAAAATCCGAAGGAAATAAAATTTTGTGTTGTTAAATGTGAATTACAAGTTAAAATGCAAAACTGAATTCTGAAATAACTTATTTGTAAATTAAATATGGATGTTAACTTGTATTGAATGTAAATAATGAATTGAATTTGATTGTAAACCAAATTGGTTAAGATTGTAAACAACGAATAAATAAAATGGTAGATTTAATAGTGGAAGTTTATGTTATTGAAACTAATATAAATAAATGTAACTTAATATTACAGTTGATTGAAATCAGATAATAACTGAAACTGTAATTTGATAAGGATGTTAACTTGTAATTGAACGTAAGTAAAGATTTAAATTTGAGTGTAACAAGTAATTGAAACGAATTGAATTTGACTGTAAACAACGAAATAAATAAAATGTTACATTTAATATTGAAGTTAAAATATTGAAATCAACGTAAATGAATGTAATTTAATATTACTGTGAATTTAAATAAAATGATAGCTGAAGAAAATGAAAGTAAATGAATTATAAACTATTGATAATAATGTATAAGTAAATGGTTGATTCAATAATGAAAGTGTAAATCGAAATAAAAGAATTCAATTGGAATTAAATAACTTGAATTTAAATTACAATATAATTGGACATTGTATCTAATGTAATCTTTTGTACTGGATTTATAATAGAAAACTGCATTGTAAAAGATTGTTAATTACTGTGAAATAAAAAAAATGAAATTTGTGAACAATTGAAATTTGATTTAAAAGTTAATAATTTAAAATTTAAAATTTTATATTGAAATTAAACAGTAGAAATAGCCATTTTTACAACTGTCTCGGATTTCGACGAAACCAGTTTCATCGGATCCGTAACAGTGAATTATTATAAGGTTTCAATTTTCGTAGCAATCGGACTTGTCGTTTGGTCGTGCGAGCTTGAAACGCGTAGAAATTTAACGTCGTTAATTAAAATAATCGACTTCAAAAAGCTATCTTCCACATACGATTGAATTAGGCCTTGGGACTAGTTCCATTGCGTCCGGAACGGGGGTAAAACCTTATAAATGACTGGCGGCACGTCTCGATTGGAGTTCGGACGACTTTGGACCTACCTATATAAATACACACACAAACCAAGACAGTTTTACTGTCATTTTAATCCAGAAACCCTAATTCTATCTTATGGCCGCCACCTATTCAATGGCCAGAATCGCTCGAACTTCTTTTCCTTAATATCTCTCAATCCGTTCAACGAAATCAAAAAATTCCAAAAGTAAAGTTGTAGATCTCGGCGAGCTCTTCAAATCCATATGGTTGATCTATGCTTTTACGTCACAGAATCGCCAGAATCTGAGGTGGAAGCATGTGCGTTTTATGGGTTTTTGGGACAAACGGAGGTGGTTGGGGACGAGGCGTTCGAGGCGGAGGAGGAGCAGGCCAAGGCGCTTCGAACGGTGGTCGTTGATCACTGTCAGGACGTCCGAGATGGCGTGCGCTTGGAGGCTTGGACGTGCGTGTTTGGGTAGGCTGTGTGCGTGATGTAGAGGAAGAGGATGTACGTGCTTTCTTTTTATTTATTTATTAATTAATTTATATTAAAAGTCAAATGTTATAACTCGAATAACTTTTGCATACGAGTTCGGATCGATGCGCGGTTTTCTCCGTTGCGTTCGTATTGAAATTCCGGACAAAATGGCGCTGATTCGGCTGCATTCCGAGACTGTTCAAATTTGGACCTTTATTTGGATTTTAAATCGTTGATAAATCCAAGGTGAGTGTTTTTACACTCACAATTGACTAAAATAAATTTTTGTTAGTTAAATTTATATTCTGAAGTGATATGAAATTTGTTGGCTATTGTTTGGTAGGATTAATTATCATCTGTATTGATATATGAATTAATTGATAGAATTTAAATTGACCGTCAAATAAATTTAAATTTAAATTGGCAGTATATTACTCGATATTGATAATTATAAAATTGTTGTGAATGTTATTGGCTTTATGGTTGATTGGTTGTGATGGATGCTAGTGGTCGATATTGGTTGTTTATTTATTTTGATATATCATGCTATCATCATGTATATTGTTTATTGCATATAAAACTGTAATTTATCATTTCGAATAAATTAAGGAATAGGTTGAAATGATATACCTATGACATCTATTTGGATTGAAATGATATATATCCATCCTTGAAATTAAAATTGAAATAATTATCCACTTGGCCATAGGTTAGAAAATTATATACGGACACCGGGTTGGTTAAATTAAATGATTTTAAAAGTTGTTTTGAAATTATTTAAATGAATTGATTTTAAGAATAAAATCCAATTTATGGAAATTGAATTATTTTGAATTGAACCTTGAGATGTTGGAATTTAAACTTGGTAAATGAAATTGTTTAATTATTCGAAGTTTAGATTTTTAAGAAAAAATTGAAATACGGCGTAAATTTTCGAAAGTTGATTTGTTTTAAAAGATTGGACTTTTAATCTGTGATATCCCGGAAATTTGGCAATATCAATTTAATAATCTTTATAAATAATTAAATTGATTTATTGATTTTATTTTATAAATTGACAAGTTTATTCATTTTAAAAAGCTAATAATAACTAATTTGGCAATATCTTTTCTAACAATTTTAAATTGAGAAGATTTATCTTTCTAAAACGTATATAAATGTTTTATATTTATAATGTATATATATTGGTATATATATATATTATGAATAGGGAATCTTTTAATTTAATAAAACTATGTTTTCAAATTATAATATATATGTATATGTATATTGTTATTTGAAGTTATGTATTAAAATTCAATAGGATAATTATCAAGCTAATGTTAAAAATATTTTTCATTTAGAATATATATATGTATATATTGGAATGGAAAGAATATTGGATTTGAATTTAATAAAGTATTTTCAAACTTTAATAGATATATATATATATAATTTGTAATTTGGAAATTTGTAATTTGACTTAATACTTTTGAAAATGATATTTGAGATTTAAATAACAAGGATAATTTCTTATTTATTATAAAAGATATATTTTAGCTTAATTTTTAAATAAGATTTAAAATAAGAAGTTAATTGGTTTTAAGATTCTTTCATTTTTAAAATTCAAATATAAGTCAAAATAGGTTTGTAAAAATATATATATAGAGTTAAACTCAATTTCTCAAGCATATATGAATATGTTATATTTATTTGATCAAAGTATAAGTTATTATAAATAAATGTTTACTTGAATTCACATTTGTATATTTATGTAAATCTAAAAGCTTAAATTATAAAAAGATAAATACATTATATACATATAATTATTTCATTAATACATATAAATGACTTAAATAAATTAATTAAAACAAGATTAACACTTGTAAACATTTTAATACTTGGTAAAAACACTTGTAAACATATAAGCTTAGGTGTAAGATAATTAAGACATAAGAGGGGACAAATGTCATACTCTTGATATTTTAATTGAAAATCTAAAATTGTAAAATAAAAGAGGGGTTTTATTCTTCAGCTGAAGATATTTTTCTACAATTCTCAACCAAAATTAGAATTGAAACATAGATCATAAAAATGAAGAAGTAAAATATCAGGAAATGAATGAAACCTAGAATTTCATCTTGAAAATGAAATCTGGAATTGCAATCTGAAAACAAGATGATAAGCTGGAAATTCAAATGCAATCAACAAAAGAAGTAAATCAACATGCAAACTGAAAACCAACAGCAACAAGATTCGAAATTTCTTCAAGTATAATCTATCAACAAACAACCTGTGATCATGCAAACTTAAAGGAGATCAAAGGCAAATAGAAGTTCAAAACCAAACATGCAAGCCTGGAAATAGTTTCTGTTTTCTGTCTCTGTTCTACTTGCCGGGTGAGTAAACTTAAGTTTTAAAAACAGTTTTAAATCTTGTTTTCACTTTGTTATATGAATAGAATTCATATGTTAGCTTTAATATTTGAATTGAATGGATGCATGCATGTATACAAGTATGGTTGCCTGTGAATAACTAGTTATGTTTGAATATAGGCTCTGTATGTTTACAGAGTTTGATTTTCTTTTTAAATATCTACATCTCATCATTTAATCTCTGATAACTTATGAATCGTAAATAAAAGATGTGTGGAATCATGTAATATTACTAATAAAAATAAGTTCTGGAAATTTTTATAACTTATATTGTCTGGAAATTTATAAATAGCAGTAAAATGTAAATTGGGCCTAAATTTTATCAATTTAATTTTAGGTTTGAATTGCATAATTGAATTCATAATGCTAAATCATGAATTTTGAGATATAAATCATGATTTCTAGTTTGGTAATTGAAGAGAATTTTGGGTTTAACTGTTTTGGACATTTTGACCAATCTAAGGCGAACGGCGACGAATTGGAAGTCGTGGTTGGGTTTGAAGGTAGAGGGGATGATGGAGTTCATCGGAAAAATAGTAGAGGGGTTTATCATTAACCGTGATGGTCGGAGATCATTGGAATAGGGTTGTGTCTCTGTGTTTTTCGTTGAGGTTCAAACGAGTCTCGAGTCGTCGAGAGATGATCGGAGTCGATCGCGAGTCCTTCAATAGGAGCTGGAGGTCGAGGATGAACTACGGTGATGATGGCGTAGCTTCTCGTGGCATAGATCATCGGAGGGAAGCGGTTTCTGGTGATGTCGTTTGTAAGCTGATGGGTTAGTGGTCATATTCGATTCTCAATCGAATCGAGAAAGATGGGTTGGTCGATCGTGATGCTAAGGTCGAAGTCGAGTTGCCGGAGCACTGAACGGAGTTCGCCGTCGTCCAGCGTGTGTGTGCACGTGCACGTTCACGATTTCATGTGCATCTGGAAATGAGTTTTGGGGAAGAAAGCAGGAGCTCGGGTTTTCGTTCGGGAATCTTCGAGTTTTACTCGAAGCAGGTAAACGTGGGTTGGTCTCGAGAGTTGCTTCGGGGATTTTACGAGTTTTACTCGGGTTTGGGAAGGAGCAGGCATAAGATTTTTAAAGGAAATGTTTTAAGTTTTAAAACAATAGAAATTTTGTTTTGTAATGTTTTCTGAGTTTTAAAATAAAGGTAAAACAAGATTTAACTATTAAACTAGATTGTTTTATAGAATTGTTTTAATAAGTTTTAAATAATTTGAATAAATAAGTTTTAAAGATTAGAAAAGTGGATTTTCAAAATGATCTTTGTATTAAAAGTTTATTTAAATAACTTTGAAAGGTTTCAAAGATTTTAAAGGTTAAAATTAATGTGTAATTGTTTAATTAAAATAAAGAGTTTATCTTAAGAAATTAAGATTTGATTTATTAAAGGAAATTAATATGTGAAATTAATAAGGATAATTCATTTATTGAAAATGATTTAAGAATAGATAATAATTTAATTAAGATAATGATTTTCTTAATTAAGATCTTTAGGTATAAAAAGTTAAGAAATTATTTAATTTAATAATTAGTTAAATAATTAACTAAGTAATTAATTAGTGATTAATTAAGATAATCACTTATAAATTAATTAAGTATAAATACTTGATGGAGTAATTAAGGAATAATTACTGAATGTAATTAAGTAAGGGAAATTATTTAATAAAGAAATTAGAAGATAATTATTTTATGAAAGTAATTTAATGAAAGTAATTAAGAGTTAATTACCTAGTTAATTACCTAGTGTTATTAATTTAATAATTTATTTAATAAAATGAATTAAAGGATTAAGAATAATTAATAAGATAATTAATTATTGGTTAAGGTAATTAATTAAAAAGTAATTAATTAATGGAAGTAATTAAGGGAAGTTAATTACTGGATTAGATTAATCAAAGATGATTAATAATTGTGGTTTAATTAAGAGTAATTATTTAATTAATTTAAATATAATAAATAATTAAAGATGTAATTAGAGATCATTAGTTTATAATTAATTAATGATGTAATCAAATGATAAGTGATTAATTGTAATTAATTAAGGATTAAAGTAATTGATTATAATTAATTAATTAATAAATAAAGTAATTAAAGGTTAATTACTGTATTTGATTAAGGATAATTAATTTGTGAAATTAATTAAAGTTAATTACTTAAATATAATTAAAGTATAATTAATCAAGGTGATTAATTAGCTGGATAGATAGAGAAAGATTAATTAATTTATTTGTAATTAATTAATGATTATATAAGTAAGATTTATAATGAAATAATTAATTTAATTTATTTTAAATTAATTAAGAGATGAAGTAATTGATTTAATTCACTTTAAATTAATTAAAGATAGAGATAGTTAATTTAATTCATTTTAAATTAATTATGTTGTGATTAAGTAAATCATTGCTTATATAAGAATGGATGACATTGATTGTCTTGAATGGATGTAATCTCAGAAATGAGATAAGAAATGTTGTGTAGTATGAATGCTTGGTTGCATTATGATGGTAATATAGATTAACTATTGTGATGTTGATATGGATTACCTATTTGGTTATAGATCATTTGTTTATTTGATAATGTGATTATCAATTGTGATGTGTGAATTATCTATCTGTATGAATATAGATAAGTTAAATTGTTTAAACCTTTAAACAACTTGGCCTTAAAAGATACGTTTTGGATTTCGATGAGACCGGGATCGGGTTTCCGTATACCGGTATTCCAGGTCTGGAGACCCGAATACCACATCGATCCAAATTTACGATAGGTCGTGAATCTCAAGTGAAGATGAAGATTCAGAGTGCAAGGGTTATTGTCGTTAACTCTGAGGGTGATTCCAAAACGAGTGTAACGAGATAATGCCTTCGGTTTCGTTCGAACCCGGAACGAACTTGTATGGATTGAATGCTTTCAGCACATCGTCAGGCGAACGATGAGCATTCTAAGTGATATGTTCTGATTAAAGGTAATCGTAACCTCAAGCCTCATCAACCGGGAATGGCTAAAACAGGGAGGTGCAGCAAGGTTTCGTGGGTAGCACCCACTGAGAGCAAGATAGATCCCTGTCTAGAGGTCCCTTTTCTTTTATTCGGCTTAGTGTGTGGTTGGTCGCGCCAACTACGGGATTGTCTTGTTCGGGATTATCCAGTAAGGGATGGTTCCGGCTTTGTGTTGCAGGGGAGCGGGCGTACTCCTCGGTACGGTGATCTAGGCCACGTACTGTGACGGGCGGTACCCCAGTAGCCCTGCCATTGTATGGAAACCCATTCTTCCTACGTGCCCTTACGGTTTTGATTGTATAACCCACTTTGTGGCTAGTATGCTGGAATTTAATAATGTAACAATTTCAGCTATTTCATATTTATTTGAAAACCCTAGACCCTATTATAATATAACTGGCTTTCCTATCAAATGTTTTAGTTAGCGTAAGGTAAAAACTTACCCATGTTTATTTGTGGGGAGTCTTACGTGATACTTTTGTTTTCAAAGGTTTTCAAAGTTAAGCAATTTAACCGTTTACTCACACCAGACCCATGTCTGACCCAAGTGTTTATTTCTGTTTTATAAACTCTTGGGTACTCAAATTTTTACGAGTAGCCAAGGGATTCAGGTTTAGCTTTGACGAATTGTGGAGGAGCAATGGAGCAGGAGGCTTCAGCGTTGTAGATATATATAGTAGTTCCGCTGTGTCTGTATCTCTGTAGTGTATTGAGTTGTAATGTCTAGACAGATGTTATAACTGTCTAGTAAGTGATGTATATGCTGTGTAACTCTGTAAAGTGTTGTATACTATGTAATAGTATATGTTATTAATATAATTTATTCGTTCCGCTGTGAGATCGTTGTTGTTGTTTCTTTCTTTCTTCTCTTCTTTTCTATTTTCTATCCCTTTCTTTCTTATTAATGATACGACTTTCTGTGGAGAAAAAGTCGGGTCGTTACAGTTGGTATCAGAGCAGTAGGTTGAGTGAATACCTAGGCTCTGAAGTGGTGTCTATCTTGAGAGCGCGTAATTGTTAGTTATATAAAAATGGTTTTATATTGTGTTAATTGATCGGTTGAGTGGTATATGGATTCTGGTCAATACGAGTAGCTAACGTTATTGATAGGGATCTCTAAACACTTGAATCAAGCCAACGGACACAATATTGTTTTAAAGAGGTAAATGAAATAATTTTACCCAGAAATAATTTCTATATAAAAAGTATCATTTTAAATATATATATTTCTACCTATTTGTTGGGTTACTTGTTCGGGTTTTCCAATATAAGTTATAAAGGTAGATAAGGTGGTAGTGTGAGTAACACGACTACCAATAGTTAGAATTTGAGTGTTGAGGTTGGAAGTATATCTGACGAGACTGTAGACCTAATACTGTCTCGAGTGAACTTTGTTGTGGTGTAAAGATTTCACCGATCTCTGAAGGAAACCAGTTATGGTTTAGAGTTTATCTTTGAAGTTGGATGAATAGAGTAGATCTATTGGATGAGCTGAAGAGAGTGATGGTATTTTGGTAACCTCAGGAAGTAGTAGCTGTGTGATGAGACACGGTGGCTATGGACGTTACTGAAGATGTTTCTTCTGGAACAAGTTTGAAGAAGTAAGTCTGTTTCGGTGTTGTGGCTGAGTCCAGTGGGGTGTTTCTATTTGCTTTGAGGTCCGAGTTTCTCGAGGAGTTTCGGATAAGAAGTCTTTGGTTTGTGGCAGCAATGCGACTCGGAGTGTTCTATGTTGGCAGAAAGTTTCTGGCTGAGCATTTTTTCTGAAAGTGAAGTTCAGAAGCAGTAGAGTGAATCCATTTCTTCGATGGATTGGTTAGTCAAATATAAGCTGTTCTGATTAGTGAAGAGAGAACAGTTATCTTTGGAAATTAGGCCGAGCTGATCGCAAAAGTGACTTGCGATTGTTTAAGTATTCTCTTGGGATTATTGGAGATTGAGATTCCGTATCGACTTGATTCGTGGAGTTACCAGAAGTTCAGCTTAGTAGAAGGATGTCTCCTAGAGAATAATTTGGTGAAGCAGCTCAGGATTCTTTGGAGAGGGATTGACCACACCTAATTTTCTGGTGAGGATTCTGTTAAGGTGTTTTTGACCAAGTAGAATGGTTCACTAAGATTTTATAGATATGGTGAACTGTGGATGATCAAGTTTGTGCTCGAGTTTCTCCGATGGCATTCTCATCTGTTCAAGATCAGAATTGTGCAGCGAAAGCAAGATAGCAGCTATTCTAGAGTGGAAGCAACCGAGAGTTGTAATTTTCTTCGAGTAGAGGATTTCTATAGGAAATTCAAGTGTATCTCTAAGTGTGAAGAAATTTTCGGGATTTGGAGGTAAAGTTGTCAAGTGCAACTGTTTTGACTATTTCAGATAGGAGAGGTAGTTCAAAGTTCTCTTATGTTTGTAGAGTAGAGTTGTGTTTTGGATTTCGGCATATTTTTGAGAAACCATTTTGTTGAGTAGGATCCGGAAATTGGTTTGATGTTGGTCTAATCTGTTTCAAGAAGCATCAGCAAGGGTTAAGCTGATCAGGAAGAATGAAGTGACTCAGGATCGTCAAAGGAGTTATGCAGTTAAGAATTGATGGAATTTGGAAATTGATGTTGAAATTGGATATTGTTTAAGTTTTTCTCCGATCAAAGGAGATATAAGATTTGGTAAGACGGGAGAGTAAGCTCCGGAAGTATTATGAGATTTTTCTGTGTTCTTTGAAGATTAGATTTTGATCCCTAGGATTGAGTTGCCAGTTCGGATAACTGGAATTCATTTTATTTCACATATCTCTGAGGAATATGTGTATGATTCATCGAGTGATGGAATCAGCAGTTCAGAAGGATAGTTGGGATGGTTTTGAGTTAGTCTGATATCTTGTTCAGATTTGTGATCTAGAAAGGAAGGACTTCTAGATTATTGTAGATAGTTATTTTAGATCCTGTAGAACGAGTCTCCCAGTATATATATATACTTGGGGAAACTCGAGGAAATTCTATCCAGAATTTTAACTGGATAGTTAAATTTGTTTGATTAAATTATTTGCTATGGTTGTTAGAATATGATTGATATGTATTGTTGCTGTTTAAAATTTAAAATTTTGCTGGGTTATTAAATTATCTTTGCTTTTAAATTTCGGGGACGAAATTATTTTAAGGGGGGAGGAATGTGATATCCCGGAAATTTGGCAATATCAATTTAATAATCTTTATAAATAATTAAATTGATTTATTGATTTTATTTTATAAATTGACAAGTTTATTCATTTTAAAAAGCTAATAATAACTAATTTGGCAATATCTTTTCTAACAATTTTAAATTGAGAAGATTTATCTTTCTAAAACGTATATAAATGTTTTATATTTATAATGTATATATATATTGGTATATATATATATTATGAATAGGGAATCTTTTAATTTAATAAAACTATGTTTTCAAATTATAATATATATGTATATGTATATTGTTATTTGAAGTTATGTATTAAAATTCAATAGGATAATTATCAAGCTAATGTTAAAAATATTTTTCATTTAGAATATATATATGTATATATTGGAATGGAAAGAATATTGGATTTGAATTTAATAAAGTATTTTCAAACTTTAATAGATATATATATAATTTGTAATTTGGAAATTTGTAATTTGACTTAATACTTTTGAAAATGATATTTGAGATTTAAATAACAAGGATAATTTCTTATTTATTATAAAAGATATATTTTAGCTTAATTTTTAAATAAGATTTAAAATAAGAAGTTAATTGGTTTTAAGATTCTTTCATTTTTAAAATTCAAATATAAGTCAAAATAGGTTTGTAAAAATATATATATAGAGTTAAACTCAATTTCTCAAGCATATATGAATATGTTATATTTATTTGATCAAAGTATAAGTTATTATAAATAAATGTTTACTTGAATTCACATTTGTATATTTATGTAAATCTAAAAGCTTAAATTATAAAAAGATAAATACATTATATACATATAATTATTTCATTAATACATATAAATGACTTAAATAAATTAATTAAAACAAGATTAACACTTGTAAACATTTTAATACTTGGTAAAAACACTTGTAAACATATAAGCTTAGGTGTAAGATAATTAAGACATAAGAGGGGACAAATGTCATACTCTTGATATTTTAATTGAAAATCTAAAATTGTAAAATAAAAGAGGGGTTTTATTCTTCAGCTGAAGATATTTTTCTACAATTCTCAACCAAAATTAGAATCGAAACATAGATCATAAAAATGAAGAAGTAAAATATCAGGAAATGAATGAAACCTAGAATTTCATCTTGAAAATGAAATCTGGAATTGCAATCTGAAAACAAGATGATAAGCTGGAAATTCAAATGCAATCAACAAAAGAAGTAAATCAACATGCAAACTGAAAACCAACAGCAACAAGATTCGAAATTTCTTCAAGTATAATCTATCAACAAACAACCTGTGATCATGCAAACTTAAAGGAGATCAAAGGCAAATAGAAGTTCAAAACCAAACATGCAAGCCTGGAAATAGTTTCTGTTTTCTGTCTCTGTTCTACTTGCCTGGTGAGTAAACTTAAGTTTTAAAAACAGTTTTAAATCTTGTTTTCACTTTGTTATATGAATAGAATTCATATGTTAGCTTTAATATTTGAATTGAATGGATGCATGCATGTATACAAGTATGGTTGCCTGTGAATAACTAGTTATGTTTGAATATAGGCTCTGTATGTTTACAGAGTTTGATTTTCTTTTTAAATATCTACATCTCATCATTTAATCTCTGATAACTTATGAATCGTAAATAAAAGATGTGTGGAATCATGTAATATTACTAATAAAAATAAGTTCTGGAAATTTTTATAACTTATATTGTCTGGAAATTTATAAATAGCAGTAAAATGTAAATTGGGCCTAAATTTTATCAATTTAATTTTAGGTTTGAATTGCATAATTGAATTCATAATGCTAAATCATGAATTTTGAGATATAAATCATGATTTCTAGTTTGGTAATTGAAGAGAATTTTGGGTTTAACTGTTTTGGACATTTTGACCAATCTAAGGTGAACGGCGACGAATTGGAAGTCGTGGTTGGGTTTGAAGGTAGAGGGGATGATGGAGTTCATCGGAAAAATAGTAGAGGGGTTTATCATTAACCGTGATGGTCGGAGATCATTGGAATAGGGTTGTGTCTCTGTGTTTTTCGTTGAGGTTCAAACGAGTCTCGAGTCGTCGAGAGATGATCGGAGTCGATCGCGAGTCCTTCAATAGGAGCTGGAGGTCGAGGATGAACTACGGTGATGATGGCGTAGCTTCTCGTGGCATAGATCATCGGAGGGAAGCGGTTTCTGGTGATGTCGTTTGTAAGCTGATGGGTTAGTGGTCATATTCGATTCTCAATCGAATCGAGAAAGATGGGTTGGTCGATCGTGATGCTAAGGTCGAAGTCGAGTTGCCGGAGCACTGAACGGAGTTCGCCGTCGTCCAGCGTGTGTGTGCACGTGCACGTTCACGATTTCGTGTGCATCTGGAAATGAGTTTTGGGGAAGAAAGCAGGAGCTCGGGTTTTCGTTCGGGAATCTTCGAGTTTTACTCGAAGCAGGTAAACGTGGGTTGGTCTCGAGAGTTGCTTCGGGGATTTTACGAGTTTTACTCGGGTTTGGGAAGGAGCAGGCATAAGATTTTTAAAGGAAATGTTTTAAGTTTTAAAACAATAGAAATTTTGTTTTGTAATGTTTTCTGAGTTTTAAAATAAAGGTAAAACAAGATTTAACTATTAAACTAGATTGTTTTATAGAATTGTTTTAATAAGTTTTAAATAATTTGAATAAATAAGTTTTAAAGATTAGAAAAGTGGATTTTCAAAATGATCTTTGTATTAAAAGTTTATTTAAATAACTTTGAAAGGTTTCAAAGATTTTAATGGTTAAAATTAATGTGTAATTGTTTAATTAAAATAAAGAGTTTATCTTAAGAAATTAAGATTTGATTTATTAAAGGAAATTAATATGTGAAATTAATAAGGATAATTCATTTATTGAAAATGATTTAAGAATAGATAATAATTTAATTAAGATAATGATTTTCTTAATTAAGATCTTTAGGTATAAAAAGTTAAGAAATTATTTAATTTAATAATTAGTTAAATAATTAACTAAGTAATTAATTAGTGATTAATTAAGATAATCACTTATAAATTAATTAAGTATAAATACTTGATGGAGTAATTAAGGAATAATTACTGAATGTAATTAAGTAAGGGAAATTATTTAATAAGAAATTAGAAGATAATTATTTTATGAAAGTAATTTAATGAAAGTAATTAAGAGTTAATTACCTAGTTAATTACCTAGTGTTATTAATGTAATAATTTATTTAATAAAATGAATTAAAGGATTAAGAATAATTAATAAGATAATTAATTATTGGTTAAGGTAATTAATTAAAAAGTAATTAATTAATGGAAGTAATTAAGGGAAGTTAATTACTGGATTAGATTAATCAAAGATGATTAATAATTGTGGTTTAATTAAGAGTAATTATTTAATTAATTTAAATATAATAAATAATTAAAGATGTAATTAGAGATCATTAGTTTATAATTAATTAATGATGTAATCAAATGATAAGTGATTAATTGTAATTAATTAAGGATTAAAGTAATTGATTATAATTAATTAATTAATTAATAAAGTAATTAAAGGTTAATTACTGTATTTGATTAAGGATAATTAATTTGTGAAATTAATTAAAGTTAATTACTTAAATATAATTAAAGTATAATTAATCAAGGTGATTAATTAGGTGGATAGATAGAGAAAGATTAATTAATTTATTTGTAATTAATTAATGATTATATAAGTAAGATTTATAATGAAATAATTAATTTAATTTATTTTAAATTAATTAAGAGATGAAGTAATTGATTTAATTCACTTTAAATTAATTAAAGATAGAGATAGTTAATTTAATTCATTTTAAATTAATTATGTTGTGATTAAGTAAATCATTGCTTATATAAGAATGGATGACATTGATTGTCTTGAATGGATGTAATCTCAGAAATGAGATAAGAAATGTTGTGTAGTATGAATGCTTGGTTGCATTATGATGGTAATATAGATTAACTATTGTGATGTTGATATGGATTACCTATTTGGTTATAGATCATTTGTTTATTTGATAATGTGATTATCAATTGTGATGTGTGAATTATCTATCTGTATGAATATAGATAAGTTAAATTGTTTAAACCTTTAAACAACTTGGCCTTAAAAGATACGTTTTGGATTTCGATGAGACCGGGATCGGGTTTCCGTATACCGGTATTCCAGGTCTGGAGACCCGAATACCACATCGATCCAAATTTACGATAGGTCGTGAATCTCAAGTGAAGATGAAGATTCAGAGTGCAAGGGTTATTGTCGTTAACTCTAAGGGTGATTCCAAAACGAGTGTAACGAGATAATGCCTTCGGTTTCGTTCGAACCCGGAACGAACTTGTATGGATTGAATGCTTTCAGCACATCGTCAGGCGAACGATGAGCATTCTAAGTGATATGTTCTGATTAAAGGTAATCGTAACCTCAAGCCTCATCAACCGGGAATGGCTAAAACAGGGGAGGTGCAGCAAGGTTTCGTGGGTAGCACCCATTGAGAGCAAGATAGATCCCTGTCTAGAGGTCCCTTTTCTTTTATTCGGCTTAGTGTGTGGTTGGTCGCGCCAACTACGGGATTGTCTTGTTCGGGATTATCCAGTAAGGGATGGTTCCGGCTTTGTGTTGCAGGGGAGCGGGCGTACTCCTCGGTACGGTGATCTAGGCCACGTACTGTGACGGGCGGTACCCCAGTAGCCCTGCCATTGTATGGAAACACATTCTTCCTACGTGCCCTTACGGTTTTGATTGTATAACCCACTTTGTGGCTAGTATGCTGGAATTTAATAATGTAACAATTTCAGCTATTTCATATTTATTTGAAAACCCTAGACCCTATTATAATATAACTGGCTTTCCTATCAAATGTTTTAGTTAGCGTAAGGTAAAAACTTACCCATGTTTATTTGTGGGAAGTCTTACGTGATACTTTTGTTTTCAAAGGTTTTCAAAGTTAAGCAATTTAACCGTTTACTCACACCAGACCCATGTCTGACCCAAGTGTTTATTTCTGTTTTATAAACTCTTGGGTACTCAAATTTTTACGAGTAGCCAAGGGATTCAGGTTTAGCTTTGACGAATTGTGGAGGAGCAATGGAGCAGGAGGCTTTAGCGTTGTAGATATATATAGTAGTTCCGCTGTGTCTGTATCTCTGTAGTGTATTGAGTTGTAATGTCTAGACAGATGTTATAACTGTCTAGTAAGTGATGTATATGCTGTGTAACTCTGTAAAGTGTTGTATACTATGTAATAGTATATGTTATTAATATAATTTATTCGTTCCGCTGTGAGATCGTTGTTGTTGTTTCTTTCTTTCTTCTCTTCTTTTCTATTTTCTATCCCTTTCTTTCTTATTAATGATACGACTTTCTGTGGAGAAAAAGTCGGGTCGTTACATAATCGATCTCTGAATATTTCTAAGAAAATTTATATGAAATGATATTTCAAGTTTGAGTTTGGAATTGAAAATTAATTTGAAATTGAGATTTAATTAATTTGGAATTTAATTGAAATTCAAAGAAATTTGTGAATTGGACTAAATTGAAACTATTGAATTAAATTTGAAGATAAAATTGATTTGAATAGGATTTGAACTAAAATTGATTTGGAATGTAATACTTAAATGAATTCTTGAAATCCGAATGTTAATCTAAGTTTATTGAATTGGAATTGTTCCAGAAATTAAGTAAACTACTTAATACGGATGTTTAATTTGAAGTATATTCTAATTTGAATACGAAATGGTTTCAAAGTGTATCTTATATTCTTATATAAATATATGAACTGTTTTGAAATGTGAAATATTTAAAGTTTCGAAATATATTGGAAGTGAAATGGCTTATTTTGTGGTTCAAATATGTATTTGAAATTGATAATTTGAAATGGTTTATTGAGAAGCTGAATCGAGTTGAAATTGATGATTTGAGATTTGATTAAATTTTAAATTTTGGAATTCGAGTTTATGTGAATCGTTTTGTGGAATTTGAGGCGAAAATGATTTTTGAAATGAAATTATATATTTTGAGTAGATATGATGATTTTGAAATGGATTTGATTTGTTTGAAGCGAATATGATATTTTTGATAATCAATTATGAATTGATTTTGAAAATGTAAAAGAGCCACCGGTGTAATGATGCGTAGTTATTAAAGAGACCGGGATCGAATATGGACGTACTCTCTATCGATATCGAAACCACTTTAATAACTAATATACGCGGAGTGTCGATCCAGGACGAAGTGGATGGTTTTGATGAACGCGTTGACTGAAGAAAGAGAACGATTTTGGATGACCCCTGACATGACTAAAACAGGAACCTCGTCGGGCCATTGAGGATCGCCGTCTCTAGCGGACACACTTCTTCGATACCTTATCTATTACTTTTGTGATTCGATTTGGGTGCACCCCTTGATTTGGGAGTGTTGTTTCGCGGTGTTGGGATACTAGCTGCTATGCCCAACATCAGTCCGGATCAGGCAACTACTAGTATCCTAGTTGGTATCGCCTCATGTACCTTGTCATACTGATTATCCTATTCGCGACCACTACGTTTTGGTTTGTACCTTTAGTATATGGATTGCCCTCTGGTGACTTCCGGTTTTGGGGAAACTACGGTCTTGTATATGCTTTTGGGAATAAAAATGTGTTAAGGGTGGAATGGGCCATGGCTTAACGCTAGTTTGATATTTTACTTTATGATAGACATTATTGTATATAACGTATTCTATTATATAGTAGATAGTTTAACGGATCCTTAGGAGATGGAAATCCCGAACAACTCTTAAGTTAATGCACGCACGTTAAACACTGGATAGGAGGTGTCTAAAACCCGTAAACATATCTGACGCCGTCACACTCATATTTACTTATTTGATTTAACTTACATGAGATATTTTAGTCCTGACTCGAGTGTTTTGTCTTTTCATTACGCTCGGGTCAGCCTGAGCATTTCAGATAAGGTTGAAGATCTATTCTGGAGGACGAAGACGGAGTTTGGTATTATATCATTTGTATTCTACTATTGTATTATTTCCGCTGCATTGTTGTGTTATCTCTGATATGTATGTAACTCTGATTTATGATGTATAATAATAATCAAATTTATTTATTTAACAGCTTCATGAACTGTTATTTTATTATTATATCTTGTTCCTTTCGCTGTAAGATTCTGTGTTTGTTTCTGTTCTTTCTTTTCTTTTCTTATTCAACCCCAATAACTATCTGTATTTTGGATTGTTTGAGTCGGCATGTGTGTCTGTTTTGTCGACTTGAACGGTCGAAAATGTGGGTCGTTATACATTCGATTGCTCGGCATGTAATAAAGTGGATGTATTAGTGTCGATTATCGAAGGTCGAAAATCTCGGTCGTTACATGAAGTTATGTTACTTGGGCATATTCTTTCGGAGAAAGGATTGGTGATGGACCATACTAAAGTGGAAGCTATCCAAGGATGGAAGGTTCCTAGTAATGCATCAAAGGTTAGAAATTTTCTAGGGTTGGTAGGCTACTATGGGAAGTTCATTAAGAGCTTTACACAACTAGCAGCCCCTTTAACTCGATTGACTAAGAAGAATCTAGTCTATTTTTGGGATGATAAGTGCACCAAGGCATTTAAGAAGCTTAAGAAGTTATTGACTAGTGCACCCGTGCTCACTATTCTACATGGAGCCAAGCCATTTACAATTTTCATGGATGCATGTGGCACGGGATTAGGAGCAGTTCTTATGCAAGAATGGAAGGTCTTCCTATACTAGTAGACAACTAAAAGATCATGAGAAGAGGTATCCAGTGCATGATTTAGAATTGGCAGCCATTGGTTTTTCCTTGAAGATGTTGAGGCATTATCTCTTGGGGAAAGGTTTGAGCTATTCACTGATCATAAATCACTCAAATACCTATTTTCCCAAAAAACAATTGAATCTTAGGCAGCAGAGGTGGATGGAGTATATAGCATCCTTCGACTTTGGTATTTAATATACTCCGGGAAAAGGAAACATAGTCACTGACGCCCTTAGTAGGAGACACGCTACCCGAGGTGCTATATATGAATGGAGATGGTTGGAGTTTCTATTGAATTTTAACCTCCAACTATCAACAAAATCCATCAAAGGTTTCCTATCAGTTAAAGAGGTTAAACCAGCCTTAATGAATCGTATAGGGCATGAGTAGGTAAAAGGCGAGGAGTTAGTAAAGATTTGTGAAAAATTAAGGATAGAAGAGCATTTTCCCCATGCTAGGAGATACTAAGTTGATGAGAAGGGATATTTGAGAAGTGATGGACGTCTTTGCGTCCCAATGATTGATGACTTGATGAGAGATGTGCTTACAGAATGTCACCACTCAAGGATGACCATTCATCCCGAAGGGGATAAGATGTACAAGGACATAAAGAGAATTTTCTTTTAGAATGGAATGAAGAGGAGTGTAGCTGAGTTTGTTGCTAGGTGTTTGACATGTCAAAAGATAAAAGCGGAGCAAGGGAAGCCCGGTGGAATATTATTACCTTTGGAAATTCCGACTTGGAAGTGGGAGCATATTTCAATGGATTTTATGGAAGGATTGCCTAAAAGTCAGAAAGACAATGAGGCTATTTGGGTTGTTGTAGGAAGACTCGCCAAAAGTGGTCATTTTCTTGCGATTGGGAGAAATAGGACTAGCGCCTCTCTCTCCTAGATTTATAATAAAGAGGTAGTTCGTATACATGAAATTCCTGTAAGCATAGTAAGTGATGAGACCCCTTGTTCACTAGCGAGTTTTGGAGGAGCCTATAGACAGCTTTGGGAACTTCTTTGAACCTTAGCATGGCATATCATCTGTAAACTGACGGACAAACAAAGAGGGTGAATAGAATTTTGGAAGACTTATTGAGAGCTTGTGTCTTGGATTTCGGAGGACATTGGGAGCAACATCTACCTTTGGTTGAGTTTGCGTATAATAATAGAAATCAAACCACGATTGGTACGGCCCTTTTGAAGCACTTTATGGGTGGCCATGCAAATCGCCTAATTGTTGGTGGAATGCCACCGACAAAGTGTTGCTCGAACCGGATTTAATCCATGATACCAAGGAAAAAGTAGAGTTATTGAGGCGAAGGATAAATGTAGTGCAAGACCATCAGAAATATTATGCGGATAGAAGAAGGAAAGAACTTCAATTTGAGGTTTGGAATAAGGTATTTGTTAAAATCTTCCCTTTTAGGAAAGTTGTTAGATTTGGAAAGTCTTGGAAATTGGCACCTAGATTTATTGGGCTATTCATAATTCTGGAAAGAATAGGAAAATTTGCATATCGTGTGGAGCTTCCTGACAAGTTGGCAGGAGTCCATAATATTTTCCACGTTTCTCACCTTAGGAAATACCTTCATGACACTGCTAGAAGAGTACAGCTGATCAGTTAGGGGATTTGGAGATGAAGCCAACAGTGCCCCTTGCCACCGCATGCATTGTGGAGCACGGTACTAGGAGACTCCACAATAAAATAATTAAATTGGTCTGAGTACAATGGGGGGACAATTTGGCGAATAGCACATAGGAGACTGAAGAGAAGATAAAAAAACACTCACCCAGAGCTTTTCAGTGGTAATTTCTTTTCTCCAAAATAAGGATTCTGATTGCATCGCGGTTGCTAGATTGGATGGTAGGAGATGGTTGTTACACTTTTTCACAGTCACTTTACACTCATATTGAAATTTTTATGCATGTTTAGGATATTTGCATACATACTTACATGACATGATTACACACTTACGCTAGAATTAAGCTCATTTTAGCATGTCTGTAGTACATAATTACATTGCACTAATGGTTGAGTAGATGGTTGTGTAGAGAACTTGGTTGTATAACATGGATGTATTGCGAGTTATGTTGCCCACCCCTTAGAAGATTTCGGGATGAAATCCTTATTAAGGGAGGAGGAATGTAACACCTTGTAAAATGAACCAAAAATAAATAAAGTAAGTTGAATTAAATATAATAAGGGTTAGATATGGGAATTTTATAAAAGTTGGAATTTGACCATGAAAGTTATTCCATTGCGTTCGTGGCGAAATTCTAATCTATTTCCATATATAATATGCTAGAAACGGAGATCAAACAAAGAGTTATGAGTATTTAAAGTTATCAAATTTAAATTAATTTAGTTTGAACTCAAATTCAAGTAAGAAATCAAACTAAGGATTTAAATTACAAAAATTGAATTGGGGGTTAAGTAAATGATTAATTAAGGCTTAACGTTACAAAGTTAATTAGGGAATAAAATAATTCAGCAACGAAAAGTAAAATAAACGCCCTTAAATAAGATAGCGGTTAACCTGAATAGGTTAACTGGTCGACCGTAGTGGTCGACCGTGGGTGGTCGACCGCTTGGCAACGAAAGTTGCCGGTGGTGGCTAAGGATTTAAACTATGTTCTATTCGGTTGTGCACTCTAGATTTATCCGTTTCCTACCTACTTCCATCCTACGGTTCTGGTGCGTTTCAACTCCTATAAATAAGATCTTATCCTCTCCACTTTTATTCATATTATTTGAGGAATACGATGAAACTCTACCGTTGTTATCTCTCTAATAAGATTTAA
This sequence comes from Allium fistulosum, assembly GCA_030737815.1. Taxonomy (NCBI): domain Eukaryota; kingdom Viridiplantae; phylum Streptophyta; class Magnoliopsida; order Asparagales; family Amaryllidaceae; genus Allium; species Allium fistulosum. The sequence goes on from CM060906.1 coordinate 775,682,105, forward strand.
AAACTCCATTGAAAATTCAGGAAAGGATTCAACTTATTTCTTCCTCCAGTCTATTCTTATCCTATTCTTCTCCATTTGTTCTGAATCTAATAAATATATACCTCTTCCCTATTGCATGTGTGTGTGTATCAAAAGAGAGAGATTCTGGAAGAGATCGGAAGGCTGCAAATCCATTTGAGTAAAGTTAAAGCTAATCTGTGAGTGAAAACCTTAGTATTTCTTTTCAGTAATTGTTTAGTGTATTTCTTTTAGATTTGAATGTGCCTTAGGGATTTTGGGATTTCAAAATATGATATATGAAATCCCCTAAAATTGCTTTTTATTTCAAAAGGTCAATTCTATGTTGAGATTCTTGTTTCTTTACATTAACTTGAGGGAATTTGTTTCGTTTACGCAATTTTTGATTCCACTCTTTAGGTTAAATTGTGATTCTTCAATATAATAAGGGGTTTAGATTACGAATTCTGTTCGTAGTTTACACCACTTATTCTTATCTATTTCTTTGTAAAAGAGGAGTTGAATAGAATATGGGGTATAGATTGCAAATCTTATTGTTTAAGATATTTCATTGAATTATGTAATAAATTGAGTTTCTATTTCATTTACAAGTCTGTTATTGCAGTTTTGATTATGAATATTTATTCCCTGTTTTGGACATTTGAATTCCATAAAATCTTGGGAAATTGAAGAAAAAGGACTTATAATAATAATTGGTTAGAGAATTGACATTAAACGCTAGTTTAGGGCATAAAATCTGTGCGTTTAGAAATTATTAAGCGCGGATATTTATTTATTTCTATCTACATGATTAACATATAAGTATTGCATATATGGCATAGTTAATTAGGCAATTATTTATATTTATTTCCCCTATTAGGATGGTAATTGGTTTTGAGGTGAAAATAAAAGGAAACTCTTATAGCCTAAATATTATTGTAAGGCGTAATAAGGAAGATTCCTTATAAGGCCTTATTTATGAATGTGTGTGTATAGAGTAATTAATTTATGGCTAAGTCATAGGGATGCGAGGTCAACAAAGTGGCATGATAGAAGTCTGCCCTTCACTTTGAGGCTACCAGCAGCTGTGTATGCTTTATGGATGTGAGATATCCTTATGATAAATATTTGTAATTAGGCGAGGTTAGTTCCAAATCCAATAGGGTAAATCTTTCCAGCTAATCTGGCTACTAGTTCTACAAAAAGTGGACTATTTTTAGACGTAATTAAAGATATGGGCCAAAATAAGAAGGGCCTGCTTCGGGATTTGAGGTATTAAGTGGCTGGACCCGCCTTTTTCCCCAAATGAAGTATTAAATGGCTAAGGGGTTACGCTAGGTGGTATCTCTATAGGGATCCGCTTCTGGAATTAGGCCTTAAATGATGGTGTCTGCCTATTTTCCACTTGGAAGTCTTAAGTGGCCTATGAGATTCCATGTGGTGTCAGCTAGATGGTACCAATGAGGAGCACACTTCTTGAATTAGGCCTTAAATGACGGGGTCCGCTTATTTTCCACTGGGAAGTATTAAGTGGCTTGGGTACATTATTAGCTATTTATGATGTATGATTGGGATATGGGATATACTTCTGGAATGGAAGGTATTAAATGGTTGGACCCACCTCCTTTCCTTATAAACAAGTATTAAATGATTTTATTGATTTTATGTTTGTAGACATATTCTTATTTTGAAATATACTACCCAAGTCCTAAAAAGGTAAGACTCGAGGTTTTTATTCACCTGACCCTTGTTGTTCTGACTCCCTCCTCATTACAACACAGGTTAAGGATGCAGTGATGTCAAGGACGATGCTTAAAGATGAGAAATCTTGGCAAGAGGTAGTATTTATTATTATTTGCTTTTATCTGTACCGATGGATTTAAACAATTGTTGTAATGGATATTATAATTTTGTGTTATGACATTTTTATGATTTTGAAATAAACTGATACACTTTACTATTATATTTTGTTCCATCCGCTGTGAGTTCTAAAAGTCTAGTTATGGATCTGCAATATTATTTCTTTTTACTACCAACAGTTTGCCTTAGAATGGATCTAAGCTTCATTAAGCCTTTTATGGGTCGAAATTTAGGCCTCTTTTGGGGTGGGTTGTTGCATTTGGTATTAGAGCTCTAGGTTACCCGATCAACGGGGAAAAACAATACGTATGAGATATATATATATATATATATATATATATATATATATTATTTTGAAAAAGAATTTTCAAAAGAATTCTTACGATATATATACCCCCTCTTCTTGAACATGCGCAAATACACTAGGCAAACTTTTCTTTTCTTTCATCAAGTAAATACTATCTTAGAAAATCATCACTAAAGGTTTAACCTATAGATAGTTGATATTGCTGATAATCAATCATCTTCCGAACAAGGGGCCCTACCCGTGGAAGACCACACATTCGTGGAATGCCTGAATGGTTTAAACAGTATCTTAGGACTGTCAGGCAGATTCCTATTCCTCCAACTGCACCGGTAGCACCCAATGCCCCGACCGCTAGTGCAGCACCCCATCCTGCTAACTTTCCTAAACTATGTAAGCACTTTCTCAATATGAGAGAAAAGACATACTCTGGAACTGAAGGATATTCGGAGGCTAAAGCATGGATAGGTAACTACGAGAAGATATTTAGAGAGCTGGGTTGGGATGATCAGCCAAGAAGAAGAATAGCAGCTTGGTACCTCAGGGAAGAAGCTTTAAATTGGTGGAACTTTGTGATTGATGAACACCTAGGCAGGGTATTCTCTTGGGGTGAATCCAAGGACCGATTAGAGATGAGATTTATATCTAGAGCAGAGGTTAGCTTGCAATTGAAAAAGTTCATTCAATTAAGACAACGAGACTCTACCCTTAAGGAGTACATAGCTAAGTTTACTAGATTGGCTAAATTCGGGATGAACCTGATAGACAGATCTAAGAAAAAGACCATGAAGTTCGTAAAGGGCTTAAATTCCCCTCTAAGAGAAATGTTATTGACTCGAGTACCTATGGGGGCCACGTATGAGATGTTGGTAGAAATGGCAATGCTGCACGTGGCCAATGAGGAAGATAAGAGAGAGAAAGAGAAGTCTGCATAGACACAAAAGCAAGGAGGATCTAAGAAAGAGAGCTTTTGGGCGAACAAGAAGTCAAAGGGAAAGTTTAAGAAGGAAGTTAAGGTGTGTAAGAGATGCCAAAGGAAAGGTCACGAAGCTAAAGATTGTAGGGTGAGTCTGATGAAGGAAGCCTTTAAAGAAAAGTGCTTTAAATTCCACGAGGAATGACATTATAAGAATCAATGTCCTATGGTGGCTATGGAAGGACCAAGCGGATAGGCCTACGCTATTGAAGCTGTCCATATTACCAATAACCCACTAAGGAGCCAAGGAAAAGCAGCTCTAGAGGGTATAACTCTTATTTTTGGGGTTATTATTCGTACCCTATTGATTCGCGGGCATCGCATTCCTTTATAGCTAGGGATGTAGTAAATTCCTTAAAACTTAAAACCTAGATGGTCAACAGCCCAATAGAGATTTCCAATCCCAATGAGGTTTCGTCCCATTTTTCTCTTATTTTCAAAGACCTAGTGATAGACATATGCGATGTTGATTTCATATGCACTACATACGTTCTTATTTTTGAAGGTTATGGACTTATCTTGGGTATGGATTGGTGGTCATATTACGGAGCCACTCTTGACTGCAACAAAAGGTTAGTATGATTAAGGTGTCATCGAGGTTATGACCTAGAAGTTCCTTGTACACCCAAAGCTTTTTGTACACCCAAAGCTTTTGGTCGAGGTTATGACCTAGAGGTTATGACTAAATATATCTGTTGATCAAGAACCACTATTTGTACCCATAGTTTGTGAATTTCTTGATGTCTTTGAGGAGGTCTAGGGTCTCCCTCCCTATAGCGAGATTGAGTTCCGAATCTATTTGGGGAAGGACGCAAGACCCGTCACTCTGCCTTTAAGGCATATGGCACCCAAAGAAAGAAGGGAAATGGATAAGCAAATCTCAGAGCTATTGAAGAAAGGATTCATCCGTAAGAGTACTTTTGAGAGGGGAGTCCCTGTCATTTTGCTACAAAGGCAGATGGTTCTTTAAGACTTTGCGTCGATCATAGGGAGTTGAGCAAATTAACAAGGAAAAATAGGTACCATCTACCTAGAATAGATGACTTGTTCGACCAACTCGTAGGAGCTAAAGTCTTTCGCCAATTAGACTTAGCATCGGGATTCCATCAGTTAAGAATTGCAGAGGAAAGACAGTTGAAGACCGCATTCCGTACACCAGATGGACTCTACGAGTGTGAAGTAATGCCTTTTGGACTGACAAATGTCCCGACGTACTTTGTGGATTTGATAAGTATAATATTTAGAGGGAAACTTAATAAATTTGTCGTGATGTCTGTTGAAGGTGTCTTTGTTTTCTCCAAAGGCAAGAAGAAGCATGAGGACTACCTTAGGGAGGTATTGGTGACCTTGAGAAGAAACCAACTCAAAGCTAAGTTTTCTAAATTTCACTTTTGGAAAATTGAAGTTAGGTTCCTTGGGCATATTGTTTCGGAGAAGGATTGGCGATGGACCCTACTAAAGTGGAAGTTGTCCAAGGATGGAAGGTTCCTAGTAATGCATCGATGGTTAGAAGTTTTATAGGGTTGGCACGCTACTATGGGAAGTTCATTAAGAGCTTTACACGAATAGCAGCCCCTTTAACTCGATTGACTAAGAAGATTCTATTCTTTTTTTAGGATGATAAGTGCACCAAGGCATTTGAGAAGCTTAAGGAGTTATTGACTAGCGCACTCGTGCTCACTATTCTAGATGGAGTCAAGCCATTTATGGTTTTCACGGATGCATGTTGCACAGGATTAGGAGCAGTTCTTATGCAAGAAGGGAAGGTCTGCCTATGCTAGTACACAACTAAAAGATCATGAGAAGAGGTATCCAATGCATGATTTAGAATTGGCAGCCATTGGTTTTTCCTTGAAGATGTTGAGGCATTATCTCTTGGGGAAAGGTTTGAGCTATTCACTGATCATAAATCACTCAAATACCTATTTTCCCAAAAAACAATTGAATCTTAGGCAGTAGAGGTGGATGGAGTATATAGCATCCTTCGACTTTGGTATTTAATATACTCCGGGAAAAGGAAACATAGTCACTGACGCCCTTAGTAGGAGACACGCTACCCGAGGTGCTATATATGAATGGAGATGGTTGGAGTTTCTCTTGAATTTTAACCTCCAACTAACAACAGAATCCATCAAAGGTTTCCTATCAGTTAAAGAGGTTAAACCAGCCTTAATGAATCGTATAGGGCATGAGCAGGTAAAAGGCGAGGAGTTAGTAAAGATTTGTGAAAAATTAAGGACAGAAGAGCATTTTCCCCATGCTAGGAGATACTAAGTTGATGAGAAGGGATATTTGAGAAGTGATGGACATCTTTGCGTCCCAATGATTGATGACTTGATGAGAGATGTGCTTATAGAATGTCACCACTCAAGCATGACCATTCATCCCGAAGGGGATAAGATGTACAAGGACATAAAGAGAATTTTCTTTTGGAATGGAATGAAGAGGAGTGTAGCTGTGTTTGTTGCTAGGTGTTTGACATGTCGAAAGATAAAAGCGGAGCAAGGGAAGCCCAGTGGAATATTATTACCTTTGGAAATTCCGACTTGGAAGTGGGAGCATATTTCAATGGATTTTGTGGAAGGATTGCCTAAAAGTCAGAAAGACAATGAGGCTATTTGGGTTGTTGTAGGAAGACTCGCCAAAAGTGGTCATTTTCTTGCGATTAGGAGAAATAGGACACGCGCCTCTCTCGCCCAGATTTATATTAAAGAGGTAGTTTGTCTACCTGGAATTCCTATAAGCATGGTCAGTGATAGGGACCCCTTGTTCACTAGCGAGTTTTGGAGGAGCCTACGTGTAACGACCCGTAAATTTTAATAGTTTTAATAATATGTTAATTGAAATTTTGTGAAATTTTAAACAATAAAATTTGAAAATAAAAATTTATTATTTGGAATACGTCTATTTTAATATAGCAACTGGTAGATTTTCATCTGACAATATTGAAGTTTATTTTTTTGTGAAATGTTATTTCAAATCAAACCGGTTAATAACAGTGAATTTAAAAATTTTCCGAAACCAAAATATGTCAACAGGAGAAAATTTATTCAGATCATTCTGAATCGGACTGCGAAATTCGTTTTTCCAAATTTGGACTTCTACTGCTCCGTTTATCTTAATTCTGACAAAATAGCAGCATTTCTGGTACCGATTATCGACTTTTGATCGGATAATCGTATCACTGATAGCTGTATACCGTTTTGATCGCCTCGTCATGCTGATCTCAATGGTATATTTATTTCTGTATTTTTGAGGTCCGGTACGCATCGGAAACTATAAACTGTTCGTGTAACGGTACCGTAAAATTGTGTTTTTTCCCTTTACGTTTCCAATTCAAAACAGGCTGTCCAATTAAATCTACTTGAATGAGTCAGCTAAATCTAAGGGGACCGTTGCTATTCAATTAACTTTATATTTATTCACATCTGCCTTTTCAGTCGCTCACGTTTCATTCTCAAACCCAGGCTTAAATCTTGTTCTCCTCCCTGAAGCTCTTCTCCTCTTTCTTTTATTTTACTTTTGTTTTCCTTTCCCAGACAAGCCCCACGCCCTTCTTCTTTTTTCGTTTTGCAGCAGCAAACTCCAACACCCGCACCTCCCCTTCCGCGCAACCGCCACGTGCCAACGTCACCGCCATACCCTTCCACTACCTCCGCTCTGCCACCACCCAGGCCTCACGCCTCCTCCACATCCCAAACCCACCGTTCTCCCTGACTTTGGCCTCAGCAGCCTCTGCCCCTCCCTGTAACCGAGTAGCAACCAAGACACTCCTGGTTCCCCTCCTTTTGCCACCACCATCTCTTTCATCCGTGCTCCCCCTCCCACGTTTTCCCTCACCAACGCCATGGCACCGTGCCTTCCATCTCCAACCGCCACTCTCACACTCCTCCTTGTCCAGCCGAGTGTTGCCCATCCCGAACCCAAGCTTGGCCACATGCACGAAGCGGCGTTCGACAGCATACCACCATTTTCTCACCGATCTCATCTTTTCCTGGCAGTGTCGCCAGCAGCCTCCACTGCCTCGCTTTTCATCCTCTCGATTATGCTTGAGAAATAGATAAGGTAATAGATATATATCTATTTATACATATGTTGTTAATATGTATGTGGAATGTTATATCGATTTCTAAAATATAATATATATATGTAGTCTGACTTTAGAGTATTGACATATTAATATATATGTGTTTATCTAGTATGTATAGGTTTATATTGATACTATTTATTGTTGCCTGTATAAGTTAGATTAGTATATAATATATAATCTGTGATATATATATATATAGTAAGATTTTAAGGTTTTAGGAATGTTTGTTTCTATATTTTATATATTAGATTTATACGATATATCTATTGAATATAAAAGTTGTAGCAGTTAAAGGTTATTTTAAAATGTATATGTGACATTAAAGATGTTCTGTTGTTGCATACGTTTCATATAAATTTTGTTAAAAAAAAAAAAAAAAAAAAAAAAATAATTTGATAGTTCGAGCATTAAAATCTTGTTTAAAAAGCTTTACAGCAACATACATATATTATAAGTGCTTGCATTTTTCCGTTCGCTTAGTTTAAGCCTGTATATACGTTGGGATTCCAAAGTCTATGTTAGTTTTAATGTATAAAAAAAAAGTTAACATATACCAGTTTATATAGGTTTAAAAGCCGACAGTGCAATATGTTGTTTATATATGTTAGGCGTATTAGATATTTGTTCATTTCAGTTTGCATTTTTGTTGAGTAAACATATATATATATATATATATATATATATATATATATATATATATATTTGTTCTTGCTTTTACAATCGCATATCATATATTTGTACAAGTTCTGGTAAGTGTCTGTATATATATAAATAGGTAATATTGGTTATGTCTAACATGTATATTTTATTCAATACGTACTTTAATGACTGCTTTAAGTATTGTTGGTTAGAATATATTTTTTAAAAAAGGTTACTATATATATAAGGTTAGGTTATGGGTTAAGATAAATGTAAGTTTGCAGGTGGCATTTGCTGTTTGATTATGTATATTGATTTTATAATAAATTTTGATTTGAAAATGTTAATAAGTGTATATATAAGTAAGTTTTATAATTTATTATACATAGGTTTTAAACCATTCAATTTCTGTTAAGTTTTATACATATCTTTATCGATCCAATTCTGATTTGATTTCGACGATTTCTTGTCATCAGCTTTGATCGTCAAATTCGTGCCTATCTGACCCTGCTTTGGATTCGCAACTCACCCCATTCTCGTTCATCTCTAGCCTCGAAAGGTGAGCAATCACTCACGATTAACATTCTTGTATTTATTAAATTTGATTTCAATTGAAACGACAATTGAAATATGATGATGTAGTTATTTAAATTGTTATATATGCTATTATCTGTAACTGTTCACCCGTGACATCTGACACCAGTATCTAGTATTTATATGCCTGTTATTACCATTATCTGTATATGTTCACCTATGACATCTGACACCAATATCTGTTATTTATATTGATGATATGTGCCTGTTGTTATATTTTTTTTTATTATCTGTTATCACTCTGCAAGTTCCCTGTAGTTTAGAATTCACTATGGGTTGAAATGATACATACCCGAACGGACTTTAGAATAGGAGAATTTCGTTATGGGTTGAAATGATAAACCCAAGCGATTTTCATTTGAATTGAAATTGGGATTACGGGTCGAAATGATATCTACCCGTATATATTTAAATTTCGGATTGAAATGATAAATATCCGTATCACTTAACCATATGATGTATATATACAGACACCGTTGGTCCATATATAAAATATTTTGAAAAATGAATTTTTTGGTTTTGGAAAGAAACATATGGTTTTAATAAATGTTGAGCCTTAAATTATTATATATAAATGGGAATGATGGATTTAAATACATATAATATGTTGAGTATTTAAAATACATTTCAAAATAGATTTTTGTAATAATTTGAATAAGTTGAGGTGGGGAAGATAATTTGAATTTAGTTGAAATTGTATTCAATAAAGAATTTTATTTAATTAAACTGATTTGAAACTTATTGAAATTGAGATGTAAGATATGATTTATAACTTGAGTTTGATTTAAATAATTTAATGAATATTTCTTGTTTAAATAAATTTAAGGAAATATTTAGTAAAAATGAAATTTAAGGCTAGTTAAATGACATTGAATTTATTAAGTGAATATTCCCTGATTAAATAATAAATGAAGTTAAATCAAGAGCTATTTGAAACTGTTAAATTTAACTTTGAAATTGTTGAATATTAAAGCTTTGAAATATATTGAAAATTTAAATGATCTGTTTAGAAATGAATTAAATTGATGAATTGAACTTTGAATAAATTTGAATTTGGAAATTGAGTTGATTTGAACCGATTTATGGAACTTAAGGAAATTGTAAAATACTTTATTTTATAAATTATTTAACCTATATATACTATTTTGGAAAATAGTTATATTTGAAATGAAATGATATTTGGGGTTTTGAAGTATAAATTAAATTGAAATGACCACGGTGTTATAATGTATATTTCCACCTTGTAGATAGTTTTGAAGATCCTTAGAGGATGGTTATCCCAAACATCCTTTAAGTTACTTGTATTTCAGTTGATATTTCACTTGAGTTGGATTTATTTATATAAGAATGTTAATCCTGACTCGAGTGTTTTGTGTTTTGCTTTACGCTCGGGTCAGACCGAGTGATACAGCATTTGAGACTCACCCTTGGAGTTTGGAGCTTCCTTTGGAGATCCAACTATCGCCTCAGCTTTCAGCTCTTCTAGTTGATTTGTTCGGAGAAGTCATCTATTCGTACTGGAGACTTCACTACATTTGAGATATTCTGTTGTATTTTATTTTAACTCTGATGTTTATATAGTAGCTTCATGAACTACTATTTTATCTATTCCGCTGCGCATTATTGTATTACTCTGTGTCTGTGATCTGTGATTGATTTATTTACTGTATATGCTGAGTTTTTCCAAATTAAATAACAATCTGATATTTTGAATTATTCAAGTCAGACATGTGTGGATTTATTGTCGATTTGAATGGTCCAAAATAGCTGGTCGTTACAGTTGGTATCAGAGCTTTGGCTCTAGGTGAAACTTAGCATATATTGTAAATTTATTTACAGAATCACGTTCGTTCGAGTTTAATCTCTTCCTTTTGACTCGATTTCCTTTGAACTTTGGAACGTTCCCTACGGTTCCAAAATTCATTCTTGTCTCTCTCTATTGGTATTCTTTTGATTCTGGAGTATCCCATAACTCCACTTCGAATAATCTCTATAAGAATAGGCGATCCCGCCGATCTTTGAATGTTTTGTAAAGGGGTGAAACTCCTTTACAATTGGCATTGATTCACCGGAGATTTATATATCCCTCGGTTTCGATGTTGCCATCTCTTGTTATACCGAATTCTATCTCTGGCGATCGAATGTCGATTTGCCTTAGATTTTCGCATCGATTATATTCTTGAAGTCACGGTTGACCCGGTTAAGGTCGCCCGCGGTTTATATAAGTATATCTATATTCTATTTTGTAATTAATTATCTCATCTTCGTTCGAGCCTATCTTCGAATCAGAATTTTATTTGATTAGAGTCCCTCTAAGTTGAATTTCTATCTTTGTTTTGAAATCCATCCTTGAACCATCCTTTGAAAAAATCGGGCTTGTTTGTATTTTGAAATTGTTTTTTTTATATATCGAAATTATTATATTCTATATAGAAAAGTGAAATGTTTTCGATAAAGGTTATAAACCCTTTTTAAAATAATAATTTGAGGTTTCGAAAGGATTTGTAATATTGAAAAAAAAACTATATAAGAAATTTGATTTATCTAAAAATGATTTATAACTGAAGGATTTTAAATTTGAAATTCGAGAATTGAACTCCGGTATTTTGAAATATATAATAATAATATGATTTAAAAGTATTTTCCAAATAAGAAGTGTTTCAAATGATTTTTAATGAGTTTCGAAGAAATTCCAAAAGAAGTTTGAGAAAATAGAAGTCCAGAACTCACTTATGTCGCTGGGAAATAATTTCGGTGATGAGTGCACGCATCATCGACATTGATTTTCGAGTTTCAGAGTAAGGGATAGGCCACTTTAATAGCTTTGCTATGCGAGTGATTTTGTGAAACCAATTTTGATTTCAAATTCCAAAGTATGATTTGATATTCGAAAGATATATGTATATATATATATTTGAAATGATTTGAACTAAGCCGGTGTTCAGTCCTCGTGTTCCGAATTTGATATGAACCTATTTATTAAAATTTATTTACTGATTTATTGATGATTTCCAACTCTTGAATTTGAAAATGACTTCTTCGACTATTTTGAGGTTCGAGCACTTCCAAATCAAGGTTAACTTTTCAAAGCTAAGAAATTTTGAAAAGTATTTTGATAAAGTATATAAGTTTGTTTGAATGTTTAAGTATGAAGTAATATGATTTAAATGAGTTGAAACTGTTTGGTTAAGTAAAAGAATAAGGAAAGTTTAAATTTTCTAATATGAAATTTAGATTTGAAATGTCTTGAGAAGAATTTGGTCTTCAAAATATTTGAATAAAATTTAGTTTAAATGTTTTAACTTAGTAACATCTTTATGAAACTATATATTTATCAAGTTGGAATAAATATATAAGTTGTGCGTATGCTGTTTTATTCACATAATTAATTTGATCCAGGGTTGAATACACAAGTTCGAGGTGAATTACACCATTTCGTGTTAGGATTTTTCATTCGATTCTTGATGGCGAATATTTGATATGGATTTTGGGCTTGATTCTAGAATTCTCTATCATAGTATATAGCTATGCAAGGAGACCGATGGCTTCTAGTCGAGAAACTATATCGAAATCCGCATTAGGGAAGTCGAATGGACAATACTAGTTCGAAAGCAAACTTGTGTGATCAAGCGAGCGACCAAATGTGATTTTGCGAAGTGATGACGTATGTACATCTTATATCCTAATATCATTGATATATTTTGACGCTGAAATTGAAAGCTGTCAAGTAGAATATCTTTGCTTACTAAAAGAAAAATTCCAATTTAAATTACAAAGATATATAACCCATAAAAGCAAAGATATTCAACTCCATAGGGCTCTTCATACAGCGAAATTTATTTTGTAAAATTTGAACCTTATATAAGATGGACCTTACGTAAATATAGATGATTTTGAAAACATTTGATTTTGGAAATGAATTGGTTGACTTAAAATTATATTGATTTGGAAATTTGGATTTATTTTCTAAATCTATTATGTTGGAAACTTTGGAACTAAAGATATTTAATTTGAGAAGAAATAATTTGGTGAAATTGTATATGATTTTGAAATTGAACTGATATTGAAACAAATTGAAATTTGAGAACCTTATGTTACTAAAAACTTGATTTGGGAGTTGTCGAACTTATATAAAATTGATTTGTATGAGTATGAAACTGATTCGAAAACTATAGATTTGAAAAGGTACTCAATTTGAAAGTGAAATCTTATATAATTGAAGTCTATATAAGTATGATTTGATATACTATTGATTTTGGAAAGTATTTGATTTGAAAATTTAAACCTTATATATAATGGATTTTATATAAGTACGATATTTGAAAGTGATTTGAAAAGGTACTATATGATACATATTTTCGAAGTAAAGATATGGAAAGTGCCTTCTGCTTGATATCCGATTTGTGGCCACATCTTGGATTCATTCTATCGATATTATTCTCTCTGATTTTGGTTTTCCGGATATGATACTCGAGTGTCCTTCGAATTCCATGGCGTTACCCATGGTCTTATTGTTCTCTCGTGACTGCACAGCGCAACTGCCTGGCTGAGTCTTGCCTAGGGGTACGGATTGTTTCCTGGGGGATCCAGGCGTAACCATTGTGTATCCTGCAATCTGTGTAGGTCGCGAATAGTAGCGCAAATGCTTGGCTGAGTCTTGCCTGGGGGTACGGATTGTTTCCTGGGGGATCCAGGCGTAACCATTGTGTATCCTGCATTCTACTAGTCATCATGGCGTAACTCGCAGGGCTGAGAAAGCTTACGGATATGGATTGTTTCCTGGGGGATCCAGGCGTAACCATTGTGTATCTGCGAACCATGGTTAGACAAAGGTTTTGTTTGTGTTTTGATTGGATTGTACTTTCCATATCTGTTTTTAAAAGTTTTCCAGTATTTTCACTGGGTGTTGAAACAGGTCTACTAAGTACCTGGAGAATTCTAGTTTTGCGCCTGATCAACGCACTACCAGAGTCTACAGGAACAAGGATAAACTTGTTGAAACATCGAGTTATAAAAGTATTTTCGAAATGAAATTTGTTTCGTTATAAAAATATTTTATTATAAAAGTATTTCTAACAAAGAAATTTTGTATTGATATTCGAAATTGAAATCCTAATGGTTTGAATAAATTATTCATGCCCGATACTAATCTTTTGAATCTATCTTATCTGCTCAGCTTTATTTATTCACCTATATTCTGTTTTTCCAAGTCCCTCTTCTCCTTGTTGACTATATCCCTTTAAATATTGTTAATTTATATACTATATGGTTTAATAGAAATTTTAGTGTTATAAATATTTTGAGTTATTAATTAAATACAACATATTTAAAAGAAATGATTATTGATTTATTAATAATGTTGAATAGTATCTTGAGATGAATTAATAAATTTATAAATTATGGATTTAATGTTTTCAAATAGCTTCTTTGTAAATATAAGTAATAATGTAAATAATTGTTTTCAAATAGTTTTCATATAATTATAAAGGTGTCATTTAAACATATAAATGGTATTTATAAAGGAAGAAAGAAATTTTACAAATGAGTTTTGAAAAAGTATTAAATTATAAAAAAATAATTGATTTGCAAATGAAGTTTTCAAATGAATATTTCAAGTAAAATTTATATAGTTTTAAATTAATTGTTTAATCTTAACTTTCAATCTATTTTTCTTTCTGGTTGTTTATATCCTTCTACCTCCTTTCTTTTCGGGGACGAAAAGTTTTGAGTGGGGGAGAGTGTAACGACCCGTAAATTTTAATAGTTTTAATAATATGTTAATTGAAATTTTGTGAAATTTTAAACAATAAAATTTGAAAATAAAAATTTATTATTTGGAATACGTCTATTTTAATATAGCAACTGGTAGATTTTCATCTGACAATATTGAAGTTTATTTTTTTGTGAAATGTTATTTCAAATCAAACCGGTTAATAACAGTGAATTTAAAAATTTTCCGAAACCAAAATATGTCAACAGGAGAAAATTTATTCAGATCATTCTGAATCGGACTGCGAAATTCGTTTTTCCAAATTTGGACTTCTACTGCTCCGTTTATCTTAATTCTGACAAAATAGCAGCATTTCTGGTACCGATTATCGACTTTTGATCGGATAATCGTATCACTGATAGCTGTATACCGTTTTGATCGCCTCGTCATGCTGATCTCAATGGTATATTTATTTCTGTATTTTTGAGGTCCGGTACGCATCGGAAACTATAAACTGTTCGTGTAACGGTACCGTAAAATTGTGTTTCTTCCCTTTACGTTTCCAATTCAAAACAGGCTGTCCAATTAAATCTACTTGAATGAGTCAGCTAAATCTAAGGGGACCGTTGCTATTCAATTAACTTTATATTTATTCACATCTGCCTTTTCAGTCGCTCACGTTTCATTCTCAAACCCAGGCTTAAATCTTGTTCTCCTCCCTGAAGCTCTTCTCCTCTTTCTTTTATTTTACTTTTGTTTTCCTTTCCCAGACAAGCCCCACGCCCTTCTTCTTTTTTCGTTTTGCAGCAGCAAACTCCAACACCCGCACCTCCCCTTCCGCGCAACCGCCACGTGCCAACGTCACCGCCATACCCTTCCACTACCTCCGCTCTGCCACCACCCAGGCCTCACGCCTCCTCCACATCCCAAACCCACCGTTCTCCCTGACTTTGGCCTCAGCAGCCTCTGCCCCTCCCTGTAACCGAGTAGCAACCAAGACACTCCTGGTTCCCCTCCTTTTGCCACCACCATCTCTTTCATCCGTGCTCCCCCTCCCACGTTTTCCCTCACCAACGCCATGGCACCGTGCCTTCCATCTCCAACCGCCACTCTCACACTCCTCCTTGTCCAGCCGAGTGTTGCCCATCCCGAACCCAAGCTTGGCCACATGCACGAAGCGGCGTTCGACAGCATACCACCATTTTCTCATCGATCTCATCTTTTCCTGGCAGTGTCGCCAGCAGCCTCCACTGCCTCGCTTTTCATCCTCTCGATTATGCTTGAGAAATAGATAAGGTAATAGATATATATCTATTTATACATATGTTGTTAATATGTATGTGGAATGTTATATCGATTTCTAAAATATAATATATATATGTAGTCTGACTTTAGAGTATTGACATATTAATATATATGTGTTTATCTAGTATGTATAGGTTTATATTGATACTATTTATTGTTGCCTGTATAAGTTAGATTAGTATATAATATATAATCTGTGATATATATATATATAGTAAGATTTTAAGGTTTTAGGAATGTTTGTTTCTATATTTTATATATTAGATTTATACGATATATCTATTGAATATAAAAGTTGTAGCAGTTAAAGGTTATTTTAAAATGTATATGTGACATTAAAGATGTTCTGTTGTTGCATACGTTTCATATAAATTTTGTTAAAAAAAAAAAAAAAAAAAAATAATTTGATAGTTCGAGCATTAAAATCTTGTTTAAAAAGCTTTACAGCAACATACATATATTATAAGTGCTTGCATTTTTCCGTTCGCTTAGTTTAAGCCTGTATATACGTTGGGATTCCAAAGTCTATGTTAGTTTTAATGTATAAAAAAAAAGTTAACATATACCAGTTTATATAGGTTTAAAAGCCGACAGTGCAATATGTTGTTTATATATGTTAGGCGTATTAGATATTTGTTCATTTCAGTTTGCATTTTTGTTGAGTAAACATATATATATATATATATATATATATATATATATATATTGTTCTTGCTTTTACAATCGCATATCATATATTTGTACAAGTTCTGGTAAGTGTCTGTATATATATAAATAGGTAATATTGGTTATGTCTAACATGTATATTTTATTCAATACGTACTTTAATGACTGCTTTAAGTATTGTTGGTTAGAATATATTTTTTAAAAAAGGTTACTATATATATAAGGTTAGGTTATGGGTTAAGATAAATGTAAGTTTGCAGGTGGCATTTGCTGTTTGATTATGTATATTGATTTTATAATAAATTTTGATTTGAAAATGTTAATAAGTGTATATATAAGTAAGTTTTATAATTTATTATACATAGGTTTTAAACCATTCAATTTCTGTTAAGTTTTATACATATCTTTATCGATCCAATTCTGATTTGATTTCGACGATTTCTTGTCATCAGCTTTGATCGTCAAATTCGTGCCTATCTGACCCTGCTTTGGATTCGCAACTCACCCCATTCTCGTTCATCTCTAGCCTCGAAAGGTGAGCAATCACTCACGATTAACATTCTTGTATTTATTAAATTTGATTTCAATTGAAACGACAATTGAAATATGATGATGTAGTTATTTAAATTGTTATATATGCTATTATCTGTAACTGTTCACCCGTGACATCTGACACCAGTATCTAGTATTTATATGCCTGTTATTACCATTATCTGTATATGTTCACCTATGACATCTGACACCAATATCTGTTATTTATATTGATGATATGTGCCTGTTGTTATATTTTTTTTTATTATCTGTTATCACTCTGCAAGTTCCCTGTAGTTTAGAATTCACTATGGGTTGAAATGATACATACCCGAACGGACTTTAGAATAGGAGAATTTCGTTATGGGTTGAAATGATAAACCCAAGCGATTTTCATTTGAATTGAAATTGGGATTACGGGTCGAAATGATATCTACCCGTATATATTTAAATTTCGGATTGAAATGATAAATATCCGTATCACTTAACCATATGATGTATATATACAGACACCGTTGGTCCATATATAAAATATTTTGAAAAATGAATTTTTTGGTTTTGGAAAGAAACATATGGTTTTAATAAATGTTGAGCCTTAAATTATTATATATAAATGGGAATGATGGATTTAAATACATATAATATGTTGAGTATTTAAAATACATTTCAAAATAGATTTTTGTAATAATTTGAATAAGTTGAGGTGGGGAAGATAATTTGAATTTAGTTGAAATTGTATTCAATAAAGAATTTTATTTAATTAAACTGATTTGAAACTTATTGAAATTGAGATGTAAGATATGATTTATAACTTGAGTTTGATTTAAATAATTTAATGAATATTTCTTGTTTAAATAAATTTAAGGAAATATTTAGTAAAAATGAAATTTAAGGCTAGTTAAATGACATTGAATTTATTAAGTGAATATTCCCTGATTAAATAATAAATGAAGTTAAATCAAGAGCTATTTGAAACTGTTAAATTTAACTTTGAAATTGTTGAATATTAAAGCTTTGAAATATATTGAAAATTTAAATGATCTGTTTAGAAATGAATTAAATTGATGAATTGAACTTTGAATAAATTTGAATTTGGAAATTGAGTTGATTTGAACCGATTTATGGAACTTAAGGAAATTGTAAAATACTTTATTTTATAAATTATTTAACCTATATATACTATTTTGGAAAATAGTTATATTTGAAATGAAATGATATTTGGGGTTTTGAAGTATAAATTAAATTGAAATGACCACGGTGTTATAATGTATATTTCCACCTTGTAGATAGTTTTGAAGATCCTTAGAGGATGGTTATCCCAAACATCCTTTAAGTTACTTGTATTTCAGTTGATATTTCACTTGAGTTGGATTTATTTATATAAGAATGTTAATCCTGACTCGAGTGTTTTGTGTTTTGCTTTACGCTCGGGTCAGACCGAGTGATACAGCATTTGAGACTCACCCTTGGAGTTTGGAGCTTCCTTTGGAGATCCAACTATCGCCTCAGCTTTCAGCTCTTCTAGTTGATTTGTTCGGAGAAGTCATCTATTCGTACTGGAGACTTCACTACATTTGAGATATTCTGTTGTATTTTATTTTAACTCTGATGTTTATATAGTAGCTTCATGAACTACTATTTTATCTATTCCGCTGCGCATTATTGTATTACTCTGTGTCTGTGATCTGTGATTGATTTATTTACTGTATATGCTGAGTTTTTCCAAATTAAATAACAATCTGATATTTTGAATTATTCAAGTCAGACATGTGTGGATTTATTGTCGATTTGAATGGTCCAAAATAGCTGGTCGTTACACTACGGACAGCTTTGGGAACTTCTTTGAACCTTAGCATGGCATATCATCCACAAACTGATGGACAAACAAAGAGGGTGAATAGAATTTTGGAAGACTTATTGAGAGCTTATGTCTTGGATTTCGGAGGACATTGGGAGCAACATCTACCTTTGGTTGAGTTTGCGTATAATAATAGTTAGCAAACCACGATTGGTACGGCCCTTTTGAATCACTTTATGGGCGGCCATGCAAATCGCCTAGTTGTTGGTGGAATGCCACCGACAAAGTGTTGCTCGAACCCGATTGGATCCATGATACCAAGGAAAAAGTAGATTTATTAAGGCGAAGGATAAATGTAGTGCAAGACCATCAGAAATCTTATGCGAATAGAAGAAAGAAAGAACTTCAATTTGAGGTTTGGGATAAGGTATTTGTTAAAATCTTCCCTTTAGGAAAGTTGTTAGATTTGGAAAGTCTTGGAAATTGGCACCTAGATTTATTGGGCTATTCATAATTCTGGAAAGAATAGGAAAATTTGCATATCGTATGGAGCTTCCTGACAAGTTAGCAGGTGTAATATCCCGGAAATTTTAACAATATCAATTTAATAATCTGTTGAATAATTAAATTGATATGGATAATCTTTGATAATAAGATTTGAATTTAATTTAATAATCTGATTAAATTAGTATTAATTGGGAATTTTATCTTTTAAAAGTTAATAAGATATTTTCTATTTGAATATATATATTTATTTATATATATTGTAAATAGAAGCTTTGGTAAATTGGAAATTTATATTTAATTTAATCTGGACTTTTCAAAGATATTTAAATAAGTAATTTTATAGTTTTAAAATACTTTAAGAAAATATTTAATTGGTTTAAGATATTTTTTACTTAAGCTTAAATATAAATAAGATTTACAAAATTGGTTTGTTTTATTTCTTTTTAAATATTTCTTGATAATATAATCTCTTGTTTAAATTATAAAATATGTTATTTTCAAATAACAAGTATAATGTATTATTTTTAATATGTATGAATTTTAATGCTAAAAGGGATTGTTATTTTAATTTGAATAAATAGTGTATGTAAATATATATAACTTAACTTTTAAATTGAATCTTAGGATTTAATTTTATTTAAACTTGAATTTAAAGTTTTGAAATTCAAAAGAATATATATTTAAATTGTTTTGGATTTTAAAATATTTGTATAAACTTTTATTTATAAATATAATTAGTTTTTGGTTTCTCTTTAAAATAGAATTATATATAGATAAGTGTTTAAATAAATAAGAAAAAGGCTTTTTAAATAATTTTAAAATAAATAAATATGAGTAATTACTTAAATGACAAGTGTCATTATCTAAAGCTTTTATTTACATTTAAACTAAAAGGATATTACTTAAATGACATGTGTTAACACATTAAGTAGCCAAATAACATGTGTTAAGTAAATATTAATTCAAGATGACAAATGTTGAGAAATTTTAACAAGTGTCATTAAGTTTTCATTTTCTTTTATTTTTATTAAATCATATTTTCAGCCTTTATAAATACATAACATTTCCCCTCTTTATTACTTTTCTATTTTCTCTAATCAAAAACCAAGAAACTCCAGCCTGTAACAAAACTCAAACCATTTCTCTAACTAAATTCGAAATCAACTCCTCACAAACCTGGAATCATCTCAAAAGCCCTATTGCATTCATTTGCAATCTGGAAACAACTCAAGCCAGTCTGTATTCATCTCAAAACCTGCCTGCCTTCATTTTTCAATCTGGAATCAACTTTGAAAATCAAGAGCAAACATGCATGTAGTTTATTCAAGTCTGTAGCCTGCTTGCATTCAATTTTCAACATGGAAACCAGCAACTCAAGTTTTAAATCAAATTCAAAGGAACATGCAAGTTTAAAATTTCAAAAAGCTATTGCAAAGTTAAACTGCCTCTGTTCATACAAATCAAGTGAGTAACATCACTATTTTTAAAAGTTTAAGTTATGAAAGATGGTTGCATGTCAATATTTATAAGTAGTTCTGCATATCTATGTATTGATATATAATTATATATGTGAGTTTGTTTCTATGTATATATGGATGAATTGTTATATGTGCATGCCTGTTATATGAGTGACATCCCTGTTTTATACTGTTTTTTTTAAGCTCAGATCTTGATCAAATTCCTTATCTTCTTATTTGATCTCTGTTAGAATTTAGGTTTTAAACAAAATTAGTTTGTTTCATCATAAACTAAAGTTTAAAATTTAATTAAGTCCAACTTCAAACCTGAGTGTCTCTGTAAACTAAAAACAACAGAGCAATGTCTATAAAAGTGAAAACTCAAACCTCGTAATTTATAAATTCAGATTTATAAATTGAAACCATAAATGATAACATGATTTTTAGTATTAAAATCATAGTTTTTAGTTTAGTATTAAAGGAGCAGTTCTGGTTTAAACTAAATATGAAGTTTTGGGTAATTCGTTTGATCTAGATGGTTTGATATGTTGAAATCTTCAGTAAGGATAGTGGGATGATCGTAGATTCAAGGAAAATTTGTAGAATTTGAATTAAAGCACCAAGGAAGAAATGATTTAGAATTAAAGATTATAACCCTAGTTTTAACTAGGTTAGAAAAATCAATCGTCACCACGTCTCTGGTGAATCGAGTTCAATAGAACTCTGGGAAATTGTAGTCGTGACATGGATGAACTCGTCTCCGAAGTCGCTAGCGTTCTGGTGATCAGTAGTGGAAGAACGAGGAGATGTTGACAGGCTTTGGAAGTTGTAGTCTGTGGTTCCAGGTTTGGTTTTATGCTCGAGTTTGATCTTGACTTCGTTTCGTTGCTCGAGTGATGGAATTCTGGTAGGTGGATGAACGTCGACTGGTGGGAGATGTCGTCGATGGCCGGAGTTGAAGAGGATGACCGTGCACGTGCACGTGATCGAATATCTGGGTAAGTCTGGGTTAACAGAGGAGTGGAGCTCGCGTTTCTCGGGTTGTTTCGAGTGATGTTCGAAGATTTTAGAGAGGCGACTCGAAGTTTTTTTTTTGAGTGGTCTCGGGTAAAAAGTGTTGCCAGGTTTTAAAATCTGTTTGTTTAAATTTAAACCTGAATTTAAATTGTGAAGTAATATTTGAACAAGAATTGAAATCAAAGTTTAAATATATGGATTCAAGTTTGGTTTTGAATCTTAGATTGAGATTTAAAATAAGTTTTATAAATTTAAATATGAATTTGTTAGCACCTTTTAAACTTCTTTATAAATGAGTATTTCTTTAACTTGTAAATTAAAAGAGTTTTAGAAATGTTGTTTAAAACATTGTAAAAGATAAATTAGTATTCATTTTAAATCTAGAATTTAAAATGAAATTTAAAAGTAAATTTGAAATGGATGTCTTCAAATGTATTTAAGAATGATAATTTAACCTTTGATAAGAAAATGTTTTATCTTAAAGTAATTAGAGATTTGTGTTCATTGAATTAATTAGGAAATTTAATGGATAATTAATTTAATTGATTAATTAATCATTTGGATTAATTAAATAGGTAATTAATGGTTTAAACTAATTAATTAGTGATTAAGATTAATTAATTAGAATAATTAATTTGTAAATAAGGATTATAATTAGAATATTAATTAATGATTAAGAATTAAGTAATAAAGTAATTAAATTTTAATTAAGTTATGGTTAACACTTAATTAACTAAATAAATTAGATTAATTAAATTGGTTATTAAGATTTATTAATTTGAAATTAATAATAATTAATCTAAGTTAATTACTTAAGAAAAGTAATTAAAGGGTTGTTAATAGTTAATGAAGGTCATTAACTTGAGATTATTTAAATAAATAATTAATGTGATTAATTTTGATAATTAATTAGATTAATTGATTTAAAGATAATCATTTGTGAAAATGGTTTAAATGTAATTACTTAATAAAAGTAATTAAGGAATTAATTACTCATTTGTAATTAATTGAGTTAATTTGATTTAGTTAAGTTAATTAATTAAGTTTAATTAATTTAGGATAATCAAGAGATGGTTTAATAATAATTACTTAATGTAATTGTTAAGGTGTGATTATTTAGGGAAGTAAATAATATATAATTACTGGAAGTAATTAGTTGAATAATGATTGTATTAATAGAAGTAATTTGAGTTAATTACTGGTGAATTAATTAAGGGATTAATTAAGAAATTAATTAAGGAATAATTAATTTAGTTAATGAAAGTAATTAAGGGGAGTTAATTACTGATTGAAGATTAATCAAGAGTGATTAATAAATGTTGTTTAAATAAAGGTTAATTACATAATGTAATTAATTTAATTAAGTAATTAAAAATTAAGTTGTAATTAAGGATCATTAATTAATATAATTAATGATGTAATTAAGAATTGATTAATTAAGTAATAATTAATAAATGAAGTGATTAATTAATGTAATTAATTAAGGTTTAATATAATTAATTATAGTTGATTAACTTAATTAATTTTAGTTAATTAATTAATGATGTAATTAAAGGTTAATTACTATAAGTGGTTAAGTATAATTAATTTGAGTAATTAATTAAAGATAAATTACTTGGATGAAATTAAAAGATAATTAATCAAAGATGATTAATTAAAATGAATTATTAAAGGATAATTTATTAATTAATAAATGGTTAAGTAAGAAGGATTTATAAAATGAAGTAATTAATTTAATTCACTTTAAATTAATTAGAGATGATATAAATCATTACTTATGAATGAGTGATAGTATTGAATACTTGGCATTGATTGATATCTCTGATGAGATATATGCTGTATAATATGGATGTTAGTTGAACTGTATGGATTATCTGATAATGTTGATTATTTGTTATCTTCCTTTGTGAATAAAGATAATGAATTAAATTGTTTTAACCTTTAAAACAACTTGGCCTTAAAAGATACGCTTTGGATTTCGATGAGACCGGGATCGGGTTTCCGTATACCGGATTTCCAGGTCTGGAGACCCGAATACCACATCGATCCAAATTAACGATAGGTCGTGAATCAAGTGAAGATGAAGATTCAGAGTGCAAGGGTTATTGTCGTTAACTCTGAGGGTGATTCCAAAACGAGTGTAACGAGATAATGCCTTCGGTTTCGTTCGAACCCGGAACGAACTTGTATGGATTGAATGCTTTCAGCACATCGTCAGGTGGACGATGAGCATTCTAAGATAAATGTGTTCTTTTTAAAGGTAATCGTAGCCTCAAACATCACAAACCGGGAATGGCTAAAACAGGGGAGTTGCAGCAAGTTTAGTGGGTAGCACCCAAGTAGGACAAGGTTACCTCTGTCTAGATGTCCCTTTCTATTTTCGACTTAGTGGTGCGGTTGCTGATCCCAACCGTGAGGTATCTTGTGCGGGAATTATCCAGTAAGGGATGTTCCGACCTTGTGTTGCAGGGGATTGGGAGTGATCCTCGGTACGGTGATCTAGGCCACGTACTGTGACGGGCGGTACCCTGGTAGCCCTGCCATTGTATGGAATCCAAAATCCAATAAGTGCCAACGGACTTGATTGTATAACCCACTTTGTGGCTAGTATGCTGGAATTTAATAATGTAACAATTTCAGCTATTTCATATTTATTTGAAAACCCTAGACCCTATTATAATACAATCGAATTTCCTATCAAATGTTTTGGTTAGCGTAAGGTAAAAACTTACCCATGTTTATTTGTGGGGAGTCTTACGTGATACCTTTTCTTTCAAAAAGGTTTTGAAGTTAAAAAAGTTTAACCTGTTACTCACACCAGACCCATGTCTGACCCAAGTTGTTTATTTCTGTTTTATAAAATCTTGGGTACTCAAATTTTCACGAGTAGCCAAGGGATTCAGGTTAGCCTTGACAAATTGTGGAGGAGCAATGGAGCAGGAGGCTTCGGCGTTGTAGATATAGATAGTAGTTTCCGCTGTGTTGATCTTGTTTAGATCTCTGTATTGGATTGAGATGTAATAACTAGACAGATGTTTATAACTGTCTAGTATATGATGTGTAATCTGTGTAACTCTGATAAGTGTTGTATATGATACTATGTAATATTTATGTGATATAATATATTTTGTTCGTTTCCGCTGTGAGTATTTGTGTTTGTTTCTTTTCTCTTTCTCTTCTTTTCTATTTCTCACCCCTT
Organism: Allium fistulosum; assembly: GCA_030737815.1. Taxonomy (NCBI): domain Eukaryota; kingdom Viridiplantae; phylum Streptophyta; class Magnoliopsida; order Asparagales; family Amaryllidaceae; genus Allium; species Allium fistulosum. The sequence goes on from CM060906.1 coordinate 775,706,755, forward strand.
TCTTTCTTATTAATGATTCGTCATTCTGTAGAATGAGCGGCGGGTTGTTACATTTGGTATCAGAGCATTAGGTTGAGTGAATACCTAGGCTCTGAAGTGGTGTCTATCTTGAGAGCGCGTAATTGTTAGTTATATAAAAATGGTTTTATATTGTGTTAATTGATCGGTTGAGTGGTATATGGATTCTGGTCAATACGAGTAGCTAACGTTATTGATAGGGATCTCTAAACACTTGAACCAGGCCAACGGACACAATATTGTTTTAAAGAGGTAGATGAAATAATTTTACCCAGAAATAATTTCTATATAAAAAAATATATATCATTTTAAATATATATATTTATGTATTTCTACCTATTTATTGGGTTACCTGTTCGGGTTTTCCAATATAAGTTATAAAGGTAGATAAGGTGGTAGTGTGTGTAACACAATTACCAATAGTTGGAGTTTGAATGTTTGAGGTTGGAAGTATATATCGAGACTGTAAACCCAATACCGTCTCGAGTAAGCTTTGCTGTGGTGAAGGATTTCATCGATCTCCGAAGGAAACTGTAATGGTTCGGAGTTTATCTTTGAAGTGTGGATGAGTAGAGTTGGATCTGTCGATGAGGCAGAAGTGAGTGATGGTACCTTGATACCTCAGGTAATAGTAGCTGTATGATGAGATACAGTGACGATGGATGTTCCTGAAGATGTTTTCTTTGGAACAAGATTAAGGAAGTGTGTATGCTTCGGTGTTGTGGCTGAGTTCAGCACGGTGTTTCTGTTTGGTTTGGAGTTCGAATTTCTCGAAGATCTTTGGAGTAGGAAGTCCTTGGCATCAGTGTCAGCAGTGCAGCTCGGAGTATTCTGTGATGGCAGGAAGTTTTCTAGCTGAGCAGTTTTTTCTGGAAGTGAAGTTCAGAAGCAGCATAGTGGATCCATTTCTTCGATAAATTGGATAAATAAGTGTAAGCTGTTCTGATTGGTAAAGAGGGAACAGTCTGTTTGGAATTAGGATGGGTTGATCGCAAAAGTGACTTGCGATTGTCTGAGTGTTCTCTTGGGTTGTCAGAATTTTTCTGGATGTCTTCAGAGAAGTCAGGAGTTGTCCGCATCTGAAGGTTGAGTTTTCTTATCGACTAGATTCCAAGAGTGATACCGGTGGTTCAGTCTAGTGGAAGGATGTTTCCTAGAGATGGAGTTGGCGAAGCAACTCAAGTTTTGCTGGAGTATCCGAGTTTTCTTTATGGATCAGTGAACCTTATTTCTGGAATGAGTTGTCCAGTCTGTGCTTGTGTCCTACCTCATATCAGAATTGAGCAGCGAAAGCAGTTTGGAGTGTATCTCTGGATGGATGAAGTAAGTTTGGAATCTACTAATGTTGTGAGGTAAAGTTATGTTTGGATCTCGTCTGTGTTCTGATTTGGATAGGTAATTGGTCTACTTGGTTGAATTGTCAGTTTGGATAACTGAAATTCATTGAGTTTTACGTATCTCTGAGGGAGTACGTATTTGGTCTATCTCTGGTTGTAGAATCAGCAGTTCTGGAAGTTTGGTAGTTGAGTCAGACTCGTCTGTAGTCTGATATTCTGTTTAGTTCTGTAGATCTAGATGAGTAGGAGATCTATAGCTTAGTAGTTTAGATTGTTTGTAGAGCGAGTATCCCGGTATATATATACTTGGGGAAACTCGAGGAATTTTATCTAAAATTTAGTCTAGATAGTTAAATTGTTTGATTGAATGATTTGGTTGCTATGGTTGCTAGCATATGGATGATAGTAGATGCTTGTGTTTTGAATTTAAATCTTTAATAAGATTATTAAATTACCTTTGTTTAAATTTCGGGGACGAAATTATTTTAAGGGGGGAGGAATGTAATATCCCGGAAATTTTAACAATATCAATTTAATAATCTGTTGAATAATTAAATTGATATGGATAATCTTTGATAAGATTTGAATTTAATTTAATAATCTGATTAAATTAGTATTAATTGGGAATTTTATCTTTTAAAAGTTAATAAGATATTTTCTATTTGAATATATATATTTATTTATATATATTGTAAATAGAAGCTTTGGTAAATTGGAAATTTATATTTAATTTAATCTGGACTTTTCAAAGATATTTAAATAAGTAATTTTATAGTTTTAAAATACTTTAAGAAAATATTTAATTGGTTTAAGATATTTTTTACTTAAGCTTAAATATAAATAAGATTTACAAAATTGGTTTGTTTTATTTCTTTTTAAATATTTCTTGATAATATAATCTCTTGTTTAAATTATAAAATATGTTATTTTCAAATAACAAGTATAATGTATTATTTTTAATATGTATGAATTTTAATGCTAAAAGGGATTGTTATTTTAATTTGAATAAATAGTGTATGTAAATATATATAACTTAACTTTTAAATTGAATCTTAGGATTTAATTTTATTTAAACTTGAATTTAAAGTTTTGAAATTCAAAAGAATATATATTTAAATTGTTTTGGATTTTAAAATATTTGTATAAACTTTTATTTATAAATATAATTAGTTTTTGGTTTCTCTTTAAAATAGAATTATATATAGATAAGTGTTTAAATAAATAAGAAAAAGGCTTTTTAAATAATTTTAAAATAAATAAATATGAGTAATTACTTAAATGACAAGTGTCATTATCTAAAGCTTTTATTTACATTTAAACTAAAAGGATATTACTTAAATGACATGTGTTAACACATTAAGTAGCCAATTAACATGTGTTAAGTAAATATTAATTCAAGATGACAAATGTTGAGAAATTTTAACAAGTGTCATTAAGTTTTCATTTTCTTTTATTTTTATTAAATCATATTTTCAGCCTTTATAAATACATAACATTTCCCCTCTTTATTACTTTTCTATTTTCTCTAATCAAAAACCAAGAAACTCCAGCCTGTAACAAAACTCAAACCATTTCTCTAACTAAATTCGAAATCAACTCCTCACAAACCTGGAATCATCTCAAAAGCCCTGTTGCATTCATTTGCAATCTGGAAACAACTCAAGCCAGTCTGTATTCATCTCAAAACCTGCCTGCCTTCATTTTTCAATCTGGAATCAACTTTGAAAATCAAGAGCAAACATGCATGTAGTTTATTCAAGTCTGTAGCCTGCTTGCATTCAATTTTCAACATGGAAACCAGCAACTCAAGTTTTAAATCAAATTCAAAGGAACATGCAAGTTTAAAATTTCAAAAAGCTATTGCAAAGTTAAACTGCCTCTGTTCATACAAATCAAGTGAGTAACATCACTATTTTTAAAAGTTTAAGTTATGAAAGATGGTTGCATGTCAATATTTATAAGTAGTTCTGCATATCTATGTATTGATATATAATTATATATGTGAGTTTGTTTCTATGTATATATGGATGAATTGTTATATGTGCATGCCTGTTATATGAGTGACATCCCTGTTTTATACTGTTTTTTTTAAGCTCAGATCTTGATCAAATTCCTTATCTTCTTATTTGATCTCTGTTAGAATTTAGGTTTTAAACAAAATTAGTTTGTTTCATCATAAACTAAAGTTTAAAATTTAATTAAGTCCAACTTCAAACCTGAGTGTCTCTGTAAACTAAAAACAACAGAGCAATGTCTATAAAAGTGAAAACTCAAACCTCGTAATTTATAAATTCAGATTTATAAATTGAAACCATAAATGATAACATGATTTTCAGTATTAAAATCATAGTTTTTAGTTTAGTATTAAAGGAGCAGTTCTGGTTTAAACTAAATATGAAGTTTTGGGTAATTCGTTTGATCTAGATGGTTTGATATGTTGAAATCTTCAGTAAGGATAGTGGGATGATCGTAGATTCAAGGAAAATTTGTAGAATTTGAATTAAAGCACCAAGGAAGAAATGATTTAGAATTAAAGATTATAACCCTAGTTTTAACTAGGTTAGAAAAATCAATCGTCACCACGTCTCTGGTGAATCGAGTTCAATAGAACTCTGGGAAATTGTAGTCGTGACATGGATGAACTCGTCTCCGAAGTCGCTAGCGTTCTGGTGATCAGTAGTGGAAGAACGAGGAGGTGTTGACAGGCTTTGGAAGTTGTAGTCTGTGGTTCCAGGTTTGGTTTTATGCTCGAGTTTGATCTTGACTTCGTTTCGTTGCTCGAGTGATGGAATTCTGGTAGGTGGATGAACGTCGACTGGTGGGAGATGTCGTCGATGGCCGGAGTTGAAGAGGATGACCGTGCACGTGCACGCGATCGAATATCTGGGTAAGTCTGGGTTAACAGAGGAGTGGAGCTCGCGTTTCTCGGGTTGTTTCGAGTGATGTTCGAAGATTTTAGAGAGGCGACTCGAAGTTTTTTTTTTGAGTGGTCTCGGGTAAAAAGTGTTGCCAGGTTTTAAAATCTGTTTGTTTAAATTTAAACCTGAATTTAAATTGTGAAGTAATATTTGAACAAGAATTGAAATCAAAGTTTAAATATATGGATTCAAGTTTGGTTTTGAATCTTAGATTGAGATTTAAAATAAGTTTTATAAATTTAAATATGAATTTGTTAGCACCTTTTAAACTTCTTTATAAATGAGTATTTCTTTAACTTGTAAATTAAAAGAGTTTTAGAAATGTTGTTTAAAACATTGTAAAAGATAAATTAGTATTCATTTTAAATCTAGAATTTAAAATGAAATTTAAAAGTAAATTTGAAATGGATGTCTTCAAATGTATTTAAGAATGATAATTTAACCTTTGATAAGAAAATGTTTTATCTTAAAGTAATTAGAGATTTGTGTTCATTGAATTAATTAGGAAATTTAATGGATAATTAATTTAATTGATTAATTAATCATTTGGATTAATTAAATAGGTAATTAATGGTTTAAACTAATTAATTAGTGATTAAGATTAATTAATTAGAATAATTAATTTGTAAATAAGGATTATAATTAGAATATTAATTAATGATTAAGAATTAATTAATAAAGTAATTAAATATTAATTAAGTTATGGTTAACACTTAATTAACTAAATAAATTAGATTAATTAAATTGGTTATTAAGATTTATTAATTTGAAATTAATAATAATTAATCTAAGTTAATTACTTAAGAAAAGTAATTAAAGGGTTGTTAATAGTTAATGAAGGTCATTAACTTGAGATTATTTAAATAAATAATTAATGTGATTAATTTTGATAATTAATTAGATTAATTGATTTAAAGATAATCATTTGTGAAAATGGTTTAAATGTAATTACTTAATAAAAGTAATTAAGGAATTAATTACTCATTTGTAATTAATTGAGTTAATTTGATTTAGTTAAGTTAATTAATTAAGTTTAATTAATTTAGGATAATCAAGAGATGGTTTAATAATAATTACTTAATTTAATTGTTAAGGTGTGATTATTTAGGGAAGTAAATAATATATAATTACTGGAAGTAATTAGTTAAATAATGATTGTATTAATAGAAGTAATTTGAGTTAATTACTGGTGAATTAATTAAGGGATTAATTAAGAAATTAATTAAGGAATAATTAATTTAGTTAATGAAAGTAATTAAGGGGAGTTAATTACTGATTGAAGATTAATCAAGAGTGATTAATAAATGTTGTTTAAATAAAGGTTAATTACTTAATGTAATTAATTTAATTAAGTAATTAAAAATTAAGTTGTAATTAAGGATCATTAATTAATATAATTAATGATGTAATTAAGAATTGATTAATTAAGTAATAATTAATAAATGAAGTGATTAATTAATGTAATTAATTAAGGTTTAATATAATTAATTATAGTTGATTAACTTAATTAATTTTAGTTAATTAATTAATGATGTAATTAAAGGTTAATTACTATAAGTGGTTAAGTATAATTAATTTGAGTAATTAATTAAAGATAAATTACTTGGATGAAATTAAAAGATAATTAATCAAAGATGATTAATTAAAATGAATTATTAAAGGATAATTTATTAATTAATAAATGGTTAAGTAAGAAGGATTTATAAAATGAAGTAATTAATTTAATTCACTTTAAATTAATTAGAGATGATATAAATCATTACTTATGAATGAGTGATAGTATTGAATACTTGGCATTGATTGATATCTCTGATGAGATATATGCTGTATAATATGGATGTTAGTTGAACTGTATGGATTATCTGATAATGTTGATTATTTGTTATCTTCCTTTGTGAATAAAGATAATGAATTAAATTTTTTTAACCTTTAAAACAACTTGGCCTTAAAAGATACGCTTTGGATTTCGATGAGACCGGGATCGGGTTTCCGTATACCGGATTTCCAGGTCTGGAGACCCGAATACCACATCGATCCAAATTAACGATAGGTCGTGAATCAAGTGAAGATGAAGATTCAGAGTGCAAGGGTTATTGTCGTTAACTCTGAGGGTGATTCCAAAACGAGTGTAACGAGATAATGCCTTCGGTTTCGTTCGAACCCGGAACGAACTTGTATGGATTGAATGCTTTCAGCACATCGTCAGGTGGACGATGAGAATTCTAAGATAAATGTGTTCTTTTTAAAGGTAATCGTAGCCTCAAGCCTCACAAACCGGGAATGGCTAAAACAGGGGAGTTGCAGCAAGGTTAGTGGGTAGCACCCAAGTAGGACAAGGTTACCTCTGTCTAGATGTCCCTTTCTATTTTCGACTTAGTGGTGCGGTTGCTGATCCCAACCGTGAGGTATCTTGTGCGGGAATTATCCAGTAAGGGATGTTCCGACCTTGTGTTGCAGGGGATTGGGAGTGATCCTCGGTACGGTGATCTAGGCCACGTACTGTGACGGGCGGTACCCCGGTAGCCCTGCCATTGTATGGAATCCAAAATCCAATAAGTGCCAACGGACTTGATTGTATAACCCACTTTGTGGCTAGTATGCTGGAATTTAATAATGTAACAATTTCAGCTATTTCATATTTATTTGAAAACCCTAGACCCTATTATAATACAATCGAATTTCCTATCAAATGTTTTGGTTAGCGTAAGGTAAAAACTTACCCATGTTTATTTGTGGGGAGTCTTACGTGATACCTTTTCTTTCAAAAAGGTTTTGAAGTTAAACAAGTTTAACCTGTTACTCACACCAGACCCATGTCTGACCCAAGTTGTTTATTTCTGTTTTATAAACTCTTGGGTACTCAAATTTTCACGAGTAGCCAAGGGATTCAGGTTAGCCTTGACGAATTGTGGAGGAGCAATGGAGCAGGAGGCTTCGGCGTTGTAGATATAGATAGTAGTTTCCGCTGTGTTGATCTTGTTTAGATCTCTGTATTGGATTGAGATGTAATAACTAGACAGATGTTTATAACTGTCTAGTATATGATGTGTAATCTGTGTAACTCTGATAAGTGTTGTATATGATACTATGTAATATTTATGTGATATAATATATTTTGTTCGTTTCCGCTGTGAGTATTTGTGTTTGTTTCTTTTCTCTTTCTCTTCTTTTCTATTTCTCACCCCTTTCTTTCTTATTAATGATTCGTCATTCTGTAGAATGAGCGGCGGGTTGTTACATTTGGTATCAGAGCATTAGGTTGAGTGAATACCTAGGCTCTGAAGTGGTGTCTATCTTGAGAGCGCGTAATTGTTAGTTATATAAAAATGGTTTTATATTGTGTTAATTGATCGGTTGAGTGGTATATGGATTCTGGTCAATACGAGTAGCTAACGTTATTGATAGGGATCTCTAAACACTTGAACCAGGCCAACGGACACAATATTGTTTTAAAGAGGTAGATGAAATAATTTTACCCAGAAATAATTTCTATATAAAAAAATATATCATTTTAAATATATATATTTATGTATTTCTACCTATTTATTGGGTTACCTGTTCGGGTTTTCCAATATAAGTTATAAAGGTAGATAAGGTGGTAGTGTGTGTAACACAATTACCAATAGTTGGAGTTTGAATGTTTGAGGTTGGAAGTATATATCGAGACTGTAAACCCAATACCGTCTCGAGTAAGCTTTGCTGTGGTGAAGGATTTCATCGATCTCCGAAGGAAACTGTAATGGTTCGGAGTTTATCTTTGAAGTGTGGATGAGTAGAGTTGGATCTGTCGATGAGGCAGAAGTGAGTGATGGTACCTTGATACCTCAGGTAATAGTAGCTGTATGATGAGATACAGTGACGATGGATGTTCCTGAAGATGTTTTCTTTGGAACAAGATTAAGGAAGTGTGTATGCTTCGGTGTTGTGGCTGAGTTCAGCACGGTGTTTCTGTTTGGTTTGGAGTTCGAATTTCTCAAAGATCTTTGGAGTAGGAAGTCCTTGGCATCAGTGTCAGCAGTGCAGCTCGGAGTATTCTGTGATGGCAGGAAGTTTTCTGGCTGAGCAGTTTTTTCTGGAAGTGAAGTTCAGAAGCAGCAGAGTGGATCCATTTCTTCGATAAATTGGATAAATAAGTGTAAGCTGTTCTGATTGGTAAAGAGGGAACAGTCTGTTTGGAATTAGGATGGGTTGATCGCAAAAGTGACTTGCGATTGTCTGAGTGTTCTCTTGGGTTGTCAGAATTTTTCTGGATGTCTTCAGAGAAGTCAGGAGTTGTCCGCATCTGAAGGTTGAGTTTTCTTATCGACTAGATTCCAAGAGTGATACCGGTGGTTCAGTCTAGTGGAAGGATGTTTCCTAGAGATGGAGTTGGCGAAGCAACTCAAGTTTTGCTGGAGTATCCGAGTTTTCTTTATGGATCAGTGAACCTTATTTCTGGAATGAGTTGTCCAGTCTGTGCTTGTGTCCTACCTCATATCAGAATTGAGCAGCGAAAGCAGTTTGGAGTGTATCTCTGGATGGGAGAAGTAAGTTTGGAATCTACTAATGTTGTGAGGTAAAGTTATGTTTGGATCTCGTCTGTGTTCTGATTTGGATAGGTAATTGGTCTACTTGGTTGAATTGTCAGTTTGGATAACTGGAATTCATTGAGTTTTACGTATCTCTGAGGGAGTACGTATTTGATCTATCTCTGGTTGTAGAATCAGCAGTTCTGGAAGTTTGGTAGTTGAGTCAGACTCGTCTGTAGTTTGATATTCTGTTTAGTTCTGTAGATCTAGATGAGTAGGAGATCTATAGCTTAGTAGTTTAGATTGTTTGTAGAGCGAGTATCCCGGTATATATATATACTTGGGGAAACTCGAGGAATTTTATCTAAAATTTAGTCTAGATAGTTAAATTGTTTGATTGAATGATTTGGTTGCTATGGTTGCTAGCATATGGATGATAGTAGATGCTTGTGTTTTGAATTTAAATCTTTAATAAGATTATTAAATTACCTTTGTTTAAATTTCGGGGATGAAATTATTTTAAGGGGGGAGGAATGTAATATCCCGGAAATTTTATCAATATCAATTTAATAATCTGTTGAATAATTAAATTGATATGGATAATCTTTGATAATAAGATTTGAATTTAATTTAATAATCTGATTAAATTAGTATTAATTGGGAATTTTATCTTTTAAAAGTTAATAAGATATTTTCTATTTGAATATATATATTTATTTATATATATTGTAAATAGAAGCTTTGGTAAATTGGAAATTTATATTTAATTTAATCTGGACTTTTCAAAGATATTTAAATAAGTAATTTTATAGTTTTAAAATACTTTAAGAAAATATTAATTGGTTTAAGATATTTTTTACTTAAGCTTAAATATAAATAAGATTTACAAAATTGGTTTGTTTTATTTCTTTTTAAATATTTCTTGATAATATAATCTCTTGTTTAAATTATAAAATATGTTATTTTCAAATAACAAGTATAATGTATTATTTTTAATATGTATGAATTTTAATGCTAAAAGGGATTGTTATTTTAATTTGAATAAATAGTGTATGTAAATATATATAACTTAACTTTTAAATTGAATCTTAGGATTTAATTTTATTTAAACTTGAATTTAAAGTTTTGAAATTCAAAAGAATATATATTTAAATTGTTTTGGATTTTAAAATATTTGTATAAACTTTTATTTATAAATATAATTAGTTTTTGGTTTCTCTTTAAAATAGAATTATATATAGATAAGTGTTTAAATAAATAAGAAAAAGGCTTTTTAAATAATTTTAAAATAAATAAATATGAGTAATTACTTAAATGACAAGTGTCATTATCTAAAGCTTTTATTTACATTTAAACTAAAAGGATATTACTTAAATGACATGTGTTAACACATTAAGTAGCCAAATAACATGTGTTAAGTAAATATTAATTCAAGATGACAAATGTTGAGAAATTTTAACAAGTGCCATTAAGTTTTCATTTTCTTTTATTTTTATTAAATCATATTTTCAGCCTTTATAAATACATAACATTTCCCCTCTTTATTACTTTTCTATTTTCTCCAATCAAAAACCAAGAAACTCCAGCCTGTAACAAAACTCAAACCATTTCTCTAACTAAATTCGAAATCAACTCCTCACAAACCTGGAATCATCTCAAAAGCCCTGTTGCATTCATTTGCAATCTGGAAACAACTCAAGCCAGTCTGTATTCATCTCAAAACCTGCCTGCCTTCATTTTTCAATCTGGAATCAACTTTGAAAATCAAGAGCAAACATGCATGTAGTTTATTCAAGTCTGTAGCCTGCTTGCATTCAATTTTCAACATGGAAACCAGCAACTCAAGTTTTAAATCAAATTCAAAGGAACATGCAAGTTTAAAATTTCAAAAAGCTATTGCAAAGTTAAACTGCCTCTGTTCATACAAATCAAGTGAGTAACATCACTATTTTTAAAAGTTTAAGTTATGAAAGATGGTTGCATGTCAATATTTATAAGTAGTTCTGCATATCTATGTATTGATATATAATTATATATGTGAGTTTGTTTCTATGTATATATGGATGAATTGTTATATGTGCATGCCTGTTATATGAGTGACATCCCTGTTTTATACTGTTTTTTTTAAGCTCAGATCTTGATCAAATTCCTTATTTTCTTATTTGATCTCTGTTAGAATTTAGGTTTTAAACAAAATTAGTTTGTTTCATCATAAACTAAAGTTTAAAATTTAATTAAGTCCAACTTCAAACCTGAGTGTCTCTGTAAACTAAAAACAACAGAGCAATGTCTATAAAAGTGAAAACTCAAACCTCGTAATTTATAAATTCAGATTTATAAATTGAAACCATAAATGATAACATGATTTTTAGTATTAAAATCATAGTTTTTAGTTTAGTATTAAAGGAGCAGTTCTGGTTTAAACTAAATATGAAGTTTTGGGTAATTCGTTTGATCTAGATGGTTTGATATGTTGAAATCTTCAGAAAGGATAGTGGGATGATCGTAGATTCAAGGAAAATTTGTAGAATTTGAATTAAAGCACCAAGGAAGAAATGATTTAGAATTAAAGATTATAACCCTAGTTTTAACTAGGTTAGAAAAATCAATCGTCACCACGTCTCTGGTGAATCGAGTTCAATAGAACTCTGGGAAATTGTAGTCGTGACATGGATGAACTCGTCTCCGAAGTCGCTAGCGTTCTGGTGATCAGTAGTGGAAGAACGAGGAGATGTTGACAGGCTTTGGAAGTTGTAGTCTGTGGTTCCAGGTTTGGTTTTATGCTCGAGTTTGATATTGACTTCGTTTCGTTGCTCGAGTGATGGAATTCTGGTTGGTGGATGAACGTCGACTGGTGGGAGATGTCGTCGATGGCCGGAGTTGAAGAGGATGACCGTGCACGTGCACGCGATCGAATATCTGGGTAAGTCTGGGTTAACAGAGGAGTTGAGCTCGCATTTCTCGGGTTGTTTCGAGTGATGTTCGAAGATTTTAGAGAGGCGACTCGAAGTTTTTTTTTTGAGTGGTCTCGGGTAAAAAGTGTTGCCAGGTTTTAAAATCTGTTTGTTTAAATTTAAACCTGAATTTAAATTGTGAAGTAATATTTGAACAAGAATTGAAATCAAAGTTTAAATATATGGATTCAAGTTTGGTTTTGAATCTTAGATTGAGATTTAAAATAAGTTTTATAAATTTAAATATGAATTTGTTAGCACCTTTTAAACTTCTTTATAAATGAGTATTTCTTTAACTTGTAAATTAAAAGAGTTTTAGAAATGTTGTTTAAAACATTGTAAAAGATAAATTAGTATTCATTTTAAATCTAGAATTTAAAATGAAATTTAAAAGTAAATTTGAAATGGATGTCTTCAAATGTATTTAAGAATGATAATTTAACCTTTGATAAGAAAATGTTTTATCTTAAAGTAATTAGAGATTTGTGTTCATTGAATTAATTAGGAAATTTAATGGATAATTAATTTAATTGATTAATTAATCATTTGGATTAATTAAATAGGTAATTAATGGTTTAAACTAATTAATTAGTGATTAAGATTAATTAATTAGAATAATTAATTTGTAAATAAGGATTATAATTAGAATATTAATTAATGATTAAGAATTAATTAATAAAGTAATTAAATATTAATTAAGTTATGGTTAACACTTAATTAACTAAATAAATTAGATTAATTAAATTGGTTATTAAGATTTATTAATTTGAAATTAATAATAATTAATCTAAGTTAATTACTTAAGAAAAGTAATTAAAGGGTTGTTAATAGTTAATGAAGGTCATTAACTTGAGATTATTTAAATAAATAATTAATGTGATTAATTTTGATAATTAATTAGATTAATTGATTTAAAGATAATCATTTGTGAAAATGGTTTAAATGTAATTACTTAATAAAAGTAATTAAGGAATTAATTACTCATTTGTAATTAATTGAGTTAATTTGATTTAGTTAAGTTAATTAATTAAGTTTAATTAATTTAGGATAATCAAGAGATGGTTTAATAATAATTACTTAATGTAATTGTTAAGGTGTGATTATTTAGGGAAGTAAATAATATATAATTACTGGAAGTAATTAGTTGAATAATGATTGTATTAATAGAAGTAATTTGAGTTAATTACTGGTGAATTAATTAAGGGATTAATTAAGAAATTAATTAAGGAATAATTAATTTAGTTAATGAAAGTAATTAAGGGGAGTTAATTACTGATTGAAGATTAATCAAGAGTGATTAATAAATGTTGTTTAAATAAAGGTTAATTACTTAATGTAATTAATTTAATTAAGTAATTAAAAATTAAGTTGTAATTAAGGATCATTAATTAATATAATTAATGATGTAATTAAGAATTGATTAATTAAGTAATAATTAATAAATGAAGTGATTAATTAATGTAATTAATTAAGGTTTAATATAATTAATTATAGTTGATTAACTTAATTAATTTTAGTTAATTAATTAATGATGTAATTAAAGGTTAATTACTATAAGTGGTTAAGTATAATTAATTTGAGTAATTAATTAAAGATAAATTACTTGGATGAAATTAAAAGATAATTAATCAAAGATGATTAATTAAAATGAATTATTAAAGGATAATTTATTAATTAATAAATGGTTAAGTAAGAAGGATTTATAAAATGAAGTAATTAATTTAATTCACTTTAAATTAATTAGAGATGATATAAATCATTACTTATGAATGAGTGATAGTATTGAATACTTGGCATTGATTGATATCTCTGATGAGATATATGTTGTATAATATGGATGTTAGTTGAACTGTATGGATTATCTGATAATGTTGATTATTTGTTATCTTCCTTTGTGAATAAAGATAATGAATTAAATTGTTTTAACCTTTAAAACAACTTGGCCTTAAAAGATACGCTTTGGATTTCGATGAGACCGGGATCGGGTTTCCGTATACCGGATTTCCAGGTCTGGAGACCCGAATACCACATCGATCCAAATTAACGATAGGTCGTGAATCAAGTGAAGATGAAGATTCAGAGTGCAAGGGTTATTGTCGTTAACTCTGAGGGTGATTCCAAAACGAGTGTAACGAGATAATGCCTTCGGTTTCGTTCGAACCCGGAACGAACTTGTATGGATTGAATGCTTTCAGCACATCGTCAGGTGGACGATGAGCATTCTAAGATAAATGTGTTCTTTTTAAAGGTAATCGTAGCCTCAAGCCTCACAAACCGGGAATGGCTAAAACAGGGGAGTTGCAGCAAGGTTAGTGGGTAGCACCCAAGTAGGACAAGGTTACCTCTGTCTAGATGTCCCTTTCTATTTTCGACTTAGTGGTGCGGTTGCTGATCCCAACCGTGAGGTATCTTGTGCGGGAATTATCCAGTAAGGGATGTTCCGACCTTGTGTTGCAGGGGATTGGGAGTGATCCTCGGTACGGTGATCTAGGCCACGTACTGTGACGGGCGGTACCCCGGTAGCCCTGCCATTGTATGGAATCCAAAATCCAATAAGTGCCAACGGACTTGATTGTATAACCCACTTTGTGGCTAGTATGCTGGAATTTAATAATGTAACAATTTCAGCTATTTCATATTTATTTGAAAACCCTAGACCCTATTATAATACAATCGAATTTCCTATCAAATGTTTTGGTTAGCGTAAGGTAAAAACTTACCCATGTTTATTTGTAGGGAGTCTTACGTGATACCTTTTCTTTCAAAAAGGTTTTGAAGTTAAACAAGTTTAACCTGTTACTCACACCAGACCCATGTCTGACCCAAGTTGTTTATTTCTGTTTTATAAACTCTTGGGTACTCAAATTTTCACGAGTAGCCAAGGGATTCAGGTTAGCCTTGACGAATTGTGGAGGAGCAATGGAGCAGGAGGCTTCGGCGTTGTAGATATAGATAGTAGTTTCCGCTGTGTTGATCTTGTTTAGATCTCTGTATTGGATTGAGATGTAATAACTAGACAGATGTTTATAACTGTCTAGTATATGATGTGTAATCTGTGTAACTCTGATAAGTGTTGTATATGATACTATGTAATATTTATGTGATATAATATATTTTGTTCGTTTCCGCTGTGAGTATTTGTGTTTGTTTCTTTTCTCTTTCTCTTCTTTTCTATTTCTCACCCCTTTCTTTCTTATTAATGATTCGTCATTCTGTAGAATGAGCGGCGGGTTGTTACATTTGGTATCAGAGCATTAGGTTGAGTGAATACCTAGGCTCTGAAGTGGTGTCTATCTTGAGAGCGCGTAATTGTTAGTTATATAAAAATGGTTTTATATTGTGTTAATTGATCGGTTGAGTGGTATATGGATTCTGGTCAATACGAGTAGCTAACGTTATTGATAGGGATCTCTAAACACTTGAACCAGGCCAACGGACACAATATTGTTTTAAAGAGGTAGATGAAATAATTTTACCCAGAAATAATTTCTATATAAAAAAAATATATCATTTTAAATATATATATTTATGTATTTCTACCTATTTATTGGGTTACCTGTTCGGGTTTTCCAATATAAGTTATAAAGGTAGATAAGGTGGTAGTGTGTGTAACACAATTACCAATAGTTGGAGTTTGAATGTTTGAGGTTGGAAGTATATATCGAGACCGTAAACCCAATACCGTCTCGAGTAAGCTTTGCTGTGGTGAAGGATTTCATCGATCTCCGAAGGAAACTGTAATGGTTCGGAGTTTATCTTTGAAGTGTGGATGAGTAGAGTTGGATCTGTCGATGAGGCAGAAGTGAGTGATGGTACCTTGATACCTCAGGTAATAGTAGCTGTATGATGAGATACAGTGACGATGGATGTTCCTGAAGATGTTTTCTTTGGAACAAGATTAAGGAAGTGTGTATGCTTCGGTGTTGTGGCTGAGTTCAGCACGGTGTTTCTGTTTGGTTTGGAGTTCGAATTTCTCGAAGATCTTTGGAGTAGGAAGTCCTTGGCATCAGTGTCAGCAGTGCAGCTCGGAGTATTCTGTGATGGCAGGAAGTTTTCTGGCTGAGCAGTTTTTTCTGGAAGTGAAGTTCAGAAGCAGCAGAGTGGATCCATTTCTTCGATAAATTGGATAAATAAGTGTAAGCTGTTCTGATTGGTAAAGAGGGAACAGTCTATTTGGAATTAGGATGGGTTGATCGCAAAAGTGACTTGCGATTGTCTGAGTGTTCTCTTGGGTTGTCAGAATTTTTCTGGATGTCTTTAGAGAAGTCAGGAGTTGTCCGCATCTGAAGGTTGAGTTTTCTTATCGACTAGATTCCAAGAGTGATACCGGTGGTTCAGTCTAGTGGAAGGATGTTTCCTAGAGATGGAGTTGGCGAAGCAACTCAAGTTTTGCTGGAGTATCCGAGTTTTCTTTATGGATCAGTGAACCTTATTTCTGGAATGAGTTGTCCAGTCTGTGCTTGTGTCCTACCTCATATCAGAATTGAGCAGCGAAAGCAGTTTGGAGTGTATCTCTGGATGGGAGAAGTAAGTTTGGAATCTACTAATGTTGTGAGGTAAAGTTATGTTTGGATCTCGTCTGTGTTCTGATTTGGATAGGTAATTGGTCTACTTGGTTGAATTGTCAGTTTGGATAACTAGAATTCATTGAGTTTTACGTATCTCTGAGGGAGTACGTATTTGATCTATCTCTGGTTGTAGAATCAGCAGTTCTGGAAGTTTGGTAGTTGAGTCAGACTCGTCTGTAGTTTGATATTCTGTTTAGTTCTGTAGATCTAGATGAGTAGGAGATCTATAGCTTAGTAGTTTAGATTGTTTGTAGAGCGAGTATCCCGGTATATATATATACTTGGGGAAACTCGAGGAATTTTATCTAAAATTTAGTCTAGATAGTTAAATTGTTTGATTGAATGATTTGGTTGCTATGGTTGCTAGCATATGGATGATAGTAGATGCTTGTGTTTTGAATTTAAATCTTTAATAAGATTATTAAATTACCTTTGTTTAAATTTCGGGGATGAAATTATTTTAAGGGGGGAGGAATGTAATATCCCGGAAATTTTAACAATATCAATTTAATAATCTGTTGAATAATTAAATTGATATGGATAATCTTTGATAATAAGATTTGAATTTAATTTAATAATCTGATTAAATTAGTATTAATTGGGAATTTTATCTTTTAAAAGTTAATAAGATATTTTCTATTTGAATATATATATTTATTTATATATATTGTAAATAGAAGCTTTGGTAAATTGGAAATTTATATTTAATTTAATCTGGACTTTTCAAAGATATTTAAATAAGTAATTTTATAGTTTTAAAATACTTTAAGAAAATATTTAATTGGTTTAAGATATTTTTTACTTAAGCTTAAATATAAATAAGATTTACAAAATTGGTTTGTTTTATTTCTTTTTAAATATTTCTTGATAATATAATCTCTTGTTTAAATTATAAAATATGTTATTTTCAAATAACAAGTATAATGTATTATTTTTAATATGTATGAATTTTAATGCTAAAAGGGATTGTTATTTTAATTTGAATAAATAGTGTATGTAAATATATATAACTTAACTTTTAAATTGAATCTTAGGATTTAATTTTATTTAAACTTGAATTTAAAGTTTTGAAATTCAAAAGAATATATATTTAAATTGTTTTGGATTTTAAAATATTTGTATAAACTTTTATTTATAAATATAATTAGTTTTTGGTTTCTCTTTAAAATAGAATTATATATAGATAAGTGTTTAAATAAATAAGAAAAAGGCTTTTTAAATAATTTTAAAATAAATAAATATGAGTAATTACTTAAATGACAAGTGTCATTATCTAAAGCTTTTATTTACATTTAAACTAAAAGGATATTACTTAAATGACATGTGTTAACACATTAAGTAGCCAAATAACATGTGTTAAGTAAATATTAATTCAAGATGACAAATGTTGAGAAATTTTAACAAGTGTCATTAAGTTTTCATTTTCTTTTATTTTTATTAAATCATATTTTCAGCCTTTATAAATACATAACATTTCCCCTCTTTATTACTTTTCTATTTTCTCCAATCAAAAACCAAGAAACTCCAGCCTGTAACAAAACTCAAACCATTTCTCTAACTAAATTCGAAATCAACTCCTCACAAACCTGGAATCATCTCAAAAGCCCTGTTGCATTCATTTGCAATCTGGAAACAACTCAAGCCAGTCTGTATTCATCTCAAAACCTGCCTGCCTTCATTTTTCAATCTGGAATCAACTTTGAAAATCAAGAGCAAACATGCATGTAGTTTATTCAAGTCTGTAGCCTGCTTGCATTCAATTTTCAACATGGAAACCAGCAACTCAAGTTTTAAATCAAATTCAAAGGAACATGCAAGTTTAAAATTTCAAAAAGCTATTGCAAAGTTAAACTGCCTCTGTTCATACAAATCAAGTGAGTAACATCACTATTTTTAAAAGTTTAAGTTATGAAAGATGGTTGCATGTCAATATTTATAAGTAGTTCTGCATATCTATGTATTGATATATAATTATATATGTGAGTTTGTTTCTATGTATATATGGATGAATTGTTATATGTGCATGCCTGTTATATGAGTGACATCCCTGTTTTATACTGTTTTTTTTAAGCTCAGATCTTGATCAAATTCCTTATCTTCTTATTTGATCTCTGTTAGAATTTAGGTTTTAAACAAAATTAGTTTGTTTCATCATAAACTAAAGTTTAAAATTTAATTAAGTCCAACTTCAAACCTGAGTGTCTCTGTAAACTAAAAACAACAGAGCAATGTCTATAAAAGTGAAAACTCAAACCTCGTAATTTATAAATTCAGATTTATAAATTGAAACCATAAATGATAACATGATTTTCAGTATTAAAATCATAGTTTTTAGTTTAGTATTAAAGGAGCAGTTCTGGTTTAAACTAAATATGAAGTTTTGGGTAATTCGTTTGATCTAGATGGTTTGATATGTTGAAATCTTCAGTAAGGATAGTGGGATGATCGTAGATTCAAGGAAAATTTGTAGAATTTGAATTAAAGCACCAAGGAAGAAATGATTTAGAATTAAAGATTATAACCCTAGTTTTAACTAGGTTAGAAAAATCAATCGTCACCACGTCTCTGGTGAATCGAGTTCAATAGAACTCTGGGAAATTGTAGTCGTGACATGGATGAACTCGTCTCCGAAGTCGCTAGCGTTCTGGTGATCAGTAGTGGAAGAACGAGGAGATGTTGACAGGCTTTGGAAGTTGTAGTCTGTGGTTCCAGGTTTGGTTTTATGCTCGAGTTTGATCTTGACTTCGTTTCGTTGCTCGAGTGATGGAATTCTGGTAGGTGGATGAACGTCGACTGGTGGGAGATGTCGTCGATGGCCGGAGTTGAAGAGGATGACCGTGCACGTGCACGCGATCGAATATCTGGGTAAGTCTGGGTTAACAGAGGAGTGGAGCTCGCGTTTCTCGGGTTGTTTCGAGTGATGTTCGAAGATTTTAGAGAGGCGACTCGAAGTTTTTTTTTTGAGTGGTCTCGGGTAAAAAGTGTTGCCAGGTTTTAAAATCTGTTTGTTTAAATTTAAACCTGAATTTAAATTGTGAAGTAATATTTGAACAAGAATTGAAATCAAAGTTTAAATATATGGATTCAAGTTTGGTTTTGAATCTTAGATTGAGATTTAAAATAAGTTTTATAAATTTAAATATGAATTTGTTAGCACCATTTAAACTTCTTTATAAATGAGTATTTCTTTAACTTGTAAATTAAAAGAGTTTTAGAAATGTTGTTTAAAACATTGTAAAAGATAAATTAGTATTCATTTTAAATCTAGAATTTAAAATGAAATTTAAAAGTAAATTTGAAATGGATGTCTTCAAATGTATTTAAGAATGATAATTTAACCTTTGATAAGAAAATGTTTTATCTTAAAGTAATTAGAGATTTGTGTTCATTGAATTAATTAGGAAATTTAATGGATAATTAATTTAATTGATTAATTAATCATTTGGATTAATTAAATAGGTAATTAATGGTTTAAACTAATTAATTAGTGATTAAGATTAATTAATTAGAATAATTAATTTGTAAATAAGGATTATAATTAGAATATTAATTAATGATTAAGAATTAATTAATAAAGTAATTAAATATTAATTAAGTTATGGTTAACACTTAATTAACTAAATAAATTAGATTAATTAAATTGGTTATTAAGATTTATTAATTTGAAATTAATAATAATTAATCTAAGTTAATTACTTAAGAAAAGTAATTAAAGGGTTGTTAATAGTTAATGAAGGTCATTAACTTGAGATTATTTAAATAAATAATTAATGTGATTAATTTTGATAATTAATTAGATTAATTGATTTAAAGATAATCATTTGTGAAAATGGTTTAAATGTAATTACTTAATAAAAGTAATTAAGGAATTAATTACTCATTTGTAATTAATTGAGTTAATTTGATTTAGTTAAGTTAATTAATTAAGTTTAATTAATTTAGGATAATCAAGAGATGGTTTAATAATAATTACTTAATGTAATTGTTAAGGTGTGATTATTTAGGGAAGTAAATAATATATAATTACTGGAAGTAATTAGTTGAATAATGATTGTATTAATAGAAGTAATTTGAGTTAATTACTGGTGAATTAATTAAGGGATTAATTAAGAAATTAATTAAGGAATAATTAATTTAGTTAATGAAAGTAATTAAGGGGAGTTAATTACTGATTGAAGATTAATCAAGAGTGATTAATAAATGTTGTTTAAATAAAGGTTAATTACTTAATGTAATTAATTTAATTAAGTAATTAAAAATTAAGTTGTAATTAAGGATCATTAATTAATATAATTAATGATGTAATTAAGAATTGATTAATTAAGTAATAATTAATAAATGAAGTGATTAATTAATGTAATTAATTAAGGTTTAATATAATTAATTATAGTTGATTAACTTAATTAATTTTAGTTAATTAATTAATGATGTAATTAAAGGTTAATTACTATAAGTGGTTAAGTATAATTAATTTGAGTAATTAATTAAAGATAAATTACTTGGATGAAATTAAAAGATAATTAATCAAAGATGATTAATTAAAATGAATTATTAAAGGATAATTTATTAATTAATAAATGGTTAAGTAAGAAGGATTTATAAAATGAAGTAATTAATTTAATTCACTTTAAATTAATTAGAGATGATATAAATCATTACTTATGAATGAGTGATAGTATTGAATACTTGGCATTGATTGATATCTCTGATGAGATATATGCTGTATAATATGGATGTTAGTTGAACTGTATGGATTATCTGATAATGTTGATTATTTGTTATCTTCCTTTGTGAAAAAAGATAATGAATTAAATTGTTTTAATCTTTAAAACAACTTGGCCTTAAAAGATACGCTTTGGATTTCGATGAGACCGGGATCGGGTTTCCGTATACCGGATTTCCAGGTCTGGAGACCCGAATACCACATCGATCCAAATTAACGATAGGTCGTGAATCAAGTGAAGATGAAGATTCAGAGTGCAAGGGTTATTGTCGTTAACTCTGAGGGTGATTCCAAAACGAGTGTAACGAGATAATGCCTTCGGTTTCGTTCGAACCCGGAACGAACTTGTATGGATTGAATGCTTTCAGCACATCGTCAGGTGGACGATGAGCATTCTAAGATAAATGTGTTCTTTTTAAAGGTAATCGTAGCCTCAAGCCTCACAAACCGGGAATGGCTAAAACAGGGGAGTTGCAGCAAGGTTAGTGGGTAGCACCCAAGTAGGACAAGGTTACCTCTGTCTAGATGTCCCTTTCTATTTTCGACTTAGTGGTGCGGTTGCTGATCCCAACCGTGAGGTATCTTGTGCGGGAATTATCCAGTAAGGGATGTTCCGACCTTGTGTTGCAGGGGATTGGGAGTGATCCTCGGTACGGTGATCTAGGCCACGTACTATGACGGGCGGTACCCCGGTAGCCCTGCCATTGTATGGAATCCAAAATCCAATAAGTGCCAACGGACTTGATTGTATAACCCACTTTGTGGCTAGTATGCTGGAATTTAATAATGTAACAATTTCAGCTATTTCATATTTATTTGAAAACCCTAGACCCTATTATAATACAATCGAATTTCCTATCAAATGTTTTGGTTAGCGTAAGGTAAAAACTTACCCATGTTTATTTGTGGGGAGTCTTACGTGATACCTTTTCTTTCAAAAAGGTTTTGAAGTTAAACAAGTTTAACCTGTTACTCACACCAGACCCATGTCTGACCCAAGTTGTTTATTTCTGTTTTATAAACTCTTGGGTACTCAAATTTTCACGAGTAGCCAAGGGATTCAGGTTAGCCTTGACGAATTGTGGAGGAGCAATGGAGCAGGAGGCTTCGGCGTTGTAGATATAGATAGTAGTTTCCGCTGTGTTGATCTTGTTTAGATCTCTGTATTGGATTGAGATGTAATAACTAGACAGATGTTTATAACCGTCTAGTATATGATGTGTAATCTGTGTAACTCTGATAAGTGTTGTATATGATACTATGTAATATTTATGTGATATAATATATTTTGTTCGTTTCCGCTGTGAGTATTTGTGTTTGTTTCTTTTCTCTTTCTCTTCTTTTCTATTTCTCACCCCTTTCTTTCTTATTAATGATTCGTCATTCTGTAGAATGAGCGGCGGGTTGTTACATTTGGTATCAGAGCATTAGGTTGAGTGAATACCTAGGCTCTGAAGTGGTGTCTATCTTGAGAGCGCGTAATTGTTAGTTATATAAAAATGGTTTTATATTGTGTTAATTGATCGGTTGAGTGGTATATGGATTCTGGTCAATACGAGTAGCTAACGTTATTGATAGGGATCTCTAAACACTTGAACCAGGCCAACGGACACAATATTGTTTTAAAGAGGTAGATGAAATAATTTTACCCAGAAATAATTTCTATATAAAAAAAAATATATCATTTTAAATATATATATTTATGTATTTCTACCTATTTATTGGGTTGCCTGTTCGGGTTTTCCAATATAAGTTATAAAGGTAGATAAGGTGGTAGTGTGTGTAACACAATTACCAATAGTTGGAGTTTGAATGTTTGAGGTTGGAAGTATATATCGAGACTGTAAACCCAATACCGTCTCGAGTAAGCTTTGCTGTGGTGAAGGATTTCATCGATCTCCGAAGGAAACTGTAATGGTTCGGAGTTTATCTTTGAAGTGTGGATGAGTAGAGTTGGATCTGTCGATGAGGCAGAAGTGAGTGATGGTACCTTGATACCTCAGGTAATAGTAGCTGTATGATGAGATACAGTGACGATGGATGTTCCTGAAGATGTTTTCTTTGGAACAAGATTAAGGAAGTGTGTATGCTTCGGTGTTGTGGCTGAGTTCAGCACGGTGTTTCTGTTTGGTTTGGAGTTCGAATTTCTCGAAGATCTTTGGAGTAGGAAGTCCTTGGCATCAGTGTCAGCAGTGCAGCTCGGAGTATTCTGTGATGGCAGGAAGTTTTCTGGCTGAGCAGTTTTTTCTGGAAGTGAAGTTCAGAAGCAGCAGAGTGGATCCATTTCTTAGATAAATTGGATAAATAAGTGTAAGCTGTTCTGATTGGTAAAGAGGGAACAGTCTGTTTGGAATTAGGATGGGTTGATCGCAAAAGTGACTTGCGATTGTCTGAGTGTTCTCTTGGGTTGTCAGAATTTTTCTGGATGTCTTCAGAGAAGTCAGGAGTTGTCCGCATCTGAAGGTTGAGTTTTCTTATCGACTAGATTCCAAGAGTGATACCGGTGGTTCAGTCTAGTGGAAGGATGTTTCCTAGAGATGGAGTTGGCGAAGCAACTCAAGTTTTGCTGGAGTATCCGAGTTTTCTTTATGGATCAGTGAACCTTATTTCTGGAATGAGTTGTCCAGTCTGTGCTTGTGTCCTACCTCATATCAGAATTGAGCAGCGAAAGCAGTTTGGAGTGTATCTCTGGATGGGAGAAGTAAGTTTGGAATCTACTAATGTTGTGAGGTAAAGTTATGTTTGGATCTCGTCTGTGTTCTGATTTGGATAGGTAATTGGTCTACTTGGTTGAATTGTCAGTTTGGATAACTGGAATTCATTGAGTTTTACGTATCTCTGAGGGAGTACGTATTTGATCTATCTCTGGTTGTAGAATCAGCAGTTCTGGAAGTTTGGTAGTTGAGTCAGACTCGTCTGTAGTTTGATATTCTGTTTAGTTCTGTAGATCTAGATGAGTAGGAGATCTATAGCTTAGTAGTTTAGATTGTTTGTAGAGCGAGTATCCCGGTATATATATATACTTGGGGAAACTCGAGGAATTTTATCTAAAATTTAGTCTAGATAGTTAAATTGTTTGATTGAATGATTTGGTTGCTATGGTTGCTAGCATATGGATGATAGTAGATGCTTGTGTTTTGAATTTAAATCTTTAATAAGATTATTAAATTACCTTTGTTTAAATTTCGGGGACGAAATTATTTTAAGGGGGGAGGAATGTAACATCCCGGAAATTTTAACAATATCAATTTAATAATCTGTTGAATAATTAAATTGATATGGATAATCTTTGATAATAAGATTTGAATTTAATTTAATAATCTGATTAAATTAGTATTAATTGGGAATTTTATCTTTTAAAAGTTAATAAGATATTTTCTATTTGAATATATATATTTATTTATATATATTGTAAATAGAAGCTTTGGTAAATTGGAAATTTATATTTAATTTAATCTGGACTTTTCAAAGATATTTAAATAAGTAATTTTATAGTTTTAAAATACTTTAAGAAAATATTTAATTGGTTTAAGATATTTTTTACTTAAGCTTAAATATAAATAAGATTTACAAAATTGGTTTGTTTTATTTCTTTTTAAATATTTCTTGATAATATAATCTCTTGTTTAAATTATAAAATATGTTATTTTCAAATAACAAGTATAATGTATTATTTTTAATATGTATGAATTTTAATGCTAAAAGGGATTGTTATTTTAATTTGAATAAATAGTGTATGTAAATATATATAACTTAACTTTTAAATTGAATCTTAGGATTTAATTTTATTTAAACTTGAATTTAAAGTTTTGAAATTCAAAAGAATATATATTTAAATTGTTTTGGATTTTAAAATATTTGTATAAACTTTTATTTATAAATATAATTAGTTTTTGGTTTCTCTTTAAAATAGAATTATATATAGATAAGTGTTTAAATAAATAAGAAAAAGGCTTTTTAAATAATTTTAAAATAAATAAATATGAGTAATTACTTAAATGACAAGTGTCATTATCTAAAGCTTTTATTTACATTTAAACTAAAAGGATATTACTTAAATGACATGTGTTAACACATTAAGTAGCCAAATAACATGTGTTAAGTAAATATTAATTCAAGATGACAAATGTTGAGAAATTTTAACAAGTGTCATTAAGTTTTCATTTTCTTTTATTTTTATTAAATCATATTTTCAGCCTTTATAAATACATAACATTTCCCCTCTTTATTACTTTTCTATTTTCTCTAATCAAAAACCAAGAAACTCCAGCCTGTAACAAAACTCAAACCATTTCTCTAACTAAATTCGAAATCAACTCCTCACAAACCTGGAATCATCTCAAAAGCCCTGTTGCATTCATTTGCAATCTGGAAACAACTCAAGCCAGTCTGTATTCATCTCAAAACCTGCCTGCCTTCATTTTTCAATCTGGAATCAACTTTGAAAATCAAGAGCAAACATGCATGTAGTTTATTCAAGTCTGTAGCCTGCTTGCATTCAATTTTCAACATGGAAACCAGCAACTCAAGTTTTAAATCAAATTCAAAGGAACATGCAAGTTTAAAATTTCAAAAAGCTATTGCAAAGTTAAACTGCCTCTGTTCATACAAATCAAGTGAGTAACATCACTATTTTTAAAAGTTTAAGTTATGAAAGATGGTTGCATGTCAATATTTATAAGTAGTTCTGCATATCTATGTATTGATATATAATTATATATGTGAGTTTGTTTCTATGTATATATGGATGAATTGTTATATGTGCATGCCTGTTATATGAGTGACATCCCTGTTTTATACTGTTTTTTTTAAGCTCAGATCTTGATCAAATTCCTTATCTTCTTATTTGATCTCTGTTAGAATTTAGGTTTTAAACAAAATTAGTTTGTTTCATCATAAACTAAAGTTTAAAATTTAATTAAGTCCAACTTCAAACCTGAGTGTCTCTGTAAACTAAAAACAACAGAGCAATGTCTATAAAAGTGAAAACTCAAACCTCGTAATTTATAAGTTCAGATTTATAAATTGAAACCATAAATGATAACATGATTTTTAGTATTAAAATCATAGTTTTTAGTTTAGTATTAAAGGAGCAGTTCTGGTTTAAACTAAATATGAAGTTTTGGGTAATTCGTTTGATCTAGATGGTTTGATATGTTGAAATCTTCAGTAAGGATAGTGGGATGATCGTAGATTCAAGGAAAATTTGTAGAATTTGAATTAAAGCACCAAGGAAGAAATGATTTAGAATTAAAGATTATAACCCTAGTTTTAACTAGGTTAGAAAAATCAATCGTCACCACGTCTCTGGTGAATCGAGTTCAATAGAACTCTGGGAAATTGTAGTCGTGACATGGATGAACTCGTCTCCGAAGTCGCTAGCGTTCTGGTGATCAGTAGTGGAAGAACGAGGAGGTGTTGACAGGCTTTGGAAGTTGTAGTCTGTGGTTCCAGGTTTGGTTTTATGCTCGAGTTTGATCTTGACTTCGTTTCGTTGCTCGAGTGATGGAATTCTGGTAGGTGGATGAACGTCGACTGGTGGGAGATGTCGTCGATGGCCGGAGTTGAAGAGGATGACCGTGCACGTGCACGCGATCGAATATCTGGGTAAGTCTGGGTTAACAGAGGAGTGGAGCTCGCGTTTCTCGGGTTGTTTCGAGTGATGTTCGAAGATTTTAGAGAGGCGACTCGAAGTTTTTTTTTTGAGTGGTCTCGGGTAAAAAGTGTTGCCAGGTTTTAAAATCTGTTTGTTTAAATTTAAACCTGAATTTAAATTGTGAAGTAATATTTGAACAAGAATTGAAATCAAAGTTTAAATATATGGATTCAAGTTTGGTTTTGAATCTTAGATTGAGATTTAAAATAAGTTTTATAAATTTAAATATGAATTTGTTAGCACCTTTTAAACTTCTTTATAAATGAGTATTTCTTTAACTTGTAAATTAAAAGAGTTTTAGAAATGTTGTTTAAAACATTATAAAAGATAAATTAGTATTCATTTTAAATCTAGAATTTAAAATGAAATTTAAAAGTAAATTTGAAATGGATGTCTTCAAATGTATTTAAGAATGATAATTTAACCTTTGATAAGAAAATGTTTTATCTTAAAGTAATTAGAGATTTGTGTTCATTGAATTAATTAGGAAATTTAATGGATAATTAATTTAATTGATTAATTAATCATTTGGATTAATTAAATAGGTAATTAATGGTTTAAACTAATTAATTAGTGATTAAGATTAATTAATTAGAATAATTAATTTGTAAATAAGGATTATAATTAGAATATTAATTAATGATTAAGAATTAATTAATAAAGTAATTAAATATTAATTAAGTTATGGTTAACACTTAATTAACTAAATAAATTAGATTAATTAAATTGGTTATTAAGATTTATTAATTTGAAATTAATAAT